>CM073465.1:6330000-7575000 GCA_037074535.1 Gleditsia sinensis
AATCTATCTTTGAAGTTTCCTTTACTTTTTTAGCATATATTCCACCGTATCCATCGAAATATGTTTATCCACAGCCTAATTATTTCAAATGTTCTAGAATGACTCATGAGCATTTACCTATCCCCTATCTCAAAATCTCTCTCCATGTTAGATCTAGTGAAAAATCTCTATATCCATAAAATGTATCACCTCATCTTCTAATTCAAAAATTAATGATCCTCTAGAAATGAATGAGAATGATTTTGAATCTAATCCTCCTATTGTAGAATATCCTCTCTCACAGTCTGCCAATACAGATAAGTACAGCAAGCTAGCTTCTGGCCCTTAGTTTACTCTTGACAATGTTTCACCTACTATACGAAGAATAAGAATTCAAGAATTCAGTGCATGGATAGACTTATAAATAACAAGGCATGGTGCGAATTTAAAATTTGTTTTTACTAGTTTTTCCTTAAGAATGATTGAGACTTCAAGAGAATTATTCCAGAGCCTTGGTTCATATAAATAGATTTAATTCACTTAAGCAATATTGGCAATTGAGGTTCTTAGTTCCCTTCATCAAGAATTTATTGGAGCTTATGATCTAATTGACAAATAGATTCGGTAATAGTATTTTGAAATGAAGTGCTGCTTATTAAAGAATAAGGATATTGAATTTATGACCAAAGCACGATAGAAAGATATTACATGCTAAATGGATCAATCCTAATATTAAACACATATATATAGTATCTATACCACAAGAACTATAGCCTAAACTGCAAAAATCAATTATTGCTTTAAGGAAAGGCATGACAGCCATCACTCTTGGAAAAATTCATTAGATTACACTTACTACACCTAATAAGCTTTATGAAAATACAAACGCTTCGCCAACATGCTTAACAATGCAAAAAATGTGCAAAAAGCCACACCTGTAGATTAAATGTATAGACAACAATTATAGTTGTTAAATAAAAGAAGGATTCGTAATCTACCATTCCAGAAATACTCTGCAAGATGAAGACAAAACCAAAAAATCCTTCAAATTCTTTAGGAAGAAATCTAGATGAGGAAGACAAAAATCCAACCGATGTTATCTTTGCAAAAAAGAAGGATACTTTTCCAAAAAAAAAAAAAACTACCCCAATAAATCCAGCAAAGTGGTAAAGATGCTTCAACTTGTTAATTCTCATGTTCCTCATAAAGATACAGATATTGCATCACTCTTTTGAAAAAAAGAAAAAAGAAAATTGAATGAGGAAATCGTGTTTGCCCTTTTTGATTCCTCAAAAGGAGACATATAAGAATGTTATTTATAATCTGATGACATTCCTAATTATGTTCCTATTTCTTCAACTTAGGAGTCTTTGAAGATAGCCTTAATTTTAAAAGCTCATTCAATGCCATTTACAAAGATCCAAGTATTATCCTCCAAATTTTCCAAACCAATTAAGGTTATAACATACATGAATATAAAGGCACAAAGAATAATGATGTATCTAATAGTTTACCCCCAAAAAGAATATGATCCCCATATAGAATTTTTCAAAGCTACTAATTGAAAAATTTTCAGCACTAAACTCATCACCAAATATAAAATTAGGATACAATTCTTTCCAAATTGCATAATTTGGACTAAAATGATGGGAACAAGTTTTCTTGAAAAAGATCTCTTGATAGACATGGATGTTTATTGTTAAACTAAGAACTTACAAATTTTGCCCAATCACATCAGGTACAAACAATAGTTCAAGCCATTTACTTCATATTATCAAATCTTTGCAAAATGCACAAGAAAAATACAAAGAAATAAAGGCAAAATTACTATAAATCAGGGCTAAAAGACATGTAGAATTCAAACATCCCTATCCTTTATAGAAAAATGAATGATTATTTGTTTAAATTCCATTTAAGCTCAATGAAGATATTAACCCCATAAAGGCTAGTCATCTGAGAATACTCCTACAGATTTGCAATTAGCTCAGGACAAATATTATCAGCTTTTCAACAAGAACTCATTGAACTCACCAAGTCAAATTTGGAATACCAAGCATTATATGTTGAAAAGAGATTAAAAAGCTTGGATATTAATTTGATGTCAAGGCAACATTTTTGCAAATCGGTCTTAATCCCAAAAATCGATATAAAACTACCTTCTATATCCTAAATACCCAATATCAATAGATAGTCCTTTCATATGGTCTCAATGTAGCACCATCTTTGTTTCATAAATCACTAATCCGAATATTTTAGCCTATTCTCCATAATGCCTTTCTCTACATTGATATCATTCTATTATGCTTAAAAGATGAGTAAGCTTATTGGCTTTGTTTAGACTAATTCCTTGAACTTACAAAGAAATATGGAGTTATGGTATATGAAAACAAATTTCAATTTGCCTAAACCTAAATTGATTTTTTGAGAATGCATTTTTCTCATAAAAATTATCAGCATGGTTCTCAAATAGCATAAGATCTACTTACTTTCCCTTATGAAGGCTTAACCATAAAGGAAATTCAACAATTTTTTGGCATTGTTAATTATCTCAGGGAGCCTATTTCATAGGTTACAAAGCATGCCAACCAACTATCAAACACAGTGAAATGATGTCCTCTAAGATAAAACTCAAATTTCTAAATTTTATATTTTACTGTAAGAATTTCTTTGTAAATTATGTGATAACACTTTTCAAATTTTTTGAATTGTTAGCTTGCATGACCACAATAATTCTTTTTCCTATTGATTTCTTCAATTAAAATTGTTCCTTAGTAATGATCACTTGCATTTATCTTTTGAATCATTTTTCCTATATTAGGAATCTTGGGAGGCAATAGAATCTATGCTTGTTTCTCTAAAGCTTTTACTGCATTTTTTTGCTAATGTCCCCAATGTGGAGGATTTTTCTTCAATAATTTTGATAGCAGTTTAGTACACTTTGTGACCTATGTAATAAAGTCCTTGAGATAATCAACAGTGCCAAAAAAATATTAAGTTCCCTTTCTAGCTAAGCCTAAAGTAAGTAGATCTTATGATATATATATATATATATATATATATATATATATATATATATATATATATATATATATATATATATATATATATATATATATATATATATATATATATATATATATATTATAAGATATAGGCTTATAATTTCCATGATAACAATGCATTTCAAAAAAATCAATTTAGGCCTAGGTCTTCTAGCTTTTCTTTTAAGATACCGTGACTCGATATTTCTTTATAAGTTCAAGAAATTGATCTAAAAGAAGCTGCTGAGTTTGCTCATTGTTTGAGAATAATAGAATGTCATCAATGTAGACCAATGCACTATAGAGAATAGGCTCAAATGTTTAGATAATAGATATTTGAAGCAAATATTGTGCTACATTGAGACCATATGGAAGGACTGTCCATTGATATTGGACATTTGGGATACAAAAAGCAGTTTTATATTGATCTTTAAGATCAAGAATGTTTTTCCAAAATGCTGCCTTTATAAACTTTGAATAAATTCTAGTGTCTTTCAAATAGGTGAAAAGAGAACTAATCTTTGAGAGAGGAAACTTATCATTTTTAAGGAAATTATTACGAGGCTTATAATCAATAACTAACATTTTCTTTCCTTGAATCTTTTTTTTTTATCTCTTTTCAACGTAGAATGCTTGGCATGCCTAATCTAACTTAGTGAGTTCAATGAGTCCTTGTTGTAAAAGCTAAGAACATTTGTCCCAAGCCAATTGCAAATATGTAGGAGCCATTCTCAGATGGGTGCCTTTGTAGGGTTAGTATCTCTATTGAAATTATATGGAAAATGAACAAAGGACTATTTATTTTTTCATAAAGGACAAGGATGTTTAAATCCTGCACAACTTTACACACTTAATTTTGCATAGATTTCTCAATATTCTTCTAGTGCATTTTGTTTTGCCAATATTTTATAATATGAAGTATACAACTTAAAATGCTGTGTTGTACTTGATGCCATCGGGTAAAATTTGTAAGTTCTTAGCTTAACAATAAACATTCATCCCTATCTGGAAATCTCTGTCAGGTAAATCAGTTCCCAGTATTTTAGTTCAAATGATGTAATCTAAAAAGAATTTTATCCCATCATCCCTATCTGGAAATCTCTGTCAGGTAAATCAGTTCCCAGTATTTTAGTTCAAATGATGTAATCTAAAAAGAATTTTATCCCAATTTTAGAGCCGGCAATAAGTTTGGTACTGAAAATCTTTCCATCAATAGCTTTGAAAAACTCTACATGGGCATACCATTCTTCTAGTCAAAGAATTGCTAGATCCATCATTATTATTTGTGCCCCTATACCTATGTATGCTATAGCTTGAATTAGTGGATCTCTGTACATGGCATTGAAGAAAGTTTTAAAATTAAGGTTGTCTTCAAACACTCCTGAATTAAAAAAACTAGAACATAATCAAGAATGTCATTTAATTCTGAATAACATACTTGTGTACCTCTTTTTGAGGAATCAAAGAGAGCATACATGGTTTTTTCATTCAATTTGTTTTGCTATGAAAATAGTTGTAATATCCACTAATTTTTAAATAATAATGTTTTGCTATGAACAAATATATTTTTATTTTAAATGATTATGTTTTGCTAAAAGTAAATACGCTTTTAATTAAAATAATTACATTTGGTTTTAAATAATCATTTTATTTTTATAAATTTATTTCTTTTATTATGCATAAAGATATTTTATTTTGTGACTTTTTTTATTAAAATTTTATCAAGAAAAGTCATGATTTGATATTGCAACTAAAGTTTTGCAAGAGTATAAATTTTTAGGAATTTTTGAGATGTTTAAGATGAAAAATAATATTTATATGTATATAATCAAAGAATAAATTATCGAATATTTAATTATTAAATAATAATAAGTAAAAACAAAAAGAAAAAGGGAGAGGCAGAGACTCAAGCGTGAAGAAGAGAATCAGAATGAAACCTTTGTATATTAATAGTGTGAATAGTATTTTTCTCTTCTCCATATTTTCTCTATAGATCTGGATTTACTAGTCTCTAATCTCAAAACTAAGAGTACCACTAGATTCAGGACGGAAAGTACTACAATTTTGGTTAAACAATTTTTCAAATCAGCCGTAGAATCGCCACAAATCGTAAGTAGAAAATCTTAGAAAAAGGTAAACTCTGAAACTCTTATTTAGAGACTTCAAATTGAAAATCTGACACCGTAGATGAATTCAGGAAATATATAAACTTTAGGATATGAAATTTTTCGGCCATCTGATGACTTTTTATTCGTCGTGAACAGTAAATCCGATCGATATAAATAGTGATTCCAGCAGTGAATAATTTTTTCCAACCATGAATAGTCCATTAGTTGACCAACGTTGACCGAGCTTCCAAAGTCATTTTTTAAGTTTTTGGACCTTCCGGACACGTTTTTGAGGTTTATTTTATCACACTTGGATTGGAAAAGTACATTTTTAGGGTTGTCCAATCTAGGGCCATTACCCTGTAAGTAGATAATTCTTTCTATGACTTACCCTTGCTCTTCTTGAACTTTAAATGGATAATTAATTATGTTTACAAGTTATTTATACTTTTATATGTCTCTGAAATGGATTAAATTATTTGAATTGTTACAATCTAGTATAGTTTAAGAAGAGTATGATTTTGAAAATTTATTTTTGAACTCATTAGATATGTGATTTTAAATGTATTTCTCATCATATGGTAAAGAAAATATATTGTGCACGTGGCATTGATATGTAAAGCTATAAGATTGCCTTAGAAAAGGGCATGTATATGTGATTACCCTGATTGGAAAGTTTCAAACAGAAGAATTATATTAAGACTGAAAATTCTAAATTTATACTAAAACTTCTGTTTTGTATTTCTCATCATATGGTAAAGGAAATATATTGTGCACATGGCATTGATATGTAAAGTTATAAAATTGCCTTATAAAATGGCATGTATATGTGATTACCCAGATTGGGAAGTTTCAGACAGAGGAATTATACTGAGACTGAAAATTCTGAATTTATACTGAAACCTCTGTTTTGAACGATATGGCATATGTGTAAATAATGATTTTTGTAGAGGAATCATATTGGAAATACTGTTTGCCAATAGCAGGGAATGTTAGCCCTGGTGCACCTTGACACCTCAGCTAGCAGGGTGGTGCTAGCCTTGTGTGACGACCAACACACGGGAGTCATGTGTTATTTGGAGAGAGCGGAATGCCTTGTATTATTAGTATGTGATTTGCCCTCCCTTGCTATGTGCTTGGGATTATTTATTGGTTCTGATATGAAAACCTCCTAAAGCATGTGAAATCTTTTAATGCATGACAATATTTGTTTTATAATCATGCTGCACTGTATTGGTTTTGAATATTTGGCTATATTTTGAAATGAGGATATTTGAAATACGGGTCCTATATGGATGCACTTCTGAACTGTATTTTTCTATGTGATAAATTTTAAGATATGAGTTCATCCATATACTGATCTAAGAGGTCATAGGAGGTCTTATCTGTTCACTGAGTTGTCAAACTCACTACACGATATTTATATTTTTTCGGATAAGGATACAGAGTCTGATCTTATAGATAGGTGATCAGCTAGGTTGTTTACTCTCTGGGTGAGCCTACATTGCTTCCAAGACTCACGTTATTTGGATTATATTGTATTTGTATTCTAAAATATGCTCTATATGTCACAGGCAAAATTTCTACTTCTGCTATTACTTTGATGTTTATGGACTTAGTCTGTATATAGTATATGCATAAGAGAACCTATATATATATATATATATATATATATATATATATATATATATCTGTTTCCATGATAAAAAATTGAATTATGCATATTTATGAAAAAATATCTGTTCATAGTATGTGTTTCACGTGCTCTAAGAGACGTGACAAGAGTGATTCAATATATCCTTCTTGATATGGAACAAGGGAATTAACATGTTGAAGCATCTTTATGGATTTGGTTGATTTATTAGAGCATTTTCTTTTCGCAAAATTTCATTCTTTTCTACAATTATAACATTTGCTGGATTTTTGTCTTCCTCATATGAATTTTAGTTTGATATTCTTATTTTATTTTTTTATTTACTTTTCATTTTGAATAATTTATTCATTTATTTATTTACTTCAAAATATGCCAAATTGGTTGTTGGATCTATAGTTCAGCTTCGTATTTTTTTATTCTTAAAATTTTAATTAATTAATTAATTATATATTTATTTACTTTGAGTAAACTTGGTAGAGTTCACTATTTAAAAAAATATTAAACATATTATTCATTTACAAAAAAAAATCTTAAGAAAGAATTTCTTATCTTATCAAGATGTTGTTTCTCTCATTTTATATTTGTTTTAGTTGTTTTTCTTTTTTATTTTTGGTCAACCATGTCTAAATCATGTTGAATGTGTCTATAAACCAAGTGTATGTCTGAATTGAAAAAGTATATTATTTTATTTAGATATGTTTATACACGTGTCATCAATATGTTATTTTAGTTTTAGTCTTAAACACATTTCGCTATATTAAAATAGGTGTGTCTATGCCTTATAGATGGGTTGGTTTTATAGTTTCGTTTATTTACTTTTGGTAATATATTTATTTATTGAGTAAGCCTACAAATTAGTCCCTGAATCTATGAGGATCTCATATTTTAATCCTTAAGTTTATATTATTACATAACTTAATTTCTGAATTTATCAAATATTGAACAATTTAATCCTTCTATCAATTCACTCTTAACTACCATTAAAGAAATACAGATATGGCATGTTAAGTACTCATTTGGCATGTCAAATCTAACATGGCACAGTTCAACTTGCAATGTCGCCATTCTTTTTTAAAAAAAAAAAAGAAAAAAAAAATTATCCATTAGCCCCTTAACTTATTTTTTCATTTTATTTTGGTCCCTTAAATTAAAATATTTCTTTAAAATCCCTTGGCTTTCAAAAATTAGCCATTTATACTTTAAAATATAAATCTTAAATCCTAAAATCCTAACCCTAAATGCTAATCCCTAAACTTTTAACCCAAATTTTAAACCCTAAACCATATAACCCCATGCCATAAAAGCTAATAGCACAAACCATAAATCCTAAACTTCAAAACAAGAAAACCCAAAGCAATAAACCTTAAAAATCTAAACATCAAAATTCAAAAACCCAAAACCCTAAATCATAAAATCAAAATTCTAAACCCTAAATCAATACCCTAAATTCCAATCTCTAAATTTAATCCAAAAACGCCAAAACTATAAAATTTTAAAACCAAAAGCCTAAACCAAAAACTTCAAAATCTCAAAACCCAAACACAAAACCTAAAAACAAAACCCCAAACTTCAAGCTCTAAAACCCCCAAAGCCTAAATCCCAAAACTTAAAGTTTTAAACTCAAAATCCTAGACCTTAAAACTCAAAATCCCAAGATTGAAAATCTAAAAACCTAAAAGCCCAAACCCCATATGTCACGGCCCCAAATGATGGAACACATGACCGGCACGGCATAAGGGTTTCTCCCTAACCGTAAGCCTAACACATAGCATGCACAAACATTCAGCACACAATCCAGAGTACATAATAAATATAACTGGCCACATATGCCACATCCAATATCAGAAAATACTATATATATATATATATATATATATATATATATATATATATATATATCTCATAAATCCAACATCCGTGACTCAACTTGGCCCATGGCCTCATAATACAAACATAGTTGTAAAACATAAAACTGTTTTCTAAACAACACATCAAAGTACAAAAGAAGCGAGGATCCTGCCTGTAAGTTCATGGAGATACACTAGACATAAACTTAAACTATACAACTAGTACAACGGAGCCTTGCCCAAACTGAGGCTCACCAATGCTATATTTAGCCTCCTATGGAGCTGTAGCTGGATCAATGTTTCTTTGACTATCTGTGGGGAGAAAACAGAAGAGGGGTGAGATTACCACATCTCAGTGAATGGGTAAATCAGACTATAACTGAAACAGGGCAAACCAAGCACAAGTGTTTCGCAATAAGTTTAATAATTGAAACATTAAGCATTTAACCATAATTTATTGAAAGAAAAGCTAAACAATTCAAATGTATGTTCAAAAGATAAAACAGGATTAAATTAATAACCGTAAAGAAAATCAATTATGCATGGTAAGTAATAAATGAAATTATTTATGCAACAACAATGATAAATTCAGAAGTATGATTATTCCTAGCTTCTTCCTTGAGATTACACAACTTAGCATCCTTGTCCTGGTCTGCCTTAATCTGCTCAACCAGAGGAGAGTGTAGTTGCATGTGGGCTAACAACACCCCTGGCTCCTTCACTTCAAAACACATCCCCTCACCTTCTAGCCGATGAATATCCCTTATCAACGGCCTTCGGAGTAGGGTGATATGGACTAGACTCCCCATTGACTTTCTGCTCAAAGTATCTGCTACCACATTGGCCTTGCTTGGGTGGTACAAGATGGTGCAATCATAGTCCTTCACCAACTCCATCCACCTCCTCTGTCTTAAATTAAGATCCCTTTGTTGAAAGATGTATTTGAGGCTCTTGTGGTCCGTGTAAATCTTACAGGGTTCACCATAGAGATAGTGCCTCCAAATCTTCAAGGCAAAGACCACTGCCGCCATCTCCAGATCATGTGTAGGATAGTTCTGTTCGTGCTTCCTGAGCTGCCTAGATGCATAGGCTACAACATGACCATTCTGCATTAACACACAATCCAAGCCCACCCTTGAGGCGTCACAGTACGCTGAGTATCCTCCAGTGCCCGTTGGGATAGTTAGAACTGGGGTTGTGGTTAGATACTTCTTCAAGGTCTGGAAACTTTCTTCGCATGCATCCGACCACTCAAACTTAACTCCCTTCCTGGTTAATCTGGTCAAAGGAGCAGCAATCCTGGAGAAATCCTTGATGAACCTCCGATAATACCCTGCTAGACCCAAGAAACTTCGGATCTCCGTCACACTAGCTAGGCGAGGCCACTGCTGTACTGCTTCTACCTTCTCTGGGTCTACTTGAATGCCGTCCTTCGTGACTACATGCCCTAGAAACATAACGCTGTCGAACCAAAACTCACACTTAGAGAGTTTGGCATACAACTGCTGATCCCTCAAGATCTGCAGAATGACCCGTAGGTGCTGTTCATGCTCCTCATGGTCTTTAGAATAAACCAAGATGTCATCAATGAACACAATGACAAACTGATCCAAGAATGGCTTGAACACCCTGTTCATCAAGTCCATAAAAGCAGATGGTGCGTTAGTTAGTCCAAAAGACATAACCAAAAACTCATAATGACCATAACGGGTCCTAAAAGCTGTCTTGGGAATATCCTCCTTCCTGATCTTCAACTGATGGTACCCTGACCTCAGATCAATCTTGGAGAAACATTTTGTTCCTTGAAGTTGATCGAACAGATCATCAATCTTGGGTAAAGGGTAGTTGTTGTGCACCGTTAGCTTATTCAGTTGCCGATAGTCAATGCAAAGACGCAAAGACCCGTCTTTCTTCTTCACAAAAAGGACCGGAGCACGCCATGGAGAAGTGCTCGGCCTGATGAAGCCCTTATCCAAGAAATCCTGCAACTGACTCTTTAGCTCCTTAAGCTCTGTGGGTGCTATCCTGTAAGGCGGTATAAAAATTGGTTGACCCTCTGGAATAAGGTCGATACCAAACTCTATCTCCCGTTCAGGAGGTAATCCTGGCAACTCCTCTGGAAAGACATCCAGGAATTCTCTTACCACTGCCATCTTGTTTACATCGGGTACCTTCCCATCCACATCTCTAACATATGCCAAATATCCCTGGCATCCCTTCTTCAACATCCTCTAAGCAACCAAGACTGAAATTAGGTTACTTGGAGCTTTACTTCGGTCACACTGGAACCAGAAAGGAACTTCACTTGGAATGTTGAACTTGATTGCATTCCCATAGCAATCCAAAGTAGCATAGCATGATGCCAACCAATCCATTCCTAGGATTACGTCAAAGTCGATCATGTCCAGGATGATCAAATCAGCAGATGTCTCCCTATCACCCACTGACACTTTACATGATTTGCATACATGCTCTACTGGCAAACAATCACCGACCGGGGTGGTTACAAAGAAAGGGGCATCCATCCTAATCGGATCTTTACCCAAACTCTTAGCAAAACTAGGAGAAACATAGGAATATGTAGACCCGGGGTCAAACAAAACATATGCTTCATGTAGACAAACCGAAAGAGTACCTGTCATGACCGCATTTGAAGCTTGTGCATCATGCCTGGTAAGAGCAAAAATCCTCGGTTGACCTCGGCCTGCTTGGCTTTGACCTCGGCCCATCATCCCTCTACCAGTACCTCTGCTACTTGCTTGGCCCGGTATAGTCCTTATAGACTGAGCTGCCACTGGGGTTGGTAGCAAAGCCGGTCGAGTTGGCTCTTGGCTTGAGTCATACAACTGGGGACATTCCCTCTTCTTGTGTCTAGGTTGGTTGCACTGAAAGCAAACAACCACCTCCCTGCGGCACTGACCAAAGTGATGGTTGTCACAAATAGGGCATTGTGGCCTGTTCTGCTGAATGGCTCTTGGTCCTGGTTGACCTGGATACCTGGTGTTTCCCTGGCTAAGACCTAGCCTACCACTCGCATCTGGTCTCTGGTTGGGGTTCCCAACATTCTGTGATGTTGGGCACTGCTGGCCCTGAAATCGTGGTCCTTGAGAATGAGAACTTTGCCCTCCTTTGGAGCTCCCGTCCCTATCTCTCTTTCTCAGCTTGGCACTTTCGACATCGGCAAAATGCCTAGTTTCCATCATTCTTGCACAGTCCACAGCCTCTGCATAGTTGGGGAATTGCTTCATCTGGGGTGCCACTGATCTAAACAATGCTGGTATTAACCCCTAGACAAACTTCTTGACCATGGCCCTTTCAGTAGGGACCATGTGCGGTGCATACGGCAACTGTTGTGTGAAGCGGTAGTCTGCTTCAACTCTACAAATTTCTACCACTTGGCATCTCGGATACTCTCAAGCACAAACCTCTCCATGAAAACTTCCTTGAACTCTGGCCATCCCAAAGGTGGCGCTGTAGCTCCCCTTCTACGCATCATGGTCTTAAACCATACCTGCGCTACACCAGACAACTGGAAGGATGCCAACTCTACTGATCGGATCTCTGGACACTTAAGCACCTCACAGATCTTCTCAGTGTCCTCTATAAACTCCTGGGGATCTTCACTAGCCAACAACCCCTTGAAGGTTGGCAGTTTCAGTTTCAGGAACTCAGATAGTTCCACTTCCCTCTCAACGGGTCTCACATGCCGCTCCACGGACTTAACTGGTTCTGGAACGGAGGTAGTTGTTTCGGGCTGTTGTGGGTCTCTTCCACCTTGCCCATCCCTTCTTTCAGCTAAATTTTCTATCGCCTGCTACATACCCTGCATGGTTGCCAGCATCTGGGCTATCACATCATCCCGGGGGTGAGAAGACATTTCCCTCGCCCTGGGAGTCTCAGTTTCCTCACTGCTCAACTCAGCTTGTTCAGCTGCTTCAGTAGCCCTTACACCTCTGCCACTGCCTCTTGCACTGGCTCTAGGTCGGCCTCTGCCACGACCTCTACCTCGGCCTCTAGGCACGGGTACTGTGGACTGAGAAGACTCTTCAGCCATCTGCTCTTGAGCCACGGGTTGCCTAACCTTTGATCTCGTTCTTGGTGGCATCTCGCTATAAAACAGAGATAGCCCAACCATCACTTAACCATGCCAACATAGCATACTATAAACTGACTTACTTAAACAAAAAGACAACATCCTATCGAACCCCTTTAGCAGCACCGTGAGTATAAGCATGTCCGGATTCACACCCATACTCAAAGTTCTACCTAAAGGTCCGTTACTCCATGAACACAGGGAAACCTAAAGCTCTGATACCAATCTGTCACAGCCCCAAATGATGGAACACATGACCGGCATGGCATAAGGGTTTCCCCCTAGCCGTAAGCCTAACACATAGCATGCACAAACATTCAGCACATAATCCAGAGTATATAATAAATATAACTGGCCACATATGCCACATCCAATATCAGAAAATACTGTGTATATATATATATATCTCATGAATCCAACATCCGTGACTCAACTTGGCCCATGGCCTCATAATACAAACATAGTTGTAAAACATAAAACTGTTTTCCAAACAACACATCAAAGTACACAAGAAGCGAGGATCCTGCCTGTAAGTTCATGGAGATACACTAGACATAAACTTAAACTATACAACCAGTACAATGGAGCCTTGCCCAAATTGGGGCTCACCAATGCTATATTTAGCCTCCTATGGAGCTGTAGCTGGATCAATGTTTCTTTGACTATCTGTGGGGAGAAAACAGAAGAGGGGTGAGATTACCACATCTCAGTGAATGGGTAAATCAGACTATAACTGAAATAGGGCAAACCAAGCACGAGTGTTTCGCAATAAGTTTAATAATTGAAACATTAAGCATTTAACCATAATTTATTGAAAGAAAAGCTAAACAATTCAAATGTATGTTCAAAAGATAAAACATGATTAAATCAATAACCGTAAAGCAAATCAATTATGCATGGTAAGTAATAAATGAAATTATTTATGCAACAACAATGATGAATGAGCTATTTTAGAAATATTTAATCTTTAAGAAAAATGCACAGTTTATTGGAGTTCTTTCTTGACAGATCATCATCTTCCCCAAGTACATAGCAAGGGAGGGGTAATCACTATAGGCGTAGACATAAGTCCACCCTAAATCCCTGTGTCTTAGGCAATCATATACCCGTCACAGTATCCTAGGCCGAAATCTTCACATGAAATCCTGTGTCTTAGGCAGTCATATGCCCGTCACAGTATCCTAGGCCGAAGCCTTCGCATGACCATGGTGCACCAAGGCTAGCACTCCCTACGGCTAGCTAACAGTGATCTAAAAGGGTTCCTCCAATAGAAAACAGTTGAAAATATGCTATTCAAAGAGTTTAAAGTAAAACATTTCAATAAAGTTATAATTCTCCATCTAACTCTTTTCATGCATAAAATTCCGTTCTAAAATATGTTTCATCCATGTATTTCCATGGAGACCTTTATCATCATAAACTTTTCCTTTTATACATAGATCGTCCGTAGACGTCACATAGATGCTCACATGCATCAAATCATTTCATGGCTAACTTAGTTCATTTCTATGACTAAGTTCGCATTTCTATAAATCTAACTCAAATGGAGAATTATCAGTCTAGATGCTTGCCCTGCATACCTAGGGTTCAACTAGGATTGAAATTTACAATTTCTAACATGGTTGGAACATATTGATTTTCAAAACGATAAAACAATTTAGCATACATTCCAACTATTAAAATCATATGAAAGAGTTATAAACTGAATTCGTAAAAAAAAATGCGCTATAGTATGAAAAACCCACTCACCGTACTAGGAGTCTAACAACGAGAATTTCACCTCGTGGTGGCTCAACAACCTAGAAAACATAGACATAATATGAAAATTAGATAAATTCTAAACGTCACTATTCATGCCAGAAAACACTATTCACTCACCGGAAAATACTATTTACACCGAAACCTAAAAACTCTATATTCGAGCATAGAAACTAATTCTAAGACTATCTACGGAAAAAATTTCGGTAAAACGAAACCTAAAACGCGATTGGACGGAGTTTTACCTTTGGAGGTACTATTTATGCGATTTTTCGGTGACCTTCCGGCGACTTTCCGGCGAAATTGATCGATGGGTTTTGAAGTACTCGTTGCCACGAGTCCAACGGTCCAGACAGTTCGTCAATCGGAGGTCCGTAGCTCCAGATATGAGGGTTTGAAAATCGAAAAGAAAAATGAAAAATGGTGAAAGGAGGCTGCAGGTTTTTTTTTTCCTTCTCTAGTATCCGTATGCACATATATGTGCAGCGCTACAGTTAAATTTTTTTTTTTAAATAATTTATAATAGGATTTTCTTTTATAAAAATTCATATAAATTCCGTTTTTCATCATAAAATATCCCAAAAATTTCTAAAAATTTCCTTTCTCATAAACCTTTAGTTAAACTCTTAAATCATAATTTTTCTTGATAAAAATCATAATAAAACAAATTTCTAAACAAATATCTTTATTCATATTAAAAGAAAGAGTATTTCTAAAAATACCATAAAAATTCAATAGAAGACGGTATAATTATTTTAAACAACACAATACTGCTTTTACTTAAAAATCCACTTACTTTTAACAAATCATAATCATTTCTACATAAATAAAAATATATTTGCTTATAGCGCGTCAAAACATAACTTCTAATATATTTTTTTTGTAATTCTTTAATCTATGTAATAAATATACATATTTTCTACGGTTCTTATCTCTATTGTCAAAATTTTCTCTTTTATTTTAAATTTTCTTTTCGTTAAATTTTACGGTTATTACACCATACATCAAAACCATAAAACAAAAACCAAAAAGTAGTAAATTTCAAACATCAAACCCCTAAAACCCTAACCCATAAATTCCAAACCTAAAACTCTAAACCTCAAAACCCCAAACATAGAAATTCAAAACAAAAAACCTTAAATGTCAAACCTCAAAACCCCAAAACCAAATTCTCAAAATCTTAAACCTTGAACCTCAAAACCATAAACCTGAATCCCCGAAATACAAGACCTAAAGCCCCAAACTCCAAATCTTAAAACCCCAAAACCTAAGAAGTAAACCCTAAACCCCAAACCCTAAACATCAAACCCCAAATGCCAAGCCCTAAATTCTAAACCTTAAACCCCAAATTCTTGAACCCTAAACCCCAAATTCCTAAACCCTAAACATCCAAAATCCAAAGCCCCAAACTTTAGACCCCAAAACCTAACACCCAAATACCAAAACAGCAAAATCATAAACTCTAAACTCCAATCCCAAAATCTTAAACTCAAAACCCAAAATTTTAAAACTCAAACTCCCTAAAAACCAAAACTTCAAACCAAAACTTCAAAACCTTAACCATTAAAGATCAAACCCCCTAACCTAAAAGCTACAAACCCTTAAGCTTAAAACTTGGAGTCTCAAACTCTAAACTCCAAAATCCAAAGCCCTTAACCCTAAACATCAAACCTCAAACCTCAAACCCGAATCCTCAAGACTCCAAACGCCATAATCTAAAAAAACTAGACCCTAAATCTAAACCTCAACCTCGAAATCTTAAATCCTAAACCTTAAACATCAAACTCCAAACAAAAAAACTTCAAAGCCCAAGCCCACAAACTTGGAACAAAAAATTTGAAAATCTTAAACTTCAAACCTCAAAACACCAAAACTTTAAATACCTTCCCAAAACCCAAGTTTTAAAATCCTAAAACTTAATCCTCAAACCTTAAACCACCAAACCAAAAATCACAATCCTCGTTTTAAAACCCAAAGCCCAAAACATTAATTCATAAACCTCAAAACTTCGAGGTTTAGGGTTAAAAGTTTTAAGGATTAGATTTTAAGGTTTTTTATTTTTGTGATTTTTAATTTTTTGGTTTGAAATTTGATGTTTACGGTTTAGGACTTTGGGTTTTGGGATTTCAACGTTTGGGTTTGTGGTTTGGTGATTTAGAGTTACATGTTTTGAGATTTAGAGTTTACAATTTAGGATTTGGATTTTAGGTTTTTGGGTTTTGAGGTTTAAAAGTTTGATGTTTTATACTTAGGGTTTTGATGTTTAGGTTTCACAATTTTCAAGTTTGGAGTTTTGGATTTTAGGGTTTGAGATTTTAGAATTTGGGGTTGAAGTTTTAAGATTTAAGCCTTAAGGTTTAGGGCTTCAAGTTTTGAGGTTTGGAGTTTATGATTTGTGGTTTAGGTTTTAGAGCTTGGGATTTTTTAGGGTTTGAGATTTGGAGTTTAATGTAATGAGATTTTAGTATTTGGGTTTTTGTTTTTGGGATTTAGGGCTTTTAGTTTTGAGGTTTGAAATTTATGGTTTAGGGTTTTAGGAATTGGGTTTTGGGGCTTTCTGTAATAACCCTCAACTAATAAAACCTTTGAAGGTTAAGTATAAATCATTTGAAACAAAGGAAGTTGAGAACAATGTAAAATTTTAGAGCGTTTCCGACCTTTTCTTCTGACCTTTTGTCACTTATATAAGCATAACTCTCTCATATGAAATCTAAATTAAGTGATTCTAATTTCTAATGAAAGATAAGACATATATCTACAACTTTGATGTTTGAAACTTTTGCAAATTCCGTGAATAGGATAGTGAGAAGAGGCAAAAACCGAAGCGTATTCTGGTCTAGACCTTTGCTCACGATTTTATGCATAACTCCTTAATATGAACTCCAAATTAGGTGATTCAAGTGGCTAAGAAAAGATAAAATCTTTCATGTTGGACATTTTGTCAAATTCGGCGAAATGAAGTTCGCCGCGGCGAGAATATTTTCGCCGCAGCGAGAATGCTGCAGCATTTTTCCGAGAGCATGAGTTTTCTGGTTTCGAATCTGGCCGCAGCGAAAATCGCGGCTCGCCGCGGTGAGATTCGTCAGATAGCTTTTTTTTTGCAGACCCCCCCTTTTTCCTTCATTTCTCTTTCATCTGAACCTTAACTCTTTCTCTCTAAAATTTTTCTCCAACTTCTCTCTAAGATATCTCATCATCCGGACGTCCGATTTGAGCAAGTAAGGTATCGTTGGACTCGTGGGAAGAAGAGCTACAAATCCCACCGATCAATTTGGCCGGAAAGTCGCCGGAAGGTCACCGGAAGGTCGCCGGAAAATTGCATGAATAGTAACCTCCAAGGTAAATTCCGTTTAATCGCGTTTTAGGCTTCGTTTTACCAAATTTCTTTCCATAGGTAGTCTTAGAATTAGTTTCTATGCTAGAATATACGGTTTTTAGGTTTCGGCGTGAATAGTATTTTCGGCGAGTGAATAGTATTTTTCGGCGTGAATAGTGACGTTTAAAGTTTTCTAATTTTCATGTTATGTCTATGTTTTCTAGGTTGTTGAGCCATCACGAGGTGAAATTCTCGTTGTTGGACTTCTAGTAAAGTGAGTGGGTTTTTCATATTATAGCGCATTTTTTTTTACGAATTCAGTTTATAACTCTTTCATATGATTTTAACTAGCTGAGATGTATGCTAAATTGTTTTACCGCTTTGAAAACCAATATGTTCCAACCATGTTAGAAATTGTAAATTTCAATCCTAGTTGAACCCTAGGTATGCAGGGCAAGCATCTAGACTATTAGTTCTCCATTTAAGCTAGATTTATAGAAATGTAAACTTAGTCATAGAAATGAACTAAGTTAGCCATGAAGTGATTTGATGCATGATAAGCATCTATGTAACGTCTACGGACAATCTATGTTTAAAAGGAAAAGTTTATGATTTTAAAGGTCTCCATGGGAATTCATGGATGGGATATATTTTAGAATAGAATTTTATGCATAAAAAGAGTTAGATGGAGAATTATAGCTTTATTGTAAAGTTATTGAAATATTTTACTTTAAACTCTTTGAATAGCATATTTCAAATATTTTCTATTGGAGGGACCCTTTTAGATCACTGTTAGCTAGCCGCAGGTAGTACTAGCCCTGGTGCACCATGATCATGTTAAAGCTTCGGCCTAGGATACTGTGACGGGCATATGACTGCCTAAGACACAGGGATTTAGGGTAGACTTATGTCTATGCCTACAGTGATTGCCATACCCATTGTTATGTGCTTGGGGACCCATTGCTATGTGCTTGGGAAATTTAAAGTAGACTTATGTCTATGCCTACAGTGATTGCCATACCCATTGCTATGTGCTTGGGGAAGATGATGATCTGTCAGGAAAGAACTCCAATAAACTAGTGCATTTTTCTTAAAGATTAAATATTTCTAAAATACCTCATTCATCATTGTTCTTGCATAAGTATCTTCATTTATTACTTACCATGCATAATTGATTTGTTTACAGTTATTGATTTAATCTTGTTTTATCATTTGAACTGTTTAGCATTCTTTCAATAAATTACGGTTAAATGTTTAATGTTTTCTATACCTTGATTTCAATTATTTAATTCATTGCGAAACATTCGTGCTTAGTTTGCCCTGTTTCTGTTATAGTATGATTTATCCATTCACTGAGATGTGGTAATCTCACCCCTCTTCTGTTTTCTCCCCACAGATAGTCAAAGAAACATTGATCCAGTTACAGCTCCATAGGAGGCTAAGTATAACATTGGTGAGCCCCAGTTTGGGCAAGGCTCCGTTGTACTGGTTGTATAGTTTAAGTTTATATCTAGTGTATCTCCATGAACTTACATGCAGGATCCTCGCTTCTTGTGTTGTTTGAAAAATGGTTTTAAGTTTTACAACGATATTTGTATTATGAGGCCATAGGCCAAGTTGAATCAAGGATGTTGAATTCATGAGATATATATATATATATATATATATATATATATATACAGTATTTTCTGATATTGGATGTGGCATATGTGGCCAGTTATATTTATTATGTACTCTGGATTGTGTGCTGAATGTTTGTGCATGCTATGTGTTAGGCTTACGGCTAGGGGGAAACCCTTATGCCGTGCCGGTCATGTGTTCCATCATTTGGGGCCGTGACACTTTCAGATTTGTGATTTAAGATTTTTAGTTTTGAATTTCAAGGTTTGAGATTTAGTATTTTGGATTTTAAGGTTTTGAGGTTCATAGTTTTGGGGTTAAAGGTTTAAGTTTTTTATGTTTAGGGTTTTAGTTATAAAGTTTTGAGGTATCAGGTTTGGATTTGGAGAATTAGGTTTTAAAGTTTTGAGTTTTGAAATTTTGAGTTTTAAGATTTATGGTGTAGGGTTTAAGGCTTTTGGATTTTGTATTTTTTAAGTTTTGGGTTTACGTTTGATGTTTAAGGTTTAAAGATGGGGTAAAATTTTATAATTTCAGGATTTTGGAGCTTAAAATTTAGACTTTAGAGTTCACAGTTTAAACTTTATAATTTAAGATTTACTATTTAGAGTTTTGAGATTTAAAGTTTAGAGTTTTAAAGTTTATACTTTATGGTTTAGGGTACAAGTGGTAATTTTTTATAAGTTAAGGAATTTTAAAGAATTTTTTTTAATTAAGGGACCAAAACAAAATGAAAAAATAAATTAAAAGAAAAATAGAGCAATTTATCTTTCTTTTTTTAAAATAATAACTTAACAAGTTGAAGTGTTATACCACGCAACTTAATTTGCCAAATGATCACTTAAACGAATCACATCAGTAATTTTTTAATAGTAGGTAAAAGTCAGTTGATAAAATGATTAAATTATTCAATATTTGATAGATTCATAAACTAAATTGTGTAATGGTATAAATTCAAATATTAAAATTTAGGACTTTAATAAATTAAGAGACCAATTTATATGTTTTACTCTTATTTCTTTGACTTTGGGCCAACTTGTAGAGATCACTCTGCGAAGAATGATAGCTGGTTTTAATGTTTTACAGTTTCAGCTTGAGAAAAAAGCCACAATGTTTCCACTTTCTGTATAAAAAGATAAATCATAGCGAAAACTAGGAAGAGCTCATACGGAGTTTCTTACTTCCTCCCTTTATTACAGACAAACATGAAAACTGCCTTTACAGAAGCACCCACCCTGAACTTCTCAGTCTTAAATAATAACAGAGAAATTGATAACAGAAAGCAGTTTGGAAATTTAAATTATGAAGCCATAAACACAAAAGCTATTGCTCTGAGATATCTCTCTGCATTTTCTCACTATGCATACTTGCAGCCATTGTGACCTGCATATCAGACCAGTTTCAGCATCCAAAAGTATAATCCATGCCCCTAAAAAACTTCTCATTCACTAAAGAAAATTCAAAACTGAATCACGGCGACCTTCATTATGATACTAAAATTATACTGACATCATCACTCACCAAATTTGAGTACCATTTGATTATATGTTGTGTGAAAGTCAAATATATGTATTGTGCTGCAAATATTATTTTTGAACAGTCAATTTTTTTGTTATATTCATGGAACTTTCAACTATATGTAAACTCATCAAATCACAATATTGAGATTATATTCCAATTTTATTAGATGTTTGAATTATCTAGATATACAGTAGTGAAGTATGAAAACACTTGTTTGAAAACTTTTTTTTTGTGAAGAGAAAAAAAATTGGGTGGGTTGATCTGGCCTAACTCTTAGCCTTCAGAAGGTTGGACTAGACCAACATTTTAATGACTCATTTGAGGCTTAGGCCTCAAATAGTCTAGGGCGAGCATTTCCACTTAACGACATTTTGATTGAAAAATTAATATTCATCACCGACCGAAATTTTGGATTACATAAAAAATTTAAATTATACCAGGTCAGTCGTGTTGATTCGAGTTTTTGAAAAAAAAAAAAAATTTGGCATGTCAGGTTGGTCGAGTCAAGTTTAAAGCAGATTCTAAAATTTTCACAACTTATCTTTGAGAATCTTATTTTTATAAATAAATAAAAAATACAGTCTATTTAAACTCGCTAACCTGAATAAATCTGAGTGATGTAATTTTTATTAATAGATTTAAAAAGATTATCGAATTATGCTGAGTCCAACCTAACTCATATTAACAATTCTATCGATCAAGTATGGCACTTTCCTCGCCCTTGCCTCCTTTTCTGTCGTGCAATATTTTTAATAAAAATAATTATTGGTCAACATATATTTATTTTTTCTAACATATGTAAATGCTTACTTGGGTCGGTGAGAACAACAATAGCAGAGCCTCTGAAGTTACAGTTCCAGGAGTTCCTTCCCATGGCTGCATAGTACTGGTTCATAACAACAGAAGCATGGTTGATGAGAGTGTTTGGGTTGAAGCAGGGCCCACCTTTTTGTATCTTCTTGCAATCCTTCAAGATCTTGCAAGCATAATCAATGTTAGATGCCAGTTCTGCATCACTTGCTGAAGGCTTTGCCACACACCAACTCTTCCGGTTTTCCTGCATATATTTCGTCACAAAAAATAAATTCATCTCTCAACTTAATTTCTTTTGTTTCATATTTTTTATTATTTGCAAAATGGCTTTCAGTTTTTTTTTTAATTTTAAATTACCATTGCTTTTACAAACTTCAACTTCCCTCCTGCACAAGCTGCACAAGTTAAACCACAATCAATCAAATATTAAATGGGGAAACTGATTAGCTAAAAAGAGACAGAAAGAGAGAGAGTGCGTGTTTGCGGGCTCTTCTATTATGATAGTTAGAACTAAGATCAAAAGTATGATTGGACTGAAAAAAAAAATAGACGAGAATGTTTGATTTAATTTTTTATTTTATTTAAATTGAAAAATTATTTTTTCTCATCTTCGAATTTAATTGTAATTTTTCTCAAGATCTATTAATTTTTACAATTGATTAATTAATCTATTTACTTCATTGCATGTTGTCTTATATTATCTAAATTAAACAGTAATTATGTAAAATTATGAAAATACTATTCTCTCACAAAAAGAAATACAAAATAGAATATTAAGAAAATAAAATATTATTTAGATAATAGAGGACAAAGTGTAACATAACAAATAGGTTAGGATAATTTTATATTATTATTATTATTATTATTATTATTATTATTATTATTATTATTATTATTATTATTATTTAGATAATAGATAATAGATAATAGAGGACAAAGTGTAACATAACAAATAGGTTAGGAGATCAATTATAAATATTAAAAGATTGAGGGAGAAATTACAATTCAAGATAAAAATCGGATGAAAAAACAAATTTTTTTCTTTTAAATTTTAAATATTTCTTCCATTTCTTTCCCCACTAGTTAATCCATAAACAATCAAAATAATTAAAATTTTCTGCAAATAACAAAAAACATAAATATAAAAAATAAGCTTCCCCCACAGAAGTTAAACCATAGTCAATCCAAGGATAAACCCTCTGATATTTGATTGTAATTAATTTACATCATATCTGAAAATTCATAATAAATAACTGTATCTACTATTCCGGCCATTGATAATAATTTAGCATGAAAATGTGGGCAACGGATGAAGAAAAAGAAGGTTCAAAACTCCAGTCATAACTTTTTGGTGTTTTTAAATAATAACTGGGGATACTTGTTATTTTAAAAGTGACTTTCTTATAATTATTAAAGAAAATCAAAACAATGTTATAGTTATATAAGATCAGATTCAAAAATAAAATATTTACAGTCATTTATGTCAATTAAATTTAAAAATAAATATAAATAACTTTTTAACTTCACAAAACAAACTTATTTTTTAAATAATAAAAATATACTTTAAGAAATGAAAATAAATAATAAAAATTAAAAATATTTTCATAAAGTAAACGCATACAAGTTTTAAGGGATAGAATTTTTCATGTAATTAAGACAGAAAATTATTAAGAATAATTGAAAATAACAACATGAAGTTAAATATTGTACCTAAAAGAAAGCAAAGAAACAGAAGAGATAGAAGAGTGCTGCATCCAGGAAAAGCACCCATACTTAAATACTTGTTTCTAAGCAGCTGGGTGAGTGCTTGATGGGTATTTGAGGGATCGGTCCAAAGATAATGAGGAGTTTCTTATAAGTTTGAGGATGTGGTTTAATAAATACTGGCATTAAATAGGGCATTTAAGAGTGATTTTCAAATATTATAATAATGATGGTTTCAAGTTCATTGCATTCAATGCTTCCCTCTACTTGTTATAATGATGGCTTCTGTCTCTTGGATCATTAGATGACTAAAAGATTTTTTAAGTTTGATTTTTGAAGTATTTTTTCTCTTAATTAATTAAGCTCTCTGAACGTAATAAAAATAAAATAAAATACTTTGTTTCTTAAATTTTGTATTAAATAGACTTGATTTTTCATTATCTCTCTTATTTATTAAAAATATTTTATTTAATTTTTAAATAATATTTGACATACTATTATTTAAAATATTGTAAAACTATGTAATTTGATTATTTAAAATTAATCAAATAAATTTAAAAAAAATTAACTGACAGCAAATATTCAAAACTGAAGAGTATTAAGATTGGTTGCTTATAATAAAGGATAAAAATAAAAAAGCTCATTGGGGCTCATCCGCCTAACCCACCTCAACCCAAGAAAATCCTTACTTTCAAATAAGCTATAAGATTATATGGACTAAAGTCCCTTCTTCGAAATAAATCATGAAAGTATTATCTTCATATATTCTTCGGCTAGCAGTGATAGCTTGATTTGTATTTCTTTTAATAGCAGAGTTATTCAATACAAAAGAAATTATATAAATTTCTTGTGCTCATTAAGCAATTTGAATAATTGCTCTCTTAATTTTTTGAAAATCCAGAAATGAAAAATATATAGGATGAGCAAGTGACCAAATAATTATTTTTTATAATATTTAAAGAACCACAAGCAAACTTTACAACAGATATTTGGTCTGGTGGTATGACTGTCGCTTAGAGTGCAAGAGGTCTCAAATTGAATTCTCAGAATGTCCCCTTCTTAATTTTTTCTTTTTATTTTTCTTTAATATATTTAATTTATTTGAGGTTTAGGTTTTATGATATTGAAGTTTGAATTAAAGTTTGAGATTTTAGATTTTAAGATTTTGAAATTTGAAGTTTTGAGAATTTGAGATAAAGGTTTAGGATTTAGGGTTCTAGGTTTAAGGATTTGAAATTTGGATTTGAATTTTAAGATTTAAGGGTTTGTGGGTTAAATTTTAAAGTTTAGAAATTTAAGGTTTGAAATTTGGGATTTAAGATTTTGAAGTTTTAGTATTTGAATTTTTATTTTTGAGGTTTAAAGTTTTTGGTTTTGAGATTTGATAGTTGAGATCTAGAATTTGGATATTTAAGAACTAAAGTTTATAGTTTAAAACTTGATGTTTGGGGTATTGGCGAGTTAGGTTTTTGGGATTTAGAGTCCTGGGCTTTGTGTTTTAGGACCTTTAGGTTTAAGATTTGGGTTTTAGACTTTGTGATTTTAGGTTTAATGTTTTGGGAATTGACTTTTGGGATTTTAGAGTTTTTAGGTTTGAAATTTAAGATTTTTTTCTTTTGAATTAGAGTTTGGGGTTTAGAATTTTAAATTTAAGACTTTGGATTTTAGGGTCTTGAGGTTCATAGTTTTAAGTTTTGAGATTTAAGTATTTGATATTTGGAGTTTAAGGTTTTTAAGTTTTGGTTATAGAGTTTTGAAGTAAGAGATTTGGTGTTTAATGTATTAAGTTTTAAGGTTTTGAATCTTAAGATTTTAAATTTTAAAATTTAAGATTTAGAATTTAAGATTTTGAGATTTTAGATTTTTTAGGTTTACGGCTTGATGTTTATAGTTTAGAGATTAAGTAAAATTTTATAGTTTTGGGGTATTAGGATTTAGGATTTAGAATTTATAATTCATTGTTTATGATTTTAGTGTTTAAAGTTTTAAAATTTATAATTTATGGTATAAGTGTCAATTTTTTATAAGAGATTTTAAAGAAATTTTTTTTAGTTAAAGGATCCAAATGAAATAGAAAAATAAGTTAAGAAATCAATGGAGTAATTTGAATTTTTCTTTTAAAAAATAGATAATTAACAAGTTAAGTTATTATATTACACTTAATTTGTCAAATGAACACTTAACGAATCACATTAGTTATTATTTAATGTAATTAAAAGTTAATTGATATCAATTGATAAAAAGATTAAATTATTAAATTTAAATATTAAAATGTATAATAATTTAAATTTATATATTAAAATTTAAGACCTTTAATAAAGTTAATTTATGTATTTTTCTCATTTATTTGACTTTGGGCTAACTTGTAGAGTTCACTGTACCAAAAATGACAGCTGGTTTTAACGTTTTATAGTTTCAACTTTAAGTAAAAAACGATAAAGTTTCCTCTTTCTGTATAAGAAAGTCAATCATGGCGAAAACTAGGAAGAGCTCACAAGCAGTTTCTTCCTTCCTCCCTTTATTATAGACAACCATGAAAACTACGTTTACAGAAACTACCACCCGGCCCGAACACTTCCGTCTTAAATAATAATAGAGAAATCGATAACAGAAAGCAGTTCGGAGATTTCCATTGTCACGCCATAAATATAAAAATCATTGCTCAAAATATCTATCTACATTTTCCCACTATGCACACTTGCAGCCACCCCCGGCCCAAGCTAGAAGCCAATGAAGTAAGAGCTCTAGACCTCTCTTAAAAAAAATGTATTATTTATTTCAATAAATACTTTTTTAAAAGAATATTTTTAGATTTTGAAGAGGCATTACTCATCGACGAAAAGGTGGAGAGACTTCTTAAAACTATGTATTTATTTTTTTTTGGGTTCCATCAAATAATTAAATATTGGATATGGAAAATTTTTTATATGTTAGTGTGCTTTGCTGGAAACACTAGACTCTGAAAACGTTGGAGATGGAAATTTTTTAATTTAGGGTGCTATTTTATCTTTTGTGGTACTATAGTTTTTTATTTGGTGTGCTATTATACAGTGTCAAATGTTACATTTGGCCCAATCAACAAATATCTAAATCAAAAGAATTTGTTTGACAATGAGGTTTTATTATTTTAATTTTTTTAATTTTGATTTATACTTATTTAATTTAATTTTGTAAAATATACATTGCTTTTTTTATTTTAACGATAGCAATGTCAATTAAAAATTTTGAATCAAGTTATTCGAAATTAAAAAAAAATGAAGCTTTAATTGAATCACAAAAAGAGGCTATCGAAAATTTTTTGAAACAAATAAAAAAATTAAAATATAGGTGATTGCTTATTGAATGAACAAGTTAATAATGTAAATATAGATGAAAAAAAAGTATTAATTAATAAATAAGAATGAAATATTAATAAATTAAAAGAATTCACTACTAAAAATATATATGATCCAAGTCAATAGACAAATATTGATACAAGTTTGAGAGATTTATTAATAAAAAAAGATTCTATTAGAGTTATTAATATAAATTTTCCTAAAGATGAATTTTTAAGACACTTTTCATTATCACTTTACATTCAAAAAGTATGAAAGATAAATTTTAAATAAAAATATAACAATTTTAATAAAATTTTATTATTTATTTAAAAAAACCTCATTTTAAGTCTTCATAGATGTTAAGCTGGCCCTGCTTGCAGCCACTGTAACCTATACATCAGACCAGTTTCACAATACAAAAATGACACTAAAAATATAATCCATGGCTATAAACAAACAAAAAAAACTTCTCAATCACTAAAGAAAATTCGAAATTGAATCATGGCGACCATCATTATGATACTAAAATTATACTGACTTTATCACTCACCAAATTTGAGTACCCTTTGATTATATTTTGTGCGAAAGTCAAATATAATGTATAGTGGTGCAAATATTACTTTTGAACAATCAATTTTTTACTTTATATTCATGGAAGCTTATATGTGAACTCGCCAAATCACAATATTGAAATTATATTTCAATTTTATTATATGTTTGAATTATATAAATATATAGTAAAGTATGGAAATACTTATTTGAAAATTTTATTCTCTTAAAAAGAAAAATATGGGTGGCTTGATCTGATCTATCCCTCTGAGGGTTGGGGTAAGCCAACTTTTAGTGACTCATTTTGAAGCTTAAGCCTTAATTAAGTGTACGGGTAAATATTGGTTGAATTGAATCATAAAACAAATTTAAAAACTAAATCAATATTCTGAATTCTAATATCTAAATTCTAAATCAAAAATTCTAAAATTTTAAAATCAAAACCTCAAATCTTAAAATCCCATATCCCAAATCCGAAAACTAAAATTCTTAAAACTCAAAAACCAAAAACTAAAAATATTAAATCTCAAATTTCAAATTTCAAAACTTAAATCTTTAAACTTAAAATGATAGATATTAAAACTCAAAATCCCAAGACAGAAAACCTCAAAAAGATCCAAACCCCATACCTCAAAACCTTAAAAAGTAAACCCAAAAACTATTGTCGTCCAAAAAAAAAAAACAAAAACTATAAATTCTAAACATCAAACCCTTCACCTCTAACCTTAAAACCCCGAACCCCAAACTTTGAAATTCTAAAAACCAAAACCTAATTCCCAAAACAATAAAACCTGAATCTCAAAATCCCTAATCTTTAAACCCTAAACTCTAAAATTTAAAACCTTGAGCCTTAAACTATAAATTTGAAAACCCTTAAAATCTAAGCAGTAAATCCTAAACATCAAAACCCTAGACCCTAAACCTTAAGCACTAAATCCCAAACTTTAAACCTTAAACTCTAAATCTCAAATCTCTAAATCTTAAACCCTAAACACCAAACATCCAAAATCCAAAGTCGTAAACTTCAAATTTCAAAACCTAAAACATAAATATCAAAAGCACAAAATTATAAATCCCAAAAGCTTAAAGTCAAAATGCCAAATTCTAAAACCCCAAACTCTCAGAAATTATAACTTCAAACTTTAAACACTAAACCTCAAAACATTATACACCAAAGATCAAACCCCCTAACCCAAAAGCCGCAAACCCCCATCCTTAAAGCTTAGAGCCCCAAATTTTAAACTCTAAATCTCTAAGCCTAAAATACAAAGCCCTTGACTATAAACATCAAACCTCAAACTTCAAACTCCAATTCTCGAAACTCTAAATGTTGTAATCCCAAAACATTAAACCTCAAACCTAAATATCAAAACCTCTAAACTTGAAGTTTTAAACCCTAAACATTAAACTCCAAACAACAAAACCATAAACCCTTGGGCCCTAAGCTCCAAACAACAAATGTAAAAATTTTAAATACCAAACATAATATCTAAAAACTCCAAAACTCTAAAACTCTAAAATACCAAAATCTCAAACCCCAAAATCCAATATCTTAAATCACCAAACCCAAGATCACAAACTTCACTTTAAAACCCAAAGCTCTACACCCTAAACCATAAAACTCAAAACTTCAAGGTTTATGGTTTTAAAGTTTTAAGGATTATATTTTAAGGTTTTGTTTTTTGGGAGTTTTTGGTTTTGTGTGGTTTTGGATTTGATGTTTAGGTTTGGTTTTGGTGTTTTGGAGTTATAGGTTTTGAGGTTAGGTATAGGGTTTTATGGTTTGGGGTTTGAGGTTTTGAAGTTTAGGTTTTAAAGTTTGAAATTTGAAGTCTGAAGTTTTGGGGTTTGGGATTTTAGAATTTAAAGTTTTAAGATTTTGAAGTTTAAGGTTTAGGATTTATGGGTTGTGGTTTTGATTTTAGAGTTTGGGATGTTTTAGGGTTTGAGGTTTGGGGTTTAACCTTAAGAGATTTTAATATTTGGATTTTTGTTTTTGGGATTTAGGACTTTAGGTTTTGGGGCTTGATGTTTGAGGCTCAATATTTAAAATTTAGGATATAATGCTTGGGGTTTGGGTTTTCATATTTAGTATTTTGAGGATTTGGGTCTTAGGCTTTTGGTTTTTGAATTTTTAGGTTTAAGATTTAAGTTTTCAAGTATTGAGGTTTTAGGTTATAAAGTTATAAAGTTTTGATATATTGGGTTTTTGATTTATGGGTTTAAGTTATAAAGTTTTATGGAATGAGTTTTGGGTTTGAAATATTAGGTTTTAGAATTTTGAATTTTAAGATTTAGAGTTTAGAGTTTAAGACTTTAGATTTTCTTATTTTTTAGATTTAAAATTAGAGTTTGGAGTTTGGAATTATAGTTTACTTATTGATGTTCAAGGTTTAGATATTTGATAAAATGTTATAGCTTTACATTTTAGGATTTAGAATTTAAAATTCATGATTTTGGATTTATAATTTAGAGTTTATTATTTAAAGTTTTAATTTGGGTTTAAAGTCTATGATTTAAGGTATAAGTGATAATTTTTAATAAGTTAAAAAATGTTAAAGATATTTTATATAATTAATTACAAAAACAAAACGAAATAAATAAATCAATTAAGAGACCAACAATAAATTCATTTATAACAAATAGTGATTTAAAAAGGTGATGTGTTGTGCAACACTTTATTTAATTTATTGAATGTCTACTTAACGGATTATATTAATAATTTTTTAATGACAGTTAAAAGTTAATTGATAAAAATATTAAATTGTTCAATGTTTAATTTATTTAAAAAGTGAATTAATAGTATAAATTCAAAAATTAAAATTTATTCCTCTAATAAATTCAAAAACGAATTTATATGTTTTAGTCTAGTTTATTTTACTTTGGGCCAACTTGTAGAGTTCGCCGTGCCAAAAACGATAGCTGGTTTTAATGTTCTGTAGTTTCAGCTTAAAGAAAAACAACAACGTTTCCACTTTCCGTAGAAGAAAATCAATCATATCGAAAAGTAGGAAGAGCTCATAAGATTCCTTGAGCTCCCTTTATTACAGACAAACATAAAACAATCTTAAATAATAACAGAAATTGATAACAAAAGGCAGTTTGGAAATTTCCATTATGAAGCCATAACCATAAAAATCATTGCTCTAAGGTATCTCTCCCACTATGCATACTTGCAGCCATTGTAACCTGCAGATCAGATCAGTTTCAGAACACAAAAGTGACACTAAAAATATAATCCATGCCCATAAACGAAAAAACTTCTCACTAAAGAAAATTCAAAATTGAATCAAGGCGGCCTTCATTATGATAGTAAAATATACTGACATTATCACTCACCGAATTTGAGTACACTTTGATTATCTGTTGTGTGAAAGTCAAATATATGTATTGTGGTGCAAATATTACTTTTGAAAAATCAATTTTTTTTTTATATTCATGTAAGTTTCAAATGTAAATAGATTTTTTGAAGGTCAAATTAAATAGATTTTTTTTTTCCTAATACATTTAAATGCTTACTTGGGTCAGTGAGGACAACGAGAGCGGAGCCTCTGAAGTCACAGTTCCAGGAGTTCCTTCCCATGGCTGCATAGTACTGGTTCATAACAACAGAGGCATGGTGGATGAGAGTGTTGGGGTAGAAGCAGGGCCCACCTTTTTGTATCATCCTGCAATCCTTCAAGATACCGCAAGCATAATCAATGTTAGATACCAGTTCTGCATCACTTGCTGAAGACTTTGCCACACACCAAGTCTTCTGGGATTCCTGCATATATTTCATCACAAAAAATAAATTAATCTCGCAACTTAATTTATTTTGTTTCATATTTTTTATTACTTTCAAAATGGCTTTCAATTTTTTAAAAAAAAAATTTCAATTACCATTGCTTTTGCAGACTTCAATTTCCCTCCTGCACAAGCTGCACAAGTTAAACCACAATCAGTCATATATTAAATAGGGAGAGTGGTTATCAAAAAATAGACAGAAAGAGAGTGTGTATGTGTCTGCGCATGCGCTTCTATTATGATAATTAGGTACCTGAGTTACAAGCGAGGAGCAGAAGCAAAAGGAAGAAAAGTTGAAGTGAGCCACTGGGTTTAGCCATCTTGAAATTTGGGAGACGAAAAGCTAAATGGTTATTTCTTCTTCTTATTCTTTCTGGAAAAATAAGAAAAACTGTTCTTAGTGCGTTTGTGAAACTGAAAGGGAAGGGTATATATAGAGCTGTCCAAAATTGATACTGCCAGAGAAAACCTTTTACATTCCAGAATTTATTAAAACCATTTATATCTAGTAGCAGTTTTGGCTATGTCTGACCTTTTACTTTCTCATAGAGACACTCAGATTTCGGTAGAAGATGAAACGATGGGCTAAGGTCGTTGCAGGTGGAGTTCAATGGAATTTAAGAGATTTAAAAGCTTTTTGAGTCTGTTCATATATAAATATGTGTAAGATTGTACGTGAGTTGATATTTAGTCTATTGTTGGTAAATAAATTTTTGTCCACTAACAATATTCAGATTATAATTCATGATAAAAATAATTTAAAAAAATAATAATTTGGTTACGTATCACGATCTGAACACTGTTGGTAAATAAAAATTTATTTACTGATGGTGAATCCAATTATTTTTTATTTTTTTTTTAAATAAATAAAAATATATTTACCATTGATTCAACCATCAAACCCATGTCTTTTTTTAAATATTTGTAAATTAATAATTTAGCTTTCAAATTTATATAAGTAGTTTTTACTTTTATTTTATTTTTTTATATACAAGTTGTGCTGCAGAAGAGTCAAATATGCAATCTCAACTTCAATTAGCCATAATTTTTAATGTAAGTAAAGTTATAGACTTTGTAATTAAATATCAAGAAAAAGTTCTTTTCAAGTCCTATACTATTTCCGGATCCAAAATTTATAATTTGTACAGTATTTCAAACCTTTTTCTATTTTTTTATCGTTTTTATTTTGTGGTGCGTTGAAAAGTCTAATTAGCATCTTTTGAGTATGATCACTTTTTGCACCTTATTGGCTGTTATTTTTTCAATACACAAATTCTGTTGGTTTAGTTATTATTCAAATATACATATTAGTTCATAAATATTGTTTTAAACATGTTTTGAACTAAAACTAAAAGAAAAAAGACTATCTTTTTTTTCATACACTACTCTATAGTTCTTTAAAATTGTTGAGAATTTTATAATTGTTGAGTGTAATTCTTTAAATATTTTAAATTAGTTTTAAACAATTATTTAAAATTTATCAAACGTATTTTGTATATTTATAATAATCATTATTTTTTTAAAAAAATATTTTTTAAAAAATATAAATTTATTTGATTCTATTTTTATTTTTTTATTTTTAAAAACTGTTTTTGAAAATTGTGTTTAAAAATTATTTTGTAGAACAAAAATAATAAAAAATTATTTTGATAAATTATTTTAAAAATATGTTATTTTTTATTTTTTTATATTATAAAAATAAAAAAAATAAAAACAATTTTTTTCTATTTTAAAAATAATTTATTTTCAGAATTTGTTTTCAAAATAATAATAAAAAATAGTTATTAAACGAATTTTTTTATTTTAAAAATAGAAAATAATTTTTAAAAACTAAAAATAAACGGATCCGTAATTTTTAAAAATAAAAAGTTTTATTAAATATTAAACGTCCTTTTATTGAAACAAATATCATTTAAAATAAAGTAGTCTCACATTTTAAAATTTATTTTTATAATTTTTTATTTATTTATTTATTTAACTCTAAATAGAATTTAAATTTAAATTTTTAAGTCCGAAGATAATTTTAGGATAATTAAGTCGATTTGTAACTTTGATTATCTCTGTGATATCCTGATGGAGTCTAAGGAAAGATATATTTGCATGGTCAATTTCAGGCAAAAGCCGAAACGATCAAACAAGCGAACGAGAATTCCAATTTCGATTTGCTCTTCAAAACCCATTTGAGTCCACTAGTTTCATCACGAAAAGATAAGATACACGTGGAAGTTCCCTTGGAACGGGATTGGTCTTCTATCTTCGCTGGCAGTGCCAGCCTGTTGATTTCAATCCAATGGTTATTTCTCTTACAATGTGCACGTAGGCATTGTCAGATTTGCCTCCCATTTTCTCTCTCTCCTGACAACTCATATCCCATCTAAGTTTATAAAAGGATTACATTAAAAATACACCATAGTTTTTAAAAATATTATTTTGAATTATTTATTTTCCAAAAAAAATTACAAAAATTATTACAAATTGATTTTTTGGTTAATGTTTTTACAAAAATTTTAAATTAAGGATAATTGTAAAATATGTTGCTTCTAGTTCTACTCTTCTTGTATATGAGACGTATATTATTATTATTTTCTTATATTTTAATTAATAAAAATTAGAAACTACGTTACTTTTTAAGTTATAATTTTTTATGTTATTTAGAAATTGAAACTGAATATTTAAATTTTTTCTATTGTATTTTTTTTTTTTTTTTGCAAACTTCAAACTTAACCTATTTATTATGAAAATGAGCTCTTAGGTGTCCAATAAAAAAGAGCTACAAGTTCCTAATTTAAACCTTAGTCCTCATTGATAATTGAAATTTTTTTTAAGTACCCAAAAAACTTATTTATAAATCATTTAATTATAATATATATTAAAAAAATTATAATGCATATATATTAATTAAATGGTGACACTCGTCATAAAATGAGTTGAACTTTGATACCGAAGAGCCTCTAAATTGGAAAAGCCAAAATAGTGTATAAAATATATATTTTATACACTATTTTGGCTTTTCCAATTTAGAGGCTCTTCGGTACCAAAGTTCAACTCATATTGATTTTATGAGGCGTATAACCATTTAACTAATCATAATGAATTTGATGCTAAAAATCAGTCTCGACTAAGGGAGTGTTTTGATTCAACAGAGTGGACGGGAAAAAAATAAAATAAAATAAAATAAAATGATTATTATATTTTTATTTATTTTATTTATTAAAAATAAAATTATTTAAAAGTATTTTTTTTATTAAAAGTTTTGTTTTCAGTTAGTTTCTAACATGTTCTTTCCACTTTTTCACTAAAAAATTTTGAAATTATTTTTTTCTTCATTATATATATTATTTTTATTTGTATTAGAAATAATTTAAATATTAAAAACATTATTTAAAAACATTTTCTTCGTTCATCTGCTCACACTTTCCTTCTCTTTCAAATCTCCCTATTTTAGAGGAAAAGAAAATCATGGGAGGGTAGAAATTTTATCTCTCCATTTTCTCTTTTCTCCCCTCTAAATTATTAAACCAAACAAGATAATTTTTTTAAAAATTTATCTTCTCTTTTTCCTTCATTCTCTTCCAACCAATCACTCAGTAAAACTCACTTGACATAATCTATTTACATAATAAATTTATTGAAATGCCCTTTGGCAACTATTAGATTGATATTATAAATAGTGCCTCTCTAATTTATGCCATACACTTTAATCTGATTATCTTACATACTCTATTAGATGACGTTCCCTAACTTCAGCATTAGATCCCTTTTCCGAGCCTCATCGAGTATTTTTACCTCATATTAATCCAAATTATTTCTTAAAATATATAAAAATTTTAAAACCATTTCCATGCCAGTTTTAAAAACTTAAGGGACAAGTTCAATTTTTTTTTTAAAGAAAAAAAACAGCATTTTCCTCTTCAAAAGGAAAGTGAGAATCCATTTTTTAAAAAAGAAAAATACTTAATAGATTATATCAATTTTTACAAAATTTATATAAAAATTTTAAAAATAATATAAAATAAGGAAATTTAATAAATATGCCATAAGCTAAATTTATATCAAATTATCCTACAAAATTTAAAATTATGAAAAATAATACATGGGAAATAAAAGTATAAAATAATGTTATTCACACAGTTAAATTAAAATCGTTTGAAATTTTCATTTAACAAATATGTTTCCCTATATTAATATTATCAAAAGTTGATCCATGACAAACACTATCCATAAAAAGAAAGGGGAGAAGAAAGTGACAAGAAATGTTTCTATAAATAATAAAAGTTGAAAAATTGCTATTCATATGACAGTTTGGCCGAGTGGTCTAAGGCGCCAGATTTAGGCTCTGGTCCGAAAGGGCGTGGGTTCAAATCCCACAGCTGTCACACTGAATTTTTGACACTTTGATTATGATTTTTAATGGTAATGTTCTTACTCAATCAACAACTTTGCAAGGCACTATTCGCTATTTGGAGTCAGGTACCAGCTTTTTTCCGAATATAATTTCAAAAAACTATCAATTCAATTCTTGAATTTGTAACCTTATTTAATTTTAATTTCTCAATTTTTTTAATATATAAATTAATTCTTAAAATTATGACCTGATTGCATTTTAATTATTTTATTAATTTTTAAAAATATCTACTTCGTTGCATATTAGATTTTAAGAATTAAGATTCAAAAAATTCGATATTTTTAAAAATTAGTTCATATATTTAAAAAAAATCTAAGATTAAAAGTAAATAGATCAATAGAACCAAAAACCAAATTGCTACTTCAGTTTTCATGTGCTCTTCTTTCTTTTTTTTCTATGAAAGTTTAGTTGAGTTAGATCTCGATGGTTCACTAGAGTCAAAGAGCAAACCTCCTAATTCAAAAAACGCTTACAAAGGTACTTACAAATTATCTACTAACGAGATTCTCATATCAACAGCGGAATTCAAATTCATGTCTTTATGAGATATGAGCTGTATCTTACCAATTGGATCAACCTTCTTTGACTTTCTATGTACTCTTCAACTATAGTGACCAAATAATGGGTCTAAAGTTTCTATGTGCTCTTCGTCTATAAAGCTTTGGTAGAGAAAAACAAAAGATCAGTTATAAAGAAAGCATGACTGCATTCAGTTATAAAGAAAGTATGATTTTACTACATTGCTGAATTTTTTTGACTGCATTACAAACATCATCATTTTCCTTTACTGAACATAATTGCATCAAAGTTTTCTAGTGCTTCTGGGATCTCACATTCTCACTAAATTGGCTGACAAATTTATGGTTGACAGCTTGACTGATGAATCCATGGAGAAACACTGATACTTAAAAAATGGACCTGTATCATAGTGTTTGTATGATGTTGTGTTTTGTATCCAAGCTCGAGTCTTTTCTGAAACAGATAATTAACTCACCCGTAATAACCAACCAAGCTTTTTCAGAGCCAAAAATGTTTTTTTTGTGGTGTACTTCTTTTCTCTATAAGCATAGCTTTGTATAGCCAATGCTTATGATAATTGGGGGACGTTTGGTATGCGGTAACATTTTTCATTTCTAAAATTCATCTTTCCCTGAAAATATGTTTTTTGGGAATGATGATTACTGGAAATGTACAAAATGTGTTTGGTTGATTTTAAATATTTATCTGAAAATTTTTTATTACTATGTTTGATTACAATAGAACTTTCTTAAGAATTGTAATACTTTTCCAAAAATGTCCTTACTTATATTAAGATGAGAGATAAAAAGTAAGTGTAGAAATGACAAAAAAAATAATAGAGAAGAAAAAAAATTATGAAAAAGAAAGTAAGAGAGAAAGGTATGAGAAAGATTGATGTGTAAGAGAATGATAAAAGAAAAAATGATAAAATAGATGACATTATTATCTTTTTATATTTAAAAAAGATTCTCATGATATAAAAAATTTGAATTCCCACCTCCCTACATGAAAAACTTTTGGTGAGAATCATTATAAAAAATCATTCCCAGAAATCTAAAATTTCTGGAAATTCTGTTTTAAAATTTAGAAACCAAACATAGGAATTAAATTTTCTTAAGTTCAATTTCTCAGGAATCCAAAAAAATTCTCTCTATCAAAAACCCTCATGTGTAAACAAATTTGTTTCATACTCTCGTGTAATTGCCAGAGTTTGCCTAAATGAGGAAAATAATGACTAAAGTTGACATGTTCATTTCAGCATCAGTAAATTGGTAATGGTGTTTCAAACAAGAAGAATTCCAACAGAGATCACAGAAGAGAATGGCTTGCCAATCAGTTTGCGTGAAGTAGTGGAGAATGCCCTTCAGATGGAATGCAACAGCTTTCTTATAGAGAAGACAAATGCTGCCTCGCTGCTTGTTTATTAGTGTCAACAAGGGCAAAGCCTTCTGGTATCCATGTTAGTTTTCCAATTATGGCAAAATGCATGCAATATTTTGCAGTAGAGAACAAAATAGCAGGAATGAGCAAGAGGCTTTAATTCTGCACATGGTAAGGGAATTTGGCAGAGTGATTATGATTTCTTCCTTTTTCTCTTAGAAGTAATAGTCAATTATATTTTCACAATACTATCAAAAATCAAACATAAAATATCCTATTGAACAATCTTTGCGTTGCTTTCCATTATCTCATGCTATAGTCAGTGAAAACCAGAGGAATTGCAATGTACAATAGATATCATTCTCAAATTAACAAAATTATGAGCATAAAATCATATCATTCATTGAAATTGAGCTCCTTGATATCCAAAGTTGGCCTTAAGCTAAGTATTCTGAGGCATTCTAACGTAGGTTTAATCTGCATATGCTTATCAATTAGTTTTTACCGTGTGTAATTCAACTGGACTTTATCATATTAAAATTGTTATTTGCTATAGTTGAGTCTCTATCATTCGCGAATGAATCGATGAAGTGTACAAATGAAGTGGTAGGTTGAGATTGTATAAGAAAAATCCAAGTATTCCATCTTTCGTGACTCATCCCACCCTCCCCCTCCTTTTCTCATATTTAGTTAACAATTGACTAGATTCTCTCTCTCTTTCTCCTAGTTGGAGAATGATGTAAAGAATGAGAAATAGAAAGCTATATTCAAGACCAGTTGCTCGATTTTCTCAGGATTCAAACATGAAAAATCCTCCAAGCTTTCTAAAGCTGTGAAGGCTCTAATACAACTCAGTTTCTTTTACGTTTATCTCCTTCCCATATTTTCTCATGTTTATGAACAATCTTGAGACTTAAACAATGGCTTATCATGCACTTTCTACAGTTAACTATGAGAATTCTAGTGCTGAGATGGAATTGATGGGTTTCAATTAAGTTGAAGATTTCTCTAAGAATACCTTCTTGAGCTCAAGATCAAGAGGAATAACCTTCAACAGCTTTTGTTCTCGTATGCTTTTATAATTAAATTATAAAAAATAGATAACATTCTCTGGCAGATCTGCTCCTTCAATATCTGTTCATAGCACCAAATGTTCACCTGTACGCGGAGTTTTACAGTAACATGGAGTGTAGGGAACAAGAGTATTTACCTTTTCAGAGTCAATGAACTCAAATGCATGATCTTATTATACCCTTTTAAATTTAAGCTTTCTGCTGACTTTTTTTGAATTTCAGTATCCTCTGCATAATGCAAAAGTCATCATTTTCAGTCATGTCCAGTTAAATGACAATAGATCTTAGTTATATTCAGCAGTTTCTTCATCCTTTTGGAATGGAAAACTCCAGTTCATAGCAATCATAGTTCCAGAATTTTGAAATTCTTTTTTTGCTAACAGCATTATATGACATCAAACATGACACTTGAATTTGTACTAAAATATTACATATTTTGTCGTCTGTGTCAGTATGGTGCTAGCATTTGTCTATATGACAAAGGGCCATTTGGAAGGACTACATAAAGCAGTGTCCACAGGTTGATAGCATATAACAGTTAACAAAGCAATTTATCAAGAAACAATAAAAAATTTAAAGGGTTAGAAAGAGGAACAACTATAATTGTAGATTCAGCCACTAAAATATAAGAGTCTAGTTGTCTCGATCACTGGGAGGATCATTATGAAGAAATTCTTGTACGGTTGAAGGAAACTCCAAGTCTAAACCACCATCAGCACCCTCAGAAATAAAAGCAGCTTTCCCTAAAAGCAAGTGTGCCAATCTTAAGGGCTCTTTCTTCTCCTCTCCATCGCCTTTCAGAAAGTGCTTAATCCACCCATCTAGCCTCTGCATTTCCTTCCTACACTTTGGCCCCTTCACTCCAACAATCTTCGAATAAAACCCATCTTCACAATGACAAGAATTACAATCATTATCATCCTCAAAAAAACCAACCCTTTGTCTTTCTTCATTTTCCTCTGATAAGCCCAATAGCTGCATTAACCGGTCAATATCATCCACTTCGTCATCTTCAGCTTCATCGACAATCCCACAGCGATCTGAAGCACTTTTCTGAGGTGGGTCTTGATGAATCAATGGAAAATCTGGGGAAACAGAGAGGAAAGCACGAGGAGGTTCGCTACTGTCCTGGTCAGCAGCATTCACGACGATGGGTTGATCCACGTGGAGGAACATGGGCGCACTCAATGACCCACTTGATGAAAAGTCAGATTCTGCAATCTGAGATTCTGTCTGCGGCGGGTGCTCTAATTTCAGTCGCTTCTCAACCTGATGAATAAAAACCAGAGTAATATTAAAAGGAAGAAAAGAAAAACAGTGGCGTACTGGAATTGCAATGACTTACCTGTCTTAGAGAGGAGAAGAAATTGGAATGCAGAGACGGTGGGGGTGGTGGGGGTCGCATTTTTCTTTTTCCTCCTCTGGTCAAGGGCTTTCTAAAAGATGCAGTAGATTGTATCACTTCAAAATGAACGGCTTAATGTGGTGGAAAGGAGATAAAAGATGCAAACTTGCAAGAGCAGATATTTGGGGTGGCCTTGGTTTTGAAATTGTCTTTTAGTTGTTAATCTTTATTTCTATATTTAAAAAAAATTATTAGTTTTTATTATTTAAAAAATATGTTTATTCTGTTAAGTTAAAATATATTAATATTCTATTTTTAATTAAAGTAACATAAAAAAATTTATTAGTTGTTAATCAATTAATTTATTAATTTTAAATTAGTTTAATTCGATTAAGTCAATTTAAATTAATTTGAATAAGTTTTGTACATCTTTAAAATTAATTTATTTCAAAACTTGAAATATAATATTATAGATATCCCTCCATCGCCTAAACTCAACCTTCCTAATTAATCATAAGTTTGCAAATTATGATAAGTTCTTTTAAAATTATAGAAATATCATTAATTATTTTTAAAAAACATTAAAACATGTTTTAAACTTCTTTATTTTCACCTTATTATACACACTGTTTTTTTAAAAAAATATTTTTTAAAACTCTATAAAACCATTTCTAACCATGTATCTCTTTTAAATAACAATAAAAATACAAAAGGAAATGAAAATTGCCCTTAGCTATTCTCATTTGCTCATATTCTCTTTATTTTTTTAATAAATAGTTATTGATAATAAAATATTAAAATATTAAAACATGTTTTAAAATTTTTTATTAAATATATAATGTATACTAATTCAATAATATATTGATGAGGGATAAAATAATTTGAAGTAATGTCAATTTTTGTGACGATGATATTCATATTCGACAATATATTTTGTAAATCTATAAAAATTTATTAATAATTTTAGATTAATTTTGATTAATACCTATATTAATAAATAACTACTCATATGATGAAATATTGAGAAAAAATAATTAATTAGGAGAATAAATAAATGGTGGAAGGAAATATTAAATTGAAGCAAATTGATACATATAATTCACATTTTCTGCATAATTTGATTCCAATACAAACCCCACCAAACGCCTCTCTCAAATTCACAATCCACTTTCATTAATTTAGTTTATTTCATGCTCTTTGCTCACTTTCCTGGAACAAAATTTGTGGCATAGGCCCAAGCGTTGTTGTTAACTGGGTCAGCCAGGTGGTCTGCAAGGTTCTCCAATGGGCCTTTTCCAGTCACAATGGCCTGAACAAAGAAACCAAACATTGAGAACATAGCCAATCTCCCATTCTTGATTTCCTTCACCTTCAGCTCAGCAAAAGCCTCTGGGTCATCAGCTAAGCCCAATGGGTCAAAGCTTCCACCTGGGTAGAGTGGGTCTGTCACCTCACCGAGAGGCCCACCGGCAATACGATAACCCTCAACGGCACCCATTAAGACCACTTGAACAGCCCAAATGGCCAAGATGCTCTGTGCGTGGATCAAACTCGAATTGCCCAAGTAGTCAAGCCCTCCCTCGCTGAAGATCTGGGCTCCGGCCTTAAACCATACAGCCTCGCCAAATTTGACACCGTTGCGGGCCAAAAGCTCAGGAAAGACACAACCCAAAGCTCCAAGCATGGCCCATCTACAATGGATGACTTCAAGCTCACGGTTTCTAGCAAAAGTCTCTGGGTCAGCAGAGAGTCCAGCAGTGTCCCAACCGTAATCACCAGGAAATTCGCCAGTCAAGTAAGACGGAGCCTCACCAGAAAATGGGCCCAAGTACTTGACACGGTCCGGGCCGTACCATGGGCTTCTGGAAGAAACCAACTTAGAAGCTGTTTTTCTCATGAAGAACCTTCCACCCCCAAGTTCAGGGGTGGAAGGGGGAAGTTTCACTGCTTGCCCAGCTAATGATGGAGAAGAAAGAGCCATTGTTGAAGCAGCCATTGGAGAATTTAAGTGAAACTTCTTTGAGGAAAACACAGTTTGTCAATGAAAAAAATGTTGATGCCTGTAGTTGGGCTTAGATGGGCTTTATATATGATGGTCCTTATCCTATGAGATCTGTACCCAAATTTCTTATTGAGGGCTTGATTTCCTTTTTGTCCAGTTGGCATTGCTTATCCCCTTCAGATTGTTTTACCAAATATCTAAAGCAATTTTAAAAGCACTTCTTGTATCCAATAAGAAATCGCCATGTGTCCTTCTGGATAGGACTATATCTACAAAAGTAAAAATACCCAAGTCTTACAGTGGAGGGACCAAAAATGGACGAGAATGCTTTGTACAGATTGTACCGCACAAAGTGACGTTGGCAAAGATAAAAATCGAGTAAATTAGTAATTTATTTTTTGAATTTAATTTTTAAATTTATTTGAATATATAAATTAATTTTTTTTAATATTTTGTTCATTATATATTATATATTAATATTAAATAAATTTAATATTTTTAAAGACTAATAAAACAATTAATAATTTGAAAAATTAATTTATAGACTAAAAATATATATTAAAACTAAATAAAATTATAAATTCATATATTAAATTACTAATTTTCTTATACAAATTTAAAATTTAAAAATATTAAATTTATTATATATTAAATTTTCTAAAAATTAATATATAATAAATTTAATATTTTTAAAAACTAATAAAATAATTAATGTATAATTAATTAATAATTTTTAATATTAATTTACATATTTAAAAATAAAAATAAAAACTAAATAAAATTACAAATTTACACTTAAAATTATTTGTTTACTTATAAAAATTTAAGAGTATGTTTGTTTTGATTATTTTTATTTTTTATTTTTACTAAAAATTAAAAAATAGATATAAAAATGTATTTGTTTATTATTTTTTTTAAAAAATATTTTTATAATTTTTAATACTGTAACACATTATAACAATAATATTTTTATAATTATATATATAATATTTTACTGTTTATATAATTAAAAAATAATAAAAATTTAAATTTAAATTAAATGTATTTAAAAAATAAATAAAAAATAAAATAAAAATATTTTCATAAATTAAACATACCTTAAATTTTTTGTTTTTCTATTTTTTATATTAAATGATTGTAATAGAAAATTAGATGCACATAGTGCTTGAGAGACTGTATAAAGATACAATTGGAAATTGCCAGTTGGTCTGTCAGGTCTTTACCCGTTTCTGTTTATCTATTCAAAAGGAAAAAGAAAAAAACTGCAGGTTATATTAAATATATTATTCAAAGAGAATGTTCTTCTGCTCTGTTCTGCCATAATACTGGGTCCTACAATATTTAATTTATAATTTTCCTTAAACAAAGGCCTTTATTATTTTGGGATTTATTTACAACTGAATTTAAATTTGGTAGAACTTCATTGAAGAAGTGTTTTTTCAAATAAAATTCATTTAATTTTTTAAATTGTATGTCTATAATTTTAAATTAATAATTTTGACATTTTAAATATTATAAATTATTTTTGACATATAAAAATAAATTAATTGCTAAAATTAAAATTATAAGAGATTATTCAATGAAGTTATTTGCAATTTGGTCAAAATTTAAATATCTAAAAACTTTAAATATGCAAAAGTTGAAGGTGTCTTGGATGACACCAATTCACCCGTCTGCATTTGATTTTGAATAAACTAAGAAGTCTTTGCTATCTTTTACTTTTTAAATTATTTTACACATATAAATTACTTATTGGATATTAATTTTTAGAATGACTAACGTGCAACTAAATTAATATTTAAAAAAAAATTAATTGCACTTTTGATATATCTATTTTTAAAAATATATTAATTTAGTATATTTATAATTTTTAATATAAATTTAATATATTTATTTTTAACAAATAAGTCAAAATAATATCTCTGTTAATTTATTTTTTATTTTATTTATTGTATGCGTGTGTATCATTAAATTTATTGTTAACGTATTTTTTAAAATAATTAAATATAACATATATTATTTAATGACGTACAAATGATATGTGCACGACGAATTAATAATATAATAGATGATATAAATTTAATAAAAAAATAATTTTATTTTATTTGTTAAAATTTAAAGAATAAAATTCATAATAAAAATTATAAAGAGATTGAATTGATATATTTTTAAAAAATAAAAGTGTAATTAAATTTTTTAAAAAAATTGACATTTGATAAATTAATAATTTTAAAAATTAATTTATATACCAACAAATTTTACATACTAAATTTAAATTTATAAATATCCTTTGATTTTTGTAAAGTTTGATCCAATCACGTGGTTCGTAGGTCTTACAGCCACTTCTCTTCAATTCATACAATATTCCACTCATCGAAATCGAATATAATATTTATTATGTATATATTATTTGTATATCACTAAATATATTATTTATTGAATATAATATTTATTATTTAATTATATAAAAATAATATATATGTGATAAATTGATAATACGAATTTATTAAAAAAATTATTATTATTTATTTGTTAAAATTTAAGAAATAAAATTTATATTAAAAATTATAAATATATTAAATTGATATATTTAAAAAAATAAAAGTGTAATTAAATTATTTTAAAATTTTAAAAAAATTAATTTATATATCAAAAAAATTTACATACTAAATTTAAAATTATTACTATTCTTTGATTTTGGTAAAGTTTGATCCAATCACGTGGTTCCGTAGGTCTTACAACCACTTCTTTTCAATTCGTATAATATTCCACTCATCGAAATCGACCTCCGTAACCATCAATGAAGACTTTGCCATTTTCACAATTCCTTTTTTGGCCTTTTGCTAATACTATTCCACCATCTGTTCAGCGCATAAATATCTAAGTATAATGGATATATTGGTTTTTAAAATTATTAAATTTTTATATATTAATTTTTAAAATGATTAATATATAATAAATTTAATATTTTAAAAAAAATTAATTACATTTTCAATATTTTTATTTAAAAAAATACATCAATTTAATCTTCTTATAATTTGTAATATAAATTTAATTCTTTTAATTTTAATAAATAAGTCAAAATAATTTTTTAATTAATTTTATTATTTATTTTATTATTAAACTACTACTTACACATCATTAAATTTATTATTAATATATTTTTTTATATAATTAAATATAAAATATGTCATTTAAAGATATAAAGATGACATGTGCGTAATAAATTAACAACGGAATAGATAATATGAACTTAACTTAGTGATTATTTTGTCTTATTTATTCAAACTTGAAGGAAAAAATTTATATTTTGAATTATAAAAATATTAAAATGATGTATTCCTAAAATTAGAGAAATTAAAGTGTAATTAATTTTTTTAAAAATTTAAAAATAAAAAAAAAACATATAATTAATTAATTAATTTAAATTTAAATTTATATACTAAAAAATTTCACACACCAAATTTGAATAAGTCTCCAAATTTATTACCGTTTCTTTGATTTTTGTAAAGTTTGGTCCCCCTCATGTGATTCTGTACATCTTACCACCACTACTTTCCAATTCATATAATATAATATCGCACTCATCAGAATCGACCTCCGTAACCATCAATGAAGAGTTTGCCATTTTCAGAGAGAGAGAGAGAGAGAGAGAGAGAGAGAGATATATATATATATATATATATATATATATATATATATATTGCCTTTTTCCTAATATTATTCCACTATCTGTCTGGCTCATAATTTTAGATATCTCAAATTATGAAATTTTTGAATTTTTCTTTTTTACTATCAATTATATTTGAGTGGAGAGCACAAGGGATAAAATTATTTCTAACTTAGCAAATTTAAGAATATAACATTTCTTAATTTTATCTTTTAGCCGAATTCTAATGTCTTAACAATTATGTCAAGTATCATTTTAAAAAAATTATTAATGGCAAGTATATTTTAAAAATATGTTTAACAATGAATTCATCTATTATAATAAGTGATTCATTTTAGTTTTTTTATTTTAAAATGGATTAATTTAGTTATTTTATATTTTTTAAAATGTGAAAGCTTTTCAATAAAAAAAATTTTCTATTTATAAATAATTTCTTAATAAATTAATTGCTAAATATTTAATATAGATTACCTAATTGTCACATATGTTGATCTTTGTCAATATAGAATTATATTAAAGATAATTTATGTAAAAAAATTTAAATAAATATTTAATTATAATGTTTTAAAAAATGTAAAAGATTAAAATATATTTTAAAATATAAAAAAAATTATTTTAAAAATATTTTTTATTTTATATTAAATAATAAAAAATATTTTAATTTATTATTCATAAATAAATTTTTTTTATCAATAATATTTAAATTATAATACGATATAAAAAAATATTTTTTAAAATTAATTTTATCATATATAATTATTTAAATATTATTATTAAATAAAAATTTATTTTAATTAAATTTTATTTTTAAAATTAAAATTTATATTAATTTTTATTTTGGTGAATGGGAGACAAAAGGGAGCATAATAATGAGTTGTATTCGGGCACGTCACGTGGATCTAAATTATGATACCAGAGAACAAGTGACCGCAATCTAAAATTTACACGTGGAGTACTCACATTGGTTTAGTCTATTACTCTTTGTTTTGGTGGATGAGAGAGTGCCAGATGGATTGAGAAATACATCATCGAAATCTTGATCTCCCAATCAGAGTGAAGATTTCGATACCCTCAGGATAAGAAGCCTACCACTCCATCCACTATAAAACCCCACTTAACTTCATCGTTTCTTTCACCGGTCTGAGCCATTCAATCCCAAACACCACCACCAGAAGCCTCTCTTCTAACCATGGCTGCCTCTACTATGGCTCTCTCCTCCCCATCATTGGCCGGCAAGGCCGTGAAGCTTTCTCCCTCCACCCAAGAGCTTGGCTTCAGCAGGATTTCCATGAGGAAAACTGCTAAAAGTTTCACCTCTACTAGCCCGTGGTACGGTCCAGACCGTGTCAAGTACTTGGGTCCATTTTCTGGTGAGCCTCCATCTTACTTGACCGGTGAATTTCCAGGCGACTATGGTTGGGACACTGCTGGACTTTCCGCTGACCCAGAGACCTTCGCTAGGAACCGGGAGCTCGAAGTCATCCATTGCAGATGGGCCATGCTTGGAGCTCTGGGTTGTGTCTTCCCCGAGCTGTTGGCTCGCAACGGTGTTAAATTCGGCGAGGCTGTATGGTTCAAGGCTGGAGCTCAGATCTTCAGTGAGGGTGGACTTGACTATTTGGGCAACCCGAGCTTGATCCACGCACAGAGCATTCTTGCCATCTGGGCAGTTCAAGTGATCTTGATGGGTGCTGTTGAAGGTTACCGTATTGCCGGAGGACCTCTCGGTGAGGTGACAGACCCACTCTACCCAGGTGGAAGCTTTGACCCATTGGGTCTAGCTGATGACCCAGAAGCTTTTGCTGAGCTGAAGGTGAAGGAGATCAAGAATGGAAGATTGGCCATGTTCTCAATGTTTGGTTTCTTTGTTCAAGCCATTGTGACAGGAAAGGGACCATTGGAGAACCTTGCAGACCACCTTGCTGACCCAGTGAACAACAATGCTTGGGCATATGCCACAAACTTTGTCCCTGGAAAGTGAACTTAGAAAATTAGGATGGGGGGGTTTTTTTTCTCCTTCTGAACTTTGAACTTGTTGGTGCTGATGTAAATTTGTTGGAAACCAGGGAAGAGCATGATCTGAATTTCGTGTAATGATGCTCAATCTAAGTTGTTTCTTGAAACTATTTTGTTAAATTTATTTGTTATTTTTGCCTTTTAAATATGGCCATGAAACTGCATATGTCGAACCCACGACCTATCCCATACCCTCACCCCACCCCAACTACCTGAGCTAGCCTCAGGTGGCGCATGTTAAGCTTTTTGGAGAAAACTCGAAAAGAAGAATTGTGAAAAGCAAGAAAGAGGTGAAAAAAAAAAAAAACAAATACGAAGTGCAAATAAACAGAGATTTAACAAATATTGTTCATCATTCGACAAAGCTTGAGTGCATGCACTTAAGCGAAAAACTCAGTAGTCAGGAGAGTTAACTTTTTCAAACAGCTACTCCAAGTACGCTAAAGCTGAAAGAGACTTTACCCATGGGGGAAACAACAGAAATCCATGCGCCTTCAGCCTAAGAAGACGACTTGTTGAACAGAAGTAACAAGAAAATTAAGGCGAATGACTTAATGGAAGAACCTATATGGATGACACCATGATTGAATGCAATACACACACAGACTTAGCGCCTCAACAAAACTTCGACTCCTTACTCATGGGCGAAGAACCATACCAGAAGAGTCCTAAGCTGCAACCAGTTAAAGACATTAACAACCCAGCAACAGCACTGACAACCAACAATCCAGGCCCCTCTCGTGGGGAGATCACCAACTGCGGAATCGGATCTTATAAAGATAAACTCTTCGGTTTCAATGGAGTAGACAACAACACAGAAATGGGCTTGGACTCAGAATCAGAGTGGTTTGAGGAGGAATCGAAAGATGATGAATTAGAGGAGGAAGACAACTAAGGATACGCTTGCCCAACAGTGGAGGTTACGCTGGAAAAAAGGAAAAGTTACAATAAACCTTGGAGGAAATCCCTCTTCATCAAACTTATGGGCAGAAAAACTGGATTTCGTTACCTGAAAGACAGACTCTGAAAAATGTGGCATCCCAAGGAACCTTCAACCTTGTAGACGTGGGAAATAATTTCACCAATAACAAAGACTACCAAATTGCCCTTCACGAGAGATTATGAATGATCCAGACCACTATTTGATAGTACAAAGATGGAGACCCAATTTTTGACCTCCGGAAGACAACTTTAAGAAGGTGGTTATTTGGGTCAAGATTTTGTGATTATCCATAGAATAATATAATAGCTATTTTCTATGGAGGTTGAGCAACAAGGTGGGGAAAACACTCAAGATTGTGTGTGGAGTATGGGGTTGGACAAGGTAAATTCGCAAAATTGTGTGTGGAGATCAACCTTAGAAGGAAACTAGTGTCCAAGTTCAAGTTAAGAAAGAAACTCTTCAAGATCTAGTACGAAGGTCTATACTTGATATGCTTCCAATGTGAAAAGTACGGCCACCAAAAGGAGGAATGCCCTGAGAACACGAAGAACAAACAACCTGCACAGACAAAAGCAGACAAAGTCACAACAATAGCCAAAAATAGTGAGAACCCACCAAAAGGGGTTGAAGTGGAAAATCAAAACAACCCAGAAGACTTTGGCCCTAGGATGATTGTCAAGAGGCCGAAGAAGAGACTAAAATAGAGGCTGAGAGCGGCAAAGGAAATCCAGAACGCATCGACTAGGAAGGGGGAAGGCAAACCGGCGTTTGTAGGTGCGTGCTTCTTGAGGAACAGGCATAGCAGCAGATTTGACATCCTAGTGGAGGTTCCCAAGGAACAGGGAGATGCAGATGGCTCTGAGTCAATAGCCGAAAACAATAGCCCCGCCACAGTCGGCGCGCCTGACAGAACTAGGGTTAACACAGAAAAGGAAATGTTGGAGAAGAAAGCAGATGCTTTCAGAGAAATAGAATATGAAACCCTAATTAAGGGAAAGGAGAATTTAACAGGAAAGACTCAGAAGGAGAAGAGGACAAAACTTAAGGCAAACAAAATGGGCCAAGGCCGTCTGGCCCAAGGAAAAAACTCTTATGGGTTAAAGCTGAATATATGCAAAAGCCCAGGCAAGGCAGAGGCTAGGCAGACAACTGAGAAGGGCCCAATACTAAGCAGACAGGCCTTAATAGAAATATCTTACTCCCCCAATCAAGCCCAAAACCAAGGCCCTCAACCCAAAGACCTAGATGAGAAACAAGGGCTAACACAACTTCTGTAGCAAAGGCATAACAGCTACCAGCATGCCGTTGAATGATGAAGAGAAGGATATCAGGCAACGTCACACGTAGGAGATGATTATCGATGAGAAATCGTTGGACCCCAATCTACAATTGGTGAAGATAGTAGAGAAAAGCTTGAGGTCCAATAGAGATGAAATGGTGGGAGTGGAAGGCACATAATTCACTAGAGTGTACAACAACTTGCTATAAATCGAGGCCCTCTCTTTCTCCCTTCATCATTTTATTTATGAATACAAATTTTCTGTCCTAGAACTGTAGAGGTGTGGGAGCCAAGACATTCCCTCACCTAATAAAAGATATGATTAGATTGCATCGGCTAAGCCTTATATCCCTTGTGGAAACCAAGATTAGTGGCTCAAGAGCGGACAAGATCGTCAGAAAGATTGGTTAGGACGACCACTATAGAGTGGAAGCAAACGACCTAGCTGGCGTCATCTAGGTGCTATAGGACCGAGGTGTGCTCGATGTCAAAATATCCAAGAACACCAACAATACATCCACACAGAGGTTAGCTTTAAATGGGAAAATGCCTCTTGCCTGCTAACTCTAGTTTACGGCAGCCCACAACAAGCCAAGAGGAGAAATAAGGGAGCAACTACTTCAACTGGAATTCCATGAGGGAATTCAGGAACTTCACATACCACTGCACGATGATTGATTTGAAATTTAAAGGCCTGAAATTTACATGGGAGAGAGGAGAAGTGAAGGAACGAATAGATTAGGGTCTTGGCAACATGAAATGGCATACTGACTTCCCAGACTCAATCATCCTGCACCTCCCAGCCTTAAAATCCGATCACAGACCATTATGTGTCCAACTGAAACCAAAGAACGCCTTAGACAGAAGGAACAAAGCATTCAGATTTCAAGCTGTTTGGCTCCTGGATAATTCTTTTCAAGACTTGGTCAACGAAGCTTGGGAAAATGACAGACAATGGGGGGAAGCATCCAAGAAATTTAGAGAAGTAAAAGACTAGAACTACAGGATATTTGAAAATGTGTTTCTACAGAAAAAAGAGATCATCAAAAGGCTATTTGGAATTGACAGAGCTCTTAGCCTTCAAAGGAACTCATTCTTACAGAACTTGAGAAAATAACTGTGGAAGGAGTATGAGACCATTCTAATCAAGCCCAATCTGGTCCCAAAAGGCACACTGCAGCTAATTGAAGATGGGAGATAGGAACACAGGATTCTTTCACATAACCATAATGGTGAGAAGAAGGAGGAATAAGATTAGAGCATTGAGAAATAATGAAGGAGAATGGATCCAGGACAATGTGGAGATGACTAGAACATACTTCCACAGCCTTTTTACCCAAGACAACACATCCCCCTATAATCTTCCTCTCAATGGATGATTCCCAATAGCAGAAGAGGAGGATTTAATCAAGCTACAAGCACCTTTGACAGAAGAGGAGATAAAAAATGTGGTCTTCAATATGGGTGCTCTCAAAGCATCGAGGCCCGATGGACTGCATGCTTTATTCTTTCAGAGCCAATGGGAGTTAGTTGGAAAATCAGTATGTAAGATAATTTAGGAGATCTTTACCAACCCGAACAAGGTAAAGGTTATTAGCCAAACCTTCCTAGTGCTTATTCCCAAAGTAGACAACCCCGAAACACCCAAAGAGTTTAGACCCATAGCCCTTTGCAATGTGATATTCAAAATTCTAACCAAGTCAATTGCAAATAGGCTCAAACCACTTATGAAAAAATGGGTAGGACCGTGTCAAAACAGCTTTATACCTGGAAGGAACTTCAATGATAATGTAATCATCGCTCAAGAGGTCATTCACACAATGAAGAGTAGGAAAGGCAAGAAATGGATGATGGCTATCAAAATTGACCTAGAAAAAGCCTATGACAAGCTTAGATGAAATTTTCTAGAAGACACCTTAAAGGAAGTTGGGGTGAATAACCATTTCACACAACTCATCATGAAATGCGTATCTTCGACATCCATGAGTATACTATAGAATGGGGAGATCACAGAGGCATTCAATGTAACTAGAGGAGTTAGACAAGGAGATCTACTTTCTTCTTATCTTTTTGTCTTGTGTGTAGAAAGGCTCTCCCATTGCGTTGAGTGGGCTGTGGAAAATAAGATGTGGAAGCCCATATGCATTGGAACGAATGGTCCCTACTTATCACGCCTCTTCTTTGCGGATGACCTAGTCCTATTTGCAGAAGCTGACTTAGAGTAATGCAGCCTAATCAAACAATGATTACAAACTTTCTGTGCTAACTCAGGGCAGCTAGTTAATGACTCCAAATCTAGATGCTTTTTCTCTAGGAATGTCAACCACACGAGAATAGAGCAGTACAGCCTAAGAATGGGAATCCCACATACAAATGACCTGGGCACATACTTGGGAATGCCACTCCTACACACAAGAATTAGTAAGAGGACCTTCAGACATGTCTCTAAAAGGGTGAGGAAAAGATTGAATGGATGGAAAGTCAAGGCACTTACACTTGCAAGGAGAGTAACCCTCACTTCCACTTGAATAACTCACCCTATTACTCAATGCAAATAGTACTACTTCCCTTGAGCTTGTGTGACGACTTGGAGAAAGCAAGTAGAAGCTTCATTTGGGGACATGGAGAGGGGACAAGGAAGATTCATTTAGTGAAGTGGAAAAAGATCTATGAGTCCAGGAGAAATGGAGGACTGGGAATTAGGAAACTAAGGGAGATGAATGATGCCTTTATGATGAAGATTGGTTGGGATATAATCAAGAAACCCGAGGCACTATGGGTGAAGACCTTGAGAGGTAAATACAAAGTACCCAACCACAAAATTCCAAACATAATGAATACCACAAAGGAGTTGTCTAATCTATGGAAGGGAGTCAAAAGAGTGTGGAAAGATGTAGAGAATAGGATAACAAACAGCATAGGGAACGATAAAGACATTTTCTTCTAGCTAGATGACTGGGTTCTAAATTGTGGAAAACTGATATCCTGGGTTATAGAACCAATCTCCAATGAGGTCAGGCTCTGCAAATTCGCTTATATGGTAACCTCAGAGGGTCAATGGAACTGGACGAAGTTTAAACATAATACTCCAATGAGATTTGAACCTTTATTGCACAAATTGTTCCTCCAAACGACGAGCTGGGGGAAGATTCGATGGCTTGGAAATGGAGCAACAATGGTGAGTTCTCGATCAGGTCTGCATATGAAGCTCGGGTGGAGAGACAGCAACGAAACCAGACACTTTGGGAAAAAATTTGGCAGTGGCCGGGCCCTTAGAAGATTTGAACTTTCATGTGGTTAATTGGGCAAAGCAGTTTATTAATTAACATGATGTGCTTTGATTGCTATCTGGACTCGACGAGAACGTGCCAAGTATGCCATAGTGCCCCCGAAACAATTCTCCATTGTTTACGGGACTGCGTACAAGCAAGGAATCTCTGGAGGAGAATTGTTCAAGTACGACACTAAAGAAGGTTTTTCAGGGCAAGTAAGGAAGAGTGGCTACAAATCAATATCACGCGAGAGCTGGGAAGAGAAGAACTGAATTGCAAAACGTGGAAAATCTTGTATAGGATCACTTGTTGGAACATATGGGTGCAGAGATGCGAGATCGTATTCCAACCGGATGACCACCCAACACAAGACCTACTCTTTGCGTGCTTGAGTGGAACAAGGAACTACATCCAGGCTATGGAAAGTAATGCCTAGATCTAGGGAAGAAGGATGACAATCAGAGACATAAGATGGACTCCACCAAGAAACAGCTCAGTAAAATTCAACGTGGATGGATCTGTCATTAATGACAATCAAGCTAGCTATGGAGGAACACTCATAAACGCTGCAAGAAACTGATTAACTAGCTTCACAAGAAATTTGGAAAGGTGTAGCATTACATGGCTAAATTATGGGGCATATGCACATCCCTGCACTTAGTGTGGGAGGAAAATTGCATGGAAGTAAAAATTGAATTAGACTCAAAGGTTTCCATCAAACTAAGCAAGAAAAGGTGTAACAGGGACCACCCTTACTCGAACCTGATCCTTCAAATCAGGAGTTTTATGAGCAAAGACTGGGAAGTGAATCTGAGACACACTCTGAGAGAAAAAAACAGAGTGGCTGACTGGTTAGCGAAAAAAGACCAAAGCATGGGGCCAGGCCTACATTGTTTCACGAGGCCTTCAAGCGGAGTGGGCCAATTATTATTAGATGATATCAGGAGACTATCTACCCCACGAGTTTGTGTTATTTAGTCATTGACTCTATTTTTGTACAGACAAAAAATAAATATTATTCATAGGTCAAAATAGGATAAAAGACATTCTTATATTATATTTCAATTAATTTTTTTTATAAAAAGAGTTAGGATAGTGTTTTCAAATATTTTTATTTTATTATTTTTTAAAAATAAAATTTTAAAAATAATGTTAAAAATTGTTTTTTTGTTCATATTTGAGTCTAAATTTTGAAAATAGTGTAATTGAGAATTAGTTTTGAAAAATTATTTATAACTTTCTATAACTCTCTTTATTTTTTAAATTATTTTTTGAGTTATATTTTTATAAAATAATTTTTAAAAATAAATTATAAAAACATGACAAATAATTTTTTTTATTTTTATAGAATAAAAAAAGAATTATTTTAAAAATAGTTTTCAAATAAACTCTTAATATCTGCTCAACTTTAATTTTTAATTTTTATTAATAAAAAACTAAAAATATTGTTACTTATTTTTTTATTTGATTTATCATAAATGATAATATTTAAATTTAATTTTTTATTAAATACTTATTCTTTTAAAAAAATTATAAAATTAAAAACATTCACTTTCTCTTTATTAACATTAAGTATTAAAAAAATATTCACTTTCTCTTTATTAACATTAAGGATTAAAAAGATGATTGATAAACAAAAGTAATAAAGATACTAAACAATTTTTATACATGCAAATAAAAATAAATTAAACTTGAGAAAAATTGACTAAGAAGGAACTTACATGTATCATTATCTATTCTAATTCATAGACATATCCAAAATATGAAGTTGATTGGTATAATATTCAATATTCATACATGATATCTATTAAAAAATTATATTTTCTCCCAAAAAATCAATAGAGCAAAAATTCTATGACCTGTTGAATCCATAATTTTTATAAAAAAAATATTTATAGAAAAGTTTAACCACAATTAACTCTAAAACTAAATAAGATTAAGTTTAAAATAACTTATTCAAAATGAGATATTATTTTATAAATTTGATTTTTTTTAACTTTAATGGAATTTGAACTATTTTGACAGCTTTATATTCAATAATTATTTATTATTTAACAATATAGAAAAAATTATTTTGTAGATATTATATCTTTTTCCCCCTTTTCTACTTAAATTGTCTTTTTTTTTAGGTAAAACTTAAAAGATTAATAAAACAATATTTGGGATACAAATTGATCGATTGAGCATGGTACCCACGCCCACCGCCAATTTCCCGCTCGGCTTCTCTGAAGGTTCTAACTTTAGCTCTCATTCATGGCTTACTCCGTGGTGGTTTAGCACAATCGCTTTCTTTCTTTCCTTCTCTTTAGGGTTTATTGTTACTGCAAAATTTTCGATATGATTATTATCTCAATATGCCCACAATTGTAGATGTCTGTTTTCATGGCTTGGACCTTGTCCCCTTCTACCCAAGTTATCTTCTATGTTTCATGGAAAGAATTGTGAATTGGGTTTTTCTTTTCTTTATTTTTTGAGCTGTTATTTTTCTTTTTTAAATTCTATTTATCTTCCTATGTCTTTTTAATTATGATTTCTTAATTTGTCATGGTCTCATTACTTGGTGTTTCTATCAGCTCATGATCCGGATACTCTTGACATTGGTTGATTTTCTCTGTTCTGGTTATTTTAGAAGTATAACATTAACTGTGGTACCTTTTACCTTGAGTGATGCCAAAACATCTGAGTTTCTGAAATTTTAAGTTCACCGGCTGCTAAATTGGAACTTTTTATCTTTCATCTTGCATTTATTGTTTGAGCTTTAATAACTATTCAAGTTAATGAAACGTTTTGAAGCTCGAAGTCTGAAGTTAAGCAATGTTTTCTTTTTTCTTTTAATTACTTTGTGTTTCATTTCCCCATGTAAATGATGTGTAATGACTGGCTTGGTACTTATTATTTGAATTTGTGTTTTATGCTATCATCCTATGTTTCCAAAGCTTATTGCTAGTGTACTTGTGTGTTATGTTTTTGAAAGCATTGTCTAAGTTGTGAGTTGTAACATTTTGATATTTTCGAATCTAATCTTCTGGACCCTCCACAGATTTAGGGAAAATTGCCCGTTGAGTTTCCATGGCTAACAATCCTTCACAGCTTCTCCCATCAGGTTTGCACTTGTCTGATTCCATGTCCTCTCTAACTCTACTTTTTCCCCCCAACACCAATAAATCATTAAACTCTGTGTAAGGGGAATTTTTGGCTGGAAAATGTGCAGAGTTGATTGACCGCTGTATAGGGTCAAAAATATGGGTGATAATGAAAGGCGACAAGGAACTTGTTGGTACTCTTAAGGGCTTTGATGTCTATGTCAACATGGTCCTTGAAGATGTTACTGAATAGTAAGACCTAAACTGACATATATAAAGTCTTTATTCATCCTTTGAGTCTTCGATGTCATTCTTTTTGATGTTTTATTATTGAATTTTGTGTGCATTTGGGTGTTTCCAACTTTCCGTATAAAACACATGAGCATGTGATTATTTAGGAGGCCATTAATAAAAAGGATTAGAAGATAGAGGTGTCAATTTCAAGCTTTACTTTAATGCATTAGGTTTCAGGCAACTGGAAAATCCTTTCCCATGCTGGATGGTTTAAAACTTGACAGGTGGAATTCTTTTATGCGTGAACGCAATGCTATAAACAGTAAAGTATTTCTCTAGAACCGCTCATCTGTTTTATTACTTTATTTCAGTGACTTATAATTCAATTTTTTTTAATAATTTTCTACAATAATATAACATATCATCTAACTTTCAATTGGTATGTATGATGCAGGAGCAGCAATTTCATTGTACCCAAAATTGTTGTAACTTCATTCTTCATGGTTCCTTTCTGAAGGACATTAATAAAACAGTTTCGGCATTTTTATTATCAATAAATTATTATTGAATACTAAATAGAAAGGCTGCTATTGTAGGCTAACCCTTAGTTTTTAATAAACATGTTTGATCTTCTGTTCCATGTTATGTGTTCAGAGTGCCAATGTTATTTTGATTCTCTCTCTCTCTCTCTCTCTCTCTCTCTCTCTCTCTCTTCTTTTTTCTGATGATGGGAGTTGCGAGGGCATCAAGTGGTTGATATTATATTTTTCCTGAAGTTTGAGATTATTCATTGCAATTGTGCTTACTTATAAAATATAGCACTCTTGTTACTTTTTCCAGAAAGGATGTTAACAAACTTTTTTGAAACCCATCTTTTATTTTTCACTGCCCAATGGCAAGATCCATCCGGAGCAGGGTATTTAATTTTTGGTTTTTTAGATGAACCCTAGCTGTTTCCTCAAATTTTGGACTTTGGAATAATGCTGTTATTAGCTTTTAGGGGGTTTGGCTGAAGTAAGAATGGGATATCTCTGGTGATTATATCTATGCTTTAATTTGGTGTATTTGGATGAGGAGAATGCTTGAATTTTCAAATAGAAGTCCTTATCCTTCCATCTGTTATGGTACAGTGGTAAGATAAGTTTCATAGCTTCATTTTGGTGTTAGAACATCACTTTTTTTGCGGTTTCCTTTGATAGATATGCAAAGGGATCGGATTGATGAGGTTGTTTTCTTTTGATGAATTGTGCTTTTGTCTCTTTGTTTCAGGGAATATCTTATGTTCCTGTGTAATCCTTCTTTTCTCCTTTAATTAAATAACATTTCTTCTTTTCTTATCTCCCTCTGTCTCTCTTTCTATCTCACTCTCAACTTTTAGTGGGGATCGGGGAACCTTGTTTAGTTTTGTTCCCTTCTGTTATATTTTTAATCTAGTGTAGATGTATTTGTACAGTAGAAGTATAACTTTACGTTGATTATTTTTTTTTTTTGGGGGGGGGGGAGGGGGAAGGTTCAATTTCTCTGGTAGCACTGTTATTGCACCATTTTAAAAAAAAATTAAAGAATTTAGCTTTTATTAATTGAGGGAAAAATAGGATTTGAATCTGATTTGTTCTGTGGCTGTCTATACAATAATAATGGATTTTAAATTGTTGTAGCTCATTGGTGGATGAAAGGCACATGAAACTTAGGGTCTGAAATTGAAGTTATTTTTGTAGGTTTAGTTAAGAAAGTAAAAGAGTTCCTTGATTGCTGATTTTATCTGAACTCTGAAGACCTCTTAATTTCAGTATGTGTACTGTGTACTAAGAATTAATATGGACCCACCGAAATTTAATCTGTTTGGTCACTTGATTACTATCAGGCATGGAGCATCTAGACTATAAAGTAGCAAAATACTTAATCTGAAAATTGAGAAGATTAGTTTAAGACTCAGCCATTTACATAAATAGTGAGATCTAGGGCAATTAATATTTATTAAGTTACCTGAACTTGTGATTGAGCCCTTTTTATTTGTCCTTTTTCTTTTCCTTTTTTTTTTAATCCTTGCATTAACTAGTCTATTTCTGGTGGAGCATTTTAGCTTGCTTAGTGGGTTCTTTGCTGCTAAGATGCCTGAAGTGAAATATCTGGTGTATGTTTGTTTGTACTTTGTAACATGTAAGGCAACTTTGCAACATTGATTAACTTGATGCTTTAACAGAATACGTTACGTTTAGAGAAACTTCTTGCTTTTTATTGCATAGATTAGCTTTGCTTTCCTCTTGATTTTTATGTTTGTGTCTGCATGCACATGGGGATGCCTTAGGCAGTTAGGCGCATAATGAGCTGATTTGGTAAACTGCCTTTTATATTCATACAACAGTGAGATCACTGCTGAAGGGAGACGGATAACAAAGCTTGACCAGATTTTACTCAATGGAAACAACATTGCCATTGTAAGTAACAAGTAATTTGTTTATTATTTGCATAAATTCATTAGTCATGCGGCATTACTCTAAAATACATCGGCAATAATTTCTTGCATATGACTTCCACTTATTTTCTATTTTTAGCTTTCATTGCTAGCAACAGCATTTGAGAGTGTAATTGCATTATCATTTGCATCATACTTTGTTGCATACTAATACTAATCAATCTCTGGGATATCTAAGCTGCAGTTTTAATATTGTATGTTGCAGTTGGTTCCCGGTGGTTCACCTGATCCAGAATGAGGAGCGCTGCTTGGTTTACTCTTTTTTTTTTACTCATGTAGAAGGCACATCATTCCTCTTTTAACAGGATTCTGGGGCAATTTAGATGTTCTTTTTCACCAATTATGTTTTAAGATACGTAATTGTAGTGTAATGCCTCTTCAGCTTTTATCCTTGTGGTGAATCTTGAACTTTTGTGAAATAGATATGAGACCAATATTTAAAAAATAGAATCTTATTATGCCCCATATCTAATCCAACATTCGTATCATGTCCCATATGGTGTCAGTATTATGTCATGTCTTGATCTATGCTTCTTACTTGTCCCAAAAAAGAAAAGAAAAAAAGATCTATGCTTCTTAGGTAGTAGATAATGCCAGTGAATTTATTAAGTAATTGTCAACCTTGATGTTCCTTGGGATGTTTCTATTTTTATCTGAAATTTCTCATCTGCAGTGCAGAAGACAGCTAATTGGACCCCAAACCTCCATGTGGTCCTTTCGGTTTTTCATTTTAGTATATAATATAGTTGACGCAGAAGTAGAACGGAACGGAATGGGGAACCAAGAAAAATGCTCAGAATAGACTTGGCTGGGTTTGTGCATACACTGAAGCTAATTTATACAAATAATGTAATTTTTTTATTGATCAGAATACAGAATTCTTAAAACTACTTACCACAATATTATTGATATATAAAATTATATTGATGTATAAACCACAGATATTAAATGGATTTATATTTAAAAAAATTCATTAGCATATAATATTAATTTAATACATAAATTGAATATATGATATCTCTTTTACACAATTTACTTAAATTGGCATCTTTGGCGGCAGTCTCTGTTTCCTATTAGTTTTAACCAGCATAAAAGGGAGCAGAGTGGAGAGAATTGGCTAGGAAGAAAACCAAGAGGTACAAGAATACACCATGGGTAATATCTACAAGCAGTGAAGACTTTCTATATATCAATTTCTTCATATCTTCTTTTGAGTAGAGAACTAAAGTTGCAAGGTTTTACATGTATGAATTTTGTACGCTGTTGAAACATTGAAGATAATGGAAGGGAAGAATAGAAAAGAATGACTCAATCTTGTAAGGTATACAGAAGTTCAAATACCACCTAGTAATCATCATACGACATGCCGCTTCTTTGATCAAACTGAAGGGTCCAGTCAAAATCAAAACCAGTGACTGGGTGAGCAAAGTTTCAGCAGCAATGTCAGTCATGAAATTCTTCTACATATCTCAAGCTGAGATGTTATTGTGAGCTAGGTATTCTCAATCAGCTAGATGCTAGTCATTGTTCATTAGGCAATTGAATCTGAGCTTTCATCTGTGTAGAGAACTGGTAACTTCTAAGGGCTGGCAAGAAAAACCTGCTTTTGCTTCAGAAGTGAAAGTAATGGGACTAGTTTATGCACGTTTTGCTGCCCTCGCTCTTGCCACAGACTTTACGTAGAGCTCCTCATATTGCGCAGCTGAAGAATCCCAGCTGAAGTCTATGTTCATGTCCTTCTGAACAAGCTGCTGCCAACTCTCAGGATTGTTCCTGTAGAGATTAAATGCACGTTCCAAAGCACCATTTAATCCCTGCAAATTTATCCGATTAGGGTTTATCAGAACAACAAAGAGCACAAATTAAGGTAAAACACGGGGAAAGTTTTAGTGACATTTCTTGCCATAACTGATTCTATCCTATAAAATAATTGACACAACTAGTGACACTTAGGGTTCTGATAACAAGACCTGATATTTCACTGACATACCTGCTCATCGGCATTCAAAAATGTAAATCCATTACGAAACTGGGAAGGAATTGTATCATCATCAACATCAAAAACACTACAAAAAAAAGATTACATAATTAAATTATTCTTCAGAATACAAGAATCACACTTTCATAAGGTGACATCATGTAGGATATGCCAACCTGTCATTTAGACCACCAGTTTTTCTGGCAACGGGTATAGCACCATATCTCATTGATATCATCTGCAGAAAAAATAAAAGGAAATTGAGTAAAGGAACAAAAGCGGGGAGGGAGACGAGACAGAGAAAGCCTGGTGATAGTAATAGATTAGTAGTTTTATACTTAGATATGCAAACATATGCATTCAGTTAAACAGAACTTGGTCATAAAAGTAGGCATATCTACTGTGTTAGAATAAGGTGGACGGCCAAGTTAAAATAAGTTTGTTGTTGATTAGCGGACTAGACTTGTACTAGTTGTCTTGCTCTTAGTTTTGACCTAATTTATAAATAGCCAAATAGGGACCCTGAGTTAGACATCTCATTCACTCTTTCATAGTATCGGAGCTTTAGTTGAGAGAGAGTAGACCATCAATAGCATAATAGTTTTCAGTGCATCTGCTTACAGTTGACATCTTTATAGTCTTAGCTTGGATATCATCCTGAGGAACATATTTCCCACGTTTTTTTTATGTATGGAACCAACAGAGATTACTAAAAATAAGTAAACTTTACTGGAAGAAAATTTGCCAATTTCGCAGATAAGTCTTTTTTAACCCCTCATCTTTATGCAATCCAATTTCACTGACCTCCAGCCCCCTACCCTTGTGTTGTACTGCTATCATGTTACTGTTAGCTGTTACTATTGTTACTTCGAAACCTTACTGCTCTCATCTCCCATAAATTACTCCCAGAAAAAAAAAAAGATTCTTTTATAAGCCCTTAGGCCAGTTACTTGTGCTTCCTCCATTGTCTCACTGTCCCCCCCAAGATCTCTTTCTTAAACTTGAGGATCCAAATCCGTCCCCCACCTATAAACCATAGCCTTTGTCTCTACATCTTTATCTTGCTCTCTTATCTCAGACATGTCAAGTCTTATTTTCCCAAATATGGATCTCTTCCTTCCTTTATATCTTCCCTTAATCTGCCGCTTACCATCTCACATGAGGTTGGAAATATTTCTCCCCTCCCTTTATTCTAGGAAAGCACAAGAAATGGATTTTGCTGCACTTAATATCAGATTGAGTTTAATTATACGAATATCAATTTAGTTCAGTAAATGGATGTACAGTCCTCTATTATCAATTTATAGTTGTCTACTGTATGTTAAAACAATATGTACCCTGAAGAAACATATATGATGAAAAGAATGGAGCACAAATCAGCTTCCATCAGATGTATACAAGAAACAAATAATATGGTCCAGATCTGTGCTCTTCAAATTTCAAGAACAAACATGTAGACTTTACCTGTGTTAGCCCACAAGGTTCAAAGATCGATGGAATGATGAACATGTCAGATGCAGCATAAATGGTGTGGGAGAGAGACTCATCATACTTCAATATCAACCGTATGTGATCATGATTCTGAAAGTGGTTGGCAATACCCTCAAATTCTCTCTAGAGAAGAGAAAAACGTTAGTCAGTGGACAAAAGATAGGAGAATGAATTCACATATAAAGAATATTAAAATATATGGATAATAACAGTTAGAAAAAATATTAAAATTTCGGTGAAGCTGACATTTATATGCTATATCAAATGGAAAATAATTGACAAGTATAAATATGCTGAACATCCAAACAGTCAACTTCCAAAACAAAAATTTTATTATAATTACTTGAAACACTAAAATTCTCATGATCTTCCTGATGCAATATGATGGGATAGTCATTATGATTATTGTATTAATTTCTGGTATGCTTGTAATTGAGAATTTAGAATTAATTATTTAAAATTAGGTAATTTAGCGTTTAGCTGTTTGGCTTTGGGGATATCTTATTCCTTACAGTATTAATATTCTATTTATCACTTCTTCTTCAGGATTAAGATTTCTTGATTCTTAAGTTTGGGTTTCTTGAGTCTTAAAAGTTTGGGTCCTAGTGGAATTAGGGGCATTTTGAATTGCCTATATAAGGCTGTCTTAGGAGCTTCGCCCTTTTATTTTTGAAATTATAATAAGATTATTGAGTGTTTTCATTATTGTTTTTGGTTACTTGGTTCCTGTTCTATAAAACTTCCGTATCTCATACTTGTCAGTTGTCAGGCTTTTCTCTCACACATTGATTTAAAGTTAACAAATATATTTAAGACACTATAAGGAAATTTTCTCTAAATTCAAGGAGGCCTCAATTTAACTGCATGCTTTATTCAACTGAAAGATTACCGTACAGGTGGATACATGCCAAAGTTGAAACTGTAGAAATGGATTGCTTTATAATAACTTCTATTTTGCCACATCAAAAGATTCCATAATCTTATTCACTTGATTTAATATTATATATTTCCACTGAAATATTCCAGAATAATACCAATCCTAAGGACCCAGATAGCAGATGCATCATCAAGCAACTATCTGACCTCAACTCATGTACACTCACCATAAAAAAAAAAGGTTTTCTCTCTTGGTCCCCTCTCTATTTGTAAATTATAATATAGAGGAACATATATTTACTTCAGTTTTTATGCTTACCTGAGCTCCCATAATCAACAACAACAACTAAACATTTTCCCATTAAGTGGGGTCGATTACATAAATCAAACGGCACCACAGCAGTCTATCATGAATGAATGAGCTCCCATAATCATGCTATTAAATTTCAGTTTAAATATTTAACTAGAGAAAATTTCCTGATTAAGTACAACTTGATTTGCACTCATATGTTAGCTTTTGAGTATATGCCACCAGAATTATAATACAAGTTGAAGTCATCAATTAAAAAGATATATGGAATGTCTGGTATAATCTTGTTTGGCGATCCTCTGTGGTTGTTACTTCATTCAAGTACAGACACATGCCTTTGTATAAAAAAATTGTTTTCCTAGAAGAATGAATTTCACCTAAATTTGAAGTTGATGTGACTTTATTTAGCATCTTTTTACTCTATATTCCCTGATTTGTCTCCTTTTTAAACTGAAATAGAGTTCCTATAACTTCAAATAGAAGGAAAGCAACTAAGACCTGAATATGTGGCACTGGACTTGAACCAAGAAGAAGAAATTGTCCTCCCAGCTCCAATGTTCGATATATTGCATGTCTGATAAGATGAACACCTTTTTGTGGCACCAATCTTGTTATGCAGCCAACCTATTGAAGAAGAGAATAAAAAGATCCAAGATTTACAAGAATAAGTTGGGAATGAAAAATTAGTACCAGAAAATTCAAAATTGTTCAATAATGAGCATCATTTTCCCATATGTAGGACAGATACTTAAAAACAAAACAAAAATGGCAAATGGCACAGTAAAGCAATATCACAGAGATTACTTTATAAGCAGCAACTACCAAAAATTAATAGAATAGCTCAAAGGTATGTATAATTTGTTGTCAACCAAAGTAAAGAGTAAAAATGTCTGTGTGTGGTTATAATATTAGTATAAATAGAGGCTGGGAATCAATGTTATATGATCTGTAATTGAGTTTTTTGATAATATATTCTGTAAGGTCCATTTTTTTTCTCCTTAACATTTGCTCTCCATGGTTTCTCAACACGATACCAAAGCATAGTTGAAGTGTCATCCACCTTATTCCACAGACTTTTGCCATTCTTTTTTAGGTTTTCAGTGTGAAGTGATAGTTTTGCTGTCAAGGAAGTTGCAGTCGAAGCTCTTGGGAGTGACTTGGGGAGTCATAAGGACTGGAGGTTCTAAATTGAAGACTTTGGCACAGGTAAGGGAGTTGGGTGATGTTGGGTGCCCTGGTGGACAACTCAAGTAGCAGAGATTAACTGGGATAAGGTTGAGGGGGCTACTCATGAGAAGTAGATTGAAGACTTCAATGAGCTGTGTCATTTTGTTAGATGATGTGGCCAAGAAGAGTAGTAAAAAGAATATCAAAGGGGCCACGACAGGGAAGCAGGTTGAGTCTCCCAAAAGTTGTTTGGGTATTAGTTGATTAAGTTTTTATTTTTCTCTGCTTATTTTATCAACACCTTGAGAGGGATTTCAGCAGATTTTTAATGGCATGAAAATTTGTGTTTGAGAAAAGAAAGGAGTACGTATTGCGTACATTCGAGCAATCAAAGACATGTACGACGGGATAACGACTTGCGTGAGAATATAAAATGGGGATACAAAGGATTTTCCCACAACTATTGGACTACATCAAGGGTCTTCTCTGAATCCGTATCTTTTTAATTTAATTTTGGACACAGTTACTGAACATATACAAGAGTTGGGGCCTCAATGCATGATTTTTACAGATGATATAGTCTTAGTTGATGAATCGAAAGAGGAAATAAATATGAAGCTAGAGTCATGGAGACAAGTTTTAGAAACACATGGTTTCCGGATAAGTAGAAATAAAACAGAATATATGGAATGTATTTTTAGTAAGAGACGAACAAATACGAATGTAAACGTGAAACTTGGAGACTATATATTAAAACAAGTTACAAGTTTTAAATATTTGGGGTCCATTATACAAAATGACGGTGAAGTAAAGAAGGACGTAAACCACAGGATTCAAGCTGGATGGATGAAATGGAGGAAAGTTTCGAGTGTCATTTGTGATAAAAAAGTGCCGCTCAAAGTTAAAGGAAAATTCTACAGTATGGCTATAAGACCTGCTATATTGTATGGTACGGAATATTGGGTGGTTAAAAGACAACATGAAGATAAACTCAACGTTACAGAGATGAGAATGTTGCATTGGATGTGTGGACACACCAGAAGAGATATGATTAGAAATGAGTGCATCAAAGAGAAAGTTGGGATAGCACCTATTGTGGAAAAGATGGTTGAATCTCGCTTAAGGTGGTTTGGCCATGTGTGGAGAAGACCTGTAGAAGCCCTAGTGAGAAGAGTTGATCGGATGGAGAATAGTCCAATAATTAGAGGTAAAGGGAGGTAAAAAAAAACAATAAGTGAAACTATTAAAAATGATTTAATAATTAATAACTTATCTATTGATCTCATCTATGATAGGCCACTATGGCGCCGTTTGATCCATGTAGCCAACCCCACTTAGTGGGAAAAGGTTTAGTTGTTGTTGTTGTTGTTGTTGTTGAAAATTTGTGTTTGGCAGCATGTAGCCTGAAGTCTATCAGTCCTCATGGTATTGCAACATTGTAATATAAACACAGATAAGAGGAAAAGTTTTATACTGAGTGATTGGAAGTTTTTTAGTGTAGTTTAAAACATCCTGCATTGACACCAAATTTCTATGAAATAAACAGAAACTACATTTCAAGTGAAGATAAATACATTACTCCCCCCATGTGCATCATTATAAGTTTTTCAGTGATTAATTCCACAAGACAGAGCTATTAGGAAGTTCTGAAAGAGTCTTGGTAGCTGGTACCTCTGTTCTAATGTTACGTAAAACACATAAATGCAATTAATCCCATAGTTACCATCTCCCAAAAAAAAAAAGGAAACATTAAAAGTAAATATAATGATACTGATAAAGTGGAATGTTCTAAACTCTAATGGATTGAAATTAGGGTCAATTTCAAAAAAATGTTAGAGAAGTAAACTGTACTTTATTATATCAAATAACTTCTCATCTGAAATTAGAATAAAAAGTACCAATGGCCTCCTGACATCTGCAGATGAAAGACGTAGTTGCCTTCTTACGGCTTTCTTATTCTCTGCTTTCCCTTGAAGATCCTTTGCATTGTACTGGACTGCAAGAAATGTGTCAGTGGCAGGATTCCATGCATCAGCGTCAATACCATTTAGAATACCAATGAACTTCTTGGAATGAAAGGTAAGTGTAGAATGAAGGCCCCGTCCTCCCTGCATGGGATATAAGTTTATCATTAAGCAAACATCTTCAACAATTGAAAAGCTACAAGACCCTTGAGCACTTGCTAAAACTTGAAAAACATAGAGGATGATTTATGTGAGTATTTCCATTGAAGCAAATGCTCATGAACTTGCACATGCCAGGGCTGGAATGCAAGCTACCTTATTAACCTGGTACTTTACTCAAATATGCTAATGCTTTGCCACTTGCAACAAAGTTCCTTATGATCATTCTTAGAAACAGAAATTACTGTTCTTAGCCCAATTCTTAAAATCGTTACCCACCCTCCCCTCCTCCCATGCAGAAAGAAAAGAAGGGAAAAAAATGTTAGCATACCACAATTTGTGGTGAACCATTGAGCAAAACTAATAACTTGTTTTGAATTGTATGAGGCTAGTATTACTGTGGTAATGTACGACCATACACAAATTAATCATTCTCATGAAACCAGAAACTCTACAGAACTTCCCGGGTATGCAGTTCTAATAGCACATTTAGAAAAGGTTCTAAAATGTGACTTCTGATAACTATTAAGTACTGAATTGGGTTTTTTAAAACAAATACGAGGTTGAGTACTGTGTGTAACCTAGAATTATTAGGATACCTATTGCCTAATGACTATAAATAGGCCTCTAGTTAGTTATTATTGTTACCCCTTTATTCATATATTGAATTGATCTTGAATTTTGAGAATTTTGTCCATTTTCTTTTATTCCCCTTGACCAAATTGATAATGAAGCTACAATTTAGCAATATCTAGTTTTTCATGCTATTAGCCACAATTTTTCAGTCAATGACATGACATCTAGAGAAATATCTGTCAGAGATATTAATAAGACCAATCATGTGCCTTAACAGCTTAAGTTTTTAGAATAAAGTAATTCTTAACATGACATGAGAGCCTCTATGTCCATGTGTTTAGGAGTTTGATCTGGCTGTTCCCATTCTCCTAATTAAAATTAAGTTTTAGCATACAATATGGCAGACTTGTGCTCTGTCCACACTCCATCCTCGCTGCTCCCTATTCTTTTAATTAAAATTAAATTTTAACATAGGGCATGTTGAGCCTATAGTTGTCCACACTTCAAGCCATTTTTGTGAGAGGGCATGTTAGAGATATTAATAAATCAATCATGGACTTTGCTTAACAGTTTATACTTTTGAGTTGAAATGGTCATTGACAATCCATGTTCTCTTTTTTGAAGCATTTGTTTGCAATAAGACTAAAGGTTCTTTTTCCTCCAATTCATCCTGCACTTGTGCCAATTTGTGCTCGCCTCATTGTTTGGGTTAAAAAAAAAATGATAATTTGATAAAGCAAAAAATAAAATATATCCACAAAAATGAATAAAAAAAACCATACCTCTGCAGTTCGCACCTCTTGGGCATAGGTAGGTGACACTGTTGTCACAATGTTAGAAAAAACAACTCCTCCCTGACAATTAGAATGTTAAACTGTTATTCATCCTTGCTCATCAATAATGATTTAGATAAGCTCTTTATTATTATACCTTGACAGCGTTGACTCTATCATGTGCTGAGTTGTCTTGCATTCTATCTGGTCTGTTTAGATTGTCAACATCAAGACCACATGATTTCAATTCTGAAGCTGGTGCAGTCCCTTGATACTCAAAGTTGTGGCATGTAAAACATATTCTTGCTGAATTTAATCCTTTTGGGACATATAGATCCCAATATAAAGGAGCCTGTCAAAGGAATATAAAAAATTGATTATTGAAAATCTAGTTTTAAATAAGTAACTAATAGGTCTCTACCATTATTAGAAGCTATTAGAAGTTATAAGATGGTTATTGGAAGTTATTAAAAGCATATGAGTCTGTTTAATGGGTTTAGACAGTAAGGGACACATGGCAAATTATAATAGAGGTAGTCAATTAAGAATTTAGTTATAAAAAGGGAATCTGGACAGAGGTCAGGGGAGGCAAAATCTTATGGGAATTTGGGTTACGGTAGAGATCTCGCAGTCTCATAAGTGCTATAGCTATCTTCTTTGTATTTCTTCCATGTTTTTCCGTATTAATTTCAATATTTTTCTACTGTTTTCTTAGTGAATTTCATATGAAGGTCTAGCTCTCCATCAATTGGTATCAGAGCAATGATCTAGGGCCTCTTTTTTGCACAAGAATGGAGGAAAGAATCGAAAAATTGGATATCATAATAAAAGAATGCTTCTTGGAAATAAGGGAGATCCTGGTAGAATTAAGCAATCCAGATGGAGAGGAAAGTGTGTTGATGGTAGAAATACAAAATCCAGAAGGTTATCTTTCCAACTTCGGCCACTCACCTTGAGAGCAAGATAAAGAATCGTGGGTAGGGTATTGATAGACTCCTACGGTTATTAGAGGTTATTAGTCGGTTATTAGAAGCATATGGGCCAAGGAACGCGAAATCTTATGAAAATTTGGGTTATGGGAGACATCTAGCAGTCTCGAAGAGTTAAGAGTTATCTTCTTTGTATTTCTTCTATATTTTTCATTGTTAATTTTAGTATTTTTCTACTATTTTCTTAGTGAATTTTAGATGAATATCTAGGTCTCCATCAATAACTCAAAAAGCATGAGTTTACTTAACAATAGGATAGCACATACAACAAAAGCTGTCTGCCAATCATGGCAATGAATGATGTCAGGCTTCTTGCCAGCTTGAAGGAGAAACTCAAGAGCTGCACGGCTAAAAAATGAAAAGCGTCTGAAATCATCACGCTCTCCATAAAATGTTCCTCTCCAAAAGAACTTATCAGGATGATGGGGCTCAATGAAATAAACAGGAAGGCCTGCATAAATAGAATTAAGCTACCACACTAGATAAAAAATTTGATTAAAACAGAAAATTTAATTAAAGACCTTCAATAGTGCCAACCCAGATTATAATTTTGAATAGTTGACCATCAAAGTATGACTCCATCACTACATCTAAAGCCTGCAACAGTAAACAAATAATCATGAGTAGTTCATAATACTTGGATTCTTCCATGTTTAATTCATTTCTCAATAGAATATCATACTCTTAATTCACGGACACGGTCGTATTGCATACAATCATATTTGGGAAGAACAATTTCAACAAGGTGTCCCTTCTTCTGCAAAGCTTTACCAAGACCACTGACAACATCCCCCAAACCACCAACCTGTCACATAGAAAATAAATTCAAATATTAGTAAAATGCCTATATAGTGTAAGAGAAAGCAGAGGATATGACATTATCCTAGGAGGGACAAAATGGAAATGGTATAATGAAATAATCGGATAAAAGAGAGATAATTTATCATGTTGAATTGAGGTGAAGGAACACTACAAGTTTCAGAGGAAAACTGTAGGTAAGAAAAAGAAATACCCCTTCCCAGAGTATATGCAGTGACAGAATCTGTTAGCTTCTTCAATCTTCAATGAATTCTTTCAATTGGTCAGCCTTCCTTCTAGGTTAGGGTTGACAAAATAACCTTAGGTGGTGATCTTAATTTCCCAAGGACTTGGGAATCTATTTATGAGATGTTCTGGGATGAAGAATGTGAAAAATTCAAGATTCTCAAGTTTGATATGTCACACCAACACGGGGATCATGAATTTTTCATTTATCTCACACCCAAGTCTCTTATAAGTAGGTTTCCAAGTACTTCCACACTACCTTAAGGATTGTTGCAGTTCACTCTAGACAAATGCTCCATGAAGCTATAAACTTCATACACATCCAAAGGACGTTGTCCTTCTTATACCAAAACAAAACCCCTACAATGGATTAATATAAACTTTCCCAAGGTCTGCTAACAAACCCACTACTTTCTGAAGATACCAAACAACCTATTTTACACAACATGCAATCAAAGAAAGTGAAAGTGAATTAAACCATTATAATTTTTTGAGAATATATAATTTAGGAACTACAATCTTGGGCTGACAGAATAATGAAGGATGTTTCATGCACATCCATAATGAAAATACAACAGCATTATACATCAATGGAAAGAAAGTATACAAAAGAAAAACACTCCCTATGCTGACAAGCAGATACAGGTCTGAGAAAACGACATGCAACATATTATGCAATCAAAATGCAGAACACATGCACCCAATGTATCGAGACAAATGAAGCATAAAAACAGAAGCATCCAATTCTAGTGTCTGAACTCTAATATATATAAAATAAAATAAGAAATTTGATTGAAGATGAGGAGAAAAAGAAGTACAAAACAGGAGGATTAATTATCTGCCTAAGGTAAAAAAGAGAACGTTAAAAAACCAGCAGAAAAAGCAAAGTAAAATTAAGCATGCAGCAAAGCTGCCTGATGTCTCTACATGTCCAAAGGGGACACTTCATTAAATAACCCTAGAGAAAAACACCGTAAAGAATGTCTGGAGACAATCTGCGCCCATAAGTCATTCAAAGACATTGAAACAACTCTAAAAATATGTGCATTCCTTTCTAGCCAAACATTCCAAATAACTAAAAAACCGCACATTGCCACAAAGATATACCTTCCTTCATACAGCCAAAACCTTTAAACTGTACAAGGATAAACTGCTGTAGGTCCTTCAAACAAACCTAACTCTCACCAAATATCCCAAAAGGCTTATTTTACATGAAACATGTCACTGGACAACAACAACAATTAAACTTTTTCCTATTAAGTGGAGTCGACTAGATGGATCAAACGACGTCACAGTAACCTATTATAAATGAGATCAATAGATAAATTATTAACTATTAAATTATTCTTTTTAGTTTCATCTATTATTTTTTTTTACCTCTCTTTACCTCTAATTATTGGACTATTAACTATTTGATCTACTCTTCTCAATAAGACTTCTACAAGTCTTCTTCCCACATATCCAAACCACCTTAAATGAGATTCCACCATCCTCTCCACAATAGGTGTTGCCTCAAACTTCTCTCTAATGCACTCATTTCTAATCATATCTCTTCTGATATGTCTACACATCCAACACAACATTCTCATCTCTGCAACATTGAGCTTATCTTCTTGTTATCTTTTAACCGTCCAACATTCAGTACCATACAATATAGCAGGTCTTATAGTTGTACAGTAGAATTTTCCTTTAACTTTAAATGACACTTTTCTATAACAAATAACACTCGAAACCTTCCTCTATTTCATTTATCCCACTTGAATCTTATGGTTTACATTCTCTTTTACTTCGCCGTCATTTTGTATAACGAACCCAAGATACTTAAAACTTGTAACTCGTTTTAATATATGGTCTTCAAGTTTTACTTCTAAATTCATATTTATTCGTCTTTTACTAAAACTACATTCCATATATTCTGTTTTATTTCTATTTATATGAAAACTATGTGTTTTCAAAACTTGTCTCTATGACTTTAACTTCATATTTATTTCTTCTTTCGATTCATCAATTAAGACTATGTCATCTATAAAAAATCATACATCGAAACCCCAAATTTTGTATATGTTCAGTAACTGCGTCCAAAATTAAGTTAAAAAGATACAAACTCAAAGAAAACCTTTAATGTAGTCCAATAATTGTGTTAATTCTATTGTGTACCACTGTCCAAATGAAATATTTAATTTTTGATGGAGATTTTGATTTTCAAATGGGTATTTTAAGAAGGAAAACTTCAGTCATAGGAGAAGAAATAAGGAAGTGAAAATAAGGGCTTGTTTGATTTTGTTTTTGTTTTTTTATTTTTAAAAATTGTTCTACAGAACAGAAGTAAAAAAAAAATCCGTTTGATAAACTGATTTGAAAACATGTTTTTTTTGCTTTGTTGTGTTCTGAAACAAAAACAGCTTTTTCTTATTTCTATTTTTTTGTTTTAAAAACAACTTGTTTTCAGAATTTATTTTCAAAACAACAATAGAAAATAGTTATTAAACGATTTTTTTTTGTTCTGAAAAGAGAAAATAATTTTTACAAACAAGAAACAAACAGGCTCTAAGACTTGCAAGAATGCACACCAGAAGGATCAAGATTCCAAACTCTCCTATCATCAGATCAGAAAATTCTAACGTTATCAAGAAGAGGCAAAAGAATTTCTATTTCAGTCAAATCTCTAGCAATTAAACCTCTAGAAAAGTGAAAATTCAAAGAATGTTGAGCACCCTATATGGAACAAAAATCATGATTTAGAGCATTATGCAGAGAAGAAAGATGGGTAAGATTAGGGAAGGCTTGAAAAAAAGGAATATTACCTACATAAGTATCCTCTCAAAATCTGATACGACGCCATTCCCAATCCTTAAAGAAATAAAGGAGCAAAAGCATCATAACCTTGGGGAAATGAATTTCCAAGGACTAATATGAGCCCTAATTATAGGATTGCCATCCCACCCATTCAGATCCAAGCCATACTTTGGATAACTTGATCCATAAGGAAGTAGTTTCTAGAGGAAAACACCATAGCCATTTGGTCGTTAGAGCCTTGTTCTTAGATGCCGAGTTTCCAAGTCCTAAACCCCCTTCACTTCTCCATCTACAACATATATCCCAATTAACAAGGTGATCCCTTCTCAACTACCCCCACACCACTCCAAAGAAAATCCTGCATAAATTTCTCTAACCGCTATGCAACCCCTACTGGACACCAAAGGGGGAAAGATACTAAAGTGGAACACTTGAAAGGTATGACTGAACTCTAATATATATACCCATTTACATTATCAACTGTCCCAAAAGCTTAAGCAAATAGGCCAACCCTTATGATGAATATTCCCACCCATAACCACTAAGACATGAATTGTGGAACTAATTGAAACATGACATGGACCATAATCAAATATTAATGGTTGAAATACACTAGAAAAATAGTTTTTCAACACTTAGAACCCCTAATATTTTATATATATTTTTTCTATATGCTGTTTCTTAGAATGATTTCAACATTAGTAAGAGGAAAATGTTGCACTTTAAGAGTGTTGGAGAATTCATTTCAATACAACAGAAGGCCCTTTTCAAGAAATAATCTAGGCCTGTCTCCACAAACTCACACCCAGTAATTTGCTTTCTAAGCACAGTAAGATGTGCCTGCAATACTTCTTAAGGATTAGTTTGAGTAGGTTTTATAACATTTGAAGACCATATTTGACGGGAGGGAATAAGGATTGAAACAACCAAAGACATTATTTCCATATGATTTTCTGGAAGCTTGAGATTGAAGCATATAAGAAACAACAGATATATATGTACTTCATATTATGCTGTTGATAGAAAGGTAAAATACCAGCATACTGAAACAAAAGATAGCTTTAAAAATTTCACCAGCAACAATTTGTGAACATGAGAAAAACAACAGCAAAGCAGACAGTGCAATTTAAAAATGGACCGTTGGTGCTTCCAGCACTTAATGTTACTAGTTATAGGCTCTGTTTCCAAAATTAGACAGGCGAATGGTCCTTGTGACATTACTCTAAGTCTTGAATCCATAATAAAGGAAGACAAATGCATGGAATTTTTTTGTCTGCATGCCATTAATTAGTATCCATCTTAATAAGCAAGATACAACCTGATAATAATTTAAATATTAAAGAAATCCTTACATATTATCGGAGATTATAATAAAATTGTTGAGAGATATTTAGAATTTAGGGAAGTCCACTAGGTTAAGAAAAGAGTTACTGTGTTAAGAGATATTAAGGATTTAGTGAAGACTTATAGGTTAAGGAAATAGTTATTCTAGTGCACTCAAAGTAAAGGGTATAAATGTCTTTGGGGGTGATAGTTAGTATTAAATATAAGTTGGGGGCTAGTGTTATAGAAACAATCATTGAGTCTTTGAACAATATATTTATTTGGTGTCCCTTCTTTTCTCCTTCATTTTTGCTCTACCAATTTTCTCAACACAAACTATTTATGGGCCTTTATTTAACTACTTAAACTTTTAGGTTGCAGCAATCCTTGATATGAAATAAGAGCCTTTATGAGGTTAAGAGTTCAATCTTTGTCATCCCATTTTTCATAATTAAATTGAAATTTCAACATAAAATATGGTGGGTCTGTGCTTTGTCCACATTTCAAGTCCAAAGAGTTTTCACATAAGTGGGCTTACTAGACATTATAATAAAACTATTCATAGTCTTCACTTGTTAGCTTAGGCTTTTTTAGTGAACTAGTCCTTCACATATAATTTTACGTAAAAATAATTCTCGGAGAAAAACAAAAAGAATATCATGAAAAATAGGTGAAGATATGACAAAGAGTAGAGCTTAGAGTTACCAAAAAAGAAAGTGAAGGGCTAGATGAGTTCACCTTAGCTACTGGCGCCATCTCTGCTGCAATATGAATCACATATAATCCTGGACTAAAGAAGAAAAATAAGGTACACATAAGACAAGAGAAGATATAACACTGCAATTTACAATTTAAAAGTTAATACCTTGTAGTAGAAGATGTAAGCCTAAGAAATGCAGAAATAGCCTCATTTTCACTCTGTCCTTTGCAAGCCATGTATGTATTATGAATACGCCTATCTCTCTTCCACACCTTTTCCCTCAACAGCTTAGCATCATCTATTGAAATTTTCTTCTCAAGTGACCAACCATCAATTTTAAGCAATAATTGACTCCAAAATTCCCATGGCATATCTTCCACCGGTTCATCTAGTGCCCTTCTCTTGCTTTCCTCCTTTAGAGTCTTAATTGTGTCTTGAAATTCATTCACTGACTCTTGATACAGCTGAAGATAAGAGTTAATCTCTTCATCAGACCTTTCAAGACGGTCCGCCAATAGTTTTATCTTTTCTTGCATTAGTTCATTATATTTTTGTAATTTAGCTGATGACAGCTTATAGACACTAGCTTCATCAAGGGATTCTTCCAATTTTTCAACCTTCCTTTGCAAATCCTGGTTTTGCTGCAAAACTATAATGGCTTGATCAGCTTGTCTTGTGGCCTTATCTAGTAACAATTGCAAATTTTCAACTGTGTCCCTTAAATCCTTGCATTCAACTCTTAGTGTAGACAGTTTTGACACATCCTCCTGAGAAACTGACAGTTTTGCTTCCAAATCTTTGAAGGCAGATTCCAAAAATGATCGTTCCTTTTCCAACACTACTAAACGCCCATCTGTATTCTTGACATCATTAAGCTCTGCTTTAAATGATTCAATTGCATTCTTTAGATAGGTATTTTCTGCTCTCAATGAATTAACCTCCTCAGCAAGGGAATGAATACCGTCATTGTGTCTTAGAGAGTATTGTGAGTCATGCAATTCAGTATCTCTTCCTTCAGTACTACCCTTGTGAGCCAACTCATTATGCAGCTTCTCTAACTGGTCCTCCAGGTGTTCCACATGTATCTTTTCCTGGGTGGCAACTGTAATCCGTGCATCAGTCTCTGCCAACCTCATCTCCAAGAAATTAATTTCTCCTTGTAATGCTTCCTTCTCAGCAAGAATCTTTTCAAGGTCTTCAATTGCACGAACTCTAGCTTGATTTAAAAGAAGGATGTCTGCAACAAGAACTTATACTGCTCAATACAAGATAACAAGCCATTAAACCATAAATATGGAGTTGAGAAAAATCCATTAGTACTTCAGAAAGATATCTTACTTTTTTCTGCATTTCTTATCAAGCCTAACAAATCCTTGAGTTGACTACCTGACAACTGCTCAGTCTGCTCTGCTCCATTTGTGATTACGGCCTATTACAAAATCAAGTAAATTAGTGTAATAAAAGCATAATTTTTTAATCTCTACAATTTTCCTTGCCAAGTAAGTTTATACGAGGAGCAGAAAGTACATATCCAGATTCTTGCACTGGAAAAATCATGCAACCAAAATTCACCCAGTGATATAGATCAATGAAGATATCATGTTTGAAACTTTGCTCTTCATCGTGACGTAGAACAGAAACCAAGGAGCAGAAACATAACAAAAGCACTCAAATAAAACTTGATTCAATATCAATATATCATAAGAACGGGGTAATCTCCTAAGACTAATAATAGGCCTATTAATAGCATTCTTAAACAAGAAATCCTAATGCAACTAAAATAAGACTACAAGAACTCTACTGTACAATTAACATATCCCTAGATTCAAACAACTTTAATGATTATTCCAAATGAATGAAAATCCTAAATTACCTCAAATTCCTATTTACAATCACATCATAAATTAATGAAGTAAATTCCTATTTACAATCACATCATAAATTAATGAAGTAAATAATATTTTCCCTTCTCATACTTCATTATTCACCCCTAGTTGGAGAAAAATCACTCTTAAGTTTTGAAAAGCAGCATCAACATCATTTAACTAGCACATGAAATACGCATACGCATTAGTGATGAAGATGCACAAGCAACACACTAGAACATGGTGGAGGAGCATCCAGCTGTTGGGGCAAAACTTCAGTTGCAAGCCATTAAGTACCTGATAAAGGTCTATGTAAGGTTAGCTTTTTAAAATGGATAATCAAAAGGCTAGATCTGGTTTCAGTAGTGGTCAGAGCATTCTCCTATGAGATTGGTAGATTTCTTTTGAGTTCTACTGTATGCTTGATTGTAGAAAGCCTCTAAGGTTGAAGCATGAATTTTGAGGCACACCCGTGCGCTAGGTAGACTAAGGGTGTGCTCTGAACCAATTTGATGTAGAACAAGAACCAAGAAAAGAAAAATAAAAACACAAATAATTCTCAATTCAATATCAATATATCATAGAAAAGGGGTAATCTCCTAAGAATGATAGTAGGCCTATTTTATAGGAATTCTTAAACAAGAAATCTTGATGCAACTAAAATTCAACTACTGGAATCCTAAACAAACTCTACTGCTGGATAAAATATTCCTGAGCTAAAATACCTTGATTGATAAATTTCTAGGAGGGGATCTAAATAGACACGTAGGGAGTGATTCTAAAAGATACGAGAGTATACCTAGGGATTTTGGGTTAGGAGAAGCAAATGAAAAGAGTAAAATTATATTGAATTTTTTTTAGCCTTTAATTTTATTGTAACTAACACTTGCTTTAAGAAGCGGGTAGGTAGAATATTTTATCACGTACAAGAGTGGAGGAACAAACTCTCAAATAGATTTTTTTTTTGGTAAGAAAATTAGATAGAAAGTTTTGCACAAATTGTAAAGTCGTACTTAAAGAGAGCTTAACTACCCAACACAGAGTTTTAATTTGAACGTATGAGTTAAGAGAAGAGTAGAAAGAAAGAGTAAAAAAATAATTTCCAGAATTATGTGGTGGCTTTTAAAGAAAGAACAACAAAAGAACTTTCAAAGAGGAGTGGAGGAAGAAGGACTTTGGGAAGTCCAGGAAAATGTTAGTGATATGTGGGACGAGATAGTCAAAGGGATCAGGAATATAGCAAGAGAGATACTTGGAGAATCAAGAGACGTTGGACCAAAGGGTAAAGAATCTTGATGGCGGGATACAAAAGTATAAGATAAGATTAAAGTTAAAAGAGAGTGTTACAAGACGTGACACTTATGTAAAAATAATGAAAATTGGGATAAATATAAAGTTGTTAAGAAGGCTGTGAGTGAAGCGAGATTTAGAGTTTTTAAAGGAATATATCAATCTTTAGAAATTAAGGACGGGAAAAGAAAAATTTACAAGCTTTTGAAGGGTAAGAAAAGAAAGACAAGAGACTTAGATCAAATGAAATGTATTAAAGATGAAGAGGGTAATATTTTGGTAAGGAAGTAAAATATTCAAGTACGATGGAGGAGTTACTTTTAAAGACATTTTAACGAAGGACATGAGTTGAACTGTAACTCTGACAGATTAAATGTTACAGAGGAGGACCGTAATTATACATTTTATCTTAAAATTCAGGAGTTTGAAGTAAAGAAAATTTTGAAGAGAATGAAAAATGGCAAAACAGTAGAACGCGATAATATACCTACTGAGACATAGAAAAATCTAGAAAGAAAAGTCATAAGTTGGCTCACTAAGTTGTTTAATGTGATAATAAAATCTAAGAAAATGTCGCATGAATGGAGGAAAAGTATTTTAATTCATATCTATAAAAATAAGGGGGACTTACAGAATTGTGTCAACTATAAAGAGATTAAGTTAATTTAATTTTATGCCAAGAAGATCAACTATAGAAGCAATTTACTTACTTCAGAGATTGATGAAAAGTTGCCAAAGTAGGTAGAAAAATTTGTATATGATTTTTATTGATTTAGAAAATGCATATGACATAGTGCTAAGAGAGGTTTTATGGAAAGTTTTAGAGAAGAAAAGAATATGTATTACATATATTCAAGCTATCAAAGACATGTACGATAAGATTATGATTTGCGTGAGAATACAAAATAAAAATACAAAGAATTTTTCTACAACTATTGGACTACATCAAAGGTATTCTCTAAGTCCTTATTTTTTTAACTTGATTTTGGACATAATTACCGAGCATATTCAAGATTTGAGACCTCCATGTATGATTTTTGCAGATGATATAGTCTTAATTGGTGAATTGAAAAAGGAAATAAATATGAAGTTAGAGTCATAGAGACAAGTTTTGGAAATACATGATTTTCATATAAATAGAAATAAAACAGAATATATAGAATGTATTTTTAGTAAAAGACGAATAAATATGAATTTAGAAGTAAAATTTGAAGACTATATTTTAAAACAAATTATAAGTTTTAAATATCTTGAATCTATCATACAAAATGACGACAAAATAAAAGAAGATGTAAACCATAGAATTCAAGCGAGATTGATGAAATGGAAGAAAGTTTCAAATATTATTTGTGATAAAAAAGTTCCGCTCAAAGTTAAAAAAAAATTATACCGTACAACTATAAGACCTGCTATATTGTATGATTTTGAATGTTGAACGGTTAAAAGACAACATGAAGATAAACTCAATGTTGCAGAGATGAGAATGTTGTGTTAGATGTATAGACAAACTAGAAGAGACATGATTAGAAATGAGTTTATTAGAGAGAAAATTGAAATAGCACCTATTGTGAAGAAAATGATAGAATCTCGCTTAAGGTGATTTAGATATATGTGGAGAAGACCTATTAAGGAGAGTGGATCAAATGGAGAATAGTTCGATAGTTAAAGATCAAAAGAGGTTAAAGAAAACAATGGGTGAAACTATTAAAAATTATTTAATAGTTAATAATCTATTTATTGATCTTATTTATAATAGGCCACTGTAGTATTATTTGATCCATGTAGCCGACCCTACCTCGTGGGAAAAGGCTAAATTGTTGTTTGTTGTCGTCTAAATTATTCCAAATTCCTAATCACTATCACATTATAAATCAATAAAATAGATCATGTTTTCCCTTCTCATGCTGCATTACATAGTTCCATACCTAGCAAGGAAACAAAATGGTCAAGATATTCACAATACTGGCACTACAATGTAATGATTTATGTGCAAGGAAACAATCAGATCTCATACTAGTATAGTGTGGCGCAGCATGATTGATACGGAGAAAAACATATTAATAGAAATGTGAAAACTGAAAAATACTATTCAGTACATATCATCAAATATCAATTACAAAGAAACCAACAAGTAGGAACATGCTTCATCATGTCATGGTCAGCAATAGAAAATAAATTACATTTGTATAGATAGTAATAGAAACCATGGATTTCTTCTTTCAGCTTCTTCTTTCTTAGGACATTTCAAATAGAGAAACAAAGATATAGGATGAATAATAGAACCAACTATCTTAGTTACTAAAGTATGTTGGTCATTCTATTGATCAAAATCCAAACATGAGATTTTGTTCTTTGCCAGTAGTGTACTGACACATTTCCCCCACAGGTGATCCTCATGAAAGGAAAGATAAAAGTAGAATTGTTGTAATATTGGTTTTCATTATCCGTTAGAGTTAGTTAAGTAAGCGTTGATGTGTAAAGTTAGTTAGTGGGCAAGGGAGGGTTGATTGCTTTGTAACCAGTCATAGGTGCAACAGGGAAGTAGTCAATAGTATAAATGGGGCTACTATGGTATTGACACATTGATTACACATATTCTGTAAACAAGGCTCTCTTAGAGGATTACAAAAGCTCAAGAGAGGATCAATACAAGATAACGTTTGCAAAAGCTTAGTCTTGATTTTGTTCTTAGTTGTGTCCTATTTGGCAAGAAATCATTTACAAAAATAAATACACAGCAACTGAAAACCAAAATATAATGCAATCTGAGAGTTTTGCTATGAGATATTGAGGATATAGGAAAAGTCTTTTATATCAAGAAAAGAGTTACTTGTAGTGTATCCTGTTAAGAGGTGTTAGATTTAGTCGTATTAAGGAATTGGGGAAGTCTTATAATTTATCAAAAGGGTTGCTCATAGTGCACCCAAAGAAAAGGGTATAAATGTCTTTGTGGTGTCATAGTATTAGAATAAACAGGGGTTGAGGAGTTGCATGCAGTCATTGAATCTTTTCAATAATATATTTTGTTTGATCCCTTCATTTTCTGCAGAAATTTTGCTCTCCCTATTGTCTCAATATGTTTGACCTTTTATAGGCTTAACAACGACATATTTAAATAGGTAGCTTATAGGTGTGGCTGTGTGATCATGCCAGCATCCATACCGAACATGATATTGGAGAAAAGACAGATAACAGATTGCATTTCTACGGCGGAAACCACAAAGAATACATCCTCAATTTTAATTTGTATGTCTAGTTGAAGGACATACCAATGGTGCTGGTTCAGCCAGCACAACATTCAAATTCTCTGCATTGGTTTTCTCCGCATGAACACTGTTGTCAGTATCAGTAGTGTGTAGGATTTCCTTGTTCAAATTTGGGATACCATCCAATGAAATCTTTCTAAGCTCAGAGTCCTCATCTTCATTTGGATAGAGATGTTCAGCCAGTTCAACATTCAAATTCTCTGCATTGGTTTTCTCTGCATGATCACTGTTGTCAGTATCAGTATTGAGTAGGATTTCCTTGTTCAAATTTGGGATACCATCCAATGAAACCTTTCTAAGCTCAGAGTCCTCATCTTCATTTGGATAGAGATGTTCAGCCAGTTCAACATTCAAATTCTCTGCATTGGTTTTCTCAGCACGATCACTGTTGTCAGTATAAGTAGTGTGTAGGATTTCCTTGTTCAAATTTGGGATACCACCTGATGAAACCTTTCTAAGCTCAGAGTCCTCATCTTCATTTGGATAGAGATGGTCAGCCAGTTCAACATTCAAATTCTCTGCATTGGTTTTCTCCGCACAATCACTGTTGTCAGTATCAGTGGTGTGTAGGATTTCCTTGTTCAAATTTGGGATAACACCCGATGAAACCTTTCTAAGCTCAGAGTCCTCATCTTCATTTGGATAGAGATCTCCATCTGTGGGAGGCTGTCCATGAGAAGCTTTCTTGATCTGTTGTTTTTTATGCCGGGAACTGAACAGTTGTATGAGTTCGTGGATGCTAGTTATTAAGGGTACAAAATTACTAGCCAGTGCAGTAAAGTAGCCACATTATAAAAGCGGAATCAAACACATGAAAAGCAACACAATAAATATAGCTAGGTGTTGTTTTAAGTAGGCTAACGTTTTTATATTTCAATTGACTGATAAACTACATTGATCTCAGGTGTAAAAGGTATATTTCACGCAGGAGGGAGGGCAGGGATGTTAAATTATGTTAGAACCCCTATAGTGAGGGAATATCTTAGTAAGGATGGAAGTGCTTGCATGAGAAGAAGCTAAGGAATGATGCAAAATAAGCACAACTCAGGGGTTGCATAACTACCTGGGCCACAGATGAGAGCAAGAGTCCAGAAGAAATCAATGTGAATAAAAAGGGGAAGGGAACAGAGAGAGGGCAGCAAGAATTTAGGCAATCTTGTGGGAGGTCCTAGCCCCTCAAAGTGCTAGGGATTTGCTTGCTTTCCTTTTCTGTTTTTCCTTTCTACTGTATCTTTTCCTATTAAAGTTCATAGGAAAACCTAGGTAACTACCAAATTACAACAGAAGTACATAATTAATGCCCCCAAAGATTAATGATTTTAATGAGTAAAATGATTTTTTAACATGCCAAGAAAAAATACCATTGATAGTAGACTATCAATGTAAACACATTAGATTTACAAAGCCCTGATAGTTTACTGACTAACACATTTGAAAACAATCAGTAAGCAGTTCGTGTATTTGCAAGTTAGAAACCTCATAGAATATTTGAGAGGAATTTAAACATTAGATACGCAGAGAGATTAGGCAGCTTTATGCATGATTGATATTCTATCTTTTACCTTTTTTCTGTTCTTGTTTTAATTCTCATTTTTTCTTAGGAGGATAATTCATCCTCCTCTTGTATTTTTTCTTCCCTTAATAAATTTTCTCTTTCTATCAATTAAGAAAAAAGCCTAAACTTAAAACAGATCTTAAGGGGGAAAAGGGGGTCATGGGGGTCATGGGGGTCATAAAATCTGTGTAGCTCGCTGTCTTTAGCCTAATCAATCGAAGTTTTTTTTTTCTTCCGTCTGTGTGTGTATACTATTCCAACGATTCCTACCACCCCTTTATTTCGTTCTGTTCAGCCTTGCCATTAACATACCAAAATCTCTTCCTTAACATCACTAGTTCTAGTCTCAGATGATTAACTTCAATAAAACTGGAATACAAGCTCAAGAAACTGTCAATTGATATCCCAAGCTCAGCTCATAATTTATTTATTATATAATAGATCCTTCAAGTCTTGAGCAATTTGTGGTGAAGAACAATTAGAATTTAAAATATGGCGTCAAGAGTCAAGAAATGACCAAAAGGGCAAGGGAATCAATCTCACTTTCTGGCTTCAACACTTCCGAATACTGATAATCAAATATTTATACAAAATCAAACCCAGATGAAAACAATAAGCCAATTGAGAATATCCTCCATTGCCCAGTTAATGAACCAAAAATTTGCGACAAAAATTATATGCAAATCCATGAAAAGAAACCCCCATTTCTCCATTCCCTAATCTAAACCGACTCGTCCAACCAAAGCAACTTAACAAATTGCAAAGCATATTAGTACAATCAGATAAACAAACACTTTCGATTCATAGAAAGATACTAAAAAGGAGGGCAAAACCCAAATTAGCTACAGATTAACCCAAAAACAAAAAAGGGGAAAGAAATGTGAGTTCTGGGTTTGTACCTGAGATGGCGCTGTCGCATTTTGCAAGAAGTAACAAGAAACCGATGAGATGGTAGAGGAAAGCGTACTACACAAGAGTTCTTACAGTTCAGCTCGCTAAAGTTCCAGCACAGAAAACACGACGTCAACTTCGTAGCCATTTTCTCTATCGCTCTCTCTAATCACAACTTTTTCAGACCAAGAAGAAAAGAGCAACGGTTTCTTGAGTTTCTTTGGCACAACGTCGTCTTCTCTTGTACTTGTGCTTCTTTACTTGGCCTAACCAAAAACACCAAGTACTGCCACATCTATTTTCTTTCTGCCTCTTTATTCGGGTAAGGATTAAGGAATATAGAGAGTGAGAGTGCCTTAAAGATGCTAGCCTCCTGGCTGGCTCTCTGCCACCTTTGATTCAACGTCTGCAATGATCGCTACCTTATCTAAGTTTCATGTGAGACTGAGACAAATTGTCACAAGATCCGTGTCCAAACTCCAAAATAGTGTCAAACATCGACGTAGGGATTTACGGGTACGCGAAAATTTAGATCACGCAAAACCACCTTTTTTTTTCTTTTTATCTCTTTTTTATTTTAATATTATTGATCAAAAGTATAAATATAAATTATATTTCTATATATTTTTTAAAATTTTATATTTTTATTTATCAAATTTATGATCTTATGTTTAATATTTTATCGTAAAAATTAACACAATAATATAATAAATAAAATTCGTTTAAGAAAATTATAAGTGTAAAGATTTTTTTAATTAACACAAATTTAGAGGATTTAATTTTTTTTTATTATAGATGCTTGTGTTTAGATTTAAAATTTAAAATTTTGTAGTTATTAAAAAAAGATTATAATTTTACTTTGATCATTTAAAAATAATTGCAATATCAATTTATATTTTCAAATTTTTTTATCATTTCTCTATTTATTCTTTATTAATAAAGTCGACAAAATTGATAATGTGTAAAATTTTCTCGTGATGTGTCACCTGAAGGGCATCAATTCGCTAAGAATTATGATGTATATTAATCAAAGTACTATTATTAAATAATTTGTGAGAGATATATAATAATAATAATAATAATAAATATATAAAAATATATTATTTAATTATTAAAAATAGAGAAAGTAAATTAAAAGTGTCACCTTAGACACATAATTAAAAAAATGTTCAAGATCATCAACTTTTTTAATAGAGACCGAAACAAAGGTTAAAGTTATATAAAATTAAATTGAAACAAAATCCCCCAGTTTTGAAGATGTTAAGAGTCTGTTTGATTTATCTATTTTTAAATTTTATTTTTATTAAAAATTTAAATTTGTTTACTTTCTTTTTGTTTTCAAAAAAAATTAAAAAATATTTTCAAAATTTTTAGTATTGTAGTACATTGTAACAGTGATATTTTTAAAATTATTTTAAATTATATATATAATGTTTTACTGTTTATATAATTATAAAATAATAAAAATACAAATACAAAATAAACGTATATTTATAAATATAAAAATTGTTTTTAAAAAATAAAAATAAAAATTATTTTTAAAAATCAAACGTACCTAAATTTTTTTTTTTTTGATAAAATAGTAAAATTTCATTCAAAATAAAATTCAATGAACTTATAATAATTATAAAAATTTTAAATATATTAATAAATAAATATTTATAATTTTTTATTAAACTAAAATCTAAATAAAAATTTTACTAATTTTATAATTTTTGAGAAAAAAAATTACCACCATTATTTTTTTTTAATCAACACTAAACAATTGAGTCTTCAAAAAATGGGGTTTAATTAAGGATTTGGGGTGCCACACACAGCTCAGCCTTTCCTTATGTTTAAATAATGGGTGGTATGCGAGGGTCTGATCTTTGAAGCAACGTTACCGAGACGCTACTATGCCCACCCCACATGGTGGTGGCGGTAATTGCAGCAAAAGAATTCGGTCTCCTTTTCTTCTTTCAAAGCTTTGGCAACCAGTTTTAAAATGCTAATGCTCTGTCTGGTGGGATAGAATCCAAAGCAAAGGAAAGAAAAATGGATAGCCTGCACCTTCTTTTTTTAATTTATTTTTTAAATACAGAAGAATAGTTAAGAAATTCGGTAAAAGAAAGTAAATTATACCAAAAAATTTTATATTTTATATTTAAAATATATTTAATAAATCAAATAAATTACTTTATAATTTATTTAATTAATTTATAAATTTGTTTAAAAGGTGTTTAATATACGAATTTATTTGAATAACTTATAAATTTATTTAAAAAAATTAAAAGTATTTGATAAATAAATTTATTTGAATAATTTAAACTAATTAAAAATTTAAAAGATACACTATTTTAAATAGCATATATTTTATAAATTTTTAATTAATTTTTAAATTTTAAATTAATTTATAAATTATTTTTGTCAAATAAAACTTAAATAATATATAATTTTTAAATTTTTAATTAATTTATAAATTTTAAATTAATTTATTAATTATTTTTGTCAAATATAACTTGAATCTACATTAATTTATTTTGTAAAAACATCACCCATCCAAATTAAATTTTCAACTCACTGTAAAATATTAAAAACACATTTAAAAGAATAAAATTTTTAAGTATTAACTTTAATTTTAAATTTAAATAATTAAAATAAAGAGCACGTTTTTTTAACCACTAACTCAATATTTTAAAATTAATCTACTTTTTTATACAAAAAAAAATTGTCTTAAGTTTTATTGAATATATAGATTTTATTGAATTTTTTTATACACATTCTTTCTCTATACTATCTCACCCATATTTTATACATTATATTTATTATATTTTAAATAAATTTTGTGAGCTTTAAGTTTTAACAATTTGTGACATATAGAATGTGTAGCATACAGGAGTTGAGGGCTTTTGTGTCCATAGATTTTTGCTAAACGTAAGATGGTGTTGTTTCGAGAAAAATAGAAAAGAGTGTAGAGCTTTTTTTAAAATTATTTTATTTATTTTAATAATTTAAAAAAGAGAAACAAAAAATAAAAGGCTTGATTTTTTTTTTATTTTTTTATTTTTAAAAACTTACTTTTAAAAATTATGTTTAAAAATTATTTTATAAAACAAAAGTAAAAAAAATCTGTTTGATAAACTGTTTTGAAAACATGTTATTTTTTTTTTGTATTTTGAAAATAAAAATAGAAAATAAAAATAATGTTTTTTTTATTTTTATTTTTCTGTTTTAAAAATAATTTATTTTCAAAATTTATTTCCGAAATAACAACAGAAAATAATTATCAAATAAATTTTTTTTTTTTGAAAATAACTAAAAATAAAAAATAATTTTTAAAAACAGAAAATAAACAAATTTTTTAATATTTTTTTCGCTAAAAATAAAATAATTTGAAAAAAAAATTATAGGACGGTGAAATGATAAAAATGACTTCACTAAATTTTTTTAATATCCAGATTATTCTTTTTGTCTATTTTTTTATTGTATATTTGTCTAAAATTAAAAGAATATAATTATTTTATTTTTTTATTTTTGTAAACCAAATAAAAAAATTATTTTTCTTTTTCTCAATTTCTTTTAAATTAAATTAAAAAAAATTATTTTTTCTCCTCTTTTTTCTCTTTCGTAGAATCAAACACTCCTTAAGATTTGGCGGAATAGTTGGCTAAAAAGATGAAAATTCAACAAAGTAAATTAATTAGATTAAAGCTTCTCTTGCCCATGATGAAGAGGTCTATTGGAAGTAAAAAATCCATACAAACAAGTGGCTGAAAGAGGAAGATAAAAACACAACCTTCTTTCATACTTAGGTGTCGTTTGGTTGATAGTAAAAAAAGGAATAAAAAGAAGAATTGAAAATAGAATGGAATGTTATAAAAAGAAATTATATTTGGTACACAATAGAATGGAATCGAATGAAAAGCTGACAAAAAGATAAAAATATTCTTAAAATATAAAAATAGTAAAATAATATTATTTAAATTTAAAATTTTATTTAAAAATAAGATAAATAAAAAAATAATTAGTAATATATAATTTTTATAAATATTATTGTTACTTAAAAATTTATTTAAAAATAATATAAATAAAAAATATTAATGATTTTAAAAAATAATTTAAATATCATTTATTTTATTTATCAATAAATAATTTATATTATTTATTTAAAAATAATATAAATTAAAAATAAAATAAATAAAATTAAATAAATACATCAACATAAATTTCACGTTTTTCCAACTCTGCTCCTGATTTCATTATCTACCCATAATATCTTTTTCTTCTCAAAAACCATGATATCAAGATATATATAGTCAAGAGGGCGTTTTTGTCTTTTTAAAATTCATTCATTTTCCTTCCTCAACTTTTCATCATTTTTCAGTGGGAATACGCGTTCTTGTACGGAAGGCAATCCAGATTTCTAAAATATTGAAATCTGGCAACTAAACGCACAAAGTGAAGGAATGGGAATCTAGATTCCCATTCCCTCATTTCAAATCCGCAAATCAAACGGGCGCCTAGACTGTGGTAAGAAGAAATAAAAGTTCTCTCTCAATAATTAAAAATGGCGTCAGCGATTGGGAGGAGGATGGATATAAAGTGATTAATTTTGCTTTAGACTACTTCTAAGATCTTCTTACTTCTTCTAAGTCTGGTGATATTGACGGGGAAATTGATCGTTTGGGTAGAATGAACACACCTTTGTATCCCCGCCGTCAAGTCCGCATTGTAGCTCTCACCTCCCCAGCTGCAAACCCTAGCCGCAGGAAGAAATTGGGGAGGTTGCTGCCAATGGCAGCTTCCTCCCCCCTTCCCCTTTTTCCTTCTTTCTTTATCTTTTTGTTCTCTTCCAATAGGGAAGTTCTCCTCTTCCATTTGGAAAGTTTTCTTCTTCCATTAGGGAAGTTTTTCCCCTCTTTTAAGAGAAGTTTTAGAGCTTCAAGATTCTGCATTTCGTTATCCAAGTATGCAACTTTAATGTTTGAGCAACGATAAATTTACGTGGAGGAAGAAATTGAAGAGATCTAACCTTCAGAGAAGGTTGAGAGGTGTGTTGCCTCTCCTAGAAGCATCTCTTTTTCTTTCTATTTGATAGATGTTGTATTGTTGTATATTTAGGATTTTGAAATGTAAGTTTGGGTAATCTAGTGGATGTGAGGTGTGTTGCTTTTACATTCTCTGGTTTATAAGATCTGTTATTTTGTATTCTGTATTGTCAGAAGCTGCGGGATTAAGTTTTTTGACTTAGTTTACTTGCCTTTATCTTCTGTAATTTGGCTTTATGCCTGATGTAATCAATAGTAGTTTTCTACTTGTCCAAAAAAAAAAAAAGGTAGAATGAACAGATGATTATTGCATTCTATTTTTTTGGAGGAAGTTTATTATATACAATTGTCCAGTGCACATAGAAACGATGGATTTATTGTCTTATTTTTCCAAAAAAAAATTCGAATATTATTAGTGATGATGTTTATCAGGTTGTATGCAACCTTTTTAGAAATAAATATTATTGCACAATATTAGTCACACTAATATTGTCTTCATTCTTAAGAGAGTGTTTGATACGCGGTAAAAAATTTTATTTTTAAGAATTATATTCTCTGAAAAACATATTTTTATTATTATAATAATTATTGAGAATACACAAAATACGTTTGGTTGACTTTAAATTTTTATATAAAAATATTTTATTATTACATTTGGTTATAATAGAATTTTTTTGAAAATTTTAGTATTTTTATAAAAATATTTTTACTTATATTAAGGTGAGAGAGAGAAAATAAATACAAAAAAATAAGAGAAAAAGATGATGAAAAAAAAAGTAAGAGAGAGAAAAATGAAACAAAAAAATAAGAGAGAAATGATGAATGAGATGGATAAAAGAGAAAGTAACAAAACGGAACATATTATTATATTTTTATATTTAAAAAAGATTCACATGACACATGAAAAATTTGAATTTTCACCTCCTATATGAAAAAATTTTGATGAAAATTTTTTTAAAAAATATTTTCAAATTTTTTTTTTATAATTCTATTTTAAAATTTTAAAATTAAATATAGAAATTTAATTTTTTTCAAGTTTTATTTTCTAAAAATTCAAAAAAAAAATCTATTAAACACCCCCTAAATGTCATTGTCATAGAATACGACATAGGTGTGCCCTATTATCATATTTTTCTAAAGTCCTTGTGGCAAGAATTCTAGGATTTATGGATCAAAGTATTTGCTCCAATCATTTTTCTCTTTGTGAAATCCGACAATACTTTTTTTCTTTTTTGGGTACATTACATGGAGTCAAATCCTTAACCATTCCCATAACTCCACTCCACCCCCAAAACACTTGAGCTAGTCTAGGTGGCTAGATTATGCAGTATAAGACAAAGTGAAATGGTAATGTCTAATGTGCATGAAATGACCTTTAAATTAGACATGAGCAAAATTTATGAGTGAGTGGAATGGCTATTTTTGGAAAAAATTGTGTTGGAGAAGGGTTTTGGCTTTGAAACATATCAATATGATTGATGGATTAAGTGACAAAATTTATGTAGACCCAAGAAGCATGGCAGTTTGGGGTTTAAATATCTTCAAGCCATGATAAGCTTAGAGCATCTCCAATGAGAGTTCTTAATCACCATTGAGAGTTATTTACATAGTTCAACTTGACATAAAAAAAGGTACAAAATTTAAGTATTATTCTTTCTATAAGTAATGGTGTTTAAATAAAAAAAAAATTATTTTTATTAAAAATATTATTTAAAATAAATTTATATTATTTTTAAAAAATTTATTTATGTATTTATTGTTTTAAAATTTATAGTAAAATTTTTGTTTTACTTAAAAATTTATATTCAAATATTATTATTAAAAATGTTACTTAAATTTTTTTATATATTTATTATTTTAAAATTAAAATATAAATTAGTCATATTTTAAGTTAAAATATAAATAAATATGAATAAAATATAAAAATATAGAATAATTTGTATGATTTATTTAATAATTTTTTAGAGTTATACTATTAAAGTGAAGAATTGCTTAAAGTAATGAAAAGTTATTTAAAGCAAAAAAAATAATGATATAACAATGTAGAATAATTTGTATGATTTATTTAATAATTTTTTAAAGTTATATTATTAGAATGAAGAATTGCTTAAAATAGAAAAAAATTATTTAAAGTAAAAAAATGATGATATAATAATATAAAATTTACTTAAACAATTTTAGAGAATATCACTATTATGATGCTCTTAATATTGTTAGAAAAACAAGCATGACAGTAGATTACTGACCATCAATCATTTTTTAGCAGATTTCTTAAGGCCCATTATTTCTCTTATTCTCATTTTCTCTCAACCTCTGAAGAATTTAATCCTTCTGGGGCTTAGAGGAGTATTTTAGAAGGGGAAAAAATTCTCATGGAAGTTGGGAGCAATACAACTCTTAATGTTTATGGACACCCAACAAAAAATTCTCTATTTTGTTTTTCTTCGTTTCTTCTCCCATCATAAGAGTTTCTTTTCTGCTTTTTAAAAGAGTTTTTTTCTTCTTTAGGAAAGATTTCTCTTTTGTTTATGAAGAATTTTTGGAACATTAAATTTATGTATTTTTTACATTCAAATTTATAACATTTTTTTTTACATCTTGATAAAAAAAATTGAAAAAAATTAACTCTAAGAAAAATTTTAAAAATATGTTGTTTTTTTACATTTATTTATTTATTTTGTGTATTAATTTTTTTTCTGTTATATTGAATTATAATATTTAGTAAATCAGTGTTTAAAAAATGTGTTGTTTTTATACTTTTTTTAATTATATTACTTGATTTTTTTTTGTTTAGAAGTATAAAACTAGTTTTTCATACTTGTTTAATCTGCTTTTATATTCTGTAACGAGTTTTTATGCTTGATATAATTTTTTTTCATTATTGTTTCATGGATAAATGTCAAGAAAGAAAAAGGGGTCTAGACCCATTACCCCACCAAGCCAAATATGTGAACAAGCTTATAGAATGCGATACTGGCCTATGGAAGGTCAATAGGGTGAGAGATTTTCTAACTCGTGCAATTGCTGATAAACTCTTCAGCAATGCCATTGATCAATGTGAAGATAGACTTATATGGCATCGCTCAAGAGCAACAGCTACACTGTGCTATTCTGATATTCTTGCAGGCCTGGGTTCTATTCAAAATCAATGTGTGGCAGGGGCGGAGCGTAGTGGTCTCTCGTTGGGGCTTTAGCCCCCCCAAAATTTTTTAAATTTTGTTAATAATAATAAAATTTTTTCAAAATTATTTAAAAACACTTAATGATGAAGGAAAAAACTCTTATTTACCCCCCCCCCCAAAAATATTTAACTAATATATTACTTTTAATTTTTTTTTAGCCCCCCTCATAAAACCTGTCTAGCTCCGCCCCTGATGTTTGGTTGGGAGGAAACGGAGGGTAAAGAAAAAAAAATTAAAATTATTATGTTTAATTAAATAATTTAAAAGAAAAAAAAATGGAAGGATAAAATCTCTCTCTTTCCCTCAAAAAAATGAGAAGATTTGGAGGGGAGAAGAAGTGTGAATAAATGAAAAAACAAAATTATCTTTAAATAATCAATTATTTTATAGTTTTTAACTCTGTAAAAAATTATTTACAATAAAAACTCAACTACAAAATAATATAAATAAAAAAAAGATAATAAATATGTTTGACAAGTCAAATAAGTTAACTTATAATTTATTTAACTAGTTTAAAAGTTTGGTGGAGGAAGACCTAGTGCACATCTTCCTGTTCCTGGATTGTCATTAGCCTCTTTGGTTTAGAATCAATTGAATTTGTAGGCAACTATTTGTGCTCAAGGAGCTTCTTTGTTTTTGTGTTGGTGAAATTACTAAATTTTATTTTGAAGTATTGTTTTAATAGCTTTAAAATAAAAATATTTCAAAAATTTTATGAACATTTTTTTAAAATTATTTTAACAATATTTTTTTAAATTTTAACATAATATTAATAATATAAATATATAAAATTATATTAAAATTAATTTTAATTAGTATCTATAGTTAAATAGTAAATAAAATATATTATTACAATAAGGACTTTGATTTAAATTCTAACAATAGTCAACAATAAATTTTTTATTATATTTATCTCTCTATTTTCTTAATTTTCTCGCGACCTCCATATTTATATATCTCTTTCTATCTCAACGTGACCATAACTATATCTCTATCTTTAAATATATATTTTAATCACTTTTTTCTCTTTCCATCTATCAATCTCTCTATATCATTTTTATAATTTATTCTTCAAAATGAAAACAATGTTATTAATATAAGAGGAGAGAGTAAAAAATTGACAAAAATGTTGTGGGAGAAAATCTAAATAATGAATAAGACAAATTTAAATAACTTAGTATTAGATGTGATGTGATGTTACTTTCGTTTATTTTCATATTTTTATTTTTTATTTTTTAAATTAATTTTATAATTTTTAATCAAAATAATTTAAATCAAAAATATTTCCATCAAAATATTTCATAACATAATAATTTTAATTAAAGTAGAGTAATTTTTTGACAATTATTCTATTTCGTTTGGATAATTTCGTTTTATTTTAATAACTACAAAAATAAAAATATTTTGATTATTTTGATAAAAAAATGATAAAATTTAATCTTCAGCTTGCAATATAAAATGGTTAGGAATACAAATCATGGGGACCAAGACTAACCAAAAAATTTTGTGGCATAATTCAAAGAAACAAAATTCCTGTTTATTCAACCACTACTCCAAGCTGCGTCTCTCATTATCTGTCAAGCCTTAGTTCAACGGTAAGAGTTTAATAGCCAATCTTTTCGTTTAAGTTCGTCGAGAAGCTTCTATTTGTATTTGCCGTTCAAATCTTTTGGATAATGAATTAATATCTTGACTCAACGAGTGTGGGTCCAACTTATATTAATTAAATTTTTTTTTATGTAATTTATATACAAATCAATATGGGACGTTTAGTGAGTCAACATGCCAATTCATTATTCAAGTAAAATGATTTGAACATAATTTTATTTTATTTTATTCAAAATTATTGCTTATAATTAGTAACAAGAGACTAAATTTATTTAAATTCAAAATTAAGTGTTATGCCCCTAAATTTAAATAATCACATTTTATTCAATTATGTAAATTATTAAAAAAATTATTGTAAAAGTAATGTCATTAAAAAATTTTGTAAGGTGTAATTTGGATTTTGAGCAACATTGAAAGCTACAAAATATTAATTTTTAGAATGGCTATCATGGCGATGTCTAAGGACCTGTTTGGTACGTTGAAATGAAAAAAAAATTGAGATAGAAAATAGAATTTTACTGTTTAGTTTGATAGAATGGATGGAATGAAGCATTCTATGAAATGCTCCATTCTATCATATGATAAAAAATAGACTCCTTTTAATAATGGATGGAATCTAAGATTCCATCATAAAATAATGCTAACTTCAAATTTTTTGTATTAAAATAATTTAATTTAATTATTAAAAAAATTAATTTAATTATATTTTGTAAAAATTAATTTGTAAGAATTTTTTTTAAAGAAAATTTATTTTTTTTAAAATTTTTTTATTTTAAAAAATTAATTTAATTATTTTATATTAAAATTAATTTAATTATTTTATTTATTTTATCTTTCTATTCTTTTAATTTTTATTAATCAAATAATAAAATATTACATTACCTAATTCTTTTTATTGCATATTAAATAAGATAATGTCATTCTATTCTCTTTTTTATTTTCTCTTTTTATTTTCTTTTTTTTTTACTAAAATTTATTCTAACGTACCAAACAGATCCTAATATTTATCGTGATAACGCCTAAATTTCAAGATTGTTTTTTTCTAAAATCCTGAGGGTCCACTGTTGGGACACTAGAACCTCAACGTGGCAATATTGGTCGAAAAAGTTTTTAAAATGATTGAAATGACAAAAATCCCCTTGAATATTTTAGAGGTAATCCCACAAAATTTTTTCCAGACTTCTCCCTTTTTTTTAGTTACTTCACTTTTTTTCTCTAAAGAATTCTAAACATTTCAGTCTTCTTATTACAGTACTGTTTATATCAATAGAATCAAGATACGAAATACTTCAATTTTGACTTATTGATTTCTTCGAGATTGGCCAGAAAGTCACAAAAAAATTTAGAGAAAATTTTCAAGGTAAACAAATTCTAAAAATTTCTAGCTAGAGTGATATAAATAGAAAATTGACATTATAAATGAATTTAAGAATTGTTAAACCATAAAGAGCTCATTTGGTGATCAAGATAAAATAAAAACGAATATAATAGCAGATTAAATAAAAATAAAATAAAATATAAATCTGATAAATTTTTATTATATTCAGTATTTGATGTACACCAAAATAGATATTATATTATTTTATTTTATATTTAAAATAAATTAAATAATAATAAAATATGATATAAATTATATAAAATGATAAAATTATTTTTATAATAGAATTATATATATAATTTTAATATAATTTTTTTTATTACTATTAACTAAGAGATATGGTATAATAGGAGACTTGATGGTATAGGACAAATTATTCTGTTTATAATTTAATTTATCTAACAAGATAATAATTTCAACTAAAAAATAATATATGATAAAAGACTTATTATTCTATCAGTGTATTAAATATAAAATAAAAATAAAATAAAATAAATTATTTTATTTTATCTTTTTTATTATATACATCAAACGAACCTTGAAGCTTCAAAGTTCTATGGTCAAGGAACATTTTTTAGTCACTATCATGAATACTATCAGGCCCAAAATACAACTCTTTTCGCTTTAAATGGCGAATAATTATTTGAAGTGTTCCATATGGATTTGGACCTTCTGAATTCAATTTTAAAATCTGTTCTGTTGAAATTAATTGTGGAAGTGGCAAAATAAATGTTCAAATTTAGAATCTCAGGATAAAATTTACTATAACTTATTTTATTGCATTTAATATATTATTTGATATGTTATTTTACTCGTTTTAAATTATTTTGAGATTAAATTTTTATTACACTTGTTTATTTTTTCTTTAAGCCTCTTGAAATTTAAATAAATGATATTTTTTAGTTAAAAATTTTTTAATTTAAAATTCTTAAAAATATAGAACAAGCTTTATATGTTGTACTTTCAATAGATTTGCAAAAAGAAGAATTTTGCTAAACTCATATTTTTCTGAAAAGTATTGTATAAATACTATTGCTATGGATAACTTGAAGAATAGTGTTTAACCTACTAAAATGGTAAATCTATGTGGTCTAAGTTGAATATTCTGAATGTATATTATATGGAAAAAAATTGTGATCTAACTAAAAGTGAATGATTTGTGCCTGCTTTCATGCCATGGTTCTGCATAGATGAGATTTATATATGATATTGCTTACCAAAATAATTACAAAATTATGATAGATATTGAATATGAATAATCTGACGGAGAAATTGATATAAGGAGACTTTGAATTTTAAGAATGAATTTTATGAGAAGAGTTTTATTCAAAAACATCGTTTATTAACATCAGAATACGCTAACTTTAGTACACCTTAAAACATCAACTTTCAAAAAGTATTGTTAACTTTGTATGTTGGCTAACACATAGAATCTATTACTGTAAAAGTGGCAAAAGCCTTCTAACTGTTTTGACTTGTGATTTTTCTCCCATACTATGTGCTTAGACTTAAATTATGATTCCGAATGAAATCCTCTTAGATATGTATAAATTAATTTGAAATATACATTAGCATTTATGCTACACAATCTTAGAGAAATGAGTGTACTTGGTTATCATGAAACCAAGAAACTTACTACCGAATTTACTTATTTCTATTATAATTAAAATTTTTTACAATAAAAATTATTATCTTGCTTTTCATATATTATTATAATAAATTTTATTTACTTATTGAATTATCAAATTCACTCTTCGTTGTTGTAACGTTTTTAATATAAAGATATAGAGTCTAATTCTTCCTCTACTACAAAGTGAGCAGTTATGTTATATTTTTATTGGGTGAGCCCTCTTTGTTCAAAGAGCTCGTAGTATTATACTTTTTTTGTACATTTTATTTTATAGTATACTCCAATGACACAAGCAAGATTTTTACACTAATATGTAAATTAGTTTGGGCGGAGCAAGTTTATAAAGTTTTTGTTCAAATTTGGCCCAATTTAAAAATTGGGCTTAGACAGTTCTCAAAAACTGAACTATTGGGCCTAATTATTAATTTAAATCTTAAAACTTTTGAGTTGACCCTGAATGTTTTGAAATGCCCACCCCTAGTTTTTTATTTATATTGCCAACTCCTTACTGCCAATTTTCAAGAATCCTTCGCTGAATCAAGTCAGGAAGTTATTGAAACTACCAGTTGCAAACTAATTATATGGACATTTTCTAATAGCAATTTTAAGATCCGAAGGGAATTAGTTAATACTAATAAAGATATTTTTAATTATAAAAAAATAAAATTAATGTAAAAAATATATTTTAAAAATGCCTTAAAATATTTACTTATATAAACCAAATCATATAAACGAATTTATTCACCAAAAAAATCATATAACGTAATTAATCTGTTAATTTTTAAATTCAATTTTAAATTGAATAATTATATACTGTTATCTGATTCATAAATACCACTCTAAATACTTCTTTTTTTCTCAAAAAAAAAATCAAATAAAAATCTGTTGTGGAAAATAAAAAATCTATGCACACTGTTTACACAGTTAAATTATTTTAATAAGTTTTATTGACTTCTTACATAGTTTAAGGTTATTTTAGTTAAAAATTAATATTCATAATACATCTAATTTTCATTTTTATTATCATTGTTAAATTTTTTTAATGAATTAAATTAAAATTAGAGAGATAAATTTAATGCAAAACATTTTACAAACAATGGTGTATTTAAAAATAATAGCTAAATAAATTAAGCTAAAAAATATATAAATGTAAATTTTAATAACCCTAAAATGTGTAAATATAATTTACTGTTCTTATTATTATTTAATTATTTATTTTACATACTTTTATAATATATTTATTAGCTTTTTGTAGTAAAATGTTATACATATTTATATATTTAGTACAAAAATATATTTTAAAAAATTTATACAATTGTGATTCAAGTTCTATTAGACCACTAAATTGTAAATAGCTCCATATTGTTGGGATTGATATCTCTTAAAGAGCTTGCGTTGATAGTTAGGCCTCTTCAAGAAAATTTCAAGCATTCAAGGCTTATTTGAAACAATTTTCAAAACAATTTTATTTTTATTTTTTTATTCTACAAAAATAAAATAAAAATCAATCTGTCTATTATTTTTATAAATTATTTTTAAAAATTGTTCCATAAAAATGTAATTTAAAAAATAATTTTTAGAAAATATTATTTTATTGTTTACTTTATTTTGTGTAAAACTATTTTTAGTTTTTAAAAAAATTATTTTCAAAACAGTTTTTTTACAAAAATAAAAAAATTGTTTATAAATAATTTTTAAAAATTATTTCATAAAAGTGTAATTCAAAAATAATTTTTAAAAAAATATCATTTTGTTATTTTTTTTATTTTTATGCAAAATTATTTTTTAATTTTTTTTAAAACAAGAATAACTATTTTATTATAAAAAAATTATAAAAAATTTATCAAAACTAATCATTAGTCATAACACAAATTAGTTTATTTTGTTCTTATATATTATTTTCAAAATTTACATCCAACAATTTATTATTCTTTTATTTTAAAATATGATTTTTAGAATAATTTTTAAAAAATTACTTTTAAAAAATAATAAAACAAAAACACTTTAAAACAATTATAAACAACGCCTTAGTCTTTAGGTAACGATCTATTTATTTATTGGCAAGGCTTATTGATGGATAGACTATATGACTCAAACTTTCATTGGTCGTTCTTTGAGGTGATGAGGGCCAGTGCCCCCTAATAAACACAGGTTTTTCTTGAAACTTGTTATCATTGATGATAAGAAATGGCTGTGCTCCTTGAATTGAAAGAGAAAATAAAAGCTGCAGAATGTAACACATGGCTAAAGATGGAAGCGTTGTGTCGTATTCCTCTTTTCAAGCCTACCCATTTGATCTATTCACCTGTGGTGATGGTAAAGCGTTGGCAATATCAGTATCACCACTGTTTCTCTGTTGGGTATTAGACTTGTTTTCATCCAGGTACTGCTGGTAGATGTATGATATAAAGCCCCAGCCAGCTAGCACCATAGAAATGGCCTTCAAACCATGCATTTTGTCATGGAAGAAGACCACTGCCAGAATTGGAACAATGGGCAAAGCCAGAACGTTTATGGCATTGGAGAAGAGGGAAGATACATAAAGAATCAGACCCACAGAGCCAATAGAATAGATCTGCCAAGTTATGGCTATGAAACTTAGAGTCAGCAGATAAGATGCCTTCCCCATGTGGTATTCCTCCATTTCTGCCTTCAAACCTTTCCATTCTCCACTGGCAAAGAGTCCCACTAGAGTTGCAGAGGTTGCTACAAGGGACTGATAGATTATCATATCCAAAATCTCTTTGAAAGTTTCCCTTTTCAGAACTTTCCTGAATGCAAGCTGTGTAAGGGAAAGCAACAATCCATACCCAGCGGATGCAGCAACTGTGCATATGAACCCAATCACATACTTTTTCTTAGAAATTTCTGTGGAATTTGAAGTGTTTGTTTCAAAGGCAAGGAGGGTGGAGGAGATGGTTAGAAGGACTAGAGAGTTTATAGTGTATGGTGTGAACTTCAGCGAGTTAAGGAAGAAGGAGAAGAAAGCATTGAAAGCCAACTGGGATGAGCTAATGAGTGAAAATGTAGAAACAGGAAGGTACCAGAGACCAATTGAGTACAAATAGCAGTCAAATGCCACAAGCAGGCCAAGGGAGACATAGACAAAAGATAGCCTTGAAGCAGAAGGTTGTTTCGAGTTAAGAATGCTATTTCTAGTAGTAGGATGTTTGGGGTCCGAGATGCAACAGTAATAAGGCACAAGAATAGGGAAACCAACAAGTTGGACAAGTGTTCCCAACCATTTGCTCTTTCCACCTTTTTCATAGTACAATCTTCCGAGGAGTGTTGCAGCAGACTGCCCCAACAAGACAAGAACAGCATACAAGGCTATTTTGAACCAGCGATGATATCTCTTTTGGCTACTGATTGTTGGTTGATTCATGGGTAAAACAGCTTCCTCACCTGAATTTGTTATTTTGGCTCCATGAGGTGCTACATATAGTATAATAAGATGTCAATCAATTGCACAAAGATTCTGTTCTATTGATAGAAATGATAGCACAGAACCTACACATATAGAAGAGAGAGATTGTTTCATTTTTTGTTGGAAGGAAATGGTCAGGTGGCTGAAATATAGAACCAGGCTGCTGCTAAAGCATTTCTACTCAATTATGTCTGGTAGTACCTTCGGTTTTTATCAAATTATATATTTGTTTCAAGTTTACATTCTGTTAGTAATCTGAATTATGCATGCAGCAAAATCCTGCTATGTTATAATTGTTAATCTCACAACAGAAGAGAGATCATAATTTCTTTTGGTGAAAGAAGATTGATGAGAAATTTGACTTACCCATTATAGGGAGTTGAACTTCTTGAGTTTCTCCCATGTCAACTGCGAAGAAGTTTCAGAAGATCAGAGAGGGAGAAGAGAAGAAAGAAGGAGAAGAGAGAGAGAGGGGGAGGGGGAAGAGAATGAGTTTCTGTAAAAATGTAATTGATGCATATATGCGTCATATAAAATAGCTAACCAGGATGCTGCTCAAGCATATTTATACTCAATTATGTCTGGTGGTACCTTTGGTTTTATCAAATTCTGTATTTGTTTCAGGTTTACATTATAGTAATCATCGAAGTTGGAACCAGATATATGCTTAGTTTTTCCCTCTGCAGCAGCCTTTTTATGCATGCAGACACTTTCATGTACATATTTTTCACCTACAGCAAGAACTGTGTGTCTGTACAAACACACATGCATATATAAGTCTATATAGAAAAGATTTTCCCTCCGACAGTGTCATCACAGTGGAACACCAGAACATGCATGTTAGCAGCAAATTTTTGCTCTGCGATGATTTCAAATCTCATTACAGAAGAGAGATCATAATTTCTATATTTGTGAAAGAAGTTGAGGAGAAATTTGACTTACCCATTATAGGGAGTTGAACTTCTCGAGGTTCTCCCATGTCAAATGTGAAGAAGTTTCGGAAGATAAGAGAGGAGTGAGGGAGAGAGAGAGAGAGAGAGAGAGAGAGAGAGAGAGAGAGGGAGAATGAGTTTCTGTAATTATTTTATAAATGCCTCGTATATAATGCAATGGAGGTAAGCGATGGGTGTCAGTGTCCTGGACAGTTATTCGTACTGGAGTATTGAATGTGGACATAGATGGTAGTGGGATGGTTGGATTTTTTTTTTTAAAGAATAAATTAATAATTTAATTTTTAAATTTATAAAAATTTATTTAAATATAAATTAATATTAAAAATTATAATTTTTTTAAAATATCAAATTTGTTAAATAAAGAATTTAATATTTATAAAAATTTAAAAAATTAAAATTAAAATTAAATAAGTATATAAATTTAAAGATTAGATAGTTAATTTATTCTTTTAAAAATTTACTTAGGTGCAGTTTTTTAAGGGTTGCTTCTAACGAGTCTTTTGAAGACAAATTCTTGTTATAAGATTTTTTTATAAATATATAATTTTTTTTTATAACATAGAGAAGGTATTTTATTATAAATTATAAATTTTATTCATAATTTTTTTATAAAAAAAAATTTGTTTGATTCTATTTTTTATTTTTAAAAATTATATTTAAAAATTATTTTATAAAATAAAAAAAAATTTGTTTGATAAATTATTTTAAAATATTTTTTTATATATTTTAAAATAATAATAATAATAATAATATTTTTATTTTTTTTATTTTAAAAACAATTTATTTTAAAATTTATTTTTAAAATAATTATTAAACAAATTTTTTTGTTTTAAAAATAATTTAAAAAAAATTAAAAATTAAAAACAAACAGATCTAAAGTTTTTGTAAAGATTAAAATTAAAAAAATTGTGAATATAATTTTTAAAAATTTAAAAAAAGAGATCCTAAATCCTAGAACAACAGAGTCTACTACGAAAAGCGAATTTATAGCAAGTAGACCTGTCAGGTGACTAAACTTTCTACCATTACATGGTATTAAAATTTATATATATATTAATAGATATATATAAATCTCAATAAAATAAAAAATTCGATCTATCAGAAAAAAAAAAAAAAGTTCAACTTCCAAAAATGTGGTTTAATTGAAGATTTGGGGTGCCATAAGCTTAGCCTTTCGTTATGTTCAAATGATGGGTGGTGTGCGAATCGCGAGGTTCTGATTTATGGAGCTATCTCCGCAACGCAACCATGGATAATCTAAAGCATCACGGCATCGATGTTGGTGCAAAATTAGTTATTTTAAAATTTAAATATTAATTAAAAATTTTAAAAATATATATTTATATAATTTTTAAATTTTTAATTAATTTAAATAAATTATAAATTATTCAAATAAATTTATATATTAAAATTTTATTTAATTAGTAAAAATAAAAAAATGTAATATGAATCTAAATTTTCGTTTCATCAGATATAATATTTAATTAATAAAATATAATCATAAAATATATATTATTTTTAAAAATAAAAAAATAAAAAAATAAAATAAAATTAAAAAAGTTTAAAATAATATTTTAAAATTAAAAAGTAAGATTAAAATAAGATAAAAAATATTTAAATTATTTTTTAATATTATTAATAAAAAATTATATTATGAATTATTTGTTTATTTGTATTATTTAAAAATTAAAATAATATTATTTTAATAATTTATTTTTTAATAATATTTTTATTTTTTTTATCAATTTTTCATTTTATTTCTATATTATTTATGATATACTAAACATAAAAAAATAATAAAGATTTTATTTTATTTTATATCATATTAAATATAATTTTAATAATAATATTATATTATATTTTAATTTTTTATTATTATCAATCAAATAAAATCTAAATATTTTTAATTTAATCAAATAAATTATAAATTAACTTATTTAAATTATCAAATAATTTATTGTACATATTCATGGATTACCCACCTCTTTGGTTTGGACTCAGTTGAATTTGGAGGCAACTATTTTTGCTGAAGGAGCTTCTTTGCTAGGAATATGCAACGAGGCATCATAGGCACCAAGGCTAACCGGAAAAAATTGTGTTTATTTTGTGGCATATATCAAAGAACCAAAATTCCTGTTTATTCATCTCTCATTATCTATCAAGCCTCAGTTAGTTTAAGAACCAATCTTTTGGTTTAAGTTCGTCGAGAAGCTTCTATTTGTGTTTGTCATTCAAATCTCTTGGATAATGTATTGAAATGCTGAATCTACAAGTGTGGGTCCAACCTTTATTGATTATATTATCTAATTAAATTATTTTTTATTTTTATCTAATTTATATACAAATAAATATGGGACCCATGTTTAGTGAGTCCACTTGCCAATTCATTATTCAAGTAAAATGATTTGAACATAATTTTATTTTTTTAAATTATTGCTAATAATTAGTAACAAGAGATTAATTTATTTAAATTTAAAATTAAGAGACCAAAATTTTCATAGCTCCCATATTTTATCTCATTCTATTTGAATTTTTTGGGTCAAAATCTCATTATATTTAAGAGATTAATCTTTTTTATTTATTTATAGTAATACACTCAATTAACTCTGTTTATATTTATATAGCTAATCTCAAATTCAAATAAAAAAAAATTGTATTACACTTATGACAACTAACATAAAATTTTATTGTATTTATGTAAATATAGAAAAATGAAATTTATTAAAAAATATTTAATAATTAAAACTTTTTTTATTAATTTTATTTATAATAAATCAGTGTGAGATTGTTTTATCTATATGATCAATTTTATTTAATAAAAAAAATACTTAGATGTTATTATTAATAATACACTCAATTTGATCATGAAAATTTTATAAATTTTATGTATAAATTTGGCCCAATTTTAATATTGGGCTTAGCATTTCTCATAAACTTAACTATTGGGCCTGATTATTAATTTCAAATCTTAAGTTTTTGGGGTTGACCTGAATGTTTTGAAACGCCCACCTAATTAATATTACTATTAGATATTTTAATAAATTTTATTGCCTCCTTACATAGTTTCACGTTGTTTTAGTTAAAATTAATTTTTATAATACTTTCATTATCATTATTAAATTTTTTAATGAATTAAATTAAAATTAGAGAGGTGAATTTAATGCAAAACATTTTTCAAACAATATTGTATTTAAAAATAATAACTAAATAAATAAAAAATAAAAAAGATATAAATGTAAGTTTTAAAAATCCTAAAAGATGTAAATATAATTTACTATTCTTATTATTTTTTAATTATTTATTTTACATAATTTATAATATTTTTATTAGCTTCTTATGGTAAAATGTTATACATATTTATATATTTAGTACAAAAATATATTTAAAAACAAATTATACAATTGTGATTCTTGGACCACTAAATTACAAATGAGTTTGATAAGACTTTTGCCGCCATCCATACTGTATTGGTTGAAATCTCTTCAAAGACTTGTGATGATTGAAAATCTTTGACATTTTAGCATAGATGTCTATGATTCTCTTATCTTTATATTAATTATTATAATAAAATATTAAATATAAATATCGTGAATTTAATAAATATAAATATAAATTAAAAATAAATATTAAATATTAAATATAAATATCGTAAATTTAATAAATATAAACATAAAATTCAAAATATATTTAAATATATTTCTGACTAATAATATTAAAATAATCTATTTTCATTACTATTCTTGTAATAAAAAAAATGGCTTCAAATCTGAATTTTAAATAATTACTAAAATTAAGGTGTCAATAATAGAGAAACATTTTCATTAGTGGACAACTAACGGATAGACTTGTAGTTCTGCGAGGTGACGATAGCCTCTGCTTCCGGTTTTCACCATCGCCAGCAGAATGTGGTTCTATTCTCCATCTATAGCCTCCTAATAAACACAGCTTTTTCTTGAAACCTGTTATCATGGATGATAATAAATAGCTGGGTTCCTTGAATTGAAAAGAGAAAATAAAAGCTGCAGAATGTAACACATGGTTGAACGGTGGAGCTACAAAAATGGAGACTGCTGTAATTATGGATGAATCAGAACTTGCAATTTATGACTTTCTGAGTCGTATTTCTCTTTTCAAGCCTACCCATTTGATCTAGTTACTTGTTGTGATGGGGAAGCGTTGGCAATATCAGTATCACCACTGTTTCTCTGTTCGGTATTGGACTCGTTTTCATCCAGGTACTGCTGGTAGATGTATGATATAAAGCCCCAGCCCGCTAGCACCATAGAAATGGCCTTCAAACCATGCATTTTGTCATGGAAGAAGACCACCGCTAGAATTGGAACAATGGGCAAGGCCAGAACGTTTATGGCATTGGAGAAGAGGGAAGATACCTCAAGAATCAGACCCACACAGCCAATAGAATAGATCTGCCAAGTTATGGCTGTGAAACTTAGATTCAGCAGATAAGATGCCTTCCCCATGCGGTATTCCTCCATTTCTGTCTTCAAACCTTTCCACTCTCCACTGGCAAAGAGTCCCACTAGAGTTGCAGAGGTTGCGACAAGGGACTGATAGATTATCATATCCAAAATCACTTTGAAAGTTTCCCTTTTCAAAACTTTCCTGAATGCAAGCTGGGTAAGGGAAAGCAACAATCCATACCCAGCGGATGCAGCAACTGTGCATATGAACCCAATCACATACCTTTTCTTAGAAGTTTCTGTGGAATTTGAAGTGTTTGTTTCAAAGGCAAGGAGGGTGGAGGAGATGGTTAGGAGGACTAGAGAGTTGATAATGTAAGGTGTGAACTTCAGCGAGTTAAGGAAGAAGGAGAAGAAAGCATTGAAAGCCAACTGGGATGAGCTAATGAGTGAATACGTAGAAACAGGAAGGTACCAGAGACCAACTGAGAACAAATAGCAGTCAAATCCCACAAGCAGGCCAAGGGAGACATAGACAAAAGCTAGCCTTGAAGCAGAAGGTTGTTTTGAATTAAGAATGCTATTTCTGGTGCTAAGATGTTTGGGTTCTGAGATGCAACAATAACAAGGCAGAAGAATAGGAAAACCCACAAGTTGGACAAGTGTTCCCATCCATTTGCTCTTTCCACCTTTTTCATAGTACAATCTTCCAAGGAGTGTTGCAGCAGACTGCCCCAACAAGACAAGAACAGCATACAAGGCTATTTTGAACCGACGACGATATCTCTTTCGGCTATTTATTGTTGGTTGGTTCATGGGTAAAACAGCTTCCTGATCTGAATCTGTTATTTTGGCTCCATGAGATGCTAAAAACAAGTGAAAAAGATCAAGGCATCAGCTACATATAGTATAATAACATGTCAATCAATTGCACAAAGATTATGTTCAATTAATAGAAATGATTGCGCAGAGCCTATATATATAGAAAAGAGAGATTGTCACATTCTCAGGATGTTATTTCTTACTTTGTTGGAAGGAAATGGTCAGGTGGCTGAAATATAGAACCAGGCTGCTGCTAAAACATGTTTATAGTCAATTATGTCTGGTAGTACCTTGGGTTTTTATCAAATTATGTATTTGTCTCGGGTTTACATTCTATTAGTAATCGAAGTTGGAACCAGATTTCCCATTTTATGCATGCACGGGCACTTTCATGTGTGCTTGTGTGTATATATATAGAGTTGAGGTGAACATGAAATGAGAAGAAAAGATGATCTATGTTCATATATTCATGCTATTCTGACATTCTCATAACAGTGGAACACCAGCACAGGCATGTACGCAGCAAATTCCTGATTTCTTTTGGTGAAAGAAGATGGGAAATTTGACTTACCTATTACAGGGAGTTGAACTTCTTGGGTTTCTCCCATGTCAAGTGTGAAAAAGTTCCAGAAGACCACAGAGGGAGAAAAGAAAGGAGGGGGGGAGAGAGAGAGAGGAAGAGAATGAGTTTCTGTACAAACGTAATTAATTTATTTATGCGTGGAATAGAATACAATGGAGGTACCTTAAGTAATAATTTTAATATTTACAAGAGTTAATTCATGTATTAAAAAAAATTAAATTAGTAGTTTGCTCTTTTAAAAAATCACTTAAGTGCAATATTTTAAGGTTTGTTCATTTATTATATTTCTATTAAATACTTAAAAGAATTTATTTAAATTTTATTCTTTTAAAAATGAGAGTATAAGCTATTTGATTCTTTTTTCTTTTCTTTATACAATATGTTTAGGGTGGGGCAAAAGGAAAAGAGACATGAACCCAATCTAAAATATATAATTCATTTAATATTAAAGAATGAAGTTGGTGTAATTATGTGAACTATTAATATTTTAAATGTTTTAAAATTTAAGGGTTGCATGATTCATATGAGAATTAAAATATTAGAATTAATTAATATTTTATTTCCTAACCACTTCTAGTACTCCTTTTAACCTTTTCAAATATATATGTGTGTATTGGATTCATATAAATATTTTTATGTTAATTAAATATATGATTAATTTTATTTGAAACTTTTAAAATTATATCTTTTTACATGTATTTTTTTTTATAAATTTAAAATTTTAATATTGTAGAAACACTTCAATTATTAAACTCAAATTTACTTATAAATATATAAAAATAAATAAATTTAAATTTAACAGTTAACTTTTTTTTGTAATATTAAAAATTTAAACTTATAAAAAATATTTGTAAGAAAAGATAATTTTAGTATTTTTAAATAAAATTAATCATATATTTAATGAATAAAAAAATATTTGCGCAAATCTTATATATATATAAGTATTTTTTAATTAATATATATTTAGTGGTCCAAAACATTCTTCAATTGTGTTATTATATATATAAATATTTGTTATGATGAAGTTTCACACAGGGTCCAAAATAGGTGGCTGAAGATAGCTTTTCTTTCTTTAGTGGGAAAGGTGCAAATATTTGAGGGAAAAGCTGTCTTGCATAAATGTCTCTTTCAAACATTTATAATGCCATGCTCTTTCCATTTATAATAGGACCTCACTAACTCCAAAAAAAATTGAAATTTGCATTAAGATCTTAAAACTTCTGTTTTATGTGTTGGCTAGCTACTTATGATCAATTGATATAAACTGGCCTCTGTTCTCACAAGCAGCAAAGGTTTTAGGGCAGAGTTTTTCTTTAGAGGAGTGAAATTTTATTTTTCAGTTTTCAAAATAGCTTTTGGTAACGGTGTTTGAAGCCGTTGTCATTGCCCATTAGCTATTGACAACGACTGCTTCTTTCTTCTTCTTCTTTTTGTTTTTTGTGTGTGTGTAAATAGTATTTTTTTAATTTATCTTCTATGACAAATTTTAAAAAATATTTTAATTTATCTTTATCAATAAGTTAAAACCGTGTTTATCTCATTCAAGTTAAAATTTGTGTGCTTGTCTCCACCTAACCAGATTGTTAGAATTTTGGTTTTGTTTTGGTTTAAATATTTTAAAAATTATTTAATGTAATTTAATAGATAAATAAAAAAATTATTTTACTCCAGTATCAATAATGATAGTAACAAATTTTTTATCACAAAGTTTAAAGAATCAATAATTTTTTTTTTTTAATTCAATGAAAAAGTTACAGATATTAATCTATTATTAGATATGAGATTCTTTTTACATATATGCAGATATTAAATACGATTGAATGTTACTCTCAACATTTATTGGACGGCAATAATCCTTAAAATTTCATCAATTTGGAGAAAAATACTCTCTCTTCCCTTGTATTTTATTTTTATTACATAGTTTTTTTTATAAATATATATACATAAGTATTGAAATTAAAAAGATAAACTATAACTAAATCAATTTGAAATATTCTGTTACATATTTTGTTATTTAACTGTATATTTATATTTTTTTATTAAAATATTTTCATATAATTTTATATTATTATATTTTTTTTTCTTATTTAAAAAAATGCAAATGATATCATATGGTGGTTTGACTTTTGTTTTACTGAAAAAATGTTATTGTTTAAGTTTTTAAATATATTTTAATTATTTTTAATAGTTTAGCAGAATAAATATTTTTTCAATAAATATTAAAAAATACATATGTTTGAAGAAAAAAGAATATATATATATATATATATATATATATATATAGTAAAAATATTTTTAATATTTATACATTTTTTTCAAATATATACACTCTCTTGATTTTTATTAAAAGAAATATTTATACTATTAAATTATTAAAAATAATTAAAATATATTTAAAAATAAAAAAATAATAGTGTTTTCAATATAAATGAAAAATAAAACACAAAATTACTATCTAATATCATTTATATTTTTTAAAATAAAAATATAATATTATATAAAGATATTTTGATAAAAAAATAAATAGTAAAATAACATAATAATTAATAAAATATTTTAAATGAGTCCAATTATAACACATCTTTTGATTTTAAAAGAAGTTTATGTATATTTTAAAAATAGATATAATATAATAAAAGTAAAATACGATTTTTTTCTTTGAAGCGAAAGAGGGACCAAATATAATTTAATCTCTCTAGACACTGTAATTTACTCAAAATTATATTTCCAATGTACCGTTAAATGTTTCCAAAAGACAATTTATGATTATTTATACACTTCGTTTATTTTAAAAAGCCATTTCTGTGCAGAGACTGCTGCTTCAGAAAATATAATATTTATATGTTTCCGGTGTAACAGAGCCATTGTTTTAGCTTATAATTAGTAGCTCGACTCTTGTTCCCAGCTGGAAGTACACATTTTATCTTATGCTCCGAGGGTCAAATCGGTGGAGCCCTTCAAAGACTCGGCCATTAAATAAAGGGTCCAAATCTTACCAAAATTAGGAATCAAGACACCTCAATTTTTTTATTAAAGTTATTTAAAAATGTATTTTGATGAAACCAATAATGTTGGCTTGATTGATAAAATAGTGTTAATGTGTCATAAATCTATTTGAATAAAAATCCTAAGAAACTTGACTTAAATTTTGTCTCTACTATGATAAAGATGTTATAGTATTTAAAATTATTATATTCAGTATAAAAAATTATAATTAATATTTTATAAAAATTAATAAAATTAAAAGTAGTGTAATATAAGATTTTTATAATTATAAAGTTGTATGAGATATTATTTAAAATAATAATATAATATGATATTTTGAAATTTTGGATAACATTCGTAATTTTAAAAATGATATCCATAGTCTAAAATATTGTAGTTAAAATAATGATATGCTAAAGGAATTCAATTTTTTTTTTTTTATAGATAAAATTTAACATCAAGTTATACGTAAGACAAACGATTCATAGTATTTTTGTGACGTTTACATACCGAAATTACAAGAAGAATTCATTTCTTTATTTTTTTGATTTAATAATTTTTTAATACATTATTTACCCTCTCAACTCTACAAAAGTTTGAGTGAAACTACTTGTAAAATTATATTATTTATTTATTATATTGAATAAACTTACCATTTGGTTCCTACATTTATTAACTCATGTTGTGTTAATTTTTCATTTTTTTTAAATGCAAATATTAGTTCCTAAAATTATCATTGCACAATAATTATTTTATTAGTGTTTGAAAATATCAAACTCATTGCATATTATTAAGTTGGACAATAGATGTTTATTCTGTTAGTAAACATCAAAATACTATATTTGTAAGACATAAATTTAATCCTAGCTACTAACAATCTCATTTGATAGGTGATTTATAAGTATCACTGTAAATTTTCGTTCAAACTTATGATATATTCTAATTTTGAAATGAGGCATTCTACACAAAGGGGGAGGTTGATCTATGATTTTGGAATGTGACCAATAATTTGTTCCCAAAAAGCAAGCCTGATTCTTCATTCTATTGTATCTTGTATTGAATTTAAAACACTATAAGTAATCTTAGATTATAGCGAAGAGTAACTTATTTTTAGTTGTCATTGATTCATAAACTTCAACGTGTTCATGTGTGAATTTGGGATGAATTTTTTTCTCCTTCTTTATCTTTTAGACTGTAACTGTTAGATTTTTTAATAATTATTTATAGACTAACATTAATCAATTATTAAGAATTGTTTGTTAGATTATTAAAAAATATCAATTATGAAATATTAGCACATTATGTTATTTGGATCAATTAATGGATTGATATGAACTTTATAAATGGGTTGTCTATGATAGGCTAAACTATCTATCTATAACCCACTTGAGAGGTTCCTACTCTCATATGATATAGTATATCTTATTGCCCCATTAAATAGAGAGTCAGTTTTGTGTATTAGACATAGAGCAATTACTCTATTTGAATTCTCTCTACAACCACTACTTTATAGGAGAACATAAATCCCTCAATAGTATCTGTTACACAAAATTTTCACCAATTTTTTTTTTATATATATTTGTCTAAAAACATGTTATACTACGTATCTACATATGAATTTTCATCCGGATAAAACCTAATTTTTCTAACAGTCGTATCAGAGCCCGGGTAGATTACGTATTATGGATGTTCATATGTTTATGCATATCTATATTTCCTCTCACACAATTAATTAAATGCATAAACCCTAATTTTGTGTTGGCTATAATTTTAATATATATTGAACAAATTGTTTTAGAGTTTTAGCTTATATGATGTTAGATTAACGATCTATATCATTAATTATGGAAAAAATCCAAGAAAATTGCATGAAATTAAACTTATTTTTTATTAATTTAACTTCATTTTGGATCTCTGATTTTTTCCTATAAAATTCTAAATTGATAGAGGACTTATGATATAAATGATCTTTTGAATGTAATATATTAAAATCATGCTTCCAAACTATGCAAAAGCGGATGAAAAATGACATCGATGGGGGCATTTCTTCTTTAATTTTTCGTAGCTCTCGATCTCGACTTTGGCTCAATTAAATACAAAATTAACTTAGGTATATGTTTTAGCGTGATTATCCGGCCAAGATACATGAAAATCACAGGTTTTTGTTGAGTAAAACTCGAGAAACGGGAAGTGAGTTTATCGTGGGTCAAACGACCCGTTTGCAGACATCCGAGTAAGGAAGATGACCTCCCGAATATGTGGCCCACTTGCGGGAAAAAGGGCATGTGGCGCGTGAAGAAACGTTATGGCATCAAATTTCCTGATTTTGTGTCAAATTTTTTTATTTTTTATTTAATTATTTTCTATATAATTTATGAAATTTTTTATTTTCATTGTTTATTTTATTTGGATAATATAGAGAATAGTTCAGTATTTTAGATAATGTACTCTCGACTTTTGCACTCGAAATTTTTTCTGTTTATTATTTTGCTTTTCTTTTGTTACACATATATGTTAGGCACTTTCTCTGATACTGTGGTTTGGTTACAGAATAAAATTTGGGTCTTAATTTAGGGTTAAAATAATATATTTTATATTAAATTGATGCATTTTTTAAATTATGCAATAATGTATTGTTATATACCAGCAGTTATGATATTATTTTGTATAATTATGAACTCGTCTATTGTGAGTATAATTATGCAAAATCTTGTGAATTGAATATATTTTACATTAAATTGATGTATTTTGTAAATTATGCAATAATGGATTGTTGTATGGTAGCAACTATAATATTGTTTTGTATAATTATGAACTTGCCTATCGTAAATATAATTTTGAAAAACTTTATTGGAACAAATATTTTGAATTCTTTTAGAATTTAAATGAATTTCTATATATATTTGCATTAATGATAATTATATCCTATCGGTATATTATTGTTAATATGATCTATTATTAATGTAATGTACTATTTTTATAGACTTATGTCAATTATGTTTCGAGTACTCTATCGGTATTATAATTTTTTGTGACATGAGATCATGTGCATTGCGTGTTTATATTTCTTATTTGTTGTGGTTTAGGACCCTTAGGCAGGATCATAATAAATAGGAAATCCAATTAACATGCATGATTGGCAGTGCATAAGGAATCATTTATATGTGGTTGCATGATAATATTATTTTACATACATATTAAATGTTTTCCTATTAAATGTTTTGTCAGTTTTATTGCTTATGCAATTGACTTCTGTCAAAATTCTGAATGGGATCAATTATGAGGATTGAAAATAGTATTTGGATTTGTATTCAGCTATCACAAATTTAGACCTACCCTTGAGGAAGCAAGAGCCTCCTCCTCTATCTGATTTATCTACAGCTGCTAATAAGACTTCTCGTGAAAAATGGGAACACTCAAATAGGGTGTGTCTTATGGTTATGAAATATACCATGAAGAAGTTAATTAGACATAGTATTCCAAAAACTGATAATGATGTAACTTTTTTAAAATCTGTGAGTGAGAAGTTTAAGAATTTGGATAAAGCACAAAAGAGTCAATTTCTCTCTTTACTTGAAAAGACTAAGTATGATTATGTGAGTGGAGTGCATGAGCACATAATGAAGCTGGTGCATTATTACAACAAGCTGAAACTTCAAAAGTTGAACTTGATTAGAGTTATTTTATTTGGTAGGTCTTGGAGTCACTTCTACCTTAATTTGATGTTTTAAAGACATTCTGTAACATTCAAAAAGATAAGTGGACTATTGATGAGATGATTGCCATTGATATTCAAAAAGAATAATATATTATGAAGGAAAAGTCTTACAGTGTTAATTTTGCTATATCTAAATCTGGTAGTGAATCCAATAAGGGTGGTGAAGAAAAATCTCATTCTCATTCTGACAAAAGAAAAAAAAAGTCAACACAATTCTTAGAGACTAAGAAAGAGCCTAAGAAGAAATTCTTCAAAAAAAATTGCAAATATTGTAAAAAATATGGTCACAAGTTGAAAGATTATTATTTCTTTAAGAAGAAACATGAAAAGGAAGATATTCAAAAGCCTGAAGAATCCAATTAAAACAGAGTAAAAAATTATGGTGAAAAATAGGTTCAAAATAGTATTAGAAGACATAAAAATAGTTTTCTTTTTAATTTTACTTCAAGACATACCTTATTGTTAAAAAGAGGCAATTTTATGTACCTTTTATGAGAAAGAATTTGATTTATATTTTAATTTTAGATAAATGTGACTACATTTTTTAAATTTGGCAATGAAAAACTTGCTATGCATTTTAACTTTATTTTGGTTGGTTCTAAAATTTTACGTTATGAGCTATAAATACTGAATTTGAATAGTATGTATGTTAACTCTGTTAATAGAAATAAGTGCAGTAGATATTAATGAAAGTTCCTCAATATTATGGCATAGGCGTTAGGGATATATTTCTAGACTTCAAATTGAGAGGATGATCAATCAAGGCATATTATATTATCTAGATTTTTTTAATTTGACACTTGTGTCAATTGTATTTGAGAAATATGCTTCAAATAAGTGCATTTATTTGAAGATGAGTGGAAGTAACTTCATTATTCTTGTTATGTTAATGATATACTTCTTGCTAATAGCTATGTTAAACTTTTGAATGAGATAAAACAAGTGTTGAATAATCACTTTGATATGAAAGATCTTAGTGATGCTTTCTTTTATTTAGGAATTTAAATTCATTGTGATAGGTCTAAGGGGGTGTTTGTTACAGGTTTTAGTTTCCACATTCCTGGGAAAGTTTAGATTAAAAAAAGTTCCCCACGTTTGCTTTCAGCTATGAAATTCTATTCCTGGGAAACTTTTATTCCCAGGAATAGAATTTACAAAGGCTTGCCAAATTTTTTATTCCCACCAGTTATGGTGGGAATATAACTTTCCCAGGAAACTCTTTCTTATTCACGCAAAACCTAGAGCTGCGCCGCTGTCTTCCTTCTCCCTTCCCCTTGTGTGTTCTTGCCTCCTGCATAGCATCTGCATATCAGCACATCGAGTTCTTGGCCCCCTGCATTCGCGTTCTTGCATAGCATCTCATCGCATTCCTGCTCCCTGTCTTCATCGTTCGGTCTTCAGGTCCCTTCCCTGTCTGGCTCGTTCCCTCATCGCGTAGCAGCTCATCATCTTCAGGTGAGTTTCCATGCCTACGATGACCACTTTCTTCTTCCTTCTGCTCCTTATCTTCCATGTTTACTTTGTACATGTGCACATTCTGCCCCTTCCCTGCATTCTGCTTCCAAATTACTTTGCATGAAACATGATCAGAGAAAAAATAAAACAAAAATGAATCTTTTTGATTGTGACTCTTATTTAGGTAGACACTTTAGTATTTTGCTTTCAAAATCCTCTTCAGAGAACTTGAACTCAAGTTCATAAGAATAGATGAAATTCTTGCCAACTGAGCTAATCCTTTTGGAATGAGGAGCTAGTGTTCTACTGGAAGAATCTGGAAGAACTAGTTTTTCTTTCTCCCAATTTTTCAGCGATTCCTTTTGAAAATTTTTAGGTTTCTGGTACTGTTTGGTTTGGTTTCATATGTGCTATGTTTCTGTTTAGGGAAGTATTAGTTCTTCTCTGATAAGTGCTTCTGTTTGGTACTCCATTCTTGGTGGGGAAACTACCCTTTTGGCGTGTTTATCATCTTCAGAAATTCAGAATGGCTTTTAATTAACCTTGGCTAATCAAGTGTGAAAAGACATAAAATATAGAGCTTAACAGGGGAAAAGAGGGGAATAGAAAGAAAGCCAAAATTGGGGTCACGAGTCACAACCATGTCTCAGTGTTGTAATTCTAAAAAGCAAAATATACATGATAGAAAAAAAAAGGGATATAAGGAATTTCATATACTACGACTAATGAATATTGGTAACCATAAAACGAAGATATATGAATTTAGAATGGCATCTCATATAAGGGTTGATTTTGGATGAGAAACATTTCTTTTATTGTTTTTGCTTCTTAGCTGTTTTCTTTGGATCTTTCATATTGTCGTTGGTATTTTGATGGGGATTCTTCATTTATATCTTCCTCCTGGATGCATACTTAAAACCCCCAACCCACCATGTGTTGTGCGCACTCTTTAGGATCAATAGAAACTAATATTAGAGATATGTGGGGATCACTTTGAATTCATCTCAAACCAACAAGAATATAATCGGATTTCAATTTGGTCCATCCTTTTCTTCACTATCGATCCATTGAACATCCCTTTTCCATTAAAAAAATTGAAATTCCTTCTTAATTTATGTTCTTCCTAACACTACCAACAATCTTAAATCATGACAATTATTGTATTGATTATATGATCTAAGACCTATCTACGTGTCATAAACATTATCAATACTATCAACATGGACCTATGATGTTGTATTATATTTCATATTTAATATAGTATAAATATTAAAAAGTTCAACATTTGAGACTTGACATCCAGTCATAAATTTTATAAAATATCTCTTTAAAAACATGTCTAAAAAATAAATAGGCAAGAGAAATGAAAATATAATATTGTGGTGTTCCTCCTCATTAGAAATTTCATCTCTATTAATTACATAATTCATGCTATTATATATGCTAATAAATTTCATCACCTATGCTTGAAAAACCAGAGATTGAATGTATGGATCTTTAGGCTTCAGTTATTTTTTAATGAAATAAAAAAATAAGGAGGGTCATTGTTATTATGTATAATAAAGTTAAATAAAAAGTTAGTTGAAAGATATTAATATATTTGACCAAGGGGATCACTTGACCCCATTTAGCGTGTAGTATAAAATAAGGAGGGTCATTGTTATTATATATATTATATGTTGATATCATAAATGCAATAATAATATAAAAATTTATATATTGAATAGTTTGTATATTACTATTTAATGCTACTTAAAATATCTCATCTTGCGTGGTGAGTAAAATTTGAGAAAAAAAAATGATTGAATTCAAAATTTGATAGTCACAATTTTAAGTCAATTTTAATTTTATTATTTATTTTTTAATGATAAGTTATTTGTAAATTTTTTATAAATACTTACCGAGTCTAAGGTATGCTCTGACCCTAAATTGGTGTCGTCCTCCCATCAACATAATTTTTCTTTTATAAAAAAAGTGGTTTGAGAACACTCATAATTGAGGTTGGTTTAAAACTAAATGTAATTTTTTTTATACTATTTCTTTCACATCTTGAGACTATTGTTTTTATATTTAATAATGTTTTAGGTGGTATAATAAGACTAATCTTATTTCATTAACTAATCATTTATTTGATAAATCAATAATATAAACGTAAAGTATAAAATAAATATCAAAATATATAAGTGGAAAACTAACAAAATTAATTTTTGAAATATTTAAGTGTAATAAATATAAAAATTTTAAAATTTGTGCTGTATATGACTAAAACAATATAAAAAAAATTGATTTTTTTAATTGCTAATTTTCTTCTTTTTCATTCTGTTTGAGAATGAATCACTGTGCTTTTCTTTCTATGCATTTATAGTTGTCTATAATAAGTTTTTTGTTTCACTTTCTTTCATATTTTGATTGTATGCGATGTGGATGATTTCAAATTGTATGCTGGTTATTTGTCTTGTTTTAGATTGAGTTTCAGTATTGGATGATATACAATAATTGTGAATAGCTTAATTTGACTGTTTTGGAACTGTTGTATATTTGGGAATGTTCATTTTATAGGGGAAACTCCGTTGAAATTTTTAGAGAACTTCAAAAACCAAAAAAAGAATTGTGCAATTGAAATTTTATTGGAATGTTAAACAAATTTGTTTCATGTTCAAATGTATTGTGAAACATAATTCTTTTAATGTAGATTCTAATTTAATTTTTTTCTTATGCCAGTTATTTGACTTAACGAATCATGGATCAATTGCAAAGAACAAGGAAGATGATGATTATTGCAATTTTAGTTTTGTATTTAGAAATGCTAAATGATTCTATCTTGATGTTGATATCAGTTTGCGCATATATCATAATCAATTATCTTAGACATCGTAATAATAGGACTTGGGATTCATATAGTCGACATCTAGTGAGGGAAGTTAATTTTGATAGAGTGGTATTTGTTTCAGATTTAGCCTGTGTAGAAAACATTAGGATGGATAGGAGGAGTTTCCATTCCTTATGCCATATGTTGAGAGTAGTAGGTCATTTGGAGCCATCTAGGAATATGGGAGTGGAAGAGATGGTGACAATCTTTTTACATATAATCTCTCATGATGTTAAAAATAGAATAATTAAGAGGCAATTTATGAGGAGCGGTGAGACCATTAGTAGGAGATTTAATTATGTTCTGCATGCCATCTTACGATGCTACAAAGAACTCCTTAAAGAACCTGAGCCAATTCGGGAAAATTGCACTGATGAGAGATGGAAATGGTTCAAGGTAATTTTTTGCAATTTTTTCTTTCAAACATAAATAAAATTTCTTTTTATTTTTTTAAACTTCAGTGACTGTGCATTTTTTTGGTTCTTAATGTAGAATTGCTTAGGAGCATTAGATGGAACTTATATAAAGGTTAATGTATTAGAAGCTGATAAACCTAGATACAGAACAAGAAAGGGAGAACTGGCAACCAATGTCTTGGGAGTTTGTTCTCCAGACATGCAATTTATTTATGTCTTGGCTGGGTGGGAGGGTTCAGCAGCAGATTCTAGGGTATTAAGAGATGCTATCTCTCGTAGGAATGGCTTGAAAGTCCCTCAAGGTACTTTATGTATTTATATGATATTACATAATTCGTGTTAATTATTTTTGATATATTTTAATCTAAATTTTTATATTTTACAATAGGTTATTATTACTTGTGTGATGCTGGATATATGAACGGGGAAGGGTTTCTAGCCCCTTATAGAGGTCAAAGATATCATTTAAATGAGTGGAGGAATGGATCACAGCCTACAACCCCACAAGAGTATTTTAATATGAAACATTCTTTTGCTAGAAATGTAATTGAGAGATGCTTCGGATTGCTAAAAGGATGGTGGGCAATTTTAAGAAATAAGTCATTTTACCCAATTAAGACTCAAGGGAGGATAATTACTGCATGCTGCTTGTTGCATAATCATATCCGACGAGAGATGCCTGTGGATCCATTGGAGAGAAAAATAATAGAGACGGAAGTTGACAACAATGAGGATGTCATGCTTGGAGAAATGATTAGACATGTTGAGGCAAGCAATGTTTGGAGTCTATGGAGAGACAACCTTGCAACAGAAATGTTCAATGCTTGGAGAGGAGGACAACATTGAAATAAAAATTAATGTTATGCTTGCAGTTAATTCAATTGTCTATGAATATTTGTAATGAACTTGAGTTGATTTATTCTCCTTTGACATTATTTACTTGTTTGATGTAATGGATATTTTTTTTTAATGAACTTCTACTTTTATTTATTTGTGCATTACTATTGACAATTTTTATCTTGCATATACTTGTATTTTTTTAATCATTTGTATGTCATAAAGGAACATGGAAGGATCAAGCCAATCAACTTTGATGGGTAAAAAGCATCAATGGACAAGAGATGAAGATATAAAGCTTGTGGAGTGTTTGTTGGAGCTTGTGGCATGCAGAAATTGGACTGGAGACAACGGCACATTTAGACCTGGATATCTAAAGCAGTTAGAGCAGTGGCTTCACCAAAAAATGCCGGGTTGTGGGTTGAAAGCCAACCCACATATTGAATCAAGAGTAAAGTAGCTGAAGAAACAATATTGTGCTATAGCTGAAATGTTGAGGGCAAGTGGATTTGAATGGAATGACCAAGAAAAAATGATAGTGGTGGAAAAGGACTTATTTAGAGATTGGGTAAAGGTAATGATACAATTATTTAGTTTATGTTGTAAGTATCATTTATATTTATGTTATAGTAACTTTTGTTCTTTTGGAATACAGGTACATCCAAATGCTGCAGGTTTGTTCAAGAAGTCATTTCCTCATTTTGATGACTTGGCATTGGTGTTTGAAAAGGATAGAGCCAATGGGATGGATGCTGAAGATCCTGCTGATGCAGTTGAGGCGATGGATAGAGAGATGCAAGAAAATGACTTTTTTACAGGCGATGATGAGGCTCCAATTGATTCTGTGGCTGAGACACAGCTTCCACACTCTCCTGGTCATTATTCCAGTCACACTGGAATTGGGGTTTCAAGAGGCCAAGATTCTGCATCTAGTGGCAGAGGGAAGAGGAAGAGAACCACTGGAAGTGATGCTGTTATTGCTCAACTTTCAGATACCATACAAAATTTAGGAAAAGTGTATGAGAGCACCAAAGACAACATTGGTGACCTTGTTGGGTGCTTCAAGCATGAAAAGGAAGGAGCGGAAAGGAGAATGCAAGTATTTGAGGAATTAAAGAAGATTGAGCCGTTGACTAGTATGGAAAGAGTAAAGGTTGGGTTTTTAATCGCAAAGGATCAAAGTGCAGTAGACTACTTCTTTACTATTGATGATGAGTCGAAAGTTCTTTTTGTGCAACAAATTTTAGCACTAAACAACCATTAATTGCACTGTATTGTTAATTGAGCTCTTTATGTTTTTATGTCTTATGTTGGACTTCTACTAGTAGAAGAGACAGTGGTTACACTATATCGAGAAATCATATGTTGCCTTTAATTTGTGATACTGATTCTATATTGTCCAGTATTTTGTTAGAAGTATTGATGCTGAAATCATATATTGCCTTTGGTTTGACGATTCAATTAAAATATATTGTTCTGATTTTATTTGTCTTGATTTAGATTGAGTTTGAGTATTGGATTATATACAAGAATTATGTATTTTTGATTATGTACCGGATGATATATAGAAATTGTAAATAGTTCTATTTGATTGTTTTGGAACTATTGTATTTTTGGGAATATCCATTTTATAGGGGAGATTTTGCATAAATTTTTTTCGAACCTAAAAAAACCATTGAAGTTGCTTGCACTAATGGTACCAAAAAATGAATAATTAAGCGTTGAAGTCTGCAATTTTGACCATCTACACTAATACCGGTAGAATGTATAAATGTTAACAACATAGATATTTGAACACTGTATAGTAAGCAAAGTTCATTTGATGGTATTCGCGTATCAAGTATTAATAGGGATCCTAAGTTTGCGATATCATGATCTATATTTTTTTTGGTATTAATCTTAATCATGACCTCCCCTGTACCTATTAAATATTCTGGGGTTGCAAAAAGGAGCCGTAAGAAAAAAGACTAAACATTTACAAATTATTGATATAAAATATAATTTATTGGCGAAACGAAGACTTTTTAATGGGAGATTTTTCCATAACTTAATAAAATACCCTGGCCAATTTTATTTTTAATTTTACAATGTAACCTATTGCATGCAATTCTCAGAACATTTATTTATAATAGCTGACGCTACATGTTCGAAATGATAACAGCGATAGATGTTTGATACTGATTCTATATTGTCTAGTATTTTTTTAGAAACATTAGTACTGAAATTTTATATTGATAATATAATAATTTGCCCTTCGGGAATATAAATTTTTTAATTAATATTAATGGTTGAGTAGTATAGACACAAGGGGCTTATTTGAAATTTGTTATAGTAGTAAATTAAAGTAGTCAAATTTTTTAAGGACATTTTTGTAAAAATATATTACATTCCTGGGAATATACTGTACCAACCAAACATGGAAATAAAATTCTGATGGAAATCCTGATAAATATTCCCAGGAAAGTAAGTGATAACCAAACAAATCTATCTTACTTTCCTGGGAATGAGATTCCTGGGAATATAACTTTCCTGGGAATAAAATTTCTCCTGAACCAAACGCTACCTAAAGGTGTTTTTAGATTGTCTCAAAGGGAATATATTAAAAAAAAATCTTCAAGCAATTTAACATTCAATCTTGTTCCTTATGAGTTGAACCCATTGGTTACAAACTTTCAAAATCTTAATGTTCCTAAAATGATGATGAAAGAGCTAAAATTGAAAAGGTCACATACTTCTGCTGTTGACAACCTAATGTATGCTCAAATTTGTACTTATCCCAATATTATTTTTGCTGTTAATGTTTTAGAGAGATACTTGAACAATCCAGTTTTGAATCATTGGAAAGCCATGAAAAAAGTCATGAGGTACTTATAAGGTATCAAGGACTATATGTTGACTTACAAACAATTTGATTAATTCAAAGTCACTGGCTATTTCGATTCTGATTTTGCAGGTTGCCCATATGACAGAAAGTTTATCTTTGATTTTATTTTTATGATGGTAGGAGGAGCTATTTTTTGAAAATGTATTGAACAGACACTTATAGCTACCTCGACTATGAAAGTAGATTATGTCACTTGTTATGAGGTTATTTTTAAGCCATGTGGTTAAGAAACTTGATTTTTGACTTTCATATTGTTAAAAGTATATTCAGGCCACTTATGATATATTGTGACAATACTGTTGTTGTATATTTCTCTCAAAATAATAAATTAATTTAATATAAAATACATGTTTGTTCAAGAGAAATTTCAAAAATTTTAAATTTAGATTGAATGCATTGCTAAATAACATATGTTAGCAAATCCATTGACCAAAGGCCTATTTATTTGAGTTTTTTCAAAATTATGTAATTCATATGGGCTTGGTTAAGTTTTTTTTTTTTTTTTGACATTTTGGGTTAGTGAGAGTTTGAATTTTATGTATTTTTTTTATGTGAGGTATATACTGAATGACATGTCAATAATATTATCATACATCTGATAGTATCATTGAGATGTTTGGACCATTTGTTTGAGTATTACATATTTTGTTATGCAATTCTATATCCATAATTGTTTTATATGACATATGAAGTTGTAGACGTGTATGGCATTTTATCCCTATCGGATATGATATTCTGCATGATTGAAGGCTTTATATTTCTTTTGAACTATTGATCTATATGTGTTTAGTCATAATACATATTTATCATAGTCATAATAATAATTTGTTTCTAATATTGACTAATGTTATCCAAGTGGAAGAATGTTGGATTTTTTAATAATTATTTGTTGATTAACATTAATCAATTATTATGAATTGTTTGTTAGATTATTAAATATTATCAATTATGAAATATTGACACATAATGTTATTTGAACCAATTAATGGATTGATATGGACTTTGTAAATTGGCTGTCTATGATGAGCTGAACTATATATCTGTAGTCTACTTGAAAGGTTCATAATCTCATTTGATATAATATCTCTTGTTGACCTATTTGACAGAAAGTCAGTTTTGCATATAAAATAGAGAGGAGTTACCTTATCTGAATTTTCTCTCTAGCCACTATTTTACAAGAGAACACCGATCCCTCAATGGTGAGTACACCAAAATTTTTTAAAAAATATACTATACTACGTATTTATATATGAATTTTGATTCAGATAAAACTTAATTTTTCCAACATAACTCCTCAAATGGAGAAGTAAATTATTTATTAGATTGAAGAAGAGATTCATTTATTCTTTTAACCCTACACTTATCTATTATATCTATATCGAGTTAAAATTTAATAAAATAAAATTTATTCAATTGATCACTTATTAATAAATATCTAATTCACGTTATTGAGCTAATATTCAATTTATTTTATTGAATAGAAAAACGTCAATCAATTAACCCAACTAATTATAACAACAATTTGTTACTCCTCTTGATGTTCATATTCTCCAAATGAAATCACCAATGGAGGTAGTTGAAGATTGCAAATCTCTCGTGTCTCGTGGACATTTCTGCGGCTTCCGTTGCTTGAACAATTTTAGTAGAAGAGGTATTGTTAATTTTGTTTAAATTATTTACATATTTATTATGATTGAACAAAGTATTAGTTGAAATGTTGCACACAAAATATCGCATTAATTACACTTAGTGTGATAGTAAATTAATAGTTTTATTTTATCTGATATTAATGTAATTTATGTTTAGATAATAGATATTTTGTATTAATAACAATTGTCTTGGTGATAGAAGAACATATAATATATAAAATGTTGCATATAACTAAACAATAATTAATACGATTCTGTTTAAAATTTTAAAACAAAAAATAAAAAGTGATTTTAAATTATTCTGTTTTTTACTTTATATTTTTTCTCAAAAATTGGAGAAAACAATTTTTTTATTAATGAAATTTTTATAAATGAATTTATATTGTTTATATTATTTTTATTGTATACCATAATATTATTGTATAATTTATATATTTTGATATTCTAAATTATAATTTGAATATAATATAGACAAACCTTGAATTTATAATTTTAAATCAAGTTATACGAAACTTGTTCAAAAATGTTTCAGAAATAGATTTTTCCAAACAGTTCTTTTGCTTTTACGTTTTCAAAAATGATTTTTATCAATATTTTAAAACCAAACCAGTTATTGAAATGAGGAAGAGAATAATTCACAATTTATTGAATAACTATGATCAAATTGTGTTGTAATAAAATATATAATATATTTTTAAATTTTTTATATTATAAATTATTATATATTAAAAATTAAATATATGAAATTAATTAAATTATATTTAAAATTTTATTAATGACTCTATTATATATAAAAATAATAATAATTCTATATAATATAATACTCAATAACTAATAATAGTGATTATAATACCATTTTTAATCTCGAAAAAAAATTAATATATATATATATATAATTATCATTAATATTAAAAATTAGTTATAATAACATTTATTTTAGTTAAAAATTTAAAAAAATTGGTAAAAGAAAATGAAAACAAAATAAAAAAGGTAAACCATTTAAGCTAGTCTAATTTACCTGTTTTTCAGTTAGACTGGCTGATTTGGTTCCATTTTTTCAACACAGATTTTTAAGAAGTTGTGTTGGAAAATTGTTTTCATAAACAAATCAAGCAGGCCCCTAAACTTTCGCGGACCAATTAAATGGTAAAACTATTGGCGCTTCTGGCCATTAAAGCAAACTGTGGTTACAAGAGTATAACAACATGATGTTTATACCAAGATTGCCAAATGAATATACATTTTCCTTATCCTTCATAACTGTAACTGTGACAAGGCAAAAATTCACAAAAGTAATTGAACTAGTAATCAATCTTAAATTTCTTCCAACACAACCCTACCTTTATCTCCCAGTATGCATCCGCAAAATTGAATTTATAGAAAATTTGTTCAAACTCTTCTGGGGTTAACCCCCTTCCCACTGCCACTCTCCAACCAAAGTTTATATCTGATGCAGTTACTGAGGCAGATGCTTCAACAACTCTAGGGAACACTGTACCAAAAGTGAGATTCAACATTTCCAGGTATCCTTATTTTAATCCAACTAGTTTTCTTTTGGTACATTTTCCAAAAGGAAACTGTCTATGTAGCTCTCTTTGATGTATTCAATTTTCAAGCCTGTCAAAGTAAATTGGAATTATTATAAGCATTTCAGAATGTAGATAAGCTAAGAAGCATAAATACTAATATAGACACAGGACAAGACATACAGACACCACAACTCAACAAAATTAGAAGTGTCACATTATGTCTTATATAATTGTCTGACATGTGACAGATACAGTGGCGACTCTTCTTTTTTAGAAGTACCTGTAGTAGAGAAGGAATTTGTTTTATTCCCCCCCCCCCCCCAAAAACCAAGGAAAACATCCCTTTGTACTCATTACTATCTTGGTACCCAGTCACTACATATATAACTATTCTTAATCAAGATTCTCCATATATCATTTATGTGACATATATAGAAGCTTACCATCGAACTAGGGATCTGAAGTAGAACAAGTGAGAAGCAATACAAAGAAATGGAAATGATGATTCCAGTAAGAAAATTATGCAGCAGCCGCCGGTCGTCTTTTGTGGGTATAAATACTGTCTTAAGTGTATTTGTTAACTCAAAAAGTCGATGAGATACCTGAAAACCATGTCACAAAAGCAGCAATATACAAAAAGTGCAACTTAGTATGATGGCTCTTGAGACTGAAAGATAAATAAAAAAACAATAAAAGAACAAGAGAGACAAGCTTCTTACCAAGACGTATAGGGCAGTTGTGAGCATAAAGTTGAGCATAGGATATTCAGGAATAAGAGAAAGAAGCCACTTGGGCTGTCCATTTGGCATGTTAGATCTGTATATGAATAGGAAATTATTAAGTACACACCTTACTAAACTGCAAAAGAACTCTTTCACAGGTTTTTCTTCCATTCTTATTTTCCCTGATGTTGTTAGTAAAAAGACAAAACCAAAAACAATTTAATAGTAAAAGTGAATAATATAATTATTATTGAAATATTTACAGTAAATGTCAATTTGACTGTTTGAGACTTCCCTGTCCCTGAAACCGTAATCAACTACAACCACTACTGAAACAAGTCATGATCTACAAATCTAATAAATTAGCCATGCACTATTGTGCTGTCACCACTTAACATTGACTACGATTTTTCCAGTTAATGGATCTAACTCTTTGTAAACAAATGAATAATATGCAACATCAACCATTTCACCAGCAATTTGATCTGAAGAAATGATAATGCACACAAGGAGAAAGTCCAGAAAAATTAACCAAAAAACGATTCTGTAATGATCAATTACCTCAAACTTAAACATGGTTCCAAAATCAAACCCATTACGTTATTCCTACAAGTGTGAAAAAACATAACAGAAGGACTGTTTCGTTCACCAGAACCATGGGTTCTCTGAAACTAACAGAAGGCAGTCTGAAGTCTGAGAATGTTTGTCAAAATACATTAAAGGAATTATGAGCACATATCTAATCAGAGTTCAATAAATCTTTTCAAAAATTCTTTTATTACTGTATAGTTGCATCACTTAGCCCTTTTTAATGTTTCCCATGGACTGGTAGTCATCTAAATGAAGAACTCATGCACACACTCACATAATTATTATATATGATCAAAATGCCTACTGAATAATGAAAGAATAAACAAGTTGATGCATATGTTTACTCACCTCAACCAAATGTGGAACTGCGAAATATAAGTCTCCAAAGTAATCTTGCCGAGCCATCTGGTAATACAAGGTAGAGCATATTAAGAAGAAACAGAAAATAGTAAAATTTATGCATCTACAAAAGCAAAATACTTCAAAAATAATGCACAGAACTTTCAATAATAAAGGCAAAAAACACATACGCAAAGAGGGTCAAAGAGAAACTCCGAAGCTGCTGAGTGAAATTCCGCAAGCAAATGTAAACACTGGAAAATCAACAAGGTAGAATCTTAACATCACTGAAAATAATTAAAAAAAATCACATGCAATGCCCATATTTTCTAGGATGTGCTTCCTACAACTAAGAAAGAAAAGAAACAAAATGAAAACTGAAAGAACAGGAATGAGAAAAGGAGAAGAAAATCAAATAATACTAACGTAATTGGAATCCATGAGGTGTAGGGGTGAAGCTTGTTGTAAGAGACCTTGTCCAGCTTGTATATATATTCGTACCACAAATATCCAACCTAGAAAAGAATGATAAAGATAAAATTTTCTTGCTTGTCCTTTTGATCTAGATCAGAAAATCATTAAAGCAATAACATAAAGATCAAAAGAGTAGAACCATAAACAATTTGAGCAAACAATCTTATTATAAGTCGTGTAACTCACAAATACAGAAATTGAAACAATGGTTAATTTGATTGTGAATCTCCTCTTGGTTTCACACTCCTCCAATCTTTCTATCCATTTCTCAACCTGATATGGTAAAATATTTCACTGTTAAAATAGCAGGATATAGAAGAAAACAAGACCCAATACACAAATTAGTACACTGGATTACATTTGGGTGAAAATAGGCATATATCATTCCAATTATCCAGATGTAGCGATCAAGTCCAGATCTGAAATGCCACTCGTGCATTCGAGGGAGATCTGGTTTTGCAGGATCAGTATACCCTACCACACGAAAATGACCATTATGCACTTGCAGTAAGTAGTATGTTAGCTTACATTTTATAAAAGACAAATCAACTTGAAAATTTCGAGCAGACTACATATTCAATCATCTTACATAAAAGTATGCACTTAAAGAAAGAGCTAGAGAGACACTAAAAAAACTCAATCCGAAGCCCACAACAATAAAATTAAAAGGAGGGGGGACTTCATTATTGCAACAGAGCAAACCAATGAAACCAGCTGACAAACTCAGTTATGATAGCTCGCTCAGAAAAGTGGCAGCAAACATTATCAAGGTTAAACTAGAAAACTTCAAGTTAAGAAGATTACTAACCTAAAAAGAACGCAAATGGACTCCAGAATATGTCAAAGACCCCAGGGATTTCCCAAATCAAGATAACCACAAGAAAGCACGCCAGAATCTTTGCAGCTATCACAGAGCTTATTTCATTATACTTATGATATATACCCAACGCTCCATACACCATCAAAGTAAAAAGCGTGTGCATTGGACAAATATAATAGAGCATATAGTCATTGTTAAGCACAATACAACAGAAGGCCACAAAGAAATTAAGACGCCACATCATCTGCAAGGAGAGTGAATGAGTTAGAGATATCTTGTTTATGCTTCAATAGGGTGGCAAAAATTTAGAATTCTATATCACCTGAGCAAAGCGTGCAAGGCTAAAATCTTTTCGAATATAATAATAGGAGAAGTTGCCAAATCCAGTCATCCAAACATATGCAGCAATGAAAACACGTATTGCATTGTACATCTCCGTTGCAGCAAAATAATGGTACATTAAAAAGAGGACCTGAACGAACAAAACAAATATAGTTGCCATCATGAACAAACACTGTAGAATGTGCCTAATAGATAACAAAATACAATAATACATCATAAATAAGTTTTGGGTATATGAATTATGAGTTTCTAGAAGTAACATACATCAAGCCTAGCTTGTGACACATTCAACTTGAATTTTATTTCATTAACTTAAACCCTTAATTTCTACCACATATCATCCAATAATTCCTGTGCTTCACAGTTTCTTCCTAGCATCTACTATGATATAATAATCTATGAGCTAGAAAAATACCAAAATATTATGCAAGAAATACAAATGAAGTTCAATGAAATATCCACATAAAAGCTGCAGCAAGCAAAAAAATATCAACAAAAAGAAACACACAAATACATAATGATATATAAAAAAATTTTGAGACCAAGCAGATATTTAGCATCTTTTGTCCACAAATTACACATCAACCTAAAAGGAGGACCCACCTGCATCCATCCTTTCCACTCCTCTGTTTGATGACGATTAAGGTAAAGTATGCTTCTTCCAGAAAATGCTGATGTGTCGTTATGTTTCTTCAAAGAAGTCATGGCTGATACTATAATCAAAAGAATGTAGAGAAAGAGGAAAAGGTCGCGACTGTAGTTCTGTCAAAGAAAAAAACCAAGCAAGACAAAAATATATTACAAATGCCAAAACTTTAGTTTATAAAATGATTCAAAGATATAGTGCATTGCCCTTCATTAATTTTAAAAAAAATTGATCCAGTGCAGTTATGTGTCCTCAAGTTAAGGATCCCTTATCAGATCTAAATAATAATAAAAAAAATGAAGAAAAAGTTGTTGCATACAAAGTGCATAAACTAAGTGTAAAAGATTACAAAGTGAAAATTATAATCAGAGTGACACATTTTAGAAGATAGCATCTTTCAAGGTTCCGTTATATCACTTTGCTATATAATAATATTTTAATTTGCACCTTAATGCAAAAAAAAAAAATGGGTGGAAGCATACAGATTGGAATAAGTTACCTTTGTAGAATCTCCCAATAAGTTAGTGCGGTCACATATGTAAAAATAAAACAGAATCATCCCAAACTCCGACCTAGACAAAGTTGTAAATACATTATCAGAATGTGTAACATAATCTTTGAGTTACCAACAAAACAAACACTTACATTGCCCTCAAAGTCATTCGATTTTCTAACAAGAACGAGTCATCCATGGTCAAAAACCTAGACAGACCATGTAAAAAGGGTAAAAACCTTATAATATATCAGAAGGAAACTGAAAAGAATCCTGTGACCTTATATAGATATTAGATAATGACCTAATCAGATTCACTTTAATGGATGACACATGGGATTTTGCTGATGCTGATCTTGTCAGCCCTGATTCCAGCAGAACTGCCCGATCATCTTCCTTGATAGTATCCTTCCCCAATTCATCAAGAACAGTATCTGAATGACTGTAGTTCAAGAAGATGATTTATTAAGTATCAGAAAGATAACTCAATCTCATGCCTTCCATAAAAACTTAAAAAGAGTTTAGAGAGAAGGAAATCAATTTTTAAAATTAGTACATCAAAAACAGAGAAGAGCATTTGTGCCCAAAGAAACAATTGGTAACTTTAGATCCATTTTAGTTGCTTAAATAAATTCATAGCAAGTAGCAACTTATACAAAATTATAGTTAGAAACATTTCACCTGCATTAGTAGGTGTTTAAGGTCAACAATAACTAAGCCTTTTCCCACTAGGTGGGGTCAATATACATTATACATTATTTCTTATACAAAAATCTTATTTTAGTTTTAGTAGTTGTGATAACATGATACAAAATCAGTTCAGTGCCTGCTATAGACATGAAGTGTTTGTGTCTTTTGAGCTCCCCAAATATCATCAGGTTGTTTCCAAAGAGTTCAAGGCTTTAGAGGCAGCATCTAGTTGTTCATGAAATCCTAAATTTACTGTCTACATTTTTTTCAAAATATATTTATGCACAGTCTCTTATTTCATATTAATTATTTAAATTAAAGCCCAAATTACCAGCATCATTGATCTGTACGTAAAGGAGATGCAGTAAACTTGATATTTAATTTCTCTTACTTAATTTAAAGGTCACTATTAATCCACAATCACCTGCATCACGAGTTCTCTTAAAAAAATTTTACCTTTACCAACGCATATTACATCATTATTGTGAAAGTATTATGTATCACCATAAGATTTTTACACATAATTTTATATAAACTAGCTGAGTTATCAATTTCCAAATGATTGTCCCCATCAAACTATTCCCGAAATTATACTTTAGGAAAGCAAACAAACTCTTAATTTTAAAGACCAATAATATGCCAGGGATATTCAAAGTTCATACGTCGTTGAACAATTACTAGGAAGCACAGAAATATGCATTCTTTAACCTCCTATACATATCTTTTGTAACTTGTTTATGTGCACTACCACCACTAAATGTTAAGCACCTTCTGCATAGTCACATAAAATATATCATGCATGAATACACCTGTTGTATATAAATTAGAAATTGTAAACAGAGCTTATGCTGTTTCACCAGCTACCCCCCTTCAAAATCTCCTTCTCTGCCTCACCTACTAGGACTGCTAGATTGAGAGAACGATATTGCTCATCTACTCATCATAACTAGCTTCTAAGAGTTCACTTATTTCTCTCCCTTTTCTACAGTCATTAAGACTTCCTCCCCACCTTGTGGATGTCTGTTATTGACCATCCTTCCCCAACAACCCCTTCCCCAAAGGTCCCAGCATAAGTGTATGGATTGGTTTGGTTTGTACATATGCCTAATGTTTCTTCTATTTTCTTTCAATGGTCATAGATAAGTGTATGGATTGGTTTGGTTTGTACATATGCCCTAATGTTTCTTCTATTTTCTTTCAATGGTCATAGAGGTTAAGACAACAAAGCTACTGCAATTGGAAGAATGCAAAACAGTAGAAGAATATCATAGCAACATCTAAAAGAACAAAAAAAGTATTGAGGCAAAAATCTTGGGTTGGAGTTTCTTTATTCAACCCACTGACCTACAGGTCTAACAGTATTATTTTCCATAGATTGATCATCATGGCTCTCCCCAATTCCCAGTCCTTCTTCTAGTGTCAACCTGAGGGGTATTGAAGAGGTCTTGTTCTTAGCTCGTCCAAAATAGTAACTATAAGAAAATGGTTTCCTTCACTACATCTACCCAATCACAAAAAATATACGGCTAAATAGAAGAGAGGAAGCATATCCTTGATGTATATCCATCATACACTTTACCATTTAAATAAAATCCAATCAGTTGACTTCAGTAATTTCTCACCAAGATAATAATGAAAGAAACTTACACTTTAGGAGAAGATGAGGTTTTCTTATACTCTAAGTACTCTGCATATATCCATGCAACAAAAACTGGAATGACACCCAGCAAAAAAGAAACCTGTGACATAACAAGCATAGCTCCATCAGAAAATTGACAAAATTTTATTCAAAAAATAAGCAAAACTAAAAACAAGAACACATCAAATATTTGGAACTAAATTGAGGTAGCATAGCTGGAGCAGCATGAAAAAAATAATGCGCATTTAAATTTGTAAGCAGGAAAAGAAGCCGACGACAGTGTAATCAGACAGAATTTAGTTACTAAACACAACTAGATTCTTCGATGAATACCATTTGGAGAAATAAATTTTAAATGTACTCTTTCTCCATATTGTACAAGTCTATATGCTCAAGCGTCAAAGTTGGCTTGCATAAATATTTTAAAAGTTATACTGTCATTCAATGAAGTTCAAAATGTTTTTCCTCAAATATAAAGAGGCTTATCATGTTTTTATTGCTTTTCATGCATATCCTCATCGTATCATCGGTATGCCCATTGTCCACAATCAAATAGTTCCGTGCTTAAAAGTCCGCTTTTTGTTAAGAACTAGGCGCAAACAACACGCATGCAAGCAGATCACGAAGTCACCAGCATGGGACCGCTAAAATTATCACATATCAACTGAACTCGTCTGCATTCACTAGAATTAACCCAAATGTCAACAATAGATTTTGGATTTGGTCATCGAAGCAAACATTACACACCTGCCCAGGCGTGATTGGCCCCGAAACCACCATTTCCGATCCCAGGAACCGGCTCGAAACTGCAAAATCCGAACGAAACCAGTGAGAAAGAAACCAGCGCGATAGCAACCTAAATTTCGAAATCTGACTGGCACCCAGGATGACGAATTGAATCACCTGTGGAATGGGAACGACCGATCTGGGAGGCGTGTCAGAAAATGAACATATATACGTGACGAGACAGAAACCCTAGAGAGAGATAAAGGGAGATCGGAGAGAGAGAAAGAGAGATCTGAAGGGACCCGAAGAGTTTGCTTGAAGAAGAGAAAATGTCAGAGGAGCTGTCTCATTCCCACTTGTTTCGTTGCTTTTGAAGAAGTTTTTCGAGGTGGTTCGAGAAGAAGCCTTGAAATGAAGGTTGGTGATTTCTGAATTAGGTTATGGTTGGTTGGTGGTTGCTGGTGCTGAGTTTCGTTCAAGGTTTCAGGTTGCGGTTGCTACTTGGTTTTCATGCTTCCGATAAAACGGTAAGTGCAGACTCGGTAGACAAAATTCCACTACCAATCTCTAATTAACTTGGGATTAATGCTAATTAATGCAAACTCTAAATAATTTTTTTTTGTTTTAAAAAATTTATTTATCATGTTATTTTTATAAATTATTTTTAAAAATAATTTTATAAAAGTGTAATTTAAAAAATAATTTTTAAAAAATATTATTTTGTTGTTTTTTATTTTTGTATAAATTTGTTTAATTTTTTTAAAAATAAAAAAATTGTACAAAATTTTAAATAATTTACAAAAATTAATCTTTAATTATCACATAAATTATATTGTTATGTTTTTAAAAATTATTTTTAAAATTATAAATTTTTATTTTTTTATTTTTAAAATATAATTTTTAAAACATAAAAAAATAAAAATACATAGACTTATTTAAAAGTATTTTCAAATATTTTTATTTTATTATTTTTTAAAATTAATTTTTTTTAAATAATGTTAAAAATAATTTTTTTAAAAAAAATAAAAAATTTATTTAGATATAAATTTTAAAAATAATATTTAAAAAAATAATAATATAATTTGCGTGATAATTAAAAATTAATTTTAATAAATTATTTATAATTTTGTATAATTTTTTTTAAAAAAAATTAAAAACCGGTTTACATAAAAATAAGAAAAACAATAAAATAATATTTCTTAAAAAAAAATTTAAATTACTTTTTTATAAAATAATTTTTAAAAGTAATTTATAAAAACAACATAATAAATAATTTTTTTTATTTTTATAAAATAAAAATACAAAAAAATTGTTTTAAAAACAATTTTTAAACAAGCTCAAACTTCTCAGACAAACCCTTAATTGCAGAATTGTTTTTCAACCCCTTTTATGACGCGCACTAGGTTGTTATTTTCAAAGCATAATCCTCCAAAGGGCACTGTTAAAAGCACGCTGTCACACCCCGACACATCAGCGCCACGTAGGCACGACGTGGACATGATTTGGCGCCTAGTAAGCAGTTGTGCCGTGTGAGCATCTAGAAGGTTCTAGAATCTTCTAGAACATTCTAGATAATTCTAGTACATTCTGGAAGTCTCTAGAATCTAGTGGAAGTCTCTAGAACATATTAGAATACTCTAGAATATAGTAGAATACTCTAGAATGTAGTAGAAATATCCTGTAGGTTCTGGAATACTCTAGAACCATGTAGAGACATCATGTAAATACTAGTAGGCCTAGAATTCTCTAGAAGCCTAATGTAGACCGTTGGATCAAATCGATCCTAGCCATTGATTCAAGGGGAGATGGGCTATATAAACCCCTCACCCCCTCATTTGTAAACATCCAAGAAGTTCTCATCAATAGAAGTTCTCTAGCATTCTCCAAGTTCTCCAAGTTCTCTTACTTTCTCTCTTGCTCTCTTTTAGTCACTTTGCCTCTAGGAGAGGTGTTTTGAGGAAGGCTGACTTAGTTAAGCATCAGGAAGAGCGTCTTAGCTAAGTGCCGCACGGTTCTTACTAGGGAGAAAAGAGTAAGTCCGTGACAAGTGGTATCAGAGCCAAGGTTCGCGAAGGGCGTGAACGACTCGGCCAGCATTATGTCGAACGTGACAGAGGAGCAAGTAGAATGCGTGAGGGGAAGGGATGTTTCCATTCCCGCCGGTGGTAGCAAGAAGTCCCGTGGTGCGAGTAGGCCAAGGACTGAAGACTTTGTTGTCTTGGAGGAGAGGGTGACGTTGCTGGAGAACACCTTGGAGGCCATGGACATGCGCCTACAGAGGGGTGAACACGACAAGGAGATCTTAGAGTCTCACGTATTGGGACAACTTGATCTCATAAAGGAGGACGTGTTCAATGCTCAAAAGGGTGAGGAGGAAAGGGCTGAGCGCCTTGATACCCTGGAGAGCAAGATAGAGATTGTCATAAGGCAGTTAGATAGCCTTAAGGCATCTCTTGACGAGGTGAGGACGCGAGCTAGCAGCTCTGCAGGTTCAAATGGAGTACGGGAAACTCCAAGGATTGATCTTCCAAAGCCAAAGGAGTTCAAAGGCGTGAGAGACGCTAAAGAGGTAGAAAACTTCCTCTGGCAAATGGAGAGATACTTCGAATGCATGAGTATTGAGGAGGAACATACAAAGGTACGCACTGCTTCCCTTTACCTTACTGATAATGCAACTCTATGGTGGAGAAGAAAGCACGCAGACATGGAGAAAGGTCTGTGCACCATCAATACATGGGAAGAATTCAAGAAAGAGTTGAAGAGGCAATTCTTCCCAGAAAATGTTGTTTATGAAGCCAAGAAAAAGCTGAGGGAACTCAAACACAGGACCACCATAAGTGACTATGTTAGGGAGTTCACATCTCTTACACTCCAAATCCCTAACCTAGCCACCGATGATGCTCTCTTCTTCTTCATAGACGGTCTCCAACCATGGGCTAAGCAGGAGTTGCAGCGGAGGGGAGTCAAGGACATAGACGAAGCCATTGCCGTGGCAGAGTCGCTCATCGAGTACCAACGAGGTGAGTCTAAGACTAAACTCTCTTCTAAAAATAATTACGGCAAAGGTGGGGGAGACAAAGGGAAGAGTATTGCCAAGAAGGATAACAAGTACTCTTCAAAGAAAGAGTATGAGGAGAAAAAGAAGGCATTCGTACCCAGGACTGGCTGCTTCGTATGCAAGGGGCCACACCCGATGAAGGAATGCCCTAAGCTAGGGACGTTGGCCTCAATTGCAGAGGAGAGAGAGTCCCAAGAAGTTGCTAACATGGGATCTCTCCAACTATTGAATGCTGTCAAGGCGGCAGAACCATCATCTTCAAAAGGGAAGAAGGGACTGATGTACGTGGCCCTTCATCTAAACGGGAAGCCCGCTGAGGCGATGGTGGACACTGGAGCTACTCATAACTTTATCACACCGAAGGAAGCTGAGAGACTCGGTCTAAAGCTTTCTCCAAAAATAGGGTGGCTCAAGACTGTCAATGCCAGTGGCCACGCTATTGCTGGAGCAGCTCATGGGGTGGACATGACGCTTGGTTCTTGGAAAGGGGCAGTAGACTTCTCTGTGGTTTGCATGGACGACTTCAAGATAATCCTCGGGATGGATTTCTTAAGGAAGGTGAATGCGGTGCCCATGCCGTTCTACGACTCAGTGTGTATCATGGAGAAAGGATCTCCATGTATGGTTCCCGCAGTTTCCAAACAAAAGGGAACTCAGCAGATCTCGGCCATGCAACTGAAGAAAGGCTTCAAGAAAGGAGAAGTCACCTATTTGGCTACACTCAAGGAGGAGACTACGGTGGTGGAAGACGGAGAAATTCCACCATGTATCAGTAAAGTTCTAGAAGAGAACAAGGATATCATGCCACCTGAGTTGCCGAAGGAACTACCGCCCAGGAGGAGGGTGGATCATAAGATCGAGCTGGAGCCGGGAGCTAAGATACCTGCTATGGCGCCTTACAGGATGGCACCTCCAGAATTGGAGGAACTTAGAAGGCAACTGAAGGAACTCCTGGAAGCCGGATACATTCTACCGTCAAAAGCACCTTATGGGGCGCCGGTCTTATTCCAGAAAAAGCATGATGGATCATTGCGGATGTGTATCGACTACCGGGCTCTTAATAAGGTAACTATCAAGAATAAATACCCCATTCCTTTGATAGCTGACTTATTTGATAGACTTGGAGGGGCCAAGTGGTTCACAAAGTTAGACTTAAGGTCGGGTTATCACCAAGTGAGGATTGCCGATGGTGATGAACCTAAGACCACTTGTGTCACACGATATGGGTCCTACGAGTGGTTGGTGATGCCTTTTGGCTTAACCAATGCACCAGCCACATTTTGCACTTTGATGAACGAGATCTTCCATCCATATCTTGATCGGTTCGTGGTGGTATACTTGGATGATATTGTCATCTACAGTAACACCTTGGAGGAACATCTTAAACATCTCCAGATCGTATTCAAGATATTGCGGGAGAATTCTCTATATGTGAAGAAGGAAAAGTGCTCTTTTGCGAGGAGTGAAGTACACTTCTTGGGGCATGTTATCAAGGACGGGACCCTGATGATGGATCAGGCTAAGGTGAAGGCTATACAGGGATGGGAGCCACCAACCAAAGTCTCAGAGTTAAGATCTTTTCTTGGGTTGGCAAACTACTACAGGCGGTTCATTCAGGGCTATTCGGCCATAGCCACACCCCTCACCAACCTTCTGAAGAAGGATCATGCATGGAAATGGAGTGAGCGGTGCCAACAAGCCTTTGAGGAGTTAAAGGCTGCTGTGACGAAGGAACCAGTGTTAGCTCTCCCGGATCACTCGAAGATGTTTGAGGTACACACTGATGCCTCTGACTTTGCTATTGGAGGAGTTCTTATGCAAGAGGGGCATCCTATAGCTTATGAAAGCCGCAAGTTGAATGAAGCGGAGCGGCGCTATACAGTGCAAGAGAAAGAGATGACAGCAGTGGTGCATTGCTTGAGGACCTGGCGCCATTACCTGCTAGGGTCACACTTTGTCATCAAGACAGACAATGTGGCTACTAGTTATTTTCAGACTCAAAAGAAGTTAACACCAAAGCAGGCAAGGTGGCAAGACTTCTTGGCTGAGTTCGACTACACGATGGAGTACAAGCCAGGGAAGGCAAACGTGGTAGCTGATGCACTAAGCCGAAAAGCTGAATTAGCTGCCATCTCTCAAGCCCAAGGGAACATCACAGAGCTTATCAAGGAGGGGATGAGTCATGATCCCTTGGCAAAACAACTAATAGAACTTGTAAGAGAAGGCAAAACCAGAAGATTCTGGGTGGAGGATGGCCTTCTCTACACCAAAGGGAGGAAACTCTATGTTCCAAAATGGAACAGCTTAAGGAGGGACCTCATCAAAGAGTGCCACGACACAAAATGGGCTGGTCATCCAGGACAGAGGAGGACTTTGGCACTACTGGATTCAGCCTACTATTGGCCTCAGATGCGAGATGAAGTGGAGAGCTATGTGAAGACTTGTCTTGTATGCCAACAAGACAAGGTGGAAAATAGAGCTCCGAGTGGGTTGTTGGAGCCATTACCAACACCAGAGCAACCATGGGAAAGCATCTCAATGGACTTCATCTCTGCACTACCCAAATCTGAGGGGTTTGGTTCTATCATGGTGGTGGTGGACAGATTCTCAAAGTATGCCACATTCATACCTGCCCCTACAGACTGCACAGCTGAGGAAGCTGCCCGTTTATTCTTCAAGAATGTGGTTAAGTATTGGGGATTGCCTAAGACCATCATCAGTGATAGGGATCCCCGCTTCACTGGCCGCTTATGGACGGAGCTATTCAAACTCTTGGGTTCGGAGCTACACTTTTCCACAAGCTTTCATCCTCAGACTGATGGACAGACTGAGAGGGTGAATGCCTTGTTGGAATGCTATCTAAGACATTTTGTGAGTGCGAACCAGAAGGACTGGACAAAGCTCTTGGACGTAGCACAATTCTCTTACAACCTTCAGAAGAGCGAGTCTACGGGGAAGAGTCCTTTTGAAGTTGTGACTGGGCAACAGCCACTTACGCCTCACACTCTTACAAACTCTTATCAGGGGAGAAGCCCAGGAGCTTACCACATGGTGAAATCTTGGCAAGAGCAAGCCGATGTTGCACGCTCTTACCTGAATAAAGCGGCGAAGAGGATGAAGAAGTGGGCAGATAAAAAGAGGCGGGACGTGGAATATCAGGTGGGAGACATGGTCATGGTAAAGCTCCTCCCACAACAGTTTAAGGCCTTCAGAAAAGTGCACAAAGGCCTAATTCGTAAGTACGAAGGCCCATTTGAGGTTGTTGGGCGAGTAGGGAAGGTTTCCTACAAGCTCAATCTTCCTCCCAGGATGAAGATACATCCAGTCTTCCATGCCAGTATGCTCAAACCCTACCATGAGGACAAGGAAGACCACGAAAGGAGTGACTCCAGGCGAGCGCCTCCCATTGTTATCAAGTCTTTTGATCGAGAAGTGGAGGAAGTCTTGGCCAGCCGAGTCCAGAGAAGGAGAGGGGTACCACCAAGTACCCAATATCTCATCAAATGGAAGGGATTGCCAGAGAGTGAGGCTAGCTGGGAAGCAGAAGAAGATCTTTGGCAGTTCCAAGACCACCTAAGGCGCTTTCACGAGATGAGCGCGACGGGGACGTCTGCGCTATAGGTGGGGGAGAGTGTCACACCCCGACACATCAGCGCCACGTAGGCACGACGTGGACATGATTTGGCGCCTAGTAAGCAGTTGTGCCGTGTGAGCATCTAGAAGGTTCTAGAATCTTCTAGAACATTCTAGATAATTCTAGTACATTCTGGAAGTCTCTAGAATCTAGTGGAAGTCTCTAGAACATATTAGAATACTCTAGAATATAGTAGAATACTCTAGAATGTAGTAGAAATATCCTGTAGGTTCTGGAATACTCTAGAACCATGTAGAGACATCATGTAAATACTAGTAGGCCTAGAATTCTCTAGAAGCCTAATGTAGACCGTTGGATCAAATCGATCCTAGCCATTGATTCAAGGGGAGATGGGCTATATAAACCCCTCACCCCCTCATTTGTAAACATCCAAGAAGTTCTCATCAATAGAAGTTCTCTAGCATTCTCCAAGTTCTCCAAGTTCTCTTACTTTCTCTCTTGCTCTCTTTTAGTCACTTTGCCTCTAGGAGAGGTGTTTTGAGGAAGGCTGACTTAGTTAAGCATCAGGAAGAGCGTCTTAGCTAAGTGCCGCACGGTTCTTACTAGGGAGAAAAGAGTAAGTCCGTGACAACGCGCCCACAAACGTACATATGTTGTCAAAGGTAGTTTAATTTCGTCGATGAAAATGAGAATAAAAAATTGTGATTCTTATAAAATATAAGGGTTAATGAGTTTATCTTAATAATTTAAAATATATATTCAGTTTCAACAAAAAAAAAATACAAAGTTAAATATAGTTGAACAATAAAAAAAATTATATTATTTTTAATTTTTTAAAAATATTTAAAAAATAGACAGTGAATTTTTATGAATTGCAACGACAACATCTCTTTATTATTGTATCGAGAAAAGTAAAAAAATTATAAATTTATATTTAAAATAATTTAATTTATTAAATATTATTATAAAAAATAATATCACACAATACTTTTATTTATAAAATAAAAATTGATAATAATTGAATTATTAAAAAAATTCAGAAATTGCGGCGAGTCCACGGAGAAATTATGAAAGGAGAGAAAGCCAGGAAACAAATACTGAAAAAGACAAAAACCAGAGAGAGGGCACTATCATTATAGCAGCTTACTCCCAGCCAGCAAAGCAACGGCGCTAAACGGAGACGCGCTTCCCATCCATTATTCAAATTTATAATTTGAATTTGTAACGATATATTTAATTTGTCTCTATTATAAATAAAATTTGGGACTAAAAAATATATTACTAACTGAGAAAGATAGAAAATGTTTGATTCTTATTTTATTTTTTTATTTTTAAAATTTATTTATAAAAATTATTTTATAGAATAAAAAAATATTATTTGATAAATTATTTTAAAAATATGTTGTTTTTTATTATTATTTTATTTTATATAAAAAAAAATAAACCAACTTTATTTTATTTTTATTTTAAAAATAATTTTTTAGAATTTATTTTTAAAATAATAGTAAAAAATAATTTTAAAAAAAATAATGAAAAATAAAACAAACACCCCATTTTATCGTGAAAGGGTACGCGGTACGGTGCTTTGTTGAATTGTACTTATGTCAAGCTGAGATCTATGAATTTTTTAAAATTCTCTCTCTTTGATTGGTGTGTGTAAGCAATACCACAAGACCACGATACTAAAAAAAAATTATTTTTGATGTGTTTATTTTATAATAAATATACTAATAAATTAAAATATATAAAAATTATATTTAATTATTTAGTATTAATTTTCACATAAACTTGTACGTTAAAATTTTAAATTACATTTTAGCTTATCTTGAAAATAATTTTCTGAAAAAATAAGTGCATTTATTATTTTTCAATCAATACATCCTCGTTGTTAAATAAAGTAAATATGCAAAAAAATTAATAGATAAAACTTAAATATAATTTTTAAAGTATTTATCATCGTAGGTTAATATATTATTAATTTTACAATAACAATATAATACATAAATATTATTTATAGTTCAATATTATATAATTAATTTTTTAAAAAAATTATATATCTTATTTCTATTGTATAATTTTATTATAAATATATAAAAAAGTTTACTTAAATTATTTTTAAACCTATTGGTTAAATATTAGTAAGAGTCAAATAATAATGTTACTAAGGAGTCATAGTTGGGGGCTTTCCCTACAAGAATTTCTTTTCATAAAAGTCAAATACAAATAAAGCATTAATAATTATTAATTATACACAAATTACAACATGGGATTGTATTATCATCATTAGTTTTGCTGAATAAAATTAAATTATCTTTGACAACAAAAAATGAAATGATGGAGGGTGGCGGTTTCAACACCGCTCTTGAAACTATCCAAAGCACAAGAATTTCTTTTCATAAAAGTCAAATACAAATAAAGCATTAATAATTATTAATTATACACAAATTATAACATAGGATTGTATTCTCATCATTAGTTTTGCTGAATAAAATTAAATTATCTTTGACAACAAAAAATGAAATGATGGAGGGTGGCGGTTTCAACACCGCTCTTGAAACTATCCAAAGCACAAGAATTTCTTTTCATAAAAGTCAAATACAAATAAAGCATTAATAATTATTAATTATACACAAATTATAACATAGGATTGTATTATCATAATTAGTTTTGCTGAATAAAATTAAATTATCTTTGACAACAAAAAATGAAATGATGGAGGGTGGCGGTTTCAACACCGCGCTTGAAAAGTACATGTTAAGGAACCTCTGCAATCATTGTTCCTTCCATTTTTTATTTTTATTTTTTTGTAACATTTTATTATGTAAGATATTAACTTTTTTTACTCATAATTTTTTATTGTAAATTTTATTAGAATATTTTATAAACTTACATATATTAATTAATTATATATAAATTGTTATATAATAAAGAATCAAAATAAATTAATCTATTAAATTAATGAGTTTTTAAAATATTAAATTATTTATATATGAATCACTTTATTTGTAGAAATCTAATGTGACTTAAAATTTTTTTGTAATAAGTCAAAGACTGATGTCATAAATACGATTATAAATGGAGTTATGATGTTTAAAGTATAGATACGGTGAAATATTTAACATACAATTTCTCTTCTTTCTTATTTCAGAGAAAAAAATGTAGTTTGTATTTGTCACATTTCAAAGAATAAAAATGGTTCATATCTCCTACATTAAAAAGCCAACAATTCATTTTGCGAATAACGATGAATTTAAGTATGTTTTCTATATTATATAACATAATAATTTGACATGATGTTATAAATAATGATATACGGATTAATTATAACTATGTAGTTGTTTAAAATTTTTTACATAGAAAAAAATAATCTTACTATTTTTCATTAACAATAACTTATATTTATATTACAATATTATAAAAATATATTCCCTCTACACAAAGTTGAATGTATGAATGAGATTGCAGGCATTTTTTTTTTTGGCCGATAATTCAATCTTATTTTCTACTATTAAGTCTGAAACTTAACAGGCAAATAATCTATGTTAGCATTAGTTTTTTAAAATTTTTGTTTTCATGTTTCCTAGGTTTTAAGGTTGTTAATAAAGTCTTATTCTTTAGGGACATGCAGAACGTTGTAGGACGTGTAAAAGTAGTTCTTATTATTGCGTTGATTTCTTTGAGTTGTAAAGCTATAAAGTCAACAGTTTATTTTTGAAATTTGACGTATGAGTTTTTCATTCAGCAAATCAGTTTTTAGTGTGGCATTGGTTTTAAGAACAACAATTGGTATCAGAGCCTCAAACAAGGGCTTGATAAGGAGTGTGAGAGAAGTTTTTAAGAGAAATACAAGAGATTAAGAGGGAGAAACATAGAGGGATTGAGTGTACAAAACCCGAGGTAGTTTTTGAGATGTCGACTTCATCAACAGAAAAGTTTGTGCAAGCAGCTATTCCTATATTTGATGGTCATTATTGTAACATCCCGTAATTTTTAGATATTTTCCTTAGAAATTCTTCACCTTACATATATGCATAGAAATGTTCTAATATTAATGGAATAGGTAAAGAAAGAAAACCTAAAAGAAAATATTAGAAATAAACATACTAAAGAAATGTGAAATTCTTAGATAAAGAAAGATAAATTTTTGTGAAGTAAAGGTCTTAAAATTTCAAAAAGATCGGATTAGGGTAATTTTTCTTAATTTAAGAGCAAAAGTTACTAAGTTTAGTATCTCCACCCGTAATTGGGCTTTAACCTATGAACACTTCATATAGAGTTTTTCTACTTCACGTGAATTTTTAGCAAGCCAATAGGATAGCCCAAGGAAGAAATAAAACATAGACTTGGACTAGGATATAGAAATTGGACCGGTAGCCCAAAAATATCAAAATGTGACCAAGCCCGTTATGAAAGGTAGAATTTTAACCAAAGTAAAGAAAATGGGCAAGAATGAGCCCAAACCCAAGAGGAAAATAAAAATAAAAATAAATTTATGCTGCTATTGAGGTGATCAAACCCAATAGTTAGTTTCAAAAAAAAAAATATTTAACAGCAGTCATAACACCACCTCGGCATATAGATAAGAAACACTAGTAATTTCTTACTTATATGAGTCACTGATCCCCTACATAGCACAACCACAACATACTCAAGACACTATAAGATCGATTCAGATAACCATCTACCCACTGGCCATCTAGGATCGACCTGCTCTGATACCAATTATGTAACATCCTTTTTATTTATTTATACAATATTGAGTTCACATACACGTCATTAATCAAAACGTACATGCAACGTATCAAAGACATAGATATTTACATCTTGTTTATTTTGATTGACCAATTTCGGAGATACAGATGCGGGTGGTTGCACCTTCACCGGGATCTGTGCCAACTCGCTCACAAACATTTTATTTAGGATCTGCCCATCATAGAATAACTCGATTCAACGTGCACTAAAAGCCAGAGCTATAGAAAATCTGCATAACTAATTTTCTGAACATGATATGAAAATATAGTGAGAATTAAATCCCAGTAAATTCAATAATAAATTATGATCAATAAAGTTCATCACGTCATGTTCAGCTGTATAAACTACAGAAAATATCTTTGGTCACATGAATGTATTATATTTACGCACATAAGAATCATACTGTAATGATATGTATGGCAGGATTAACAATTTTCAAAATATCATATGATGGCCATTAACTTATTCTCATTTTAAGCTATCCCGGTCAGGGTGAGTATCCTCTACTCTCCGGTACGAGCTTTTCTCGCTCCGTCCGACATGGCCCACTTTCTCTTTCTTTTCTCATTATCATGATCATAACTGTTGGTAGGGCGTCCCCTACTGGTGCACCACACGGATTGCCATGTGACCGTGCTCATTTCTTTTCTTTTCACAATGATAGCCAAACATATGCTTTCAATAACAAGTATGTTCATCAAAATATAATTATTACCAAAAATCATTGGTAATCATGCCATGAACATAACCATTTCAAATATCACTTTTTAAAATATTTCCATGTCAAAATTTCACACTTAAGATGGTAAGAAGTTCATACAATGGCAATGGCTATACTAGTCATTTATTAAGATTCATCTTCTTCTTTTTTTAAATACTAATTTTATTTCTTTATTTTCTTGATGCAGGTTTTCATCCTATCTAACATTCTCTTACTAATCAGAGCATAACTCCCTCCATTTAACTCTGATGTAGGTGATCATGGTGTCAATTTCAAGATAAAACAATTATCTAAAACTATTATGTTGAACATTGTAGCGAAATATTAAGAAATCAAGGTGATATTACTCCCTAAATGTATAGGCTATTTCTTCTCGGATAGGTTCTGACCTCTACCAACTAATCGGACCATATCTACCTCATATGGACTCCAACTTGAGTGATTTCAGTGGTTAAAAATCCGTGACACACATATCTATAATTCCTATGTTAACTATTTATTTTAATTCCATACAAATAATTCTCAGAAATTAAAATACAGAAACTGTCCTAACATAATCTTCCCTGATGAACCATTTTTTGACCTTTGACTACTAATTAGCTCATATCTTCCTCATATGGACTCCAAATTGAATGATTCCAGTGGTTTAAAATCCATGACACACATAGATATAATTCTTATGTTAACCATTTATTTTAATTCCATACAGATAATTCTCAGAAATTAAAATACAGAAACTGACCTAACATATTCTTCCCTGATGAACCATTTTCTGACCTTTGACTACTAATCAGCTCATATATTCCTCATATGGACTCCAAATTGAATGATTCCAGTGGCTTAAAATCCATGACACACATAGCTATAATTCCTATGTTTACCATTTATTTTAATTCTATACAGATAATTCCCAGAAATTAAAATACAGAAGCTGTCCATTTATTTTTTCCCACAGTAGGAAATGGTATCACCAAGGCGGAATCCGGCAAACAATGCGGAGAAAATCTTGCACAACCTTGCCACAGCAATTCGAGAATTTGGTATTGATTTACTCCTAAGAACCCAACTAGTTTCTATATCCCTATATAGAATGATATCGATTGAATTTTAAAAAAAAAAATTACAAGAATTGTTAGACAAGGGATTTAAATGCCCTAGTACTTTTATTTGGAGTGCTCTAGTTCTATTTGTGAAAAAGAAAGATGGATCACTATGACTATGCATAGATTATAGACAGTTGAATAAAGTGACAATGTAAAATAGAAACTCATTAGCTCGTATAGATTACCTGTTTGACCAGTTATAAGGTGTTCAATATTTTTTCCACAAATAGATTTAGGATATGAGTAACATTAATTAAGGATAAGAGAAGAGGATGTAGGACTTATTATGGGCATTATGAGTTCTTGTTGATGCATTTAAATTGACAAATATTTTAGTTGCATTCATAGATTTAATGAATAGTAATTAAGTCATCCCTGGATCAATTTGTTATTATATATATGGATGATATACTAGAATATTTCAAAAGTTCAGAGGATCATAAGCAACATTCAAAGATAGTTTTACCAACTCTAAAGGAGTATGGTTGGTAAATATGGTATCCAAGTAGACTCTGAGAAAGTAAAAGTAGTACAAAAAATAGCTACATTTTACTAGATTTAAAGATGAAGATCCAAATCTAATTTACGCTTCCTGCGGTTATCTGTTGTCCATTCTATTTGAGTAATAGTTGGGTCAGGTACATGAACATAGGCTTGTAAAGCATCAATTAACTCTTCAGCATTTGAAGCTGAGATGAGAATTCGTCGTGTTGAGTGTGAGATAAACCTCTGTTCCACAGCTTGATCTAGAAAAGATAACAAACCATCAAAGAAGTGATTAACATTTAACAAACCTATTAGTTTGTGATGCATATTTAGTTGTGCCCAAGAGACTATTTGAAAAATCTCCTCTAGAGTACCAAAACCACCTGGTAAGACAATGAAGGCGTCAGCATTGCTCATCATTCTAGCCATGCGTTCATGCATGGAAGCTACCCTATATTCTTCCCCAATTGTCTTCCCTATGTTGCTGGATGTAGTTAAAGCTGTAGGAATAATACCTAGAACTTGGCATCCCCTTACATGTGCAGCTGTAGCCACACACCCCATTAACCCACAGTTACCTCCACCATACACTAAATGAATTTTTCTCCTAGCTAGCACCATACCCTGATTTTGTGCTACTTTAACATACTCCTCATCTTTTCGAGGACTGGAACTACAAAAGACACAGATATTTCGAAACTGACGGAATGCGATTCCCTCCATAATTTCTATCACCTTAACTTTGAGTATAGACAAAGATACTAATGTAAGTATTTATAAAACTCAGAGAAGGGTATATTTATAATAGCTATGCGAATAGGCCGGGTATTATTAGAACAACTATGTGAGTGATTGGTGGATATAAGCTAAATTAAAGGTAAAAAAAAAATTTCAAAAAAAAAGGCAAGCATGTATATGTACAGTAGTTATGACTGTGACCCATATTTAGCACATAAAGAGAATAAGGTTAGGATATCACAAGGAAGTTTTTTTTTCTTGTTGTCCTTGATGAAGGAGTGATGTCTTGAGGCATATAGGGAAGTTGTAGATGATAGGCGTCATTGTAAAAAAAAATGAAGATGCAAACCAAATAATTAGTGAAGAGGGACATTTTTCTTGTTTTCTCAATGTTTTTGCCAGTAGACTATCGGTATTGTGAAATCGACTAGCTATTCTGAGAAATTTTAATTTGGACTGGTTATCTTACAGTTGATTGATGACATCTATTTAGAAGCAATCAACTGCATCCTATCAGTTAACTACGTATTCTTTGATTTTCACCGACTTTTATAAGCTCATAAATGTTTCTTCTTCCATGTGATATCTTTCCACCGAATACCAACAGATTTAAAGTAAATTTTGACACATATATTCAAAATTTGCGGCCATCGATTTTTGCTGAAATCGTAGATAGATTTTGTTTATAGATTTTCAAGAATTACGGCTACCGATTTTAATATTTTTCAATGCTTTGTCTAAATTTTTGACTTTCGCTTTTGGCACCATTCTCTATTATGCTTTTCCTCTGTTTCACTGCATTCTCCCTCATTAACGGTTGGCATTAAATGCAAGGTTATTTTCCCTCATTGCAATGAAAGATAATTTTTTTTCTTTGAAACTCGGTTCTAATGGTGTCTAAGTTGTTAGTAGGTTAAAGTAATGAAAAGTTTGAAAAGAATGGACGGATGATGGTCTTATGGTATTTTGACGAATGTAATCAAGAGAATTAGTGGTGTTGAAGTTCTTGAGGAATAAAATATAGAAGTAGGATTTAAGTTAGTCTTTGAACTCTTAATTTGGAAATATAGAGAATATTCTGAGAACCATGTCCGAAAATAATGTAAGTGATCAAGATAATTGTGTTAAAGGAACATATTATGCTAAATTGAGTCTAGTATCTAGGATGTGAATTATATTGGAATTGAGAATTCATGTATGAGTAATTGTTAGGAAAAATCTTCTTGAAATGATTGGGTGAATTAAATGGGATTGACATAAGCTATAATGAGGTGCTTTTGGATATGATAGAAGAAATAATAGAAATTTTTGACAATGAGTTTAATGGTGTTAATAAGCTTGTATAGAATTACTGTGATGAGGTAAGTTAGAATTATTAGACATGTGTCGATGGTCATAAATGTTATTAAAGGTTTGGAGGATTTATTGCTACGTATGTTTAACATATTGATTAAAGGATTTTAGGATAAAAATAGATGATAGATTAAGATGATGATATTCAAGGGATGATGTTGATATATGAAAACCAAAAATGACTTGATAGAAGTTTGGAATAAGAAAAGATAGTTACCCAATATGAAGGTGAATATGTTCCTTTATGTGTGTGTTTTCTAATATCGACCCATAGATATATCCATACGAACTAGATGATATCAATTGAAGAACTTATGAGTGAAAGAAATCCTTATGGTTAAGTTATATGGCAAAATCACTCAAGTGAATAGACATATTAAAAAGTAAAGATGTTATACAAAAAAGATATCCCTAATTATTTAGGTAATAAGGTTGGTAACTCTGAATAATGCCTTAATTTCATTCCCTACATGTGGTAGGATGGATTGAAATTCGGGGACCGAATTTCTTAAGGGGGAAGAATGTAACATCCCATAATTTTTAGATATTTTCCTTAGAAATTCTTCACCTTACATATATGCATAGAAATGTTCTAATATTAATGGAATAGGTAAAGAAAGAAAACCTAAGAGGAAATATTAGAAATAAACATGCTAAAGAAAGGTGAAATTCTTAGGTAAAGAAAGATAAATTTTTGTGAAGTAAATGTCTTAAAATTTCAAGAAGATCGGATTATGGTAATTTTTCTTAATTTAAGAGCAAAAGTTACTAAGTTTAGTATCTCCACCCGTAATTGGGCTTTAACCTATGGACACTTCATATAGAGTTTTTCTACTTCACATGAATTTTTAGCAAGCCAATAGGATAGCCCAAGGAAGAAATAAAACATAGACTTGGACTAGGATATAAAAATTGGACCGGTAGCCCAAAAATCATCAAAATATGACCAAGCCCATTATGAAAGATAGAATTTTAACCAAAGTAAAGAAAATGGGCAAGAATGAGCCCAAACCCAAGAGGAAAATAAAAATAAAAATAAAATTAAAGTGATAAAATAATGGTGTAATCAAGATAAGGTGACATGGCATTAAGACAAAGAATTTAGCAAGTGGTATGATTCTATATTCATCATTTTGGCAAGTGGCATAATAATACAAGGCTTTAGGACAAAAACATCTATATCCTACACTCATAATTTTAGCAAGTGGTATGATAAGACATAGCATTAGGACAAAATATCTCTATCCCACATAAATAATTTCAACCAAATAATGGAGATTGAAGGGTTAGAAATTTGCCACTTAAAAAGGCAACCTATCATAATTGATTAAGACAAAAGAAAAAGTAAATGAATCCCTAAATCAAAGGGGCTTTGTCCCATATCTTAAGAACATATTATCATAATTTTTAAAATACAAATCTCTTTTTCTTATGCATATCTTGACTAAGGAAGAGGAAGACAAGAACATAAGTTGTTTGTTTTCCAAAAATTCAACAAAGTGTATCCTAATTGTGATAAGGTAGATCCATGATCATAAAAGGTGAATTATTTGGTGGTCTATATAAGAAAACCCACCCTTACAACATTAGAATTTCGTCCAAGTGAGGGAGAGGAAAAATAGAAGCAACGTAGAGTGAGGAAAGGAGAGGAAGAAAGGAAGAAAGAGGAAGGAGAAGTCTAGAAGACTAAGTGCTCCAAGTAAGTTTAACAATATTTCTTTTTGAAGAAAACTTTTGAAACTTATAATATTTATATGAGATTTTGATCTTAGAACTTTGATGATTGGTCATGGATGTTGCTATATCATGTTACATATTGATCTTGCATGTGATGTATGTTTAAATACTTAGGTTGGTGTAGATAGTTCTGCATGGGTATGGCTATGGTTGGCAGAATTTTAAGTTTCGATATTTTAATTTCTGGGAACAATCTATAAGGAATTAAAATAAATGGTTAACATAAGAATTAAAGATATATGTGTCACGGATTTTTACCCATTGGAATCATTCAATTTGGAGTCCATATGAGGTAGCTATGGTCTGATTAGTAGTCAAAGGTCAGAAAATGGGTCATCAGGGAAGAATATGTTAAGATAGCTTCGGTATTTTAATTTCTGAGAATTATTTGTAGGGAATTAAAATAAATGGTTAACATAAGAATTAAAGATATGTGTGTCATGGATTTTTAGCCACTGGAATAATTCAATTTGGAGTCCATATGACGAATATATGAGCCGATTAATAGTCAAAGGTCAGAAAATGGGTCATCAGGGAAGAATATGTTAGGATAGCTTCGGTATTTTAATTTATGGGAATTATCGGTATGGAATTAAAATAAATGGTTAACTTAAGAATTATAGCTATGTGTGTCATGGATTTTTAGCCACTGGAATCATTCAATGTGGAGTCCATATGAGGTAGATATGGTCCGATTAGTAGTCAAAGGTCAGAAAATGGTTCATCAGGGAAGAATATGTTAGGACAGCTTCTGTATTTTAATTTCTGGGAATTATCTGTATGGAATTAAAATAAATGGTGAACATAGGAATTATAGCTATGTGTGTCATGGATTTTAAGCCACTGAAATCATTCAATTTGGAGTCCATATGAGGAATATATGAGCTGATTAGTAGTCAAAGGTCAGAAAATGGTTCATCAGGGAAGAATATGTTAGGACAGCTTCTGTATTTTAATTTTTGGAAATTATCTGTATGGAATTAAAATAAATGGTTAACATAAGAATTATATCTATGTGTGTCATGGATTTTAAACCACTGGAATCATTCAATTTGGAGTCCATATGAGGAAGATATGATCTGATTAGTAGTCAAAGGTCAAAAAATGGTTCATCAGGGAAGATTATGTTAGAACAACTTCTGTATTTTAATTTTTGGGGAATTATCTGTATAGAATTAAAATAAATAGTTAACATAGGAATTATAGATATGTGTGTCACGGATTTTTAGCCACTGGAATCACTCAAGTTGGAGTCCATATGAGGTAGATATGGTCCGATTAGTTGGTAGAGGTCAGAACCTATCCGAGAAGAAATAGCCTATACATTTAGAGAGTAATATCACCTTGATTTCTTAATATTTCGCTACAATGTTCAACATAATAGTTTTAGATAATTGTTTTATCTTGAAATTGACACCATGATCACCTACATCAGAGTTAAATGGAGGGAGTTATTCTCTAATTAGTAAGAGAATGTTAGATAGGATGAAAATCTGCATCAAGAAAATAAAGAAATAAAATTAGTATTTAAAAAAAGAAGAAGATGAATCTTAATAAATGACTAGTATAGCCATAGCCATTGCCATTTTATGAACTTCTTACCATCTTAAGTGTGAAATTTTGATATGGAAATATTTTAAAAAGTGATATTTGAAATGGTTATGTTCATGGCATGATTACCAATGATTTTTGGTAATAATTATATTTTGATGAACATACTTGTTATTGAAAGCATATTTTTGGCTATCATTGTGAAAAGAAAAGAAATGAGCACGGTCACATGGCAATCAGTGTGGTGCACCAGTAGGGGACGCCCTACCAACGGTTATGATCATGATAATGAGAAAAAAAAAGTGGGTCATGTCGGACGGAGCGAGAAAAGCCCGTACCGGAGAGTAGATGATACTCACCCTGACCGGGGTAACTTAAAATGAGAATAAGTTGATGGCCATCATATGATATTTTGAAAATAGTTAATCCTATCATACATCTCATTACAGTATGATTCTTATGTGCGTAGATATAATGCATTCATGTGACCAAAGATATTTTCTGTAGTTTATACAGCTGAACATGACGTGATGAGCTTTATTAATGATGATTTATTGTTGAACTTACTGGGATTTAATTCTCACTATATTTTCATATCATGTTTAGAAAATTAGTTATGCAGATTTTCTATAGCTCTGACTTTTAGTGCACGTTGGATCGAGTTATTCTATGATGAGCAGATCCTAAATAAAATGTTTGTGAGCGAGTTGGCACAAATCTCGGTGAAGGTGCAACCACCCGCACCTGTATCTCCGAAATTGGTCAACCAAAATAAACAAGATGTAAATATCTATGTCTTTGATATGTTGCATGTACGTTTTGATTAATGACGTGTATGTGAACTCAATATTGTATAAATAAAAAAAAAAGATGTTATAATTATGACCATTGGTCTATGTTAATGGAAAACTTCTTAAGAAGCAAAGAGTATTGGAGTCTGATTGATGAAGGAATTCCAACGCTGGCTTGAGGGGTGATAGCAATTAAGGCACAGCGAAAAGTAATAGATGAAGCAAAGCTCAAAGACTTGAAGGTCAAGAAATTTTTGTTTCAAGCAATTGACAGAGAGATTATGGAGACTATTCTTGACAAAGGAACACCCAAAGCCATCTAGGAATCAATGAAACAAAAGCATCAGGGCTCAACAAAGGTGTGAAGAGCGCAACTGTAAGATTTAAGAAGGGAGTTTGAGCTACTTGATATGAAGGAGGGTGAGAAGGTAGACAACTATGTCTCAAGAACCCTAGCTGTGGTGAACAAGATGAAGGTACATGGAGAGCAAATGGAGCATAACGTGGTAGTTGAAAAAATTTTGAGGTCCATGACATCTAAATTTAATTATGTTGTGTGTTCAATAGAAGAGTCAAATGATCTTACAGCTATGAGCATCGATGAGCTTCATGGGAGTCTGTTAGTTCATGAACAACGAATGCAAGGGTACCAGGCACTAAAAATCACCTATGAAGACAAGGTAAGAAGAGGAAGAGGTAGAGGGATGTTCAGAGGAGGTCGAGGAAGAGGGAAGGGAAGACAACCCTTTAACAAGGCTATGATCGAATGCTTTAAGTGTCACAAGATGGGACACTATCAGTATGAGTGTCCTGACTGGGAAAAAAAAGCTAACTATGCAAAGTTAAATGAAGAAGAAGAGCTCTTACTAATGTCCTATGTTAATCTGCATCAAACAAAGAAGGAAGAATTTGGTTTCTCGACTCGGGCTACAGTAATCATATGACAGGGAATAGAGAATGGTTCTCAGAGTTAAATGAGGGTTTTCGGCAGACAGTAAAACTTGGCAATGACACTAGAATGGTTGTTATAGGAAAAGGAAGTATTCGGTTGCAATTAAATGACTTTACTAAGGTAATATCATATGTTTATTATATTCCTGAGCTTAAGAACAATTTGTTGAGCATAGGACAACTTTAAGAAAATGGGTTAATCATTTTAATTCAACATGGAACATGCAAAGTATATCATCCTAAGGGAGGATTAATCATGCATACTGATATGAGTGGGAATAGAATGTTTCATTTGACAGCTTCTATGGCACCAAAATCTTTTGCATGTTTTCAAGCTGAGACAGAAAATGAGTCTCATCTTTGGCACAGTCGATTTGGGCATTTGAAGTATAAGGGACTAAGAATGCTTTCATATAAGAAGATGGTTGATGGATTGCCCCCTTAGGACTCCGAAGAGACTATGCATAGACTGTCTAATTGGCAAGCAGTACAGGGATTCTATGCTAAAAAGAAGTTTGCGGAGAGCATCAAACAAGCTTCAACTCGTGCATGCAGATATATGTGGGCCTATCAAACCGGTTTCAAACAGTAACAAGAGGTACATCTTAAATTATATCGATGATTTTACTCGTAAAATTTAGATTTACTTCTTGCATGAAAAGTCAGAAGCATTTGCTATGTTTAAAACTTTTAAAGTCTGTGTTGAAAAAGAAATTGGTGCGTATATAACCTGCTTGAGAACAAACAGAGGTGGTGAGTTCACCTCAAATGAGTTTGGAGAGCTCAAGGCATAAGCAGACAGTTGACCGCAGCTTATACTCCTCAGCAAAATGGAGTTGTTGAGAAAAAGAACAGGACAATAATGAACATGGTATTGTTTATGTTGGTTGAGAAGCAAGTTACCAAAATGTTTTGGCCCGAAGTTGTGAGATGGAGTGTGCATGTCCTTAATAGATGTTCTACAGTAGCTGTGCAAAACAAAACTTTAGAAGAAGCATGGAGTGGTGTGAAACCAACAGTGGAGTACTTCCGAGTCTTTAGATGCATAGCACATGTCCACATACCAGATCAGAGAAGGAGCAAGCTAGATGACAAAAGCAAGAAGTGTGTTTTGTTAGGGGCAAGCGATGAATCAAAGGCCTATAGATTGTTTGGTCCAGTCTCTAAGAAAATTATTATTAGTAAAGACGTGGGGTTTGAAGAAGGAAAAAGTTGGAATTAGGGCAGAACTGAAGAAAAATGCAAGCTGGACATCTTAGAATGGGGAGATGATGAAGATGGGTGTGACACCGAGGATGAGGCAGATCAAAATGAAGAAATAAATATTGGTGCAGATCCAAGTAGTTCAAGAAATAACTCAGACGAAGCTGATTCACCTCCAAATGAGTCAAATGATAATGATCAGGAGGCTTTAGCTGAAGGGAGGGTAAGGAGAATTACAAGAGAATTAGTTTAGATGGCAGATTATGAAATCAGAGAAGGTTTGTCTGATGAAGAGGTTTTGAATGCAATGATGATGGTGATTGAGAATGATCCTTTTACATTTGAGGAAGCTGTCAAAAGCAAGAAATGGAGAGACACAATGGTGGCGGAAATTGAATCCATAGAGAAGAACAAGACGTGAGAGTTGATAGATTTGCCAAATAAAGTAAAGCCAATTGGGGTTAAGTGGATTTTCAAGACCAAACTTAACGAGAATGGAGAGATAGACAAGTTCAAAGCAAGGTTAGTGGCGAAGGGATATGCGTAGCGTTATGGAGTTGATTACACCGAAGTGTTTGCTTCAGTAGCATGACTTGATACTATTCATTTGATATGGGAGCTTAGTTTAGTTGGGTTGTTTTCCAGTTAGACGTAAAGACCGCATTTCTTCATGGTGAACTCAATTAGGAAGTGTTTAAACAACAGCCTGATGGTTTTGTGAAGAAAGGTGAAGAGGGCAAAGTTTACAAGTTGAGAAAGGCACTATATGGCCTCAAGCAAGCGTTGAGAGCATGGTGCAGAAAAATAGAAGTTTACTTTATCCGAGAAAACTTTGAGAGGTATTCTTGTGAGCACACACTGTTTACAAAGACAAAAGAAGGAGGTAAAATTTTAATAGTGAGCCTTTATGTTGATGAATTGATATATACGAGAAATGATAGGAGCATGTATGATGAGTTTAAAAATTCAATGATGTTGGAATTTGATATGTCTGATTTGGGAAAAATGAGGTACTTCCTCAGAGTTGAAGTTGTGCAAAGTTCAAGGGGAATTTTTATATGTCAAAGAAAATGTGCTCATGAAATTCTATCTAAGTTTGGCATGGAGAACAGTAATGCAGTTAAAAGTCCCATTGTTCCAGGCACAAAATTATTGAAAGATGAGGTGGAGGTCAAAGTTGATTCAACCATGTTCAAACAAGTAGTTGGCAGTCTTATGTATTTGATTGCAACTCAGCTTGATCTGATGTATGGAGTAAGTCTGATTAGTATATTCATGTCTTGTCCAACAATGGCTCATTGGCTTGTAGTAAAGCAGATATTGAGGTATGTGAGAGGGACAACAGAGCTAGGCATCTTCTACAAGAAAGGTGGAAAAATAGGTCTTGAGGCATACACTGATAGTGATTTCGCTGGTGACTTGGATGACCGAAGAAGCATCTCTGGTTTTGTGTTCTTGGTTGGTTCTGGAGCAATTTCATGGTGCTCTAAAAAACAGCCAATAGTGACATTGTCGACCACTAAAGCTGAGTACATAGCAGCTGCATTGTGTGCTTGCCAGTGTGTTTGGCTTAGAAGAATATTAGAAAAGTTTGGTCTTAAGGAGAAAAAAAGCATTGTGATTCAATGTGACAACAACTTTACTATACAATTGTCCAAGAATCTAGTATTTCATGGCAGATGCAAACATATTGATGTAAGGTTTCATTTTCTGAGAGATTTGGTGAAAGATGGAGTAGTCGAGTTAGGCTATTGTAATTCGCAGATTCAAGTTGCAGACATAATGATGAAACCTCTCAAGCTAGAGCAATTCTTGAGATTTCGTAGCATGCTGGGAATGATTGAAGTTTTAGAAGTAAACTAAATGCTGCTGCATCTAGTTTAAAGGAGGGAATGTTGGCATTAGTTTGTTAAACTTTATGTTTTCGTGTTTCCTAGGTTTTAGGGTTGTTAATAAAGTCATATTCTTTAGGGACATGCAGAACGTTGTAGGACGTATAAAAGTAGTTCCTATTATTGCGTTGATTCCTCTTAGTTGTAAGGCTATAAAGCCAACAATTTATTTTTAAAATTTGACATATGAGTTTTTCAAATTAAGTATAATATATATAAAGAATTAACAAAACATCATTATCTTTATATATATAAAGAATTATTACACTTTTAATTTTTCTTATTCTAAAAAATTTATCAATTTAGTTTTTCTATAAATTATAAAAAAAGTCTTATTTTATTCCTTTAAATTTGTAGTAAAATTCCATTTAACTCTTAACTTTTTTTGTTCGAATATATTTTTAATATTTTATAAATATTTTTTTAATCCCTAACATTAACTTTGTCAAAAAAATAAATGAAAATAATAATTTATACACACCTAACGTTTTGCTTACTGAATTATATGTCTAGATAACTAATTCAATTAAAGAATTTTTTATCACTCTAAAACAATAGTATTTGATCTTTTATTTATATATATTCAATCAAAACCTATCATGAAATGATTAAACTTTGTCGTTTTAGAGTGACAACACAACTTTGGCTAAAGTTAATTATTCGGATGAATAATTCAATATGTTAAATGCTACATATATTTAGGTTAATACTGTCGTTAATTCTTTTGATAGAATTAATCTTAAGATTTAAAAAAGAACATTTATGAAATATTATAGATGTATTCAAATAAAAAAAACTTGAGAAATTAAATCAAATTTTATTACAAATTTAAAGGATTAATGTAACAACTTTTTATTTATTTATTTATTTATTATTATACAATATAAAGTTCACATACACATCATTAATCAAAACGTACGTACAACATTTCAAACATATAAATATCTACATCTTATTGATTCTGGTTGACCAATTTTGGAGATTCGGGTGCGAGCGGTTGCACCTTCATCGGGATCTGTGCTAACTCGTCCACAAATATTTTATTTAGGATCCGCCATCATAGAATAACTCGATCCAACGTGCACTAAAAGTCAGAGCTATAGAAGATCTGCATAACTAATTTTCTGAACATGATATGGAAATACAGTGAGAATTAAATCCAAGTAAGTTCAACAATAAATCATCATCAATATAACTCATCACATCATGTTTAGCTGTATAAACTACAGGAAATATCTTTTGTCACATGAATGCATTATATCTATGCACATAAGAATCATACAGTAATGATATGTATCACAGGATTAACTATTTTCAGAATATCATATGATGGCCATTAACTTATTCTCATTTCAAGCTACCTCGGTCAGGGTGAGTATCCTCTACTCTCCGGTACAGGCTTTTCTCGCTACGTCCGATATGGCACACTTTCTCTTTCTTTTCTTATAATCATAATCATAACCGTTGGTAGGGCGTCCCTTACTGGTGCACCACACGGATTACCATGTGACCGTGCTCATTTCTTTTCTTTTCACAATGATAGCCAAAAATATGCTTTCAATATTAAGTATATTCATCAAAATATAACTATTACCACAAATCATTGGTAATCATGCCATGAACATAACTATTTCAAATATCACTTTATAAAATATTTTCATATCAGAATTTTACACTTAAGATGGTAAGAAGTTCATACAATGGCAATGGTTATGGCATATACTAGTCATTTATAAGATTCATTTTCTTTTTTAAATATTAATTTTATTTCTTTACTTTCTTAATGCATGTTTTCATCATATCTAACCTTCTCTTACTAATCAGAGCATAACTCTCACAATTGAACTCCGATGTAGGTGATCTTGGTGTCAATTTCAAGATAAAAAAATTATCTAAAACTATTATGTTGAACATTGTAGCGAAATATTAAGAAATTAAGGTGATATTACTCCCTAAATGTATAGGTTATTTCTTCTCGGATAGGTTCTGACCTCTACCTACTAATCAGACCATATCTACCTCATATGGACTTCAACTTGAGTGATTTCAGTGGCTAAAAATCCGTGACACACATATCTATAATTCTTATGTTAACCATTTATTTTAATTCCATACAGATAATTCTCAGAAATTAAAATACAGAAACTATCCTAACATATTCTTCCCTGATGAACCATTTTCTGACCTTTGACTACTAATCAGCTCATATCTTCCTCCTATGGACTCCAAATTGAATGATTCTAGTGGCTAAAAATCCTTGACACACATAGGTATACTTCTTATGTTAACCATGTATTTTAATTCCCTACAGATAATTTCCAGAAATTAAAATACAGAAGCTATCCTAACATATTCTTCCATGATGAACCATTTTCTGACCTTTGACTACTAATCGAACCATATCTACCTCCTATAGACTCCAAATTGAATAATTCCAGTGGCTAAAAATCCGTGACACATATATCTTTAATTATTATGTTAACCATTTATTTTAATTCCCTACAGATAATTTCCAGAAATTAAAACACAGAAGCTATCCTAACATATTCTTCCCTGATGAACCATTTGCTGACCTTTTCTTACTAAGCGGACCATATATACCTCATATGGACTCCAAATTGAATGATTCTAGTGGCTAAAAATCCGTGACACATATATATTTAATTCTTATGTTAACCATTTATTTTAATTCCCTACAGATAATTCCCTGAAAATAAAATACAGAAGCTATCCTAACATATTCTTCCCTGATGAACCATTTTCTGACCTTTGCATACTAATCGGACAATATCTACCTCATATGGACTCCAAATTGAATGATTCCAGTGGATAAAAATCTGTGACACATATATATTTAATTTTCATGTTAACCATTTATTTTAATTCCCTACAGATAATTCTCAGAAATTAAAACACAGAAACTATCCTAACATATTCTTCCCTGATGAACCATTTTCTGACCTTTGATTACTAATCGGACCATATCTACCTCATATGGACTCCAAATTGAATAATTCCAGTGGATAAAAATCCGTGACACATATATCTTTAATTCTTATGTTAACCATATATTTTATTTCTCTATAGATAATTTCCAGAAATTAAAACACAGAAGCTAAAAATTTTGCCACCCATAGCCATACATTTGCAGAACTTTCTGTACTAGTCTAAGTATTCAAACATACATCACATGCAAGATCAATATGTAACATGATATAGCAACATCATGACCAATTATCAAAGTTCTAAGATCAAAATCTAATATAAATATTATAAGTTTCAAAAAATTTCTTCAAAAAGAAATATTGTTAAACTTACCTAAGAATCTCCCTAGCTTACTTAGTGAATTGGTTTTCTTGTTTTCTCTTGAAAGAAGTAGCAAGATTCCTCCCTTCCCTTAGCTTTTCTAGCAGCTTAGGTAAGAGAAGGAGGGTGAATTTTTGAACCTCAAGGATGAAGAAGAAAAATAGATTTAAGTGGAGATTAAGGTAACTTACCTTGAGTACTTAGCCTTCTAAACTTCTCCTTCTTCTTCCTTCCTTTCTTCTCCTCTCTTTCTCTCCTTTCCTCACTCTACCTTGCTTCTATTTCTCTCTCTTCCTCACTTGGACGAAATTAAAATGTTGTAGGGGTGGGTTTTACTTAAATAGACCACCAAATAATACACCTTTCATGATCATGGGTCTACCTTATCACAATTAGGATACACTTTGTTGAATTTTTGGAAAACAAACAACTTATGTTTTTGTCTTCCTCTTCCTTAGTCAAGATATGCATTGAAAAAGGAGATTTGTATTTTGAAAATTATGATGATATGTTCTTAAGATAAAGGACAAGGTCCCTTTGATTTAGGGATTCATTTCCATTTTCTTTTGTCTTAAACAAGTATGATAGATTTGCCTTTTTAGGTGGCAAATTTCTAACCCTTGAATCTCTATTATTTGGTTGATATTATTTGTGTGGGATAGGAATGTTTTGTCCTAATGCCATGTATTATCATACCACTTGCTAAAATTATGAGTGTAGGATATAGATGTTTTTGTCCTAAAACCTTGTATTATCATGCCACTTGCCAAAATTATGAATGTGGAATCACACCACTTGCTAAATTTTTGTCTTAATTCCATGTAACCTAATCTTTATTATTATTACATTATTATATCATCACCTAATTTATTTTATTTTATTTTATTTTTCCTCTTGGATTTGGGCTTATTCCTACCCATTTTCTTTGCTTTGGATAAATTCTACCTTTCTTGGAGGTTTTGGTCACATTTTCATAATTTTTGGGCTATTGGTCCAATTACTATATCCTAATCCAAGTCTATATTTTATTTCTTGCTTAAGTTATCCAATGAGCTTGCTAAAAACTTATGTGAAGTGGAAAAACTCTATATGAAGTGTCCATAGGTAAAAGCCCAATGTATGGGTAAAGATTTTAAACTTAGTAACTCTAGTTCTTAAATTAGGAAAAATTACCCTAATCCAATGTTCTTGAAATTTTAAGACCTTTATTTGTTTCTAAAAATTTATCTTTCTTATCTAAGAATTTTGCATCTCTTTAGTATGTTATTTCTAATTTCTTTCCTAGTCGGTTTTTCCTCTTTATTTGTTCTCTTAATGTTAGAAACATTTTCTATGCATATACATAAGGTGAAGAATATCTAAGGATTATATTTCCTTAGATATCTAAAATATTGTCTAATAAATTTTATTTCCTTAATTAAATATTTTTGTACTTTTATCAATAAAAGAAACGAAATTAGGGATGTTACAATTAAAATAAGATTTTGCTTCGAAATGTGAATTTAATCTATCTACTTTTAGCAAATAAATCAAAATGGTTATGTTTATAATATATTTTATCATTAATTTATTACATGTACATTATGTATATATTATTAAATGACACATGTTGTGTTCAATTATCTAAAAAATCATATTAGCAACAAATTTAATTATACATACATAGCTTACTCGTGGTACAATAAACTTGATAGAAAGATGATTTTGACTAATTTATTAATACTAAAAAGATCAAATTTATATTATAAATTATAAAAAAGTAAATTGATGTATTTGTTAAAATAAGGGAACTACATGTACAATTAATGCTAATTTGTTAAAAAATGAAAAGGTCTTTTAAATTTACAATAAAATTTGATTTAATGTTTAAAGTTTCTTTTAATTCGAATAATATGACGTTTAATAAATATCAATTTTTAGTCTTTTAAAGCCAACTTTGTGTTAAAATTAATGAAAAAAATGTTAACTTGAATATACATAAGGTTGCTTAGCTATTCATTTGAATATCTAATTCAATTAAAAGTTTATTTGTTAACCAAAATAACATCGTTGAGTCATTCTATCTAGACTAATTTAACTAAAAATTTATCTAGTGGTATAATCAGTCACCATCGTTTTAAGATGATAGAAGAACTCTTGGTTGAGACAATTTAATAGTTTAAATATTATATATAGTTAGTGTCCCGCTTTTACTTTTAAAAATACGTGAAACACATACTTTACGAATAGATCTTTACTATAATAGATATAATACAAGCATTTATTATGAAAGCAGATACAAATATGTTCTCTCATGTAAACACAATATACAGACTAAGTTTATAAATATCAAAATAACAACAGAAGTAAGAATCATGCTTATGACGTTCAGATCATATTCTACAGTACAAGTACAATATAAATCAAAATTCACGAGCCCTGAAAACAAAATAGGTTCATCAGAGAATATGTCGCCTAACTGATCACTTATCTGAAGGAAAATGACCAAACTCTATATTCTTATTTGAGAAATATGAAAATATCGTGTAGTGAGTCTGACAACTCAGTGAGCAAATAATACCTCATATGACTTCTTAGATCAACATATAGATGTACTCATATTTTAAAATTTATCACGTAAAAAATTACAGTTCTGAAGTACATCTATATGGGACCTGTATTTCAAATATTTTCAAATCAAAGGATATTCAGATATCTAAAATCATATACTGTACTGTATGATTATTAAACAAATGTTATTATGCATCAACATATTTTACATAAAAATATTAAGAGGATCTCATATCAAAATCACCATATCAGAGTTCAAGTCTTTTTGTACTTTGATGATGTAAAATTTGTTTAAACTCAGTATCCCAACTAAGGTTTGACCTACTATCATTCAAGAGGACACGTGGAGGAACATATGGACAATTTCCTAAACACACAGTAAGGGAGGACAAATCACATATCATATAATCGGCATCTCGTCCAAATAGGAGGCATCTCGCTTTCTTTCACATATCATATCCCGTGTGTTGGCCGTCACATGAGGCTAGCACCACCCCTGGTAGTTGAGGTGTCAAGGTACATCAGTGCTAACATCACATATTGTTAGTAAACAGTGTTTCCAATAGGATACTTCTACAAAAATCATATTTTCACATATGCCATATTGTTCAAAACAAAAGTTTCAGTATAATACAGAATTTTTAGTCTCAATAAATTTCCTCTATCAAAAGTTTTTCAATCAGGTTATTACAGATACATGCCCTTTTCCAAGGCAATCTTATAACTTTACATATCAATACCATGTGCACAATATATTTCTTTTATTGTATGATGAGAAATATATTTAGAATCACATATTCAATAAGTTTAAAAAAATTTATTTTCAAAACTATACTCTTCTTGAACTATATGCCAGATTACAAATAAATCAGGTAATTTAATCAATTTCAGAAACATATAAAAGTATAAATAACCTATAAATAGAACAAACTATATATTTAAAGTTCAAGAAGAGTATAGGATAAGTCATAGAAAGAATTATCTACTCATAGAGTAAGGCTCCAAGTTCGGTGACTCTGGAAATGGAAACATTTCAAAACGTTTCAAAAATTTCGAAAAAACGGAATATTTTTTAAGAAACGTTTCAAACAATTTTAAATAATATTTTTTTTTTCAATTTTAAAAGATTTTAACATAATATTAATGATATAGATATATAACATTATATTAAAATGAAGTAAACATGCTATTACAATAGGGACTCCGACTCAAATCCTAACAGCATTCGACAACAATCTCTCTCTTGCATCCATCTCTCTATCTTTTTCTTAACTCTTTCGTAGCATCTATATTTAAGTCTCTCTCTCGACCATGATTCTGTCTTTATCTTCAGGTATATTTCTCTCTCTTTGTCTTTCAATCTCTCTTTTCATCATTTTTGTAGTTTCCTCTTTAAAATGAAGATAATGAAGGAAAACAATGTTACAAGAATAAATGGGGAGAGTAGGAAACTAATAAAGATGTTGTGACTTGTGAGAGAAAATAACTTGATGTTAGATGTGATATGATGTTACTTTCATATACTTTTAGATTGTCAATTTTATTTTTTCAAATTAGTTTAGTACTTTTCCATTGAAACAACTCAAAATAAGAATATTTTCATCGAAATAACTCAAAACGAGAGTATTTCTATCAAAACAACTCGAAACAAGAGTATTTTCACCGAAATTTCCACTGAAACAAGAGTATTTCTACCGAAACATTCCGAAACATAGTAATTTTAATCGAAATAGTATAATTTCTTAACAAGTACTTCGTTTCATTTCGATAACTTCGTTTCGTGTCGGTGACTTAGAAAATGGAAACATTTCAGCTGTTTCAATGGAAAAGAAAAGAAATTTAGTTGTTTGCCTAAAATGTATTTTTCCAATTTAAATTTGACTAAACAGGCCACAAAATAAAGTCTGAAGTAAGGTACTAAATTTCGTTTTGAGGTACCGTTTCGGTGACTTAAAAAATGGAAACATTTTGAAATATTTTGGAAATTTCGAGGAAATAGAAGATTTTTTAAGAAACGTTTTAAATAATTTCAAATAATATTTTTTAAAATTTTAAAAGATTTTAACATAATATTAATGATATAGATATATAAAATTATATTAAAATTAATTCGAATTAATGCCTATAATTGAATAGTAAATAAACATGTTACTACAGTAGGGATTCCGACTCAAATCCTAACAGCATTCAACAACAATCTTTTTCTTACATTCATTTCTCCATCTTTTTTTAACTTTTTCGTGACATTTATATTTAAGTTTCTCTTTCTATCGACTATAATTTTATCTCTATTTTTAAGTATCTTCCTCTCTCTTTGTCTTTCAATTTCTCTTTTCATTATTTTTTGTAATTTTCTCTTTAAAATGAAAATAATGAAGGAAAACAATGTCATGAGAACAAAGGGGGAGAGTAGGAAGTTAATAAAAATGTTGTGACTCGTGGGAGAAAATAACTTGATGTTGGATGTGATATGATGCTACTTTCATCTACTTTTAGTGTCACGACCCAAAAATAAGAGTACGTAACCGGCACGGGTTTTGAGAATAATCTCATCCCGTAAGCCTCTAGTATGATACATATAAATGATTTTTTCATAAATAGTATAGATTGTAACCAAACACATAATCACATTCATTTGAGAGCTTAATTATCTAATACTGTATAATTTCAATTATCTCAAATACACATAAATACTTTGCAAAAGGAAGCTGAGATCCTGCCTGTGATATATGGAGCAACTGTAGAGTACAAGTACAATATAAATCAAAATCTACGAGCCTTGAAAACAAAGTAGGCTCACCCAGAGATCATGTCATCTAGCTGGTCAACTATCTGAAGAAAAAAAATGTAGACATAGCGTGTAGTGAGTTTGACAACTCAGTGAGAAAATATAGCTTACTATAACTGAAATAGAACAGACCATTCGCATGAGTTTTAATAAATAGAAATTATGTTAGAATATAACATTATTTAAATCAATGTATATAACAACAAACTAAAACTTTAAAGAAGGTAAATTTTGTTAAAAGAAAATCTAAAATCTTTAAGATTTAGTATAATAAACAATAATTTCAAAATCAGATAAGGAAATAGGAAGATAACTCTTTATAAAAAAAATGTTTAGATGAGGACTCAAAGTAGATTCATAATTATAATTTTTATACCCAAACACATAGCCTGGTAAGGGCAATCACCATATACATTGTTTTATCCCAAGCACATAACAATGGAACGGGTAAATCACCATATTCTCATAATTCATATCATAAGGTTGGGAGGAGCTTTCCTCAACTCCCTAACTTTTTCATATGTTGACTGTCCCAAACACACAGCAATAGGATGGGTAAATCATCACATTTTCATCATAGGTAACCAGGCCAAATGCCACTGGCTATTGGAGGAGATATATCTCAACTCCATACTTATTCACAATTCAAATTCTCATGTGCCCTTTCGCACAAGGGGCTAGCAACTTTCTTGCTAGCTAAGGTTTCATAGTGCACCAAGGCTAATTATCTCTGTCGCTAGCTAACAGTATTTCTATCAATGATTCCTCCAAAATAAACTAGTTTAATAAATTAAAAATATAAACTGAAAGGAAAATTAAAAATTATGAGGTTAAAATTCTTTTTAAGATAAAATATATCCCTCCCTTTCAAGATATTCCTCGGACAGAGTTTTGGCATAGAAATTCATTCTCCAAAATCAGAAATACAACATTTTCATTCCAGTCCAGATAAACCATGACATTCAGTCCCAAAACACATTCAAACATAAATTCAATTTCAATTTCACCATATTCATGAAATAATGAGGTATCAGTATAACATAAATCATACGAACAATTTAAGAAATAATACAACTATAAAATTCAATAAAGTGTAAAATAACACCATATGTTCATCACAAACTCAAGAGGGATTATTAGGGGTCTGTTCTACTTGTCCTAAACTTTTATGAGTTCAATTTCATATCTCAAAGTGTACGAAATTTGGTAGATGAATATCTGACATAATTTCATACAACTTTCATGTTTATGTGATCAGTAAATTCAGATATCCAAAGGGCCGAAATTGGGTTAGAACAGAACATGTTTACTGTTGCAGTCCAGCCTGACCTTGCTATAGTGTTTTGGCCATAAATCACAAAATACGTGGCCAATTTTTCTCTACCTTATATGGATAGACCGATAATGAAAATATCTACAACTTTTGTGTTGATTGGATCAGCAGATTCTGTGGCTATCAAGACAATATATCACGATGACTTTCGGGGCACATAATGCAACACTACTTGTCCACTTTAGTGCAATTTACTACCCACCATTTTTGTCACCTACTTCCCTTGTTTTGTGTATAAATAGAGACATATTGTGAGTTAAAGGGGAGGAGAAAGGTTGAAGAGGGAGCTTGGAAAATATTTGTGGAAATTCTAAGTGTTTGCAATCCTTTTCTCTCTTTATACATTTTGTATCTTTACTTTCTCTCATAAGTTTTATCATGCTTGTTCATCTTTCATTTTGTTTTCTTATCTTAATTATGGAGAACTAATCTCCTAATGCTAAGGTGAAAGGGTGAAACTCTTGGTATAAAAATAATAATTTATCTAACTCTTAATTTTAATGTTTATACTTGATGTTGTATTTATCTTCTTATTTATTTTCTTGTTATTTACTTTCATAAAGGATGACTTTGTTGCCCCTCTGTTATTTATTTTTTACCTTTCTATTATTTACTTTCGTGTTATTTACTTTCTTAGAGGATGGCTTTGTTGCCCCTCTGTTATTTATTTTTTATGTTATTATTTTCTTATTATTTTTCTTCTGAGAGGACGGCTCTGTCGCCTCTCTATTATTTATTTTCTGCACTTTTATTATTTACTTTCTTGTTATGTACTTTTTTAAATGATGGTTTTGTTGTCCCTTTGTTATTTATTTTCTGCACTTTTATTATTTACTTTCTTAGAGGATGGCTTTGTTGTCCCTCTGTTATTTATTTTTTGCACTTTTATTATTTATTTTTTTGTTATTTACTTTCTTAGAGGATGACTTTATTGCCCCTCTGTTATTTATTTTTTGCACTTTTTGTATTTATTTTCTTGTTATTTCTTTTCTCAATGGCTGGTTTTACCGCCTACTTTATATTATTATTATTATTGACTTTGTTTGTATATTTTTATTTTAAATTTTGTAAAGTGCAAATCTTTATACATTGTAGACAATCTTTGGCACAATAAATACTTGAAGTATTCTTGATTTATTGTAGACAATATGATGATTGGCACAATGTATACTTGAATCCATTTTACAAAAGTGATTTATTATTATTAATACAATAAAAGAAGGCAAATACACTTCATCTATAAACCAAAGCGTGTTTAATGTAAAATATCTTCCGAATGGAATTTCATGTACGTGAGGATTCCATTTTAGTAATAAAAGAGTTAAAATTTATTATTATTTGATATACTAAAAGTGGATCCCTTAACCTTAGCATGTTTCTTACTTTGAATACATTGATATTTAATTTTGATATTTTAGTTCTTTACAAATTCTGTTCAATACTCTTCTCACAAAACAAACATTCTGGCAACTAAGTTAGAAATATTTATTTTGAATCTGAATTAAATTTTCTCAATTGGCAATTCTCGTGGGATCGACCTTACATACCACTAAATCTATACTCCAATAGATTCGTGAGCTTGCGAGTTTTAATAAAAATAACAACACATTATTATTTTAAAATAAAAAATTAGGGGATATTACATTTAGATTGTCAATTTTTTTATTTTTCAAATTAGTCTAGTACTTTTCCATCGAAATAACTCGAAATAAGAGTATTTTTATCGAAATAACTCGAAATAAGAGTATTTCCACCGAAATTTTTACTGAAACAAGAATATTTCTACCGAAACATTCCGAAACATAATAATTTCAATCAAAATAGTATACTTTCTTAACAAACACTTTGTTTTATTTTGATAACTCCGTTTCGTAACGGTGACTCAAGAAAATGAAATATTTCGGTCATTTCGATAGAAAAGAAAAGAAAATTTAGTTCCTTGGTCTGGAGGGTTCAAAAACCTAAAAAATAACTCCAGAATTTTGGTCAACGCTGATTAACTGATGGGTACTTTTCATGGCCAAAAATATTGTCTACATCAGTCGGAATCCTTATTTACTTCGGTCGAAATTACTGTTCATGACATAAAAAGTTGTCAAATGATTGTGAAACTTCATGTTATATAGTTTATCTATCTTTTGAATCCATCTACGGTGTCATATTTTCAATTTAAAGACTCTAAATAGGAGTTTTCGAACTTACATTTTTCTAATATTTTCTATTTCCGATCTGCGGCAATTCTGTAGGCTATTTAAAAAATTATTTGGTTAAAATTGTAGTATTCTTCATCTTGAATTTAGTGATATTCTTAGTTTTAAGATCGAAGGATCAAATATACACTAGATCTAGAGAAAAAAAATAAAAAGAAAAAAATACTATTCAAATACGAAGATTACGATATTTTTTTTTTTATAAATAATAATGGAGAGGACCAATTAGTAATTTGTTAATTGTTAGAGTAAGTCCTTGCAAATTTTATTATTTACATTTTGACTACTAAACTTTTAAGAAATTAAAAATTTATCTAAAAAATATTAATAAGTTTTCATTTTCATCTTTAAAACCTTTTAATTATATCTCTATTCTTTATTTTTTTAAATAATTCATATATAAATAAAAATTACTATATCCGAGAATTGTTATAGTTAGATTAATTTTTTTATTAATTTTTTTTGACAAAGTTAAATCTAAAACTAAATTTTTTTATGAAAGGTTAAAATATATTTAAATAAAAATAGTTTTATGAATTAAATTAAATTTCCCCATAAATGTGATTTATTCAATAAAATAATTAAGAGAGTATTTGATTTAACGGAGTGAAAGGAAGGGAAAGAGAACTAAAAAATAAATAAATTTTATTGGTTTAATTTAATTTAAAGGAAAAAGAAGAAAGAAAAAATAATTCATTTGTTTAGTTTGTAAAAAAAAATATAGAAAATAAAATAAAATAATTATTATATTTTTTTATTAATAATAAAATTATTTTTTTAAAATTTTATTTTCAATCGATCTCTAAACCTGTTGCCTCTATTTTTTTTAATTAAAATATTTTTTTTTTAAACCTTGACTTTTTATCCAAGAAAAAAAATAAAGATAATTTAGATATTAAAAAATTTATTTAAAAGCATTTTTATTTTCTCTTTCTCTTCCCTAGAAGTTCGCCCATTCTTTTAGGAGAAGAAAATAACCGAGGCAAGAAAAATTTTGCCTCCATTTTTCGTTTCATCCTCTTTGGCTCTCTCAAATTATTCAACCAAACAGTAATTTTACAAAAATTTCTCACCCTCCCCCTCCAATCAAAAACTCAGAAAAGCCTGAAAAAGAAAGAAGGAAGTAAGACTGTTGACGCCTACGTTGTCCAGCAGACTCAAATCATAGTGGAAGCATAGGAGTCATCGGTAAAAGCTATTAACTTCTCGGTAGTTGAGTAGCTGCCTATGGAGTCTTCAGCTCTCTCGCGACTATCCAATCTTCGGCGACACTTGAATTTGGCTGACAGAAACGATAAGGTATGAGATATGGATTCCTGTACACCCTTCTTGCTTTCTACCGCGATCTTCCTAATCTTGCGACCCTTTTGAACTTATTAAAGTAATTTGCTTTTCTTCAGCTGTTTTATTGTAAATTGATGTTTGTTCGTGGCTCATTGTTTTGAAACTTTATTAATAACCGAAGGGTAATGTGGTTTGATTTACTTTTGATTTTTTTTTTCTTCATTGTTTCATAGGCTGTGGCGGTCAGTTCCATTGGAGGGTCAATCAGGATAGCTTCAGAGGTTTCTAAAGCGTTATCACTCGGGCGTGCTGTTGTTGCTCTTGAATCCACCATAATTTCACATGGTTGTCCAAAATTTATTGCATTTTTCTCTATGTGCTTTTCAAATTGCCTTTTTTATGAGCTTTTGTGAGTGAAGTTTATGTCTAGCATCCTTGGCTTTTAGGTTAGGATTCACTTCATAGTTGTTGATGGCATGTGGCGCTGCGCCAGGGCTATGGTGTTACTGTTGCCTATATCATTTAGCTCCACATGGGCAACTTGAAATTTGAGGGTTATTTTGACCCCTGTTTGCACACTCCAGCCCTTCAATGGAGGTTGTTGCTTCTTTTTCTTGAGTGCTGCTATCTCTCTCTTCCTCTCTGTTCTTTCATCTCTCCTTTCTCTGTTATTCTAAGTTCTATCTCTCCCCATCCTGGTTCTTTCTCTTGATTCTCCTCATTTAACAACTCAGGGTCTTAGGGGTACACTGCAGAGGCCAGTGTGCACACCAAGTGTTCGAAAAAATTCTAGAGAATAGCACAGTATGCAACCCTCATCAGCAGTCATCAGTTATTAGCAAGTGTTAAACAAACACCTAAGGCTCACTATTGGTGACTAAACTGCAAGAATTTGATTAAATTATAAACTTATGCATAATGCTTGTACTCAATTCAACTGGCCAAAGAGTTATATGAAGTCGCTTGATTCAATTGATATGGTGGTTTATGTCACAGTGTGTATTAATGTATATAGTTGATAGTTTACCTACCATAATGCTTATATTTTCTGAAACATGTTCAAACTTTGAAAACTGTCTAGGGACCAGAAATATGCAAAGTGCAAGTTAAACAATTTGCTTAAATTGAAAGTAATAGGATTTAGAAAGAAAGCTTCAGGCCAAAGTGCAGCAAACTAGAACTCCCTCTACATCTTTAGTGTTTATGTAATTTATGCTTGGTACATTTGGATTTTGTATGATTGTTGGAGTATTATAAGTTGTGTTTTAAAAATGAGTTAAGTTTTTCATAAATGTGTTATTTTACTTGTTTTTGATATTTATTTTGAATTATACGTTATTTGCACTGCATTTCAATGTTGCCACACATTGCATAGTGTGCCACGTGCCATGGCTCTAGGAACCTCAATTGCAACAGTGCGAACCATCAACAACTAAGGAACTTCCACTGAATTAGCACCAATATCATTGATGACATTTCTACATTTTAAAATGATATTAATCTTGCTTCATAGCATCTGAAATCCATTATCTATACAAGTGTTATGAAACAAGCTCAAATAACAGTAATGTTACACATATATTTTCTTGATGAATTTGTCCATATGGGGTAATGTGCATTGTGTGTGTTATATGAAATTTCAAGTACCTTATATTAGAATATGTTATTGTTTGTAGGGATGCCATATCCAAAAAATTTGCAAACTGCAAAAGAGGTTGAGGCTACTGTGAGGGAGAATGGCGCAGTTCCTGCAACTGTTGCAATTTTGGATGGCACACCCTGCATAGGTGTTTATTGATCTTCTTTCTTTAATTTATACACAGAATTACTATGGTGTATTTTATCCAATAGAAGAAGGACTGAGCGCTTGCAGCTAACCACTTGGATTGCTATAGTTGTGAAAAAAGTTAATATAAGTTTTGATATGATTAGTTTGTCTGGTCTAACTTCTAATCTTTTGGCACTGGTTATGGTGGGATACTCTGCTCATGCTGCTTTCTAAACGGAGTCACCCCAACATATTGAAAAAGGGTGCTTGGGATAATCCTCCAAATACTCTGAAAAGAAAAGGCACATGAAGAATTTGAACAATTTGTATTGCATTTATACTGCATCCTATATCTAAGTTAAAGCAACATTTGAGATATGAAGCAGTAACATATAATAGCCTTTATAGTTGAATATGCTAGATTTTGTGGCCAAAACAAAATTTTATTATTATGAAATACCTCAAATTATTCTGACAATAGAGGTACAACTATGACAATGGAAGAAAACTAAAGATGCCAGAAGATTAACTAACTGGAAGAATGGAAATAAATTGCAAAAATTAACCTTCCAAGCATATCAAAGATATGAGACATGCTTTGAGAATATGTAAGATCAGCCTTTTGTGCATATGATAAGCTAGAGAATAAGCTGAGTCAGTGACAATTGGCCTTTGAACTGAATAAATCTCCTTTTGCCTCCTTGTCTTTTATGGATAGGTCTAACTGCTGAAGAACTTGAAAGGCTGGCTACTCTGGGAACCAGAGCTCAGAAGACAGCTCGAAGAGACATTGCACATGTTGTGAGTGTTTTTGGTATTATTACTCACCATATTCATGTTGGCTGTCTCTTTTGTTTGATTCCTTTTTCTATTTTCCTTTTGATAGAAGTAATATATTGATGAATACTAGACTCTCTAGGTTCTTTATATGATTAGGAGACTTTGTTGTTATCTTTTTACATTTGTGTACACTAATTTTGTGGTTGAAAAGTTCTCAGTTATATATTGTATTTTATATGTATGTATTGTAAGTAGTAACCTTACATAAAGAAAAGAAGAAAATGCATCATAATGACATATAGAAAATTCTTAGCAGCAGCTATTTTTAACTTTCAAGAATTGTGACGATCACATGGATAAATTTTTTTTAGGAAATATAAGATTGTCCCCATCCCATACATTTATCAATCTTCAAAAAATAAAAGGTAAGAAGTTGATATACTTGTTCAGAGTGAAATTGGACAAAATTCACTTGATTGCTGTATCATTAGATCAAATATATTGATTGTAAAAAGAGTAAAAAAAAAATTATTTTCAAATTATGAAATTTAGGATAAAGGTTTGGTTGTTGTTGTATGAAATTTAGCATAAAGAACCTAAACTATTGCTTAAATGAGATTTGACAGATAACTTTTACAATAGGATCCTACTTACAAAAAGATAAAGCAAAAGAAGTAATAGATCATTCTGGAATTGAGATCAATAGTTCACTTACACGGGTTGGTGAAGGATATGATGACGGAAGTAATCATTTTCACCTACCTGGTTCTTCCTATACTGAGGATGACTCTTGGAAGATAATTTCTGCTGTGTCTCTCGATTCTTGCATGCATGTTGTCCTTGAATTCTTTGCTGTCTTGTGTCTTGAATTCACCCGTGTTCAAAGATTTGAAGTGCAGTCACAATAATGTTTAGACCTTTTATGAGCTGAATTATGGTTGACATATCCTTCACGGACAAAGATTTGAAGTTCAGTCACAATAATGTTGAGACCTTCTATGATCTGAATTATGCTTGACATATCCTTCATGAAAGTGCAAGGTCAAATTATTTCTTTTTTTATGTGCAATTCAAAATGCATTTTTGTTTGTGTTGTGTTTCTTATATTCTGTAGTAAAATTTCTGAGTAACCTTGACAGATGAACTTTTCATAGATAGTGCAATACTGCCATGAGAGCTTCAAACCTGCCCCTCACCCATAACTATTGCAGCTTAATGGTTATTCAGTTGGTCACTACAAATTCGCATGCTAACCTTGTGCATTTTTTAGGTGGCTAGTGGTGGAAATGGTGCAACTACTGTTTCTGCAACCATGGTTTTGGCTTCTATGGTGATTTTCTCATCTAGACATCTGCTATGTTTATAGTTATACTTTATTATTGTGCTCTGTTTTATGCTCGGTTCTTGCGTGATGTTGTTTGGCTTTCACTAACAAGTGCTTTTTTATATTTTTTGCAGGTTAATATTCCTGTCTTTGTCACTGGAGGGATCGGGGGAGTGCATAGACATGGGGAGCATAGTATGCTAACCTTCTTTATCTTGATAGTTAAAATAAATGATTTTAATGATGAATACTGCCCATTGGTTTTTAAGATGCCTCATGTCAGGTCCAAATTTTGGGACTAATGAATCAAGCTGTCCATAAACTATATTGTTATAGCCATATGGACTCAAAGTTCTGCAAATTTCAAACTATGTCATCTAGGTTTCTAGAAAATATGACATGTCAAAGAAAATTCTATCCATGAAAACTTTAAATCGGTCTTCTAAAAGCAAGGGGTTTTGGGGAATGGGGGAAAGGCTAAAGCAGATTTAGTTTAATATGTACCAAGTACCAACCTTCAATTTGAAAGTTATACAGGTAAAAGGAAAGGGACAGTTATAGCCAGGATTGACTTTGGCCTTTCACATAAAAGACCCTAAAATTTTATTTATTTATTCTGAAGTCCTAAAATAACCAGATTTAATTTGGTTATATTGTTAAACTATATTTTCTCCTTTGTAACTTGTAATGCGGTAATTCAAAGAACCAACTTATAAAGGAAAAATCACATTTTGGTCTCTCAATAAATTAAGGTCCTTTAATTGTAAATAACGGTCAAAGTTGGTTCTTGGCCTTACTTCCCTCTAAAATTTAAGAAAAAACAAAACAGAAGGAGGATATATCTTGTTAAATTGTTCCATAAACTCGGGACAGGAATGCTTGTATGATCCACCTCAGCACCGCAGCTGCTTTAATGTAAGAAGAACAGTTGAGCTGCATCATGGAATAGATAATCTTTTGTTGCTCTCTAGAAACTTGGAGAGCTGAATGCTACTCAATTTTTAATTTTTCAGTATTTCTACAATTATGCCTCGTATTTGTCTTGACTCTTGAGCGTACTAATTTTATTTTTCTTTTGCCAGCGATGGACATATCTTCTGATCTCACTGAGCTTGGAAGAACACCAGTTGCAGTTATATGTGCTGGTGTCAAATCAATATTAGATATTCCAAGGACCCTCGAGTATCTGGTACCCATTTACTTTTTAGTCTCAACATTGTCCCTGACATAAGCAATGCATATCTGCACCATCGATTTGTAGCTTATTACTTGTTTTGATCTCGGGATAGGAAACACAAGGAGTTTGTGTTGCAGGTTACAAGACCAATGAGTTTCCTGCATTTTTCACAGAATCAAGTGGCTGCAAGGTATCATAAATTGGGTTTTATTAAAGATCTCATATGCTAGTTGGAATAAAAGCAATAATGTTCCTTATCCTGGTTGGATTAAGAAACATGCTTTGTTGTTGCAAAATTTTAAAACCAATAGCTCTGAATATTTAGTTGAAATGATATTAACATTCATATACTTTAAAAACTTTCCAAAGTGATGATTCAAGCTTAGAATGATAATTTTTAGGCTTAACCATACTTTTGGTCTTTCTATTTTAATAAATGATTCAATTTGGTCCCTCTATTTTAAATTGCACCAATTTGTTCTCACATTTTTTGAGATGTTATAATCAAGTCAAATCTATCTATGTATAAATGATTTTTGATTAAGTAGCCGTTAAAAATTTCACATGAACGGTCTCTAATATCATTCTTTGATTGGCAAATCAAAACATGTGACAATTAGCTAGTTCAAGTTGGATTTTTAATGGCCTCACATCAAAAACTATTTATAAATAGATGAATTTTTATGGAGGCAAAAAAATAAGAGGGAACCAAATTGGTGCATTTTAAAATGGAGAGATAAAATTGAATTATTTGTCAAAATAAGAGGAATTAAAGTGCAGGAACAGAAAGTGCAATTAAGTCTATGTTTTATTTTGGACAATCATTTATCATTTTATGATTTTTGTAAAGATGCATGTAGGACTAGCAACTGTACGATGTACCAAGATACAAGTTTAATTGACACGATGTTAATTGATCATGGCATAATTTCCAGGTGCCTTGTCGGTTGGATACCACTGAAGACTGTGCTCGGCTAATAGGCAAGAAAAACAATCATCTTTAGTCTTTTCAGTCGTATATTTTGTAGATTTTATCGTAGTTTTTACTTGCTTTCTTAAAATTTCTATTCTTCTAGCAGAAGCAAACATGAAACTGAGGCTTGGAACGGGAGTTGTGATAGCAGTTCCTATCCCTAAGGAACACTCGACTTCAGGGAATGTCATTGAGTCTGCTATACAAAGAGCCCTTAAAGAAGCTAGGTAAAGTTTATGTTGTTTGTGTATATGATAATTTAGAGTAAATTATATTTACCTCCCTTGGGGTTATTGAACCCTGCACTCATACTTCTCTATTTTCAATTTTTATGAAAATATCTTCTTTATTCACAAATTGTTGATGAAATTTATATTTGATGATTTAGTATTTACGAAAACTTAAAATAAGGGAGATTTTTGTAATTATTCTAAAATTTGAGGAGGTTTGAGTGTATATTTTATAAATATTAGAAGAAATTCTTGTCTTAATTTGAGATTAAAGAGTGTGTGAATGTAATTTACATAAGTTTCAAAGAGAAGTGAATGTAATTTAGTTAACAAGTTATGGCATCATATTAGGTTGTGCATTATGTAATTGGTCCTCAATCTACTTTTTTAAATGCTAGTTTTGTGTTATTTGCTTGTAGGGAAAACAACATAACAGGAAATGCTGAGACTCCTTTCTTGCTTGCTAGAGTGAATGAGCTGACCGGAGGCGCCTCACTTGCTTCCAGTATCCTTTTTTTCCCACCTCGAGCAATAAATTATTATAAATTCATTGAGTAAATTATATGGATTTCTCCTCAGTTTTAACTAAATTATACTTGCGTCTCTTTTTGTTTCATAAATAACAATTCACCCCTTAAACTTTAAAATTATGACAGAAATTTTGCCATTAACTTTCTGTCAATATAGATAGTGTTAGATTTTTAATATGCATCAGTCCCGTCTCTTCAAACTTGAAAGTATTTTTTTTCCTTGCTATGTGTACATGTAGCTGAGAATAAATGATATGTTGTATTTTATATTATGAAATATAAAACAAACTGAATTAATTTGTGATATTTTATGCCATACAATTTTTTGCTATTTATTTGAGTATGTTATATTAATTTGAAAACTAGAGCAAAAAATTGCATGGCATAAAAAATCACATTAATTCAATGTTTTATATTTAAAAACAAGGGTAAAAAAATACTTTCAAGTTTGGAGAAAAAGATACGAAGCACATTGAGAATTTAACATTAACATTAACAATATTGTCATAAAATTAACAAGATGAGTGTTTTTGTATCATAATTTTGAAGTTTAGAGGCCCGGTTGATATTTTTAAAATAAGAAAAGAGATATATAATTTACTATAAATTAATAATCTTTAATATTGAAATGAATAATATATTTCAAAGATTAGCTCAACATTTATGCATTTGACTTATTGCTGTGATAATCTTAACCGCATATTAGACATTGCGCTTGTGAAGAATAATGCTTCTGTTGGAGCCAAAGTTGCGGTAGCCCTTGCTCAGCTAAGAGAACATGGTCAAAAGATGAAATAACTAACGGTACTTGATGATCCAAAAGGAAGGGAACGAGAAGTTATATAAAATCTTTTTGTTTATTTGGGAGATCAATTTTAGAAAGAGAAAGAAATGTGAGGTTTCATAATTAATCCTTCTTAATCTCCTCTTATATATATATTTTTTTAATTCCTCCAATTTGAGGAATTTTAAGAGAGATATTTATTAGAAAGACCATTATACCCATATTCATTTGATATTAAGATCTATCAAATTTATGGTTGAAATTAGAATATTGATATACTTTATTAAGAAAGGATAAATTTGTAAAAGTGTATTACAATTAATAATTTAATTTTTCTTGGCTTTTAAATTTTTCTCCTTTCTTTTTCTCCCAACTCTGGTGCTCTAAAATACTGTTTGGTATATGGGTATATTAATTTTTCAGGTAATTAGAAACTTATATATAAACATTTTGAATATGAAATATGTAAAACCTATTTTTCAATATTGTTTAGATTATATAAAACATATGAATTTTAAAATTTTATATTTATTAGAATATTGACGGAAGGATAAATCTGTAAAAGTGTATTACAATTAATAATTTAATTTTTCTTTCCTTGTTTACTTCAAATATCTAGAGAAATTAATGATTAACCTCTTCTTTTCCCAACTTTGGTGCTCTAAAATACTGTTTGGTATATGGGTATAATAATTTTTTATGTACTTAAAAGCTTATATATGAAAATTTTGAATATGAAATGTATAAAACCGATTTTTCAATATTGTTTAGATTATATACAACATATGAATTTTATTTATTTTTTTATATTTAAATATTTTAAAAATAAATTTTCAAGTGAATAAAAAACTAAAATATCCTTGTATCAAACACCATATAAAGATTTCTTATGATTGGCAAATATTATCTTTCCTCTACGAATATAGATTTTATCCTATTATTCAAATAACCCTCACAAATGAAGCAGTGTATGAGATTTAAAAGTAACTTCAATACTAAATTTAGTGAGGCCATGTGAAATTTTCTTGTCAAGCAGTTTTATAAATTAAAAAAAAAGTTAAAATTTTAAATTTTTTAATAACATTTGATGAGTCTATGTTTAGGAATCTCAAATAAATTATAATTTACCTTTCTTGTGGTTTACAGTTTACTTTTTTGTGATTAACAGTGTGATTGAATATTTTTGTGGTTTGTTTTGTAACCATTTGTTCACCTTACAAAATTTTTCATATAAATTTTTACAAAAATAATTATTATTGAAACAATGAGCTATTTTATTTTTTAAAAGGTTAGTTCACTTATTTCTTAAACAAATTTATTTGATTTCAACTTAATTTTAATATTGATATTAAAAGACTAAAATTATTTAATATATAAGTGAAATATATTTTAATCAATGAAATTATTCATCATGTAATTATTTCAATAACAATTATGACTGAAAATATTATATTGTAGTGAAATAATGAAACAAACCATCAAAAATGTTGAATGACATATTCTCTTTAGAGATACTTTTCTGAGTAAAATACTATTTTGACTTTTGAAAAATATACTTATCTTTCAAAATTTTAATTTTTTAATTTATTCTTCTAAGAATTACTCTCTCTTTAAAAGTAACTTTATATTAACTCTAATAATAAAATTTAATATATTTATTTTACTGATCAATCCATTAATTTATTTAAATTATGTCTTCACTTAAATTATATAAATTCTTGATTAGGTCAGATAAAAAAATTTGTTAAATATATGCTATTATTGTGAAAGTGAGGATAATTTTAAAAATAAAAAATATCTGAAAAATTAAAATTTAAAAATAGTTGTTAAATATAAAGCTTTATATAAATGTTTTTTTAATTTGAATATAGTATATATAAAAAATTTATAATTTATATATTGCATATAACTTAAATAACATAAAAAAATTGATTTTTTTTTCTATATCTCATACTCAAAATTTTTAATATAAATTTTAAGTACATAATGTCACCCTTAAGACTAATGTTTCTTAAAAGATTAATCGTACTTATTTTAATATACTTTCAAAAAATATTAGATAAATATAGAATAACTTTAATAAATAATAAATATGAAAATATTGTTCTAAGAAATTTACTCTAACATAAAAATAATTGATTTCACTAATCCACTTGTAATCTGACTTGGTGGCTGGGTCTCCGTGCTCCAATGCCCAATGACGTCCTAATTTATAATTTTAGAGTAATTTAGCATTTGAATCATTGCTTCTTATAAAAATAAAATAAAATAAATTATTGAGTGAATTTTATATATTAAATGTGATATTTATTAATTTTTAAAGTAAATTAATTTAAAAATATATTTAATTGTGTATTTATTTATATAAGGGAGAAGAAATTGGAGAAGGGAAGAAATTTGGGAAAAATAAAGAAAAAAGAGTAAGAATAATATATTTTGGATAGTTTCAACATTATTTTATTAATTTGAACATAATGTTTTTTTTTTATATAAACTTCGATTAAGATAATTTAAAAATTTTTTTAAAAAAATACAATTTTCATATTTTAAGCGTGGCAATGCATGGAAGTAGGTCGTGACCTAACAAGACTATATCGCAATGCGAGTTAGTAACATCATCCTGCGCGCATGAGTTTTATCTCAAATAGAATTAAGGCCAAATAGAAGTAGTTTATGATTTTTGAAGAACTTTCTAACAGTGGAGGCACGGTAAGATAAAGAAAATCCGTTGACAACGATTCAATTGAAGTTTTTTTCTCAATCAGTGTTTTTTTCCTTTCTCCTTTAGTCTTTAATATGGAAATCATTTTGAGTTCTTGTTTTTATAATTCTATTATAAATTAAATTCGGGTGAAGATGTAACATAGTTATAATAGTTTGATGAATTTATATATTAAATTTTTGATCTTATCTATTTTTTTGTATTTTCACTTCTATTGTTAATACTTTTAATTAAATGAATTACTAATACTAATAAAATTGAAAGCTAATTTATGTGTCTAAAGTTAAAAGATTAAAATCATAAATTATATGTGGATAAGAATATATACCTTTGAATTTTTGTACTTATTGAAATCACTACAAAAAATTGCGTCATTACGACGGTTTTTAAGTGGACATAACGACGGTTTTGACTGTCGTTATGCCCATTCATGACGATTCTAGATCCGTCATGGAACTCCATGCATAGCGACGATTTCAGCAACCGTGGGAATAACCGTCGCTATGACTATTTTAACGACGGTTTTTAAACCGTCGTTAAACCAGTAATAGTGACGGTTTTTAATCGTCGTTAAAAGTAACGACGATTTAAAAATCGTCATTAAACCAGTCATAGCGACGATTTTTAACCACCGTTAAAAATAATGATAGTTGAAAAACCGTCGTTAGTTATAATTTTTTTTTTTAATTTTTAGTTAATAAAATTATTTAAAATTTTTATATTAAATTTATTTGTAATTTAAAATATAATATTTTGTTCTATCCATAATACTAATAATGCTTAAATTTATTTATTATTAAATTTTTTTACAAAATAAAAAGTAATTTATATTTTTAATATTTTATAAATTAATTTAGATATATTTTATTTTATTATATAATAATTAAACGTGTGAATTATTTAATAATTAAAAATTGTATTTTAAAATTTATTAATATTTAACTAGATACTAAAGATGCATAAATTATTAAATTAAAATGAATCTATATATAAAAAAAAATATGTACAAAAAAATTAATAGTAATGAACGTGACAAAATTACATATACAAATATAATAATTAAATCAAGTTCTTGGACCTTACGGATGCTGATCATGCTGATGTCCACTACCACGATCGCTAGGGTCCTAAAAAATAAATTTTGTTTGTTAGAATTTTTAGTGTTTTTAAAATAAACAAAATTATACCAACAATTTTTATGTATTAAAAGGTTACCCTGAGTCCGGGACTATGAAGTTCTGAAATTTCAGGTAGCAGCTGACCCTGAAATTTTTGTAGCAGAAACGTCATAGCAGCCTCCATCTGTGCTTGCCGTGCTGCGAGCTCAGCATCTCGTCGCTGGAGCTCAGCATCCCGGTCCTGCATAGCTGTCTTCAGGCGCTGCTGCTCGACGTCCCGCTCCTGCATAGCTGTCTTCAGGCGCTCCACCTCACTCTGTAAGTCATGGTATGACGGCCCAGACTGTGAGTTCGACCCAGACGAACCACAACTGAAGACTTGAGTTGGACAAACACCCAACCCAAATCCTCGAACGCGGCCGGAGTGCTCCTTAGTGCCAAGAGCTCTCGCAAGCAAATCGACCGTCGAGAGCTCTTGGGACGAGCTATCCTCCTGCTGGATCGAAGCAATTTTCTCCTAACATTCAATAACAGGGAATTAATAATATTAAACATTATCAAGAAATTAAATAATTACCCACATATGGTTGATAAGATTTTATTACTTACCGCAACAGCCCGAACTTCGTCGTTGATGTATGATCCATCAGCTCTTTTATGAGCTGTCGTCCATACATCACCACGAGTCACTAGACCCTGAAACTCAATCTCCTGAAAATTAAAATAATTAATCAATAAATTTATGATTATATATATTATAGTCTTCTTAAAATTTAAAAAAACAAAATATTTATAGATTTAAACTTACCATTTCCGCCTTTTTACGCGCAAGGCTCTTGGATCCAGTAGTGTGTGGCATTGTCAGCTGTCTTCTGTTCCGTTTATTCTTCGCAGCCACATCCTAATTAATCACATAGAAAAAATAATTAGTAACAATATTTAAAAGTTAAATTTTATAAATATATATTAACAACTTACCCTAAACTTCGTGTCTAGGCGATAGTCTACGAAAGTTGCCCACTGATCAGGTGGGATGCTTGTCGGGACTTCACTCCGCAACTGATCTCTGGTCTTCGTACCATCGTACGCCAGGCGAAATAAATTGTATCGTGCCGCTCTCCATTTCGCTCCTAGCGACTGCATGATCAGTTTCTTGTGTTGATCCGTCACATTAAAATGTGTCTGCAAACGAAATTAAAAAATTAGTTACACATAAATTGCATATAAATTACAAATAAATATAATTAATTACAAAAGATATATGTTTTCATACCTGAATATTATTTACGAAGACATTCGTCTTCGACTGCTGAGGAATGCTCCTCTAGTCCCTGTAAGAGATCGGGAATAACCGAAAGTTATATCCGATGGTGCCGAGGAAGACACCGAGCAAACCGCCACTATCTTCGATAGTCTGATGGTTATCGTTGAATTGGACAACCACCTTTGACCCTTGAGGCAGGGCCCATAAGTCGTGGACAGTCAACTGTCTGGACGTCGTCTGCCTGGTCGAGTCTGTCAAAATAAATAATGACAATTATGTATTATGTTACTAAGACAAAATTATTAAACGCATAAAGTATACATGTTTACAATACTCACCGACTACATCAACTGTCCAACTCCTCCTGCGTCTGTGCTCCTGCTCACCGGGCTGATGCTCCTCCTCTACACTGCCAAATATCACGTCAAAATCGAACGTGTAATCGTCGTCCGGTGCCTGAGCGTCGGGTGGGGGGAGTGTGCATGGGACGACCTGCGAATCCAGTGGATGGGAGTCGCTACCAGGGACTGATGACCCGATAGGCTCCGACTCCATAATGGGCTGTCTGCCCTCACTTATCGCCCCACGGGGAGTAGGAGTGTCAGAATTAGACGCCCCTGCCATGCCCGTGTAGAGTGATCTAGCCTTCTTCATCGTCACCGCTACTGGAAAAATGAAATTACTAAAACAATTATAAAATAAACTTTACCTAATAAAAGTTATGGAAATAAATAAAATTATATAGTAATTATAAGTAGTCTAAAATATATATAAATAGGCAGCAATAGTAAAACTAATACCGTAATAAGCATAAATTAACTTCTTCTTCTGGAAACAATCTTTCTAAATTTTGCTCATGTAACGGATCGCTCTCGTAAATAAGATTTTCATTTTCATCGTCCATCTCGTATAAGTCACGGGGTTTTAAATGCATCACTATACTCCAGTTTTTGTCCAGCCCATCTTGTACATAGTACACTTGATGAGCCTCAGACGTCTGGATGTATGGCTTGTCATCATCATTTTCACCAGTGTGAATCAACCGATAAAAATCAACCGATGCCACCCCGAATTCATCAATTGCAATTCCTCTCGTTGTAGTTGTGTTGGCCCATATACACTTAAATAATACAACTGTAAAATGGCCATGGTAGTTTAACTCGATAATGTCCAATAGTTTTCCGTAATACGGGACGCCACCAAATTGCATGTTTGTATCACTACTACTTGCATAACTCCTTATCCCAAAAGTACCGTAAACTCTACTATTTTGAGATGTCATACCTTGATCTCGCTCTAAAGTTCGAAATTTGAATCCATTGACATTGTAAGCACTGTACCGACGTGCTCTATCTAGTGGACCAAGTGCCAGATATTGTAAATCAGTACACTGCGATCCATCGACATCAATTGCGATTTGGAAAACAAATAAAGGATGAGTTGTACTCATATTTGGCATATGAAATAAATGTGACCATGTTGAAATACTTACACGACACAAAAACCAAGAGACAAATTCTCTGTGGACTTTTTTTATCTATCTCGGTAGATGATCGCGTCTGACTTCTTAAACTATGTCGTACATAATCTCTAAATTCCCTGTTGAGAAAACATTGTCTAAACACTTAATACTACACAGGACAAAAAAGTGTATGCAAATGTAGCTAAGTGTTAGTTAACTTACTGTAAATAAGTATCAACTTCTTTGCGGTTTGTTAAGACATGCCGATGAGCCTGCAATTTTTCCCGGGGAGAAAGGGTGAAATAATCAAATCCACCAACTGGTCTTCCTATTGGTGGGAACAAACCCCTGTCAGACGTCCCAACATCGGGTCGATCATCCACACGAGGAGGACGATTGAAGACAGTGTCAACACAATCTATGTACCTGGAACAAAATAATAAAACTTCTCCTGCAATGTACGACTCTGCTATTGAGCTTTCTGGCCTTGCTCTATTCCGCACGAAAGATTTAAGTTTACCAAAGTATCTAGAGAACATAGATTAAATGAATAAAATTGGATTAACAATAATGCAAGAAATTGAAATTATGTCTTTTAAATGTTTTACCTTTCGATGGGATACATCCAACGATATTGAACCGGTCCTCCTAACTTCGCTTCCATGAGCAAATGTACAGTCAAGTGCACCATGACTGTAAAGAAAGACGGCAAGAATAACATTTCAAGATGGAACAGCGTCATAATGATTCGATTTTGAAGTTGATCAAGTTCATTAACATTCAAAAATCTAGAACAAAGTTGTCGGAAGAATGAACAGAACTCGATCAGAACTGCAAATACCGGCTTGGGAAGTGTCTTTCTTATGGCTAACGGTAACAATTGTTCCATAAGGATGTGACAGCCGTGACTTTTTAGTCCTCCGATCTTACGCTGTTTTACGTCAATACATCTGGAGATATTACTAGAATAACCGTCAGGTACAGATACATTCTTAAGTGTTTTCAGAAATACTTCATTGCCTGCATTTGTCAACGTGAACAAAGCAGGTGGATATTTACCGTCATCATCAGGCCACAGCTCAGGCCTCACACCAAACTCCTTTAAGTCTTTCCGCGCGTTTACGTGATCTTTTGAACGGCCAGAATCATTAAGTAAAGTGTAAATGATGTTATCGCAGACATTTTTCTCAATATGCATGACGTCAAGATTATGACGCAACATATTATTCATCAAATACGGAAGTTTGAAAAATATACTTTTCTTATGCCATTGTTGGGTTCCAACATCAACCGAACCTTGACCTCGGGTACACCGTTGTTGAGTCCCAACATCAGTTTCCACATTTTTCCCAAAGACAACTTCAATATCATCGACTTGTCTTAAAATGTCTATACCACTTAGTTGCAGAGGAGGGTTTTTTCTTTCCTCTTTTCCGTCAAACTTATTGCGGGCCAGCCTAAATTTATGACCCAGAGATAAGAAGCGGCGATGTCCCATAAAACACCACTTCCGACTGTGAGGGAGACGGACTGGAGTAGAGTCAAAGTTACAGTACGGACAGGCTAATCCAGTATGAGTATTCTAGCCTGATAAACATTCAAGGTCAGGAAAATCACTGATTGTCCACAAAACAGCTGCATGCATATTGAACATTTCTTTGCCAAAGGCATTGTACGTCTTAACACCTTCAACCCATAACTCCTTAAGCTCTTCAATTAGTGGCTGTAAAAATACATCTATGTCATTCCTCAGTGCTTTTTTCCCTGAAATTATCATTGACAACATGAATGAACTCTGTTTCATAAACATCCAAGGAGGAAGATTGTACGGAATCAGCATAACTGGCCATGTACTGTAACTTGTAAATAGGTTTCCAAATGGATTGAAACCATCCGTTGCAAGGTCCAAACGAACATTTCTCGGATCTGATGCAAATTGAGGATTCAGAAGATCAAATCTCTTTCATGTCTCAGAATCCTTTGGATGCCTCATGATGCCGTCAGAAATTTTGTCCTCAGAATGCCATCTCATAAATTCAGCAGTTTTAGAAGACGTGAATATCCTCTGCAATCTTGGCTTAACTGGAAAGTATCTAAGAATTTTATTAGGCACATTTTTCCTCTTCTCCCCTTTTTGTTTCGGTTTCCACCTTGGTGCGGAGCACTTACTACAAGTTTCGCTACTTTCATGCTCACCCCAGTATAACATACAATCATTTTGACATGCATGAATTTTTTTTTAGTTCAACCCCAACTTATTAATGACTTTTTTAGCCTCGTAAAATGAAGTCGGAATCTTGGCATCTGGGAATACATCGACAAGCAACTCAAGTACCATCGAAATTTTCTTGTCGCTTAAGCCGCACAAACACTTGATGTGATACAACTTCACTAAAAAAGATAATTTGGAATACTTTTCACACCCTTCATAGAGTGGTTGTTCACCATCTTTCAGTAACTCATAAAAATCTTTGACACTATCATTCATCCTTTCTGCTGACTGTGGAACTGGCATATCCACAGAAGCGATGCTCTCATTTTCGGGATGAATCCCGAAAGCATCACGAACTATGTTCTGCACAGGGTCATCTCGAACTATGGGTTCTGAGACCTCAATTGGCATTATAGCATGTCCTACAGCAGGTTCTTCTGTAATCATTTCTCCGTGCAAACTCCAAAAATTGTATCTCTCTGGAAATGATTTGATGATCAAATGTTGGCACACGACCTCGATGAGTTGCCATTTCTTGAATCTACACTTTGGGCATGGGCATATTATTCTACCTTCGACCCCAGAGTTAGCATTTGCGAATTCCAAAAATCCGTCTAAACCATTCAGATATTCTATTGATTGTCGAGGTTTATTGATCCAAGATTTATCCATTTCTGAAATAATTATGAATTTAGATAACAATTAACCTAAATAACTCTTACTCTGAACTAAGATCAAACATGACTATTTTACATGAGAATGGATTTGCAATTGATTGTGCATAAAACACAACACATATTGAAGATGGTTAAATTGTTTTACGAGTAAAAATTTTGTAACAAACTTTATGATAATTGGCATTTAATGAAGCACCAAATAAAAATTCTTTGTTATTGGTTCGCTATAAATAAAGAATCCTGATCCCAAAATATATAAGAGAGAATGAGATAAATGATGACATTGGCTTACATAATATGAAATAAAACACTTCAAATATCTCTACGAATCCATGAACAAAAAATCTAACTTTTCAAACAGTGCCATTGATAAAGTTTTTGGTCATGTGTTAATTTTATTCAATTCTCCTAATGTCATTAATTAAAAGGATGAGTTTCATAATCAAATCTCTACGAATCAAATTTTTTTGGAAAGGACAACAACTAGCAACAAAAAATTGAATTATGATTTTACATTTGCTGTTAAGATTTCAATTATAGTATTTACATGGTAAAATTTCTAACGAACTCATATAGGGAATTAAAATTTCAATTCCCTATCTGAAAAAGTAAAATCAGTGGCCCATACAAGGGCTATATATTCAAGAATAATTCTACTCAATTATATCTAAGATCTTTTAAAAGGATGATTTTCATTTTTGAATTTCTACGAATCTGAATTTTTTTGGAAAGAACAGCCACTAGCAACAAAAAATTGAATTATGATTTTACAGCTACCGCTAAAATTTCAATTATAATATTTACATGATAAAATTTTTAACGAACTTAGATAAGGAATTGAAATTTCAATTTTCTATCTGAAAAAGTAAAATTAGTGGCTCATATAAGGGCCATATGTTCAAGAATAATTCTACTCAATTACATCTAAGATATTGTTAGTTCCTTAATAGAGAATCTAGTGTAAGAACAAAGTGCATTAAAAATTATTACACTAATATTTTTTATTAAAATTATGTTATTATATATTTGTTTCTATTTTTTAAATCTAAAAATTTATTTAAATGTGTTTTATTTTTTTAAATCTAGCGTAAATATAGTGTAAGAACAAATGTGTTTTATTAATTACATCTAAAAAATTTTAAAAACTACGTGTATTTTTAAATGTGTTTTATTTTTTTAAAACCAATTCTTAATACTAATTTTGTCTATTTACTAACATTTATTATTTTACCTCATCACCTGAATAAATATTTCAATATTTTAGTAACAACTGTAATATAATTTGACTATTACTAATTTATGTATAATTTTAAAGTAGTGTTACAATTTTTTTTTAAATTGTTTTCAATACTTACTCTGTCTGTTTATTAAAATTTATTATTTTATCTAATCAATTACACACTTCAATTCATATACTAAATTTTTATTATTATATATATTTATTTTTATTTTTAAAACCTATTTGTAATTTTTATTTATTATTTTTTTTAACTATGTGTATTCAATAACTTTTTTCATATTATTCTATCAACACCGCCTCAAGATCTCTATTCTTTTTGTTATATATCAATTCGAATATTAAATACAAATATTTTACTTCAAAGTTTGATGAAGTCAAATAATTAAGCATTATTAAAAAAAAAAATTTGTCTTACATGTTTTCAACGAACATAATATATTATAATATTAAACATCATAAATATTGGTAGAATACACAAATTTTAAAATTGATTCATACAATGTACATCACAATGTCAAATATATTTATAAAAAAATAGTAAGTATATAAAATATCAAATATTATCGCAATCTAACATACAATAATTTGAAATAAATTTATTTCAAATAAAATTAATTAGATTACATACCTTGAAAATGATTCCAAATAAATAACGCACAAAAATCAAAATCTAAGTGTCGTTCCAACGTCAGAAGATCTTTACAAAAGAAAATAAAAAATAATATAAGAAATTATTTTGAACATACAATATATAAAAAATTAATCAAACACAATTAAAAAGTTAAATGACATACCTTGAGATTAATAAATACAAGTCGCAAAGAAGACCACAGCACAAAAACTTAAAAGTCACAACAAATATTCTCAACTAGTGTATTATACGAAAATGTATTATGAAAAACGTTTGTAATACAAAAAAGAAGGGCTGCTGAATTTATAGGCGTATGCGTGGTTTAACGACGGTTTTAAACCGTGGTTAAACAAAAAAAAAAACCGTCGCTAAATGGGTTTAACGACGGTTATAACAGAAACTGTCATAAGTTGTGTGTTTAACGACAGTTTTTTTGATAACCGTCGTTAAACCACACGAATATCGAGCAATGGTTAGAATTCCGAACGTTGGGCAGTTAACGACGGTTTCTACCAAACCGTCGTTATTTAACGACGGTTTCTACCAAACCGTCGTTATTTAACGACGGTTTTATTTTAAATCGTCGTTATTTTGACGGCGGTTATATTTAAAACCGTCGTTATTTAACGACGGTTTTATATATAACCGTCGTAATGTCCATAACTTCCCCCTCCCCCCTTCAGAACGACACAGATCACGACGGTTAGATCTTCACAGTCCGTATTTAACGACGGTTTTCTATAAACCGTCGTTAATATCTGAACTTTAACGACGGTTTGGAGAATCATTGTTAAAGTCGGCTTTAGAGACGGTTTTTGTTAACCGTCGTTAAATTTCTGTCACCATACCCCGCTTTTGTTGTAGTGAATGAATCATAAATCTTAATCAATTCTTAATTAATTGATTTATATAAAAATATAATGAGTTAATAATTAACGATATTTTTATAGGTGTTTGAAAGATATTAGTAAATAATTTAAAAATTTTAATTAGAAAAATAATTAAATAATTTTTAGTTATTTAATTATATAAAAATCAAATTAAAGTGACACGATGAAATTGAATCTTTAGAGCCTTGTCCAATTATGTATCTACAATTTCTTATTTACAATATTATCTTTAATCATTCAATTAATTTTCAGTAGTCACTATTTTTTTTATTTCTTAAATAATTTTATTATGATTTAATTTTAATATTTAGTACACAATTTTCATGAAACATACTCTACGCTCATTCTTATTATTTAAAAAAGATAGGTGTACTTTCGTTAACATTTATTATCATTTTTTTATATAATAGAAACCATATCATTGTACACTAGCATGTTGGTATTTGTCAATTTATTTTAAAATTTTTATTATTAAAATATCAAATATTGTGACTGTTTGAATTATGAATGTTGTTACGAAAAATTTAAGTATAATTATAGATATTTGGCGATAGTTACTTAAAATGAAGTGGCTTTATTCTATCTTTTTCTAAAGAGATAGAAATATGATAAGAACATTCACTAGGATAAAAATTCTTATATTTATTTAAAACAAGACAGATTGAAAAACTTTATTATATATATTGTAAAAGATAAATATAAGATATTTATTTAAAAGAAAGAAAGAAAAAAAAAAGAAAAAAAAAAGAATTAAAAAGAGAGACTACCTGATATTATGGCTATATTAATAAACGAGAGTGGACCTGAAAAAACTTCCATTTAACGAGGCAATTTATTTGTTGCAATGCCAACCCCACTTTTCCACAAAATTTTGATTGCGATGTAATCCGAAGATTGCATGCATGAAATATCTAAGTTTTAATTTCAGGTGAACTTAATTAAAGGCCTATAAAGTTGGATCCAAAGGTTGATATTATGTGAAAGGAAATAATGTCTTACCTTAAATTATATGTTTTAATAAATATTTAATATATTGTCGGTAGATTTCAAAAGAAAACTAAATGCGGCTATTTGTCTATTTAGATAAATAAATAAATAAATTTCTTTTTTTATTATAACTAAATTAAATATAAGTGGCAGTATTTGATTATTTGTGGGTAGAAATTGAAATTTACTGATAATATATCATTTCTGTATATAATTCACAACAAATATAGAATCACACCAAATTTTGTACCTCTTTTTTTCTGTATATATACTTTAAAAGAAAAAAAAAAGACTTTTTGTTTATGGAAATAGATTTGGTTATATATATTTCTAGACAAAAAGACTGAAATCTAAAGAGAATCCTCCTGTTTCAGGGCCAATTTTCTCATTGTCAAAACATAGCCATAAACGTGAGTCAATATAGCTTCATACAGACAAATACTACAAAACTGCAGTCTTACAAAAAATATTCCATTAACCTTTAGTTTTTTTTGGTGGAAAATTATAATAAAATACTTGGCTCTACCTTGTGTACCTCTCAATCTATATACCGTCAGTCATTTATAGAAAGAAACATTTTTATCATTACGTGTAGTTGAGGTGATAGAAACGACAAGTGTAACGCATATAATAGAAAACACGTGAAGTTTAATGACAATTTTAAATAGCAGAATGCTCTTTGTAATAGATATATAAATTAGAAGAATATTGCAATGACTTAGCCAAAATCTGCAGTACGATCTTTTTTTATTGGTCAATCGGTAACTCTATTGCCTTCTCTGTGTGTACGCATTATGTATTCCCACTCTTTATTCAGGAGGCTTCTGATCCTGAAGATAATTAAGCTAACGAAGAAACTTTCCTTGTCATAAAACTTTGGCGGCCCTACTTTCTTAATATGTTAGGTAATATCCTGAAAAACTCTTTAATTTTTTTCTGTAATCTTTCTGTTTACAATAAGATATCAGAAGATAAAATTTAAAATATACGTAATATATTACGTATAATTTGAGAACCATATTTATAGACAACTTTAAGTTATCTTTAGTATTTTTATTTTGTCCATCGTAAAATAAAAATTATCTTTTAGGTTTTTAAACATTAAAAATCTACAACCTATTAGATATATTAAAGTTTAAAGTATCAAAAATTTATTTGATCACTAATTAGACTTAATTTTATTTGATAATATATTATATAATTATTTATATATAAATTCAATGTTAAATTAATGATCTAACAGTTCTTTGTAATATATATATAAATTAGAAGAACATTACAATGACTTAATGTAAGTCAAGATCTGCGGTACGATCTTTTTTTATTGGTCAATCAATAACTTTATTGCCTTCTCAGTGTGTATGCTTTCTGTATTCCCACTCCTTATTCAGGAGGCTTCTGATCCTGAAGATAATTAAGATAACGAAGAAACTTTCCTTGTCAAAAAACTTTGGCGGCCCCTACTTTCTTAATTGAAGATAAGATATGGTTGGGCAAGCGTGAAGAAAATTGAAGTTCAAATTGTTGTTTTATTAGAAAGTCTCCTATGTTGTGCTAGCTGTATAATTGTCCTTATGAGAGAATACCAATTTCAATTGAATTTGATCTTCTATATATCTCCAAGAACTGCTGGTCCATTCTCTAGAGTTCTACACGAGTTGAGCCATAGTGATTTACGAGATAAACAAACTATTCAAACTTATATAATATTTTTATACAAACATGTTTAAAGAGTTAAATGGGCCTTTTTTGAACTCAATAAATGAGTTGTATTTTGAATTATTATATACTTTGTGTAAATAAATTTATATTATAAAATATTTATAATTTTATATAATATCTGAATATTTGTTAAAATATTTTATTTTATTTTTAAAAGAGCTGTTCACAATTTAATTAAATAAACTGAGTATCAAATTTTCAAATTCGGTTCGTTTAATTAAACAACATCATGTTATGGTTAAATTTATTTATTTAATAAATGAATTGAGCTATTAACCAAAAAAAAAAAAAATGAACTGAGCCAAATGAAATTCTATGTATGCAGAATTTCAACTGTTGACAAAGAGTTTAGTTCATTTACAACTCTAAAACTCCACGATCCATTACCCTAACATCCAAAATGGGATACGTTTTTTAGAGAGAGCATCTATGGTTGATGCAAATTAAATGCAAAATATATAAAATTTGGAAAATTCTCAATTAAATCTAGTTTATATTTCATTTGCTTTGGTTTAAGTTTTATTTTTCCAAAAAGTATCATAATTAATTATTCTCCTAATTATTCTTCGGGTGAGAACGATTCAAACTTTGATGACAATTCTATAAATATTATTGTGCGAGACTAATCTCGTTTGAGTCTTAAAGTAATTACGGTTTTTAACCCCTCTCATAGTGACGTCTATTAAGATTCAAGTCTTTAGAGGTTGTTTGGTTCGTGAAATAGAAATAGGATTTTCAAGATTAAAACATGAGAATATGTCATTCTTATATTTTATTCAACTTTTAGAAAAATATTTTTTGAGAATATAACATTTTTAAATGTTTCAGGAGAATATATTGTCTTAAATTTCTATGGAGGAGGTGAGAATATATGTTGTAAAATCAAAAGATAATTTTACCTTACTTTACACTTAAAACTTTTAAACTCTAAATATCAAATTCTAAATTCTAAAAATCTAAATCCTAAAACCACAACTTCAAAACTCCAAATTAGATTCCAAACTTCAAAATTTTAAATTTTAAAATTCTAAATTCTAAACTCTTAAACTCTAAATCTTAAACTCCTAATACTAAATCCTAAAATCTCAAATTTTAAACTCCAAAATTTAAAACTCAAAACCCCAAATTCAAAAAGTTAAATCTCCAAATCCCATGCTCCTAAGTTTTAAACACTGAATTCTACACTTTAACATGCATTTTATCTTTTTTTTTTATTTAATTACATATGTATTTTATCTTTTTATATGTTAAAACTTGGTAGCGGTAATTTTGAAAAATTGTCAAATATTCCTAGAAATTAATATTGATGTGAACCAAACTTGACAATGTTAAATTTTCAAGAATGTAGTAAAATATTTTTAGTAATACAAGTAATGAACCAAACATGAGAATGTTGTAATCCCAGAAGTGTGATTCTCAAAAGTCATATTCTCAAGATCGTACTCATTCTAAAGAATCGTTGATTTTGCGAACCAAACACCCCATTTGTCTACTCTCTTAATTATCTCTGTTAGTGAATATTGCATCTACCCTACATATTATATTTCACGAAATTAAAGCAGATTTACCAATTCATCCAAATCTGAGCCTTGCTTTCTATATGATTGTAGAAAAAATAATATCAATCAAGGGTAGCTGATTGATTCGGAACTTCCAGCAACCAAATATTCCAATCGATATCTTACTTAGCTTGATTCTCCCGGCACCACTTATTTTTCTTCTCCACATACCATACCGATATATTACTGTTTACATCAGAAGGAGCGTTTGGTTTGCTGAATTGTTTGAATTTTCGAAAATGTCATTTTTTCATGTTTAGTAGAAATAAAAAAAATTACGAGAATGTTACATTTCCTGAAATTCCTTGTTTTCATTTCAGTGAGAGGGGGTGACAATGTTAAATTCTCATTAGTTAAAAAAATTTGTGTAATAAATAATTATAAGATAATTACAATATATAATAAATATGAAAATATTATATTTTCAAAAATTTAATTTACAAAAATCACATTTTCATAGATACGCTCTCCGGTGGTGGTACGAGAATATTTAATTCCACTTACCAAATACCCATAAAAACCTTGATGACTTAATTTTCAATCAATTGTTCTTATCAAATTGTTTATTTCATCTGCTAACTCAAAGCTTAATGATTAGACAAGCCACTTGATTTTCTTAAAATGTTGATTATAAGTAGATCTATTTTATTATTGTATATCTTTATTAGCTATCAATGACAGACAGAAAAAAATTGTGCAGGAAACTATTACTATACACTAGTATATTTTGACATCGTTTGTGTCTATCTATTTTAAATTTTTTATTAAATATTTTTACTGCGTTGAACCATGAATTTTGTTATAAAATAATTAGGTAGTATTATTAGTTTTGGTCAAAGATTAGGTATTATTATTGATAATATCCTAACTGGACCAACATAGTTTAAAAGCTCAACCAAATATCGAAGCTCGGGCTGTATCGATTCCACTGAAAGGATGCCATCGTTAGGGCTCTAAACCTCTTCATTGATAACTATTCTTGGGATTATTTATTCCAAAATCCTTGAAGACCAGTCCTAACTGAATGCCACAAACATGGAATCTCACTTGTATAAGAAATTTATTAGAATGCCCTTAAACAACTGACTCAATGATCCTATAAATAAGATTTCCTTTGTCCTCAAAAGATTAGTCTCTTGATTGTCGACTGATGAAAGGATACCCTTATTGCAAACCAAATTCATTTTATTTTTCTCTTGAATAAATGGTTTTATTTGACTTAAATGTCAGAGTCTTTGTCAGAGACATTGCTTTGGTACGGAAGTGACCATACCTTATGCTAGAGGATTGCTTGGAGCATGAGGTCCTACCCCCCCAACTAATTACCTACCATTCACCAATTATAATGATTTGGTGATAGTTATTTTAAATTGAAGTGGTTTTCTATCTTTTTAAAGAGATAGAAATATGATAAGTAAATGTCAACGAATGTCCAATTGGTGTAAAATTACTTGTTTATCCTTAAATGTGAATAAAATTAACTAGTTTAATTTTTCTGAAAACAAAATAAAACCATTTCAAAGTTCAAACACGTGTATTAATAAACGTAAATATGTTTATTATACCTATTACATATGAAAATAGGAAAAGTTGATAGTTCAATCTATAGCTATAATAAATGAGAGTGCACCTGAAAAAGTAATAGTTTCATTTTGTGAATAAACTGTGTATGATCCTATAAACTTTCCATTTGATGAGGCAATTTATTTGGTGCAATGCCGACACCTTTTTTATTTATTTGACTTTTGATTGGAATTCAAATTCAATCCTAAAAAAGCCAGTTCTTGGTGCCAACCCAACCTTTTTCAACAACTTTTTTATTGCGATGTAATCCAAAGAATGCACGTGGTGGTAATTAAAGGCCTATAAAGTTAGAGATATACGTACGAAGCCACAGGTTGATCTTATCTGAAGGGGAATAATGTCTTGTATTTTTGTTTTAAAAAAGCCTATTCTAGAAAGGACTTATTTCCAGGTAGTATTATTGTTGTTTTTTTTCCTGATTTGTAAATATAATTATTGACCCAGTGCTATATTTACAAACTATAGATACTTCACAATAAATTGTGCGGCATTTCATATTTTATCGTATCCATGTTTTTGTTAATATCATGTGTTGTTACTAGTGTTTATACTTCTTAAGTCACAAAAAAGTTATATTAAACCTTTTGACTTATTTCATTCATAATTAGTACATGTTGTACTAATTAGTAATTTAATTAGTCTTGTACTTGTATTATACATGAGATATTTAAATTTTGAAATTACTTTAATGTTGTTTTTACATTATAAATTTTTTAAAGAATTTTTTAAATTATATATATTTTTTGCAATTATGTATTTATTTTATTTAAAATTCAAACCATATATTCTATTATAACTATATAATTTAGAGTAAATATAACAAAATTTTAAAAAAATTAAATATTAAAAATAGTAATTCAAAACATCTCAATTAGATAAGATTAAATGAATGTGGTAAAATATATTAGCGACTTGTAAGAGTAAGTTTAAGGAATTGTATATATTCTAATTATTTTACAATGTGAAATCCATTAATTAATCGCATCATCTCTCTCCCTTGATATATATAATTTCACATCAAATTTTGTACCTTTCAAACTTTTTCTCTATACTCTTTAATATTCTATATTGTTCAAAAGAAAAAGATTATGTTGATGGGACATTAATTTGGTGAGTAAATTAATAATTTGATTCGTGAATTTGTAAACTCATTTAATTTTAGTCTCTAATTTTTTTTGAGTGCACAATTAGTCATTGAAATTATCAATTCGCTATATGTTAGTTATTTTGCTAGTCCTATATAACGAGTTTAATATTTTTGAATATTAACATGTGTATTCAAAATAATTCAAAGATTAAAGCTAAGTTGATATATAAATTTTTGGATCATTTGATTTGATTTTTACTGCTCTAAAGACAAAAAGAGAAATCTAGAGAATCCCTTAAAGGGCCAATTTTGTCATAGTTTCATGAGAAACATTACTCTTTTCCTTTTAAGTTCACCCTTCATGTATACAAAGAGTACTAATTAAGCATAGAGAGATTATCCGTTGACCCCCTAAAGATACAATTATAATTAAGATAACGAAGAAACTTTCCATGTCACATAATTTTGGCAGATTTGTTTTACTTTTCTCAATTGAAGATAAGATAAGATATGGTTTGTCAAGTGTGAACAAATTGAAGTCAAATATTCCTGTTTTATTTGTTTCCAATATGGTGCTAGCTAGCTTTTAAGTTTTAATAACCTTATGAGAGAATAGCGATTTCAATTGAATTTGAACTTCTACATATCTCCAAGAAGTGCTGGTCCATAGTGCATTACTATATATAACATCCAAAATGGGACGCGTTTCTAACAAAGAGAGCATCTATCACAAATGCAAATTATACATAAGGAAAACAAATTTAGGCTAATCCAATTTACTAAATATGTAGAATAAATTAATTATGTATAAATATGTAATCATGTCAGGACTTTTTAATGGAACACTGATTTAATATGTTTATTTATGATTAATGATTGATTTGATATACTTATTTTTAAGAGTCAATACTTGTTTTGGTTCTTGTAAAATACACACTTTTCAATTTGATCCTTAAAATTTTATTTTCTCATTTCAATATTCTAGAGAGTATTTTGTCTTCCAACATGTCCCTGTATTAACTTGTTAACAAATATTTAATACTTTCATATATCTAACCTATCTAAGAGCTTATATAATTTAAATATGCTCGTAGCATCGTCAGTAAAACTAATATGATAACTCTTTGTTAGTAAGGATAATGTGCCAAATTTTTTTATAACAAGATAGCTTTTTAATAAGAAAGTAAAATTTTTAAAGTCTATATTAATAAAAAAAGTATACCTTTAATAGACAGAGATTCTATCTTAGAATTTCACTTTGAAGTTTTACTTTTTCATTTTATTCTTCTGAAACTATTTTATTTTCAAAAAAAATCCTTGCATGTTAACCTGTGAACAGATATTTATCACATTTATGTATCTAGTCCAACCAAAAACTTACATAATTTAGATATGCTCTTAATTTGGTTTACGAAGCACATATGATAAATATTTTTTTATAGAGATAATGTGGGCGAGGAAGTTTTTGAGGATAAAATAGTTTTTAGAGAATTAAAATAATTTTTTCTAAGGGACTATATTAGAAAAAAAGAGCATCTTTTAAGAATCAAAATAACAATTCACTCTTGCAATCTAAAGATCAAATCTACAAGCCAAGGATATTTTAAGAATAAAAAATGGTTATCTTATCGTTCAAATGGTATTTCAATCAATGACACTACTCTTCATAGAAATATGAAAATCCCAAATGGACTGCATGAATCTGCATACAATAGCTCTTTCTCAAGGGCTACTACCTCTGCCTAGCTAGCTAGCTGCCTCTTAATATTCTTCAGAAGATTTCCCATCGTGGCAGATAACGATAATTAAGCTAACCCATGATCCAAAGTGGCCGGGTTTGCCGGGAGTCAGATATATATAGTTCTACATGAAACTATCTACTATATATAACTATATGTACAAGAAAAGATAGAGAGAAACAAAGAGATAGAGAAGTTAAACTAGGCTGAAAAGAGAGATGGAGTCACTTTTCAGACACTAAAACAAACACAAGATAGATAAAGACAAGGACACTGCAACACATAAAATTTAGAGTATCGCATCGTGTCTAATACGGGTCAAACTCAGACACTGCTCATATTTTTAAGTGTCTGTGCTTTGCAGCTTATGGCTCTTGTTTGAAGAACATGGAAGGGACTATGTCTTGAAGGAGGCCATAGTCAGGAGGAAGCTGATGGTAACTTTGTGAATTATAAATGGAGCCTCCTGCAGAAGCAAGAGTTGTTTGGTTGGTATTGATGAGGTTACTATGAGCAATCTGACGAAGCAAATGATCTTGTGGGAAGTTTGACCCTGGTGCGAGTAGTGGAGCGGGTGTTGTTAGAAACATAGAAGAAGGAGGTGTGAACAATAATCCAGCAGCAGCATTATTCCCTCTCAACGAAGTGGGGACAGGATGGTTGTGCTGACCTTCATACGTTGTTATCACAGTGGTTGGGTCTTGAAATGACCTCTCCACACGTTTCTTCACTGTGCACTTTTGTGTAGTGCACCTGTAGTAGCTCCTGAAACGGCACCTCTATTATGTCAAACTTGCTTCAATGATATAAACTAGAACATATACCTCAAAAAGCAAATTTGTCCCAGACTTGAAAAATACTCATGTTAAATGCGATTCATCAACATTTTACTTTTTAATCGGATATTTAGATTTTATCATATCAATTTAAGTCCTAGCTAGACACATTAGAAGAGTTACAATATTCGTATATGTCTATGAAATGAATCAAATATTCATACTAAATATATGATGCAATACTTATATTGTGTCCTGTGTCCGGGTAGCCATGCTTCTTACCTTAAATAAATCCATATTTCATATCAAATTCTTGGGTGTAAAGTAAGAAGTCATTTTTATATTAATCTATATATTATCCACAGAGTGGGGGGGGGGGGAGAAATTTTGAATCTTATTATCTATTTGCTTTTCCTTAGATTCTATATTTAATTTAGGGGGAATTTTTATATTTCATTTTATTTATTTTATATATCTGGCTCTCATTTGGGAGTGATAGCTATCAGATTTTAGCAGATGAAGAATATAGTTGATAGAAATCAACATCCCTATCTTGTAGAATAAGCAAAAAGATTTGCTGGAAGGTTCGAGTTTTATGTGGAAGTTACAATATTCTTGAAGTAATTAAATTTGGAGAATAACTTTTTTTTTTAATTCATTTGATTCTATCTAAGATTCGAATTTGAATTCTCAGTTTTAAAAGTAATTTCAATACCACTAAATCAATCAACTCAGTTAGAAAAATAACGAGAGAAGTGTGTATGTATGTACCTTGGGTAAGGGCTATTCTTGACAGCTTTCTGTCCATATTTTCTCCATCGGTATCCATCTTCTAGCTGATCAACCTCACTCTTAGTCATGAAGGCAAACCTTGGCTCCTTCTGCTTCTTCTCTCCTTTTTTCTTTCCTTTGTTCCTGTTCATAAATCCAAATTAAAACAGATTAATTCTGAGGACTTGCACCATTTTAGGTTAGACTTAGATTGAAAAAGAAGAAACTATTACCCTTTACTCTTAGATCTTTCTCCTCCTTCTTCACCTTTCACCTGGCCGTTTTTCCCTGAATCTTCTTCAGCTCCAGCTTCAGAATTAGAAGAGGAAGAGAGCGATGAGTTCTGGGTCACCGGAGTTTCACTGCCACCGCTTAAATCTCCGGCTTCTGCTGGCTGTTTCTGATTTCCTTCACCAGATAAAAATACCTCTGATGAGCCAAAAGAAGCTGCTAGTGAATTGTAGTCCATAGCTCCTTGCAAACATTCAGTGAAGCTTATGTAAGAGGGATCAGCAAAGGCGTGTGAATCATAAGCTGATGAACTAGAAAAGTTATTTTCAGAGTACATGGCTTGCTGATTATGGTCTGGGACAAGATCCTGGTAAAAAAGTTCTTTAGGTTCATCAGACATGAAGAAGAAGAGTTTGAGATTTTTTTTTCGAGTTTGAGACTTTGAAGCAGCTTGTCTCCTGAAGTTGTTTGTGTGTGTGTATATATATATATATAATTAAAAAAGTCTTTGGTTTTTTTAAAATGAAGTTGACATAATACCTTCCCAATGAGAGAAGACTAAAAAGTGCTTTCTCATAAGGAAACATTTTCCAGTTCATACTTGGCCTCGCTACTTCAATTAAGGAGACTGATCAATATTAGTTAGGGAGATAGGGAGATTGTCACTGCCTGGCCTTTGAATAAAAATAAAAGCTTACCAAAAAAAAAAAGAAAAAAAAAAGAAAAACCACTCTTATAATATCATTAATTGGCTCTAACCCCACTTCACTCTCAATAACATAAGAATTTTGGTCAAGACAAAGGACACAGATTAGGTAATTTTGACTGAAATATCTCTCTAATTTATTAATTTTGCAGTTGATTCCATAATTTATCTACTTTATTACTCTTTACCTTCTTATTTTAATAGTAGTTACATAAAATTATTAAAATATATTTTTTATAAAGAGAGTAGACAAAATAAAGTATCAAACAAATAAGAAAGTATTTTGATAAATTTATATAACAATAATTAAAGATAATGTCTAATTTAAATGGTAGAGGTCGAAAGTGCAATAGAACAAATAAATTAGGAAGTTAATTGAAAAAAATTATAATTAAAAATAAAAATTAAGATAGAAAAATACAAAGCCATCGTCGTGGTAGTCTTATCAATTTTTTTGTTACACTACATCTATATATAAATATGAATTTTATTTTATGTTTAATTAATTAAAATATTGCATGAGCAATTTGATAGTGTTAATACTAATATGATTAATTTGTTTTTGAAGGGTTTGTGTTTTCACTAGAATCTTTAACCTTTTGAACCTTCAAAACTAGGCCATAACTAGGATGCGTTCTAGAAAGTTTTACTTGACTATTCAATTCGGTCCAATTTGTAGTCCTCCAAACTATCTTCTCTCAAAGGTGATCTTTTTCACTTTTTATGCCAACATCCTACGAACTACGTAAAGATGAAACCACCTCTTTTTACACATAAAAAGTACAGTAGAATCCAAGATGACTACTCAAGCTTTTGAGAATCCCAATTAAAACTTGAGTCACAGGTCTATCTTTCCACTCTTCAAATGTGGTTGGCAAAGAAGTCAAAGAAAGCATGGTTGACTCTCTCTCTCTCTCTCATTTGCTTAGTGCATGTAAAATTTCACCATTTTTCTAGAATGTTTTAAGTTTTTACAGTACTTGATGTCAATCACCATTTTTTTAGAATGTTTGAGTTTTTACAGTACTTGATGTAAATAAATAATTAAAAGTTACATACACCGTTAATTAGTAAAAATGATAGGTGATTTATGATTTTTAAAAAATTAGAAGTTTTTAAAAAAATATTATTATAAAAAAGTAAAAATTTTAATCACTTAAAAATTTTGAAAGAAATTAATATATAATAGTAAAAAGAATAGTTAAAAATTTCCATGTACATAAAAGGCTTCATTTTTTATAGGGCGTGTGGAGCACGTGGTTTGAGTAGCGCGTGAGGGAGCCGTGATTTGTGGCCGTGGGCGGTCAATGATTCAAACTTTTTTACTTTGTAGAGTCTTGTCTAGGAATAAGAGCCTTACACGTGTTAAGAGTGACACCGGCATTTGACCGTAGCCGACACGTGATGAGGCAAGTGTCGGAGACGGTCTTTGGCTTTGTCCTGCTGATGCGTAGCCAACGTCAGCATATGCTCTCTTCAATCCCTTCACAACTTCACACCCGTTTTTCTTTTTCCAACTCTGATTTATATAGGTTTAAGGAAAAAATTTAAGAGTAAATTTTAAAGCGTTTGTCATCAAATTTTGTAATAAAAATATAATATATTGATATTTTTTGAAATTTAATATCATATTATTAAATATTTTGAAAATTTTTATTGATATCATATTATTAATATCATATTGATATTTTTTATTGATATCATATTATTAATATCATATTCTTCTCTCAGTATTTGGAATGCTTGATATTTTGGTGAAACATAAAATTTTAATTTAAAAATAAAAAATAATTAATAGTGTATAGTTATTTATCTTTTCACAACTCAATTTCATCTTCTCTTATTATTGTTTTTAAATATTTAATTTTCATTTTAAAAAATAAAAAATAAATAGATAATAAGTTATTATTGAAAAATTTACAATTTTATGATCTCATAATTTTTAAGAATAGATTAGAATAAAATTATAAATTTTTTTATTGATTAACGTATCAATATATTAGTAACTAATAATGTTGGTTGCATATTATTAACTGATAAAAATTAAAGAAAAACATAAGTATTTACAATATTTATGATAATTGTTAGTTGAATAAATAGTTTTCGGTTTTTGTTTCTCTTTTAACTTCCATAATCTCTTTTGGTGGCATTAATTGAGCTTTGAGATGGAAATTATTGCAGTGTATGACTATTTTTCTGTTCCTCTTTGGATTCGGTCATCATGTTGGTCCTTTCCTTTTCACTCTTCGTTCTTCTTTTCTAATAGAAAAGATGCTTTACGTATAGAAAATCCAACCATGTGTTTATTTCCACATCACTAGAAGGGAGGAAATAAACACGAAAGGGAAGACATGAACGTTTGGTACGTTGTTGTGTCAATTTCATCACTATCTGATTCGATTTTTAGAAGACCACTTAAAGATATCTAGATTTTGCTCCAATATTTTTTTTTTAATTCTTGGTGTGTATTTATACACTACTTGAATATAAGATTAATCTTATTCAAAATAATGAGATTATTCTTTTTTACAGACACTTTTTTTTTGTAAATTTGAATTTTTAATATTACAAAAATATCTCAATTGCTAAGATCAAATTTATTTATGAGTTGAATCACAATTGGAATTTGCTCCAATACCATAGAATTGGTAAAATTTTAATTAGAGGATCGTAAATTATTTAAGTTAGTTTAATGAATTTTGAATATATATATATATATATATATATATATATATATATATATATAATTAGAAAATACATAAGTTAAAGATCAAATTAATTATCATTAATACATGAGTTATTTTATGCCATTTATGTAGGCTAAAACTGTTCACCTGCACATTATTTTTTGGTAAATATATAATTAATTGTGATTTCTATATTTTGACAATCATTCTACATAATTAAAATTTTAACATTGGCGACTAATTAACTCCTTTAATCCAAAATATCACAAATTTATAAATTTTAACTTTAGCATTTTGGCTAAGAATTCATGTATTAATTATTTTCTTTAACTTCTTAATAAATATAATAACAATTTATTTATCATATGTTAAAAGTTTAAACCCATTAATTATCAAAATTGAACTGTAAGGATAAGATTAATTAAAATATATATTTTATATTTTACTCAAACAATCTTGTTTTTCTTATATGAAAAATATGTTTCATTATTTAATATATTTTTGTTTGCATAATTTGATTACTTAAGATCAGTCCATATTCAGTAAATTTCTAAATGAATTCTTATAATTTAAAAATTTGTAATTAGATTCTCGTCGTTTAAAATCTTTTTAATCCCATCTTTGACATTAAATTGTTGTCCAAACTTTGCTAAGAGATGCTAAAATGACTTTAAAAAGTGCATATGTGTTAGATCCCATATCAGCAAATACACGTATAATCTGATCCTTACAATGTCACTAACCCTATAACTTATAAGCTTTAATTTAATCCTTATTTTTTTGTTAAATTGGGGTTCCCTCACTTCGCATATCTAAGTAACCTATTTTTTTCTCTTGACAATTATGAATCATATTATTGCAAGCAAAATAAAGAAATTCCATTATGTAACTCCATATAAAGCTCAGTCTTCTCCCGCTCCTAGCATCTGATGGTACAATTGCAGCAATATGATAGATAAGATAGGATCGGATTTAAGATTTAGAATTTAAGATTAATTGTTCCTCCATGTCGCAATTAACAAGGAAAATTAGCAATCATGTTATGTTGCCAGCACTTTGTGCTGTGGTGACTCGTGCATCTATTTAGCCATGTTAGCATTTCTTAAGACATCATGGACAACAATTTGATGCCAAAGACCCGAATATAATTTTTTAAAAGTAGATTATATTATAAATTTTTTAAATTATAAGAACCTAATTAAAGATGATTGAGTAATTAAACCTAAAAAAATTTATTACTTCAAAATCTTTCCTCCCATGTGATAATATGAAGACGCAGTCACTATTTTATAATATTTGTGTATATGCAAAAGGAAACTCTTGTAACTATTTCTCATAAGAAATATCAGCTTGACCTACAAGACTCGGTTAATTTCCAAAAGAGCTTTGACATTTGGTCTATCTATGTATGATGAAAGAGAGGTCCACTTTCAAGGCCTTACAACCACAATAAAAGATTTTGATCAACAAATATCAGTCAAGTTTTACGGCATTAATGGAGTGACATTTAATTACTGTTCATTGATAACGAGAACTTTGAATATTTCATAGAAACAAAGACCAGGGACATGGATATTCAACTCTCATCATTCTGTAATTTGGTAAGATATAATTTTTGTTACGGGGAAACTTATATTTTTTCATTCTAACTTTTGTATTCAGTTATAGTTTTTTTTTTCATTAGACGTTAAATTTAAGGGTAGCTATGTGAAATAACTAAAATATCTTTTTATTTGCTTGCTTTCTTATTTTGTCTTTCTTTATGGGAAGGTTATTTTTATAATTTCATATAATGACCAATATTAGAAGTAACGTTTAATTTAAATAGAAGAAAGTTGAATGCGATGGGACAAATAGATTAAGAGGTTAGTTGCAAAAAAGATATTGATAATTATATATTTACATTATACAAATAAATAATGAATAATCCATAACTAAATAGTCTAATTTTTATTAATGATTCATACTAATTAACCTTTCTTTCATAGAATTAGTGAAAAATAACCTATGGGAATGGATTTTGATAAAAAAATAATTTGTCATTGTAGAAAATCTTGAAAAAAAAATTATATATTTGTTTACTTTTTAGACATTCATTTATATAAACGTAATGTAAAGGATTACATCAGACACATAAGTCAGTAAACATCAAAAGACTAACACAAGAGTACAAGTATACAAGCAAAGAAAATTAAAATACAAGCTTGCACTTCTGAGTAACAATGAATATTAGATAAACAATTATAGAGCAAAAACAGAAGCAACATATAGCTCAAGCACTAATCTAAAATCACAAATGTAGGATTTACATCTTATCATGATAGAAACCAACTATCAAAACAAAAATAGAAGAAATAAAAAGGACTTCAATGGAGAGGCAACAGAACCTCCCAATTTTCTAAAAGTTAAATTTTTATCATCTTTTATCAAGAAATGAAGAGCAAAGTTGTAGATTTAAATAAAAAAGTTTACGATTCTTGAAAGGCTAAAATACTCTTACTAAGAAAAGAAAAGAAAAATTTCATAGAGGAAGAAAGAAACTCTCATGAGAAGAAAAGAAAGAAAGAAGAACACAAATAAAATTAGGAAATAATAAAAGGAAGGGGGGGGGGTGCCGTCAATTCAGCGATTTGCAGAGACTAGGGTTTGTTTTCGACATAGTTAGAGCTATGACCCTAAAAAGAAAAAAGAAAGACATTGTTGGGTCCTATATGTTGGCTTATGTAACTTTTCATGTAGTTATTTTGTCAACATCCATCAACCAATTATATCCATATGTGGAACCTCTTAAGGTCTGCAAAATTGGTCATGCATAGTACAGATGCCGATGTCAAAAAGCCAGGGAGAATTATGTTAATATATTATTATTTGGATTTAAATTAAAAAGGCTTTGTGTAGATGGAATGTGCTTAATAAATTATGTCAACAACCACTCAGGTTTTCCTATGAACAATGAAGAACTTGGAAAACTTTGAAGGATATATATATGGCAATTATGTTAATATGAATTTTTCTTAAGAGAAATTACACGCTCTCACTTTAATCTTTGTATCCAGTTATAATTTCTTTCATAATCTATTAATTTACGATTGGCCATTTAATATATTTACTTCATTGCATTTTGTTTTTTATCATATAAATTAGACATTAGTTTTAAAGATAACTATATAAAATTACAAAAATATTCCTCCCATAAAGAAAAATAAAAAATAGGGTATTAAACAAACATAATAGTATTTTGATAATTTTATTCAATTATTGTTAAATTTAGATGTTAGAGGGAAAAGTTAATGGGATACATTAATTAGGGAGTCAATTGCAAAAATTAATAGATTAAGAGAAAAATTACAAGTGGAATAAAGATCAGGGTGGAAAAACACAATTTTCTCTTTTTCTTATTTATTCACATACAATTAAATCAAAATTGAAAAATATGTTGGAAATATATTTAAGTTTCTCTTTTGTACAAAAATTGAAAGAAAAAGTTTAGTTTCTTGCTATGTTTTAAGGCCTATATAATATTATATAAAGTACCAAAATTTTATAATTCTTAACAGTGTAAGACAACAATTCAAAGTTAGTTCTTCTATAATAAGCGATTACTTTACGCTAATAATCGATCTAAGCCCTAAGCGTGAAGTCATAAGATTAATCTGAGATAATAAAAAAAATTGATGTAAGTGCGTCATGCGCATATCATTTATTCCATAATATAAAATTTAATTAAGCTAATCCCTATGATTAAGGTATTTAATCTAGAAAAGGTATCTAGGTATATAAGCGTCAAATGCGCATATCATTTAGTCCACAATATAAAATTTAATTAATTAAGATTAAGACATTTAATCTACAACGTTAATCTATCTATATGATTGGATAATAAAAAAGCTAACAAAAACTACATCAATTATTGAAAAGCTTATGTAAACATTTTGAAAAAATGACAAATGAAAAAGAGAGTTGTGCATATTATTTAGGGGTGTTTTTTTTGGTTTCTACCATAAAATTATTTCAGATTAGTTTGCACATCAATGAAGACTAGATCTCGTCTCAGACAATCTTAAAGATATACTTCCTCACATCAGTATGATGTATTTAAGAAAATAAATTTTTTTAAATATTGATTCCGAATCTTGAACTCTGAGTAATTAAAATAGAGAGCACACTTCTTTAACAATTAGACTTCTCCCTTGAGGTTAACATCATCTAGGGTTAATCAGATAGGAGAGGTTGCTTAAAAGGGAGAACTATTGTTCTTTTTCTTCTTTATGATTGAAGAATTTGACATTATTTAAACAGTATATCAAATGAATAAAAAAGTAATGAAAAACAAAGCTTGAGATTGTTGACCCAAATTAAATTGGTTGAATATATTATAATCAAGTGACATAAAGTATAGTAAGTAGGCTTTGGTGGTAATGGAAGTCATTGTCAATATAGACGAGGGCAGGTTTTTGTTAGGTGAATTCACAGAGATAAAGAATCTTAATGGATGTGGATGCACTCAGGTCGACTCTTACCCCCTAATTTAAGGCATAAATTAAAACATTTTGATGGTCCACACACACATTCTGCCATGTCTTGCTTTGGCCATATATTATATAAGCATGCAGATTCTTCACTTAGCTTTCATATAGAATTGCATTTGATAGAAAATTAAAAATAAGAATATTTAGTTGACCCTAATCTCATTTTACACTTATGGCTATCTTATATTTAACTTTATGATTGATTAAACATAAAATTATAGGAGTTATTTCAAATATCCGATTAAAATAAATAATCGATTTTCAATAAATAGTGTATAGAGTTTAGATATTAAAATTTACATACTTGAATTAATTTTGGACGGATTCGAATTTAGTTTGACTATGGGATTGATATCAGTCCTATATCAAATACAACATAAGGTACAAAATTAAAATTCAACATACGTTTAGTTTATTATGATATTATTTATATAATTTTTTTAATAATTTATCATTTAGTTTCGAGGAGTATTATATATAATCAAGATCATCCCAAGGCAGCGGCTAAAGGGCTATAGTGGCAGAGAGTTGGAAAATTAGAGATTCTACGATGTATGTGATCATCCAATGTTTGGTTTCTTAAAATTGATCTTGAACAAAAAAATTTCACGAAAAATTATATATTTTAAGAAATTTTATGAGAAACTTTACACTAAATATAGTAATCAAAATATATGATAGGTTTGTGATTTCCTTATTTATTTATGACAATCATTATTTATTTATGCATTTTCTTAGTTTTTAATTTCTTTAGTAGTAATTAATAAAAAATGTTGAAGAGTTACTCTTGCATTTGACTTGAATAGCTTAAATAATAAAGAAAATGCCCAAGCATATAAAAGAAAAAAAGGAACCCTAATTAAGTGGTAATAATTGCATTTATATTATTTTTAGAAAATTTACGAGAAACTTTACACGAAATAGTAATCAAAATATATGATAGGTTTGTGATTCCCTTTCAAAATCATAGCAGATGTGATTCCTTAAGATTCTTTTCATATATAATTATGCATTTTTACATGCATAATTAGGAACAAGTTATTATCATGAGAAGTTCACATATTGTCACACTATGTGGTGAGATTGTGAAAGAGTTGCCTCTTGGTGGAATGTCAATTACTCCTTAATCTTACAAAATATCAATTAAAATGTGTTATGATTCAGATATTGAATCTGATGGTTATTGAGTCGTGTTGAATGATTGAAATCACCATATTATCATTGGATAAATCGCTTATAAATACTATTATATTCTCTTACTTATTTTGTATTTACCTAGTTCTTTTCTTTTTCTTTTTCTTTTTCGTTAGACTAACTTAATTATTAGGGTCTATGATAGAATGATGGCTCCGTTACAATACTAACCTCCCATTATTGTAGGTGTTGAAGATTGCCCACCGGAAAGGAAAATCCCATCGTCAATGTGTATAACATCTATTTAAGTATTCCGTATATATATATATATATATATATATATATATATATATATATATATATATATATATATATATATATACATACATACATTCTATTGTAACTTAAATGATAGAATTATTTTATATAGAAGATCGATTTACCCTTTGTTTTAAAAAGATTTTCAGAAAAATAGCACACCACGAGCATATAATCTCAAATGTACACGCATATACTGTAAATTTATAAATTAAATCCATTAATCTAATTATTCTTTATAAATTTTCCAATTAGTTTTTTTTTTGTTTTTTGGTTAGTTTTAGATAAAACCATTAATTTCCAATGAAAAATAATAGCATGATATGAATTATTGAGTATTGACACATTTGATAGTTCTATAAATATAACAATGGATTTATTAGAGAGTTTATTTAAAATTTAAAGGATTTACTTAAAAAGTAAAATATTTTTTTTGAAATTCTAAATTAGATGTTAACCTTTTCTTTTACTATGATGTCCTTAGAATAGTCATATCACTTTGGCTGTTCGGTCTAATTTGGTGTCATTGGCTTTGAACATCTTAACAACTCAAAGTGTGCATGTAATTATATATAAATAGGTATATTCTACTTGTTTAAATTTAAGCTTTGTCAACTAGCTTCAAAGGGTTTTTTCTGGAAAAAAAAAACTTCAAAGAGTTGATTTTTCAAGTTAATCATGATACTGGTTGAAAACCGGCTGGTTCAACCCTGAACCGATCCCCCATAAAGAATTATTTTTTTTATCTTTTCTTTTCCCACAAAACATCACTTGCTGGGATTTGAACCTAGGCCAACTATTGCACTACCATTAAACCCCATTGCTGCTTGTTGTATGTTATGAAACTTTTTATATATAATAGTTATTAAATTTTAAAAAAAATATAAATAATAAATATTAATTAGATTTGTATTAATTCAATACATCATTCAAAATTTATACTAAATTATCACATTGAAATTGTATTATTTGTTTGATAAAAAGTATATTTATTTATAAATGTATTTTAGATAATTTAATATTATATAAAGATATTAAAGTTTTTATTTTCATTTTTATCATTTATTGATATTTTTAATATATAAGTATTAAATTTTTAATAAATTATATATATAATATTAAATATCAGATCGACTACGGATGAACCTCAGTAGAATTATTAAACCGTGAAGTACTCGCATCTCCTATTAGGTTTAAAACATTGGATGTGATTAGATACATGGTTGCTTGTTCAAATTTAATATCAATTATTTTTACACTAGACTATTTTTTGTAAAAAAAAAAAGAGTTGTGTATATTTTAAAAATAAAAAAAATTGGGCATTTAACACTAAATTCGAATAATGTGCAAATATTTTTTTTATACATTTCTCAAACATAACATAGATAATTTCTTGCTTTTAAACGGACCACGGAAAAATAAATTAGCTTATATGCAATTTCATTAATCTAGACATAAGTAACTAGGTCAAATATAGTAACGAGATTGTAGTAGTTTATACAAAATTTTAAGTTAATTTAAATCTTTGTATTATGTACACACACAAAATTATTTAAACATCTAATTTTATCATTATTTAAAAAATCTTGTCACTTGATGATTTAAATAAAATTCCAGTCAAATTTCAATCGTATAATAATATTTTTTATTTGAAAAATAAAAAAAATATCTTATATTGATTATATTTTTGATTTCATACCAATAAATCAATTGACTTATTATTACTGGATTTGTTTTTAGAGTTAAGACCGGTCGAGTTTGAAATGAACCGAAAAAGTATGAAAAATTCATCAAGTAAAGCAATTATTGTCTCTAAGGAATGAAATGAAAGCCCCTCCAAAAAGCACCCAGTCGTAATTTTAGCTTAAGTAACAAGTTTTCTTTATATTCCACTTGCAGTTGCAGCAACTCTTTACGACAAACACAAGTCTAATAACTAAGGTTGCCTTGTCTTGCAGCATAAGTTTAATAAAGCTAGCATATCAATCCACATCATCCAAAACTTTTTCCACCTGAAAATAATTTTCTATTTCCTTCGTGAATTTATTAATTCCTATTGACTTGAAAGCAAAAGTCAACATTCCCCAATCACACTCACCATCTACTCCACTTACTTGGAATGTTCCTACTTATTCATTTTTTAAATTATTTTTCTCATCTAATTGCATTTGGAAATATTTTTGGGTAAATTTGATTTATTAAAAATAAAAAAATTATTTTATTTCATTGGACTATATATTATTAAATTATAATTTTAGTACATTAATTTTAAAATGTATCAAAATATCCTTCTAATCTTACACAAAAACTAAAAACATTAAATTTTGTGATATTTAATAACCTTTTGTGAAAGACTAAGGGAGGGCTTTGTGACATTTTAAAATTGACGTACTAAAATTATAATTAGGCCATAGTTTAAGGAGTAAAATGTATTTTTCTCTAAAAATAATTAGACCAAGTAAATTATAATTAAATAGATTTATAAGTATATCAATTTTTTTTAAAAAAAAATTATGTCTGCCATATTTATATTTATTTATCTATTTACGATTGACTTTTATTTATATTTAATAAATCTAGGTCTACTAGAAATTTTTTATTTATATTCAATTGGTTGAATGGACTTGGACATCTTTATATTTATGATATGACCAATTCTTTTAGAAAGATCCTAGATGGTAACCAAAATTTTAAATATATCACTTGTGCTTTGATTGGTATTATTCACTATATTCTTAAATCATAACAAAAAGAAATTTTATATTGCAGTTGTAATTTCTTATTATCACAGAACAATGTCCCAAGTTCTGTCTCCACCCAGTGAATCAACAAATTTTGAGTTTTTAATGTGAAAGGTTCTTCCTTGGTTTGATTCTTTCAGAGTCAAGCATTCATTTTGACCAATTCTATGTCTAACTACTAACACTTCCTCCTTTCCACTTTATATCAATAATTTTAAATTTTGGTTTGATCTTTACTTTGGCCCACCAATTCACTTGCTAGTAAACAAATAGATAGATAAATAAATACCCTTTCCACCATATTCATATTTTACTAATTATCTTCATAGAGTCATTAACTGTCACAAATTGCAATAATTAAGGATAATTTGACTCAGTCATGCTTTGTCATTTTTATCCCTCTTCTTTTTACCTCGTCCTTCTCTCTTCCCCTAACATATTGCTACTTTTGTTCTATTCCTTGTCTTCTAGTCATTTTTCTATATGCTCACTTTATTTGTAAATTCATCAATTAGTGCTTTTTGTTGACTCTCCTTCATTTGTAAAAGAATTTTGTTACTGAAAGTTCTAGCTCTAAATAGAGATTCATGCATTTATATAATAATATTTTTAGTAATATTCCTATAATAATATTTTATTATTTAATAATTAAGAATCTTTTTGAAAAAAAAATATTTTGAGAAAGCACTGTCTGTTTTTAGGATTGAAAGAATCTGATGCATTGAAGTTAGATTAAACAAGCCCAATAATTTTTTAGATCTCTTTTTTACTTAAGAATTGGTGATATTACCCTAATCTTGGATTAGTATTAATTGCTTTTATATTAAAGTTGAAAGAAGATTGAATTGAACAGTGTCTTCAAACTTCTAGAGTAGCAAGCTTTCTAGAGCAAAGTGCTAAAGCAAGAATGATGACATTAAGATCGCTTTCAAAAGAGCTAACTTTGGAAAATATAACCTTTTACCGAGTCATAGATATAAATCTAAGACAATCATAGACAACTTTTCGGTCATCAAGAAAAATTTGTTGAATTCCTCCTCTACACTTCAAAAAGGGTTAGCATTGACATAATTACTCAAGGAAAAAAGAAGAAGAAAAGAAAAGGCACTATAGAATGGACTAGAAAATGTGACATCTTCCCAGTCCCACATTGTAAGCCATAATGCGCATCAACTTGGTTTTTCAAGATGACGACTTAAACAATAATTGTGAAAAAAGGGGAGGAAATGAAAAGGAATGGAAGCAGCCTTTTAAGAATAAACCAAACCCATACCTAATTCTTTGTTTATAGCAGTTATAGTACTCAATATTCAAGCCGTTTTCATACTATGGAAAACCCAATAACGTATTATATAATTCTCTAAAGTTCAAATTCAAATGGTTCACAATAAGATGCGCACTTGAATTGTGAGTTCCGCATGAACATTATATCAAGTAGTTGTATACTTCTCAACTAATGGTTCAATCAAAGAAAAACCATTCAATGCAAGACTAAGGTTTACAAAAATATTTTTATCAGTTTGATCCTAAAAAATTGACATAGTTAGAATTTGAAACTTATAATCGTATATCTAATCACATATCACATGCTCATTTCCAATATCAACCCCCCCGGATTCCAACACTTTTTGTGTGTTTATTTAAGTTATGGCACTAAATCAAGCAGTTTTCATTATGTTATAGCATAATATTATATAATACTCCAAATCCAAATGGTTCACAATAAGATGTGCACTTGAATATATCAATTTGTTTAACATGAGCATTATATAAGTTAAAAATTAGACTGTAATGGCGTTTGAACAGCTTTCGTGCTTCTTAATTAATTGTCCAATCAAAGACAAGTTATCTACATTGAGATTAAAATTAACAAAGAAATTTCTAGCAATATGTTTTTAAGAAACGGACATAATTAGGACTTGAATTTATGGCCATCTATATAACCACATAGTATATTTATCTCCAAAATCAACCCCTTGTGATTCCATATACTGAATTTTTTGTTTATACAAGTTATAGTACTAAATCAAGCAGTTTTCATACTTAAGAACCCAAACAAGTAGAGCATAACAATTATATTATAGAATACTCCAAATCCAAATGGTTCACAAGAAAATATGCACCTGAATGTATCAGTTGGTTTCACATGAGCATTATATTAGTTAACTCACAATTACATTTTTAAAATGTAACGGTGTCTGAATTAATTTGCCGGTACCTCAATTAATTCAACTTTTTAAAGTACTAACAAGGAAAATCATTCCAATAAGGAGATTCACAAAAAAAAAAAAATCTTATAATTTGACCCTAAAAAATTAACATAACTAGAATTTATATTTCTGATCAGTGCGTCTAAGCACACCTCAAATAATTATCTCCACCACTAGGGTCTAGACCAACCTTTTGGGATTCCAATATACCTAATTCTTTGTTTATTTAAGTGGCAGTACGCGTTTTCGTACTGAGAAAAACCGTAAAAAGTAGACCATAACATCTAATATTATATAATGTTCCAAAATCCAAATGGTTCACGTTAACATGCGAACCAGATTCCAACAGTTACTTTCACATGGGCATTTTATCAGTTAACTCACAGTCACATTCACATGAGCATTATATCAGTCAAGATTAAATAATTCTTGTGCTTTATCTCATCGTCTATACCAAAGTGAAACTCTATCAAACAATTTACAGGGTGAACAATTGCCTTGTTTTGTAAGGTGCTAATATTTTGTAAGAGGTCCAAGACTGCAGATTCAGAAAGGCCCCAATAATGGGTGCCTTTCAGAGTCACTATCTGCTTTTCTCATTTCTTTTTGTTTGCTGGCTTACTTTCATCAAACACCCAAAAATGCTTTCAAAACGTGGAACAAGTTGTGGAATTTTCCTCAAGTTGAGTAGATGAGAAGGATTGGACTAAGTCAAAAGGTTCTCAAATCAGGTTTAAGAAAGCCACAAAGCTTGTCAAACTTTTTAGCTAACTTTTAGTCCACCACCTAAATGCACTAACCCAGGTTAGGTTAGCGGTCTTGGGGGCTTTGCCCACAAAAGAATATTGTTCATACAAAACTTGCTTCCTTCAGAGTCAGGGGAACAAGACAAAATGAATAATTACAGAAAAAAATAAAATAAGCAAATCGTTCAAACTATTTCAATTCAATGGTTTTTTTTTGCCTTTTTTGGTCAATTTTGATCGCTGTTTTCAGTTTTTTGACTGGTTTAGTGATTCTTTTATCAATTTTTTATTGAACGGTTCTAAAAATTAAATTGAATATCTCCACTAATTCACTTAATTTTTTGGTATAATAAGCGGATCCGTCTAGTTTTTACAATATTGATGAACATAAGCATCCATTTTATTTGAAGTTTTTGTAGTGGCTTATAAGCCTATGAATTTATCAATCTATCTCATAATTGCTATCAATTAGGAACAATTTATCTCTAATTTAGGCGTGAAGGGTAAATGAACAACCACCATATACAAAAGCACAACATCTGGATCACCAAAAGCTTTTTCTATTGCTAAGGAAAGTTTTTTTTAGATTGATCCAATAATTTGAAATATTTTTTAGTAAGACTTATTTGGCCCGCTTATCTTTTATAGAATAGGTCTATTTAAGACCAAAAACCAAAATATGAATGATATTTTGCTAGCATCAAATTTGGTACATTAGAAGATAGAGGTCAGTTTAACTTGCTCCATGGCCAAAAGAGAAGTTACTTGTACTATAATAGAAGCTGTAATTATGCTTCCACTAACCAACAATACCAAGTACAGCTAAATGGCAAGTATTTTCTCAAATACCTTTTCTTTAGCCACATATGAGATATTCAAATTAAAAATGCAAAAAAAAAAAAAAAAGAAAAAAAAAAAGGATTTTTACTGCTTATGACAGAGGAAAGACAAGGTGTATTGACCCATGAACTCAGATATGGATTAAGCAAACTTAAATAGCAAAAATCTAATATTTACAAACTTAGAGAAAATCCCATTATCATGGGTAAGATAATACCATATGAGAGAGTCGTCAAGAAGTTCCACTTTATTTGCAGAGTTAGCAAAGATATATAAATTCAGAGCCAGAGAAGCTCTCAGGCAAAATATGCAAAAGAATCAATATAATTAATTGTCAAAAAGAATTTGTACAAAATAATCATTTGCCCAATCAACATGTAGCCCTTCATTAACACAGGCAAGATCATTTCCCCGATCAGAATATAATGTTTAAAATCTAAATTCCAGCAAGATTAGTACTTATTCTCCTCTAAACAATTTGCAAAATTACACAGGCAACAGAAACATGGGATGCTGTTTCTTGACCTGCATTCTTGTTCAACATATGCCTTATCTAGTTAATGATCATGATGAAAGGGTAAGGAAGGGGGGGGTGTAAGATACTGGCATGCAAACTTGAGAATCTCATATTCCCCATCACAATAAAAATAGGATTCTCAATTGCACTTTGGATAACCATACTGAGGTTGTTATCAATGACGAGCCTCCATGAGATCAGCTAGAGTTATTTTTCCACATTTTCCGGAATCTATCCTATCAAACTTCTCAGTAACCTGCACGATGTCTTTCTCCAACAATTTCCCCATCTCCTTGAGCTTGTATATAACAAATTCTGATTTACTGCATCCCCAAAAATCAATATAATGAGCAAATTCACAAGCTGTGTAAGTCACCAAATTGAAGCAAAATAAACATGCATAATGAAAACATCGAAGAAGTAGAATGATGATACTACAGAAAAGGGATTTAAGGAATACAAAGCACAAATGAGACCACTCATAGGACATTACAATAAGTAATTGAGTGTCAATGATACACAACAATGAAAAGATATGGTCGAAATCCACCAGAAACCGAAAACAGAATCTGTAAACACAACTACACAAGACAAGTGTATAAAAAACTTTGTCTTTCTCTGAACTGTTATAGAAAACCAAACACTGAAGAAAAGCAATAGATGATGAGCAGACAGGAAAAGAAAAGCAAGTAATTTTGTTTTCCATTCTTCTAAATATACCAATTAACAAAGCAAGTATTGGATTATGAAATCTCCCCATAGAAAAAGCTCATGTTATTATTTTGCTCAAGCACTGAACTAGTTTCAAATAAGAAAACACAACAGTTAAGAAGCATCCATGGAGCAATTAGAAACAAGAACTTTTCATTTGTATGGTCTATCATTCACCTTTTTTAACTTTGGATAATTTTTCAACCAATGCTTCTGATTGCAGGAAAGCTGTATTCTTCAACAACGACTCCATGTATAGCTCGAGGGGGGAGGATTTAAAATAAAATAAAATAAAACACACACACACACACATACAAACATATAAATAATTATTACAATTATATGATAAAGATTACTGGAAATCGCCAAAAATTGATTAGGCATAAGATTGTTGACCAATTAGATTGAATCAAGGTATATCAGTTGTCAGTAAAAACTTCCTTTACAATTGTTAAAAAAATAGGGTTCTCCGTATACTAGTGAAAGAGAAAAATGCCAGCCTTTTAGTATTTGTGTTCAAGGATCTAGGTGATCTTAATCATTAAACATAGAGCTGTTAAACAATTAATGCAAAAAAAGGTTGAAAAGTTTGTTAAAACTTGCTTGTCTATTGTAAAAAGCCAATTAAGATATGGGGTTCTCTTTGAAAGTTCTATATAATCCAAAATTAAAAAAGGTGTAGCCTTTCCATACTTTTGTGCTTTAAGATGTAGATTGTCTTCATGATTGAGCATAAAGGTTAGAAACAAATAAGGTAAATCAAGGTTTAATACAAAATTTATACATTGTAAGTTGACCCATGATTTCTAATATACAAATCCATTATAAACATTGATTAGGTTTCTTTGTGTAAGTTCTGCATATAATGATAATCTTGTGTTAAACAGTGTAGGTTAATCCAGCGAAAAGATAAATAAATTTACTGCCTCCTTGAACAGACTAAACCTGTCAATATTACAGCAGTTGTAAGAAAACTTATTTCCAAATGTAATTCCCCCTCGCAACCAGCAACAAATACACCCTATCTACCAGTATTTTATAAAAACTTCTTGAACCTCCCATAGCTGCACAGAATAACCATTTCCAACCTTATAATAAAGAAGTTGCACGAATTAATCCCATCTACAACAGACAGTCTTTCAATTACTAACTCTAATAAAAACAGAGTACAGGCTATGAAGAAGTTCACCCTGTATTTTTCCTTTCAAAATTTCAAACACATTACTCTCGTTAATAAATTTTTCTCTCAACTACAGATATCCAAAGTCATTGTCCGCAAAGCCTATCACTAGGCCTGACAAAGGTTTGAAATCCTAATTCCTCAGAAAGCATAATTGGAACAAAAGCAATATCTTGGGATACTCTGTAAAATTGTCCTGAGTTCCAAGAGAGATGCAGAGTAAAGCATTGGCCTCCACAGAAGCACTATATATAAAGGTTATTTATAGTGCAATCTATCTTACTGGGGCATGAGAAAGTGACATGTAGTCTGAGGAAGAGAAAAAACTTCCTCATGGTCGCCAATTCACTAAGTCCATTTTTGCAATCATTTATTAGCAATAATTGAAGATAACTGTGTAAACTGTTTTATGGCCCGAAACTTTCGCCGCATTTCACGGGCAGTTGCCAACGTTCACTAGTGATATCAAAGTGGGTGCAATGGAAAGGTGGTCAGCTTTCCTCCCACATATCCTACGTCCAACGTCTTTTTGAAGGGAGAGACATTGAAAAAATTTGGCTATAAAAACAAAAGAGTCTCTGAGCTAGAGGAGTTAAGAAAAACGATTTTATATATCATTACTTAGACTTTATCTAATTTTAGAAGCATTCTTTTACAGTTTCAGAATCTACAACAACAATAGCAATGGCGGGAGATTAGTCTTAATTTTTTAAATTCGAAAATCACTGTAGCACCGTCTTCTTCCTTAAACCGGGTCTGTTTGACCTTGTTTAAACCCAGTTACAACCCGCATAGAAAACTCGCAAATTTCACATTTTTGACATCCAAAAATTATGTATTTTATATCAAAATTTTCAGAAAAAAATTTCCTAAAGCTTTATGATATCCATACATGTCAAAAATACAAGAATATTTAATCAAAAATTTTACAATAGCATTCACAAAATATGAAATATAGAAATAGCAATACAGAGGCTTAATCCTGCTTTGATACCAACTGTAAGAATTAAACTTAAAGAAAAGGATCAATTACTAACCTCTAGCCATTGCTATTCTTGATGTGAATTCTGAAATTGCAAAAAGAATTCTTCTAAGCTATATATGGTTTTATGTGATGGTGTGGAATTTTTTCTGAATCTAACCATTTAGCTTAGGGACCCTTCCTCTTATATAAAATTTCCTACGTCTCTTTCTATCAAAGAGACGTTGGAAAGTAATGATATTGGGACATAAGTGTGGGCCAAATATCCCACTTTAAATGGGAAGTTGCCAACGTTCATATGAACGTTGGCAACATGAAGATAATGGTGGCTCTAATGGTGGCCCACACCTATGTCCCAATATCATTACTTTTCAACGTCTCTTTGATGGAAAGAGACGTTGGAAAATTTCATATAAGAGGAAGGGTCTCTAAGCTAAATGGTTAGATTCAGAAAAAAAATTCCACACCAGCACATAAAACCATATATAGCTTAGAAGAATTCTTTTTGCAATTTCAGAATTCACATCAAGAATAGCAATGGCTGGAGGTTAGTAATTGATCCTTTTCTTTAAGTTTAAGTCTTACAGTTGGTATCAGAGCAGGATTAACCCTCTGTCTTGCTATTTCTATATTTCATGTTTTGTGGATGCTATTGTAAATTTTTTGATTAAATATTCTTGCATTTTTGACATGTATGGATATCATAAAGCTTTAGGAAATATTTTTCTGAAAATTTTGATATAAAATACATAATTTTTGGATGTCAAAAATGTGAGAAATTTGCGGGTTTTCCATGTGGGTTGTAACTGGGTTTAAACCAGATCAAACAGACCCGGTTTAAGGAAGAAGACGGTGCTACAGTGATTTTCGAATTTAAAAAAAAAATTGTGCCCCTCCCTGTCTTGAACACGGGTCTTCTGTAGGGAGGATGTGCATTGTGACCACTACACCAAGGGTGCACTTGCGTTACATTCAGACTTGGTTTTTATATTTATTACCTGGATAATGCACATGCTGAAAATTTTTGTGAAAAGCTGCCCTGCATAGATTCGAACCCGGAACCATGAAGAGGGCAGAGTTTTAACCACTGTACCAATGGCGTGTTGCTTGCTAATTGTAGCACTGAAAATATAGAAAACCTATTATTCACAGTAAATTCATATTTTCATTTTTTAATTTAATCTATGTGATTATTTACTTAATTTTGAGATTATGGCATATATATGTTTGTTTTATATGTATGTAATTAAGTTTATATACTCAATTTATGTATAAAATCACATTAAGAGCATAATATTGTGTTTTATAATTATGCAATTTTGTGAGAATATTATTTACATATGACAACATATAAATCAATTTCTATATATGTTAGATTATGTAATTTAAGTTTATTCTCATAAAAATGAAGTTTAATGTCTAGTGATCTATATAATTTTAATTGATTAAGGATTAGCCACAGCGTCTTTAGTTAATTAAAATTATGTATTAAGATTAGAAAAATATCACATAAGGACTTAGACATTAATTGTGATTAATTATACTTAATATAATAAATTTTTTTCCACAGGAACTTTTATTATATTTATATAATTAATTAGGATAAAATATCATATTATTTTCATAATTTACCCACAAGAATTATGAATTAGTATATAATTTGATAGTTTTATCATAAAGTATTAGTTGAATCTTATTGAATTAAAACTTTAACCCACAGGCAAGTTTTATGTCACTAGATTCATAAATTGAACATGTTTTGCATTGGTAAAACATGATTTGTAATTTAAAGTTGCTTTAATTATTGATCATGTACATACTTTTACGCAGCTTTTCGAATAGTTAACTTCTCTGATTTTCAAGTTCCTGAACTGAATGGTGATAACTATAAGGTTTGGAAGGAGAAAATTCTCCTCCAATTAGGGTGTATGGACTTTGATTATGCAATCAAAAAAGATGAACCGCCAAAAATCACGAATACTAGTAGTCAAACAGAAATTGCTCTTTATGAACGCTGGGAGAGATCTAATCGCCTCAGTATTATGTACATTAAAACTAAAATATCTACTAGTATTCAGGGATCATTGGGAGAGCATACAAATGTCCGAAACTTGCTTAAAGCCATTGATGAGCAATTTGAATATTCTGATAAGGCTTTAGCAAGTACCCTAATAACAAAGTTATCATCGATAAAGCTCACTGGGATAAAGGGTGTGCGAGAGCACATCATGCAGATGAGGAATGTTGCAGCTCAATTAAAGATGCTTGAGGTTGAGTTGTCTGATTCTTTTCTTGTACATTACATTTTGAACTCTCCACCAAATCAATATGGGCCATTCAAAATATCTTATAACACACATAAAGAAAAATGGTTCATAAATGAACTTATGACCATGTGTGTTCAAGAGGAAGGAAGGCTTATAGCTGAAATTGGTGAAAATGTACACATGGTAATACAAGGAAAGAATCAAGACAAGCCCAAAGCAAAGGGAAAAGGGAAAATTCCCATTCAAGCCAACATCAAGAAAGAATCAAAGTGTTTTTTCTGTAAGAAAATAGGACACATAAAGAAAAATTGTATCAAATTCAACGCGTGGCTTGAAAATAAAGGTAATCCAATCTCTTGCTTTTGTTATGAAACTAATATGGTAGATGTTAGTAGTAACACTTGGTGGATTGATTCTTGTTCAACAATTCATATATCTAATACCTTGCAGGGGTTTCTAAACCAAAGGAAGCCGATGGGCAGTGAACAAAATGTCTATTCGAGAAATAGGATGGGCTCACGAGTAGAGGCTATAGGAACATGCGAATTAATATTAAATACTGATTTTGTATTGATTTTGGATAAGACCTTTTATGTACCTAGTTTTTCTAGAAACTTAATTTATATTTCAAAACTTGTACCATTTGGATATTCTTTTGAATTTTCGAATAATATGGTTAAATTGATTTATAAATCTGATATTGTTGGAAATGGTATAATTTGTGATGGTCTATTCCAAATTCAATTGAATAACAACTCTTTAAACAATTCATTGCATGTTTCTAGTAGTATAAGTATTAAGAGAAGTGTTGTTAATGAAGAATCCTCTATATTGTGGCATCGTAGATTAGGTCATATCTCAATAGAGAGGGTGAAAAGGTTAATAAAGGATGGAGTACTTAATGTTCTTGACTTTACTGACTTTGACACTTGCATAGACTGCATTAAAGGAAAGCAGACTAATAAGACTAAGAAAGGTGCCAAGAGGAGTTCTACTTTATTAAAAATCATACATACTGACATTTGTTGTCCAGATTTGGACTCTAATAGTCAGAAATACTTTATCACCTTTATTGATGATTACTCACGATACATGTATCTCTACTTGCTTAATAATAAGCATGAGGCACTTAATGCCTTTAAAATTTTCAAGGCAGAAGTAGAGAATCAGTGTGGAAAATAAATTAAGATAGTGAGATCAGATAGAGGCGGTGAATATTATGGTCAATATATTGAAAATGGACAAGCACCTAGTCCATTTGCTAAGTTTCTTCAAGAGCATGAGATTGTTGCCCAATACACCATGCCTGGTTCTCCAGACCAAAATGGTGTAGCAGAAAGAAGAAACCGAATATTATTGGACATGGTGAGGAGCATGTTGATTAGCTCCAAACTTCTTAAATTTTTGTGGACTGAAGCACTTAAGATGGCTGTGTATATTCTTAACTGAGTTCCAACCAAGGCTGTTGAAAAAATGTCATTTGAGTTATTAAAAGATTAGAAACCGAGTTTAAGACATATGCGCGTTTGGGGATGTCCGTCAGAAGTAAAAATTTATAATCCACAAGAAAAGAAACTGGATCCAACGACTATTAGTAGCTACTTCATTGGGTATGCTGAAAGGTCCAAGGGATACAGGTTTTATTGTCCATCACATAGCACTAAAATTGTGGAGTCAAGAAATGCAAAATTTCTTGAGAATGACTTGATTAGTGGGAGTGATCAAATTCAAAACTCATATTTTGAAAATGATCATCTTAGTAACAAGGATTCCACATCAAGCGAAAGATTGGTTGTTATACATACTCCTCAAGTTCCAATAGGTATTGAACAACCAATTATTGAACATCCACAAAATGTTGACTATGACCAAGTTGATCCGGTTGCAGAACAATTACTAGAATGTATTGAGCAACCAGTTGAGCAACATGATCCGTAAGAAAATGTTGAACCAACATTAAGAAGGTCAACTAGGATAAGGAGGTCAGCAATCCCTAGTGATTATGCTGTGTACCTACAGGAGTCTAACTACAATGTTGGAGCTGAAAATGATCCTGAGACGTTTTTACAAACTGTCAATTGCAGTCAATCAGAATTGTGGTACAATGCCATGAAAGAAGAAATGGATTCCATGGCATCTAATAGAGTCTGGGATCTTGTCGAATTATCTGATGGTTGTAAAGCCATTGGATGTAAATGGGTCTATAAGACAAAAAAGGACTTATTAGGTAATATCGAAAGATATAAGGCAAGACTCGTGGCCAAGTGATTTACTCAAAAAGAAGGAATCGATTACACGGAAACCTTTTCTCCTGTATCTAAGAAAGATTCTCTCCGTATTGTAATGGAATTAGTAGCACATTTTGATTTAGAGTTGCATCAGATGGATGTAAAGACATCATTCCTCAATGGCGATCTAGAGGAAGTGGTATATATGAAACAACCTGAAGGATTCTCCTCTAGTACTAGTGAGCATTTAGTATGCAAGCTTATAAAATCTATATATGGATTGAAACAGGCATCCCACCAATAGTACTTACAGTTTCATGATGTTATCTCTTCATTTGGCTTTGAAGAGAATATCATGGATCAATGTATATACCAAAAGGTCAGTGGGAGCAAAATCTGTTTCCTTGTGCTGTATGTGGATGATATACTACTTGTAACGAACGATAAGAGATTGTTATATAAGGTGAAACAATTTTTCTCTAAAAATTTTGACATGAAAGATATGGGTGAGGCATCTTATGTCATTGGCATTAAGATCCATAGAGATAGAACTCAACATATTTTGGGTCTATCACAAAAAACCTATATCAATAAGGTGTTTGAGAGGTTTCGAATGAAAGACTGTTCACCGAATATAGCACTTATTGTGAAGGGTGATAAGTTCTACTTGAACCAGTGCCCGCAAAATGATTTCAAAAGGGAATAGATGCGTAACATTCCTTATGCTTCTGTTGTTGGAAGCCTAATATATGCTCATGTTTGCACAAGACCTGACATTGCTTTCGCAGTTGGAATGTTATGCAGATATCAGAGTAATCCAGGATTAGACCATTGGAAAGCTGCCAAGAAAGTAATGCGGTACCTAAAAGGTACTAAAAATTACATGTTGATGTACAAACGGACTAAAAATCTTGAGGTAGTCGGTTACTCAAATGCAGATTTCGCTGGATGTGTTGATTCTAGAAAATCAACATCAGGTTATATCTTTATGATTGCTGGCGGAGCCGTATCTTGGAGAAGTGCGAAGCAGACATTGACTGCTACTTCTACCATGGAGGTTGAGTTTGTATCCTGTTTTGAAGCAACTTCACATGGTGTATGGCTTAAGGGCTTTATTATTAGGCTTAGAATTGTGGATTCAATTTCTAAGCCATTAAAAATGTATTGTGACAACTTAGCTGCAGTTTTTCTGGTTAAGAATAACAAAAGTGGAAGTCGAAGTAAACACATCGACATTAAGTATTTAACCATTCGGGAACATGTCAAGGAAAATAAAGTTTCCATTGAACACATTAAAACTGAGTTGATGATAGCTGATCCTTTAACAAAAGGCATGCCACCTACAAGTTTTAGGGATCATGTTAAAAGAATGGGACTTCATTCTATATTAAGTATTTGATGTATAAATTATATATTATTTGTAATAAAGCATTCATTTGATTGAAGTTGATTTTCTCATATTTGTATATACATTTATGCTTGGAGAAAATTCAACATTAAGAGGACCCAGAATAAGTGTAGGACTTATTCATTAAGTTAAAGGAAACAAGTGTATTGTAATATATGGAAGGTAATACTCACATATAGAGGACCTACCGCCATGATTTGTGCATTTGGATTTTTTCAGAAATTTAAGGATATTCAGTCCAAGTGGGAGAATGTAAACTGTTTTATGGCCCAAAACTTCCGTCGCATTTTACGGGTAGTTTCCAATGTTCATATGAATGTTGGCAACGTTCACTAGTGATATCAGAGTGGGTGCAACGGAAAGGTGGTCAGCTTTCCTCCCACATATCCTATGTCCAACATCTCTTTGATGGGAGAGACATTGGAAAAATTTGGCTATAAAAACAAGGGGTCCCTGAGCTAGAGGAGTTAAGAAAAACGATTTTATACACCATCACTTAGACTCTATCTAGTTTCAGAAGCATTTCTTTACAGTTTCAGAATCTACAACAACAATAGAAATGGCGGGAGGTTAGTCTTGATTTTTTAAATTCCGTTTTTTAATCTAGATGTGTTACTTTGGTTTAAGAAAACATATTTAGATTATTATTGAGACTCTAACAAGTTGTACCTAGAATGTAGCTATAAGAAATTTTAATGAGAAGGAGTACAAGATTGTACAAGAAAGCATAATTAGAACAACCAATATGGAAACATCCTTACACATAATTTAGGCAATGTTTATAGTAGGTGAGCAAAATGCAACATACAAAGGAACTAAAAACATGACAAAATGTGTGAAAACAAAATGTTTTCTATCATTTTCTACATTTTCCCATTTTCCATATGTCTTGCCTCAATTTGAGAAGTTTTTTTCCATGTTGATATCATGCAGTATCTCTTTGTCAATGCTCCATGGTATATAGCTTACCCAATATGAGCTAAGCGTTCCGAATTAAAAGATTCTTAACAGTTCAAAAATGACATCTAATTTCAATAATACTTACCAAAGGAATTAATAACCGGCATTTAAAATTTCATCAAATCTCCAAAAGAAAGAATGTAATTTCAAATTTTTTCTTGTTTCCATATCATATTTTATCTCTTCCAAAGTAAATGTTGAACTTCAGCTAAACTCTACATTTATGCAGAAACTACACTCATAGTAAAAGTACTTAGTGCATCAATGATGATGCATATAGTTAAAAGAAAAGATCTTGTAAAATTGGTAAGCATCTAAACTTGTCATAATCTCAGTGATATACTTACATAAAAAATTATATTCAGGACAACCATGATTGAACGTTTAGGAGATGTATAAGTAGAATGCATACCTCACAAAACCGTTATTGTCTATGTCTGCAGCAAGAAACTCAGAAACAGTCATATCCTGACCAAGAATCCATTTTGCCATCATTCTATGCCGCTTATCCACTCTTGCCTCTGCTAAATAGAGGAATGCTCGTGCAACTGCAAGCGTTGATACAAGCAACCAAATTGCAGCAAAGATTCTACCAGACATTGACTTGAATGCCTGGTCGCCATAGCCAACAGTTGTAACTGACATAACAGAGAGATAAAAAGAATCCATCCAACTAAGCCTTTCCACAAAATGCATAACACAGACACCAATTCCAATACAAAGGACCACAACCCCCAATGCCAAGGACACCTTCATCCTAATCCTCATTCTCCCTTTCTTCACATCAATTATATATGATCTAGTGTCCTTCTCACCACTACCCTTCACTGTCCTAAGCAAGTGACTCTCCTGCAAATCAAGAACATAACCGACCATCCCACTGAGCAATATATCAACAAACCCAAAACCCACCAAAACAAACATTATAGAGAAAAGCTTCGTTGATGTACTATTGGGAGTAATATCACCGTAGCCTATTGTACACATAGTCACTACACAATAATATATTGCATCCACAACGGGATTAGTCTCAATTGCAGTAAAATTATGACGATTGAACCAATAAATAATCACCCCCAATGACAAATAAACAATAAGAAGAATCACTGCTTGGCGAACAATTGACTGGGAGCCAAAGTGGGGTCTAGGGACAGAGGGTTGGTGGTTCAAGCCGCTGTTCACAGTAATAGCAGGCGCGGTTCTGCAGCGTTGGAGGTGGCTTTTTCGCCATTGGTGATTGGGGACAAAGAGCCCAGGTTGTAGGGGTTGCTGGGATTGGATGTCGTGGAGGTTTACCGAAAGGTCTTCTGAAGAAGAAGAAGGTTTTGGGGAATTAAGTGAAAGTGTTAAGGCCTCAACTAAAGGAGCAGAATCTTCAAGGGATGTGGAAGGGCCGAATATAAGGCGGTCCTTGATCTCTGAAGGACTCAAAGTAACAACAATCTCATCGTTCTCGGGCAGTGGGCTGAGCTGCGGAGGAGGCTTCTTTCTGGGACTGAAACATGCGAGCAGAGGCTCCTTTTCCATATGTGTACGCCGTAAAACGCTCTTGGGGTCACCGGAAATACAGAATGGTGCCTCAAAACAAGGAAAAGTTACGACTTCAGATTGTAGAAATGGTTTTCCAGAAGTGGGACAACTATGAAACAATCAAATTTTGCCTTCCGAAGAAGAGGGAGAAAGTTATAACTTACAACTATAAGCAGGGGAAGCAAAACGGTAATGGAAGTTATAACAGACAAATTTCTCTACAGACAAGTACAAAATATGTGAAATCATATGATTCGACTCCTTACAGCCATGCTACAGTGACGCGCTTCTTATTGGAGAGTGAGTGATTGCGGTGGGTTGAATAATTCATATGTTGTATAGAATTTTTGTTTTTTTATTTTTATATTTTTAGCTATAACTATTTTTTTATTTTAATAAATAATTTAATTTTATCCTTCTATTTTAAAATACATTACTTTAGTTTCCCATATTTTATGAAACTTATCATTAAATTTTTTTTATTAAAAATTCATTTATACATAAACAATATTTTATAATTTAACTATTAAAATTTTTATATAAATTAACTTTAATATTATTTTTTATTAAAAGCAATCAAAACATACAACAATTAAATAGTTTGTATTATATTTTTAACTACAATATTATAAACAATAATTTATAAATGGGCTAATATCTTTAGCAAGGAACTTGATTGTCACAAAAAGTGAGAGACTAAATTAATATATTTTAGAATGAAGAAATCAAATTGAATTATTTATTAAAATAATAAAAAATAAAGCTAATCCTTAATTTTTAATAAATTATCATTTCTGTAAAGTGTGAACAAATATCATCCATCAATTTAGTTTTTAAAAAATTATTATTATTATTATTATTTGAGTATAGAAAATTTATCAGTATGATATTGTTATAAAAATAAATTGATAATTAACAAATTTAAAAAAAAAATCATATTAATGTAGTTTTAAAATTGCAATTATTTCATAAAGACTAAATTGATAACACAGGCATTTTTTATAAACTTCAATTTTTTTTTTCATTTTAATTCAATGTAACATTTCGATATTGCAAGTGAAATTTAATACCAAAAAAAAATATTTAATTGACAAAAATAACAATAAAGATAAGTTCAAGATAATAAAACCCTTGAATAAAGTAAGAATTTGAGTTGATGAAAAATTATTTGTAAAAAATAATAATTTTATATTTTAAATAAAATGAATTTTATATTAAAAAAACATAAAATAGTCGTGTTAAAGTCAACAAAATAAATTTTTTAATAATATGTCACAACTACTGATTGAGGAGTCTTTTATAACTTTAGTGTAGAATACCCAACAGGTAAAGTTACTCGAATGACAGCGACGAAACGAAAGTGCTAATTTAAATAATAACCCAAGAAAAAAAAAAGTCCAAGTGATTGATAATCTTTCCTTAGATTTCCGCCATTTGTGGCATGTTTTGGGTTGGCACATCACCTTGATGTGAGCCTGCCATCACGGTTTCCCATTCAATGGCCGCATAATTGTATAAGCGAAGATATCAAACTTTAGAAGGAAGGATGTTTTTTTTATTGAACAATTGATTCAATATAAACTAATAAATTACGTCTACCTAGAATATTATAAGGCTAAATTATCCCTAATCATGTGGTTGTTAATTTAACTTTTAAAATAAAAGTCTTACTTTCATTTTCTTTTATTAGCATATATTACTAAGAAAATGGTTTTTAGCAGCGGCTTTTCTACGGCAGTTTAAGAAACCGCAGCTAAATAAATTAAATAACTTTCTTTTTAAAATAAAATGAAAAGAGAATAATTCTATTTTTATTTTCTACACAAGAGGTCATTTTCAATTTGATCCTCTCATAAAATGAAATATTTTATTTTATTTTAAAGTTAAGAGAAATATTTACATGTATTTTTATAATATAATATTAGAATTATTTTTTATTCCATTATGAAAGTACTAGTCGATATTTTAGTCAGTAAATATAGAATCTCTTTTAATAAATATTTTTTTTCAAACAAATGGCAAAGTGTTGGACTTGAGACAACAAAGTAATCAAAGAAGTTAGATGACATTTGCTATATGGTAAAAAAAATTTATTCTTAAAAATTATATTTTTTAGGAAACATATTTTTTGAGAATGATAATTATTAAAAATATATAAAATGTGTTTAGTTAACTTTAAATATTTATCTGAAAATCTTTTATTATTATATTTAGTTATAATAATTTTTTTTTGAAAATTGTAATAATTTTTTAAAAATGTTCTTATTTATATTAAGGTGAAAGAGAAAAAGTGAGTGTAAAAATGACAAAAAAAATAATAGAAAAAAAGAAAAAGATTATGAGAAAAAAAGTAAGAGGGAGAGGGATGAAAGAAAAAATATGAGAGAGATGAATGAAAAAAAAAAAGATGAGAGAAATGAGTAAAAAAAAAAAAGTGACAAAATAAAAAATATTATTATCTTTTTATATTTAACATAAATTCTCATGATATGAAAAACTTGTATTCCCACCCCTCTATATAAATTTTTTTTAATAAAAATCCTACTAAAAAGTTATTTTTAAAAATTTATATTCGTTGAAAATTCTGTTTTAAAATTTAAAAACTAAACATAAAAATTTAACTTCCTCAAATTCAATTTTTCAAAAATCTAAAAAAATTTCTCATACTAAACACTCATTTAAATTTCTCTACTCAAATCAATACTTAATAATAGGGATGAGCAAATAATTCAGTCAAGTTGAATTGATCCAATTATTAATTTGATTCAACAAGAATTGGGTTAAAAAAATGATTTAAATTTAACAAATTTTTTAAATAATCCAAAATTTTTAAATTAATTTAAGTTGAATTAATCAAGTTAAATCAAATTATGTCGTGGATCTAAATTTCTTTTAAAAAAAACATCCAAATTGACCTAAAATAAAATTTTTAATCGGGTGAGCGAATTAGTGTTCATCTATTCTTGTTAATATTTACATGTATCTTTTTAAGTGTCATAATGAAATTTTTTTTATTTAAGAAAGCAAAAAGAAGTCCACCTCTTAAACACCCACCTGTTATTGAACCAAAAATAAAAAAAAAATTGGCCACCCGTTGGTTCATTTCAATAGCCTTCCTCTTCCGCAGAAGTCTCAAATTAGGGAAATATTGTTTAGTTTTATCACTAAACCGGGGAGCCTTCGCATGAATCCCGCTCCAATCGTCGTGGGTAAAGACATTGATGGGGAACGAACTAGCAACTGCAGTAGGAATTTGGCTATGGAGCGATCCACCGTTGATTTTGTCTCAAAAAGATAATTTATAATTCAGATGGAGTATGTTTACTAGATTCTAAAGAATAGCAATGTCCCCAAATCATTGATACTCATTCCCTTTTTCCAGGTCTAAAAATTTGGGGGAAATCAAATGGATGACCTAATTCATCTACAAAGAACGAAACATCTGGGGAAAAGAAAAAAAAAGAACGTCTTTTTCTTCACAAAAACAAGGCTACCAGAAGCCAGAACATTGAGAGACTAGTAAAATTTTAAGACACAAATCACCCCAAAATCCAACAAAGGAAAACGCACTGAACTTCGGGGCCATCGTCCATCTTCGGGACGGACAAAGACGGGTGGGGGCGAGTAAGCAACTGTAGTGAGTCGCAGATCGAGGAAGCAGACAAAGACTAGAGAGGGAGTCCTAGAAGAGATACAAACGAGATATAAACAGGGAGGGAGGACAAGACCAGGAATTTCCACACCCTCGTCCACCGTCAAGCTCCTTCTCCGTCGACGTCCTTGTGAGCTACCATGTACTAAAAATGGAAGAGTACATTACAAGCTTCTGCCTTGCACACACATATATAGGCAGAGAAAAACTGATAACCGGATCCAAATCAATAAAACTGACTCGGCAAGCTCAGCAAACAATTTATCCTAACTGCATTTTATTATAACTAATTAAATCAGAAAATATAATAACTACGAGACTGAAACTATCCTTCGATGACACCCATCCCCGTCAAAAAAAGCTAGAGCATATATGCTCGGAAATGGACCTAAGAAAGAGAGAATGAACCAAAGGCTCAGTAAATAGGGGTTTTTATTAGTTCACTTCGGTCAGGTTTGGAGGCCCAATCAAATTGAATTGATTATTGTTAAAAATAGATCAATTTAGTTTTAACAAAAAATCCTAGCAGAGCAAAAATGCCCCTGCCTCCAGAAAATAGTGCTGCAAAGGGGAATGGTTGTCACAGACAGTCATCTCTCTCACTCTTTCTTTTTTTTTTTTTCTTTTTTTTTTATGTTTTTAGTTTTTGAATTTTTTTTCTTTAAAAAAAATTATTTCTCTTTTTTAAGAGAGTGTTTTTCTTTCTTTAAATTTTTTTTTCTTGTTATAAAAAATGTATTAGAGTTTTAAAAAATATATTTTATTTGTCTGAATTTACAGATTAATTTTGAATCTGAATGAAAGAAATCAGATCTACAACTCTGAACTTGCTATTATATAGAAGATATTTGAAGAGAGTTTAAGAGATGTGTTGTCTCTCCAAGATGTGCCTCTTCTTCTTCTTTATTTTATTGTTGTATCAACTGTATTTCTAATTTTTGAGATATCATTTAGTAAATTAAAATTTAAGATGTGTGTTGCCTTTTTATCTTTTAATCTAAGTATTAATTCTTTATTTTGTAATTTTTAAAATCGTAAGATTATTCTACCTTTGTCTTCTGTTTACTGATTTTAAAGTCTAATCATGTATTAATGTGATTTTTTTACTTGTAAAGAAAAAAAAAATCTACTCAGTTTAATTGAGATATGTGAAACTGAATTAATTTAAACTTATAGAAAATCAATTTGGTTTGGTTCAGTTAATCAATTTTGTTGTTGTCTTCTTCTCCTCTTTTCTTCTTTGCCTGCGTGCACTTTTCTAGTGGTTACCTATTGCTAGAAAAGTAACTTATAAACACAAAAGAATAAGCAATTCCTAGTTTAGATAAAGAAGGGATCTCGTTGTTACCTGTTCCCAGGATTTATGGTTGCATCTCTTACCACCATCTATATAACACCAATTTGATTAAAAATCTCGGTTAAGCCACAAATAAGTCTCAAACTGTGAAGGTACGATCAAAGCCAGATTTCCATATGAATACAAGGGCTCTCACAGAAGATGCCAATGGCATGTCACAGGGGAACGACTAAGAGACGAGGTAGGGACTCACTGTAAAGCAAGCTGATGACCCTTCCACTGTCACTAGACCAGCATGACTACTGTGCACTTGTCGGCTTACCAAGAGCACCTTTTTTCTCCGCCAGCTGGCTTGACAGCAAGTTTTGCATGAAGATTTTCTCTACTCATGTCTCTATTGCAATTGTAGACTAAAATTTTCTTTTAAGCATGAAATGGCCATTCAATCTCCCACTCTGTACATCAAAAATTTCAAAAAAATTATTTTTAAAATTGGAATGAGCAAGCATTGGTAGTAGTTTGATGTGAAAGTTGACGTGAGGACTTTAACAGGCCAGGCCCACAGAGCATTGTCTCGATTAAGGTACTAAATTTCGTTTCGAGGTAGCGTTTCAGTGATTCTAAAAACGGAAACATTTCGAAACGTTTCAAAAATTTCGAGAAAACGAAAGATTTTTTAAGAAACGTTTCAAATAATTTCAAATAATATTTTTTTTTAATTTTAAAAGATTTTAACATAATATTAATGATATAGATATATAAAATTATATTAAAATTAATTTAAATTAATGTCTATAATTAAATAGTAAGTAAACATACTACTACAGTAGGGACTTCGACTCAAATCTTAATAGTATTCAACAACAATTTCTCTATTGTATCTATCTCTCCATCTTCTTCTTAACTCTTTCGTGATATTTATATTTAAATCTCTTTCTCTGTCGACCATAATTTTATCTCTATCTTTAAGTATATTTCTCTCTTTTTACCTTTCAATATCTCTTTGTATCATTTTTGTAGTTTCTTCTTTAAAATAAAGATAATGAAGGAAAATAATGTCATAAGAATAAAGGAGGAGAGTATGAAGTTAATAAAAGTGTTGTGACTTGTGAAAGAAAGTAACTCAGTGTTAGATATGATATAATGCTATTTTTATCTACTTTTATATTGTCAATTTTTTTTATTTTTCAAATTAGTTTAGTACTTTTTCATCGAAATAATTCGAAACAAGAGTATTTCCATCGAAATAATTCAAAACAAGAGTATTTCCATCGAAATAACTCGAAACAACAGTATTTCCATCAAAATAACTTGAAACAAGAGTATTTCTATTGAAACAACTTGAAATAAGAGTATTTTCACTAAAATTTCCATTGAAACAAGAGTATTTCCATCGAAATAATTCGAAATAAGAGTATTTTCATCGAAATAACTCGAAACAAGAGTATTTCTATCGAAATAACTTGAAACAAGAGTATTTCTATTAAAACAACTCGAAATAAGAGTATTTTAACCAAAAATTTCATTGAAACAAAAGTATTTTTACCGAAACATTTCAAAACATAGTAATTTTAATTGAAATAGCATAATTCCTTAACAAATACTTCGTTTCATTTCGATAACTCCGTTTCGCATCGGTGATTCAGGAAACGGAAACGTTTCGGTCGTTTCGATAGAAAAGAAAGAAAATTTAGTTCCTTGGTCTCGATCCTCTCATGTGCTCCAAAACACAGCACGTCGTGCTGTGTTTAAATTGCAACGTATTCCTAAAACAAAACACTGCGTTTTAAACACAAAACGTAATATCATCCATTCATCGAATCACCAGTCCATTGATTAAAATAATCAGTCAACTGGTCACCCCACCAAGCAACTGCATCAGCTGCAAACAATAACCTAGTGTTAAAAAATTTTCTAATCAGTTGACTGTCAAATTTGACAGTCAATTGGTTTAAAAGCTGCGATGATGGAATGCTGGGAAGTGTGGAGGAGGGATGTAGTTTTATCGAGAAATTAAGGCCATCTCCAACGGGAGTATCTAAGCTGCATCTCTTATCTCAAGCAACGTATCTTAATATATTTGGTCATTGGAGCTGTCCAATGTGGCACCTGCATGTAAGTATTGTTGCTTATAGAAACAACGGTTGCTTAAACCAATTGTGGGTCCTACAGAAGAAGCAGAAGAACGATATGAAAGAAGAGAACCCACGGATAAAGCTATAATATGGAGGAAGAGAACCCACGCAGGAAGCTAATAGGAGATATTAATAAAAAAATAAATAAGAGAAATAATTAAAAAATAATTATGAAAAAGCAATTAAAAATAATTAAAAAACAATAAAAAAAATATTATTTAAAATAAGTTTATATTATTTTTAAAAATTTTATTTATATATTTATTATTTTAAAATTTATACTAAAAATTTTGTTTTATTTAAAAATTTATATTAAAAATATTATTTAATTTTTTTATATATTTATTGTTTTAAAATTAAAATATAAATAAATTAATATTTTAAATTAAAATAAATATAAATATAAAAATGTGGAGTAATTTATAAGACTCATTTAATAAATTTTTTAGAGTTACACTATTAGAGTACAAAGTTGTTTGAGTTGCTTAAAAAAAAATATTGATATGACATCTGTAAATTTACTTAAACAACTTGAGTGGATATCACCATTAAAAATGCTCCAGAGGAAGATTTAAAAGATGTCACCGACAGCTGGACCTACAATGGTTCGTAAACCCCCACGGTAGAAACCACCATCCTCTGGCTGTGTAAAGGTCAACGTCAATGTAGCTTTTCTCGTTGATAGGGTTTAGGTTCTTTTATGCTCAGCACATATTGTCTTTTGGGAGAAAAGAATGAAGGAGCTGCGGGGACTAAGATTGGTTTAGTTCAGGTTGGGAAAGAAAAAAAATGAAGGAGCGGAGTGGACTAAGACTGGTTCAGTTAAGGCTTGTAGAAAGAGGTGCAAGGTGTTACCAAACAGTGAAGTGGCACACAAGGTTGCGTTTTTCTTTTAGAGCAAGACTGGTTCAATTTGAAACATACACAAACTAACAAACTCCCCTAATTGAAAAGCAATAAATGCGTCTGCTGGTTTGTTTTGTTTTCAAAAGAGAGAAGGTAGGAAAAGAGAAGAAGGAAAGCTTCTGTTGTGCTTTCCATTGAAAGCTCCTAATTGTCCAAAGTGTAATTAGTGGATATGATTTCCACTTATCAAAGAGAATATAAATATAATAGAAAAATGACGCTTTCTTCATTCTCTTCCTTCTGGGTTTGGCATTACAATTTACAACACTCCTTCGAAGCAAAGTTCAATATGTAAACTGGGGGCTTTGAAGTGCTTTTTTTGAGTTTTTATTTTTTTCTCACAATTGGGTTCTCTCTTTCTCTGTGCATATATTACAATTTTGAATGGAGAACCAAAAAGACACACTCTAGAAAGTGAAATTGATTCGTACAAAAAAAAAGTGAAATTGAAAAGTAAGTGGAAACAGATAAAGATACGAGTTTTGTTATTGAAAAGTGTTTGCATCCTTTTTTATGTTAAAACCCAAAAATGGAGAAATCAAGAATCACAGAGGGGATGAATTTTCTTGAGAATCCTAGAATCTTGTGAAATTAAACTCTGAAATTCTATTCTAGGATTACTTTAAAATCCCAACTTTATACTTTGTGTCAATTTGAAAAGGAAAAACGTAGAGAAATAAAATGGAAAGTGGATAAAAAGAATATGTTGGATGTGTTGTGTGAGCCTGGCGTTTACAATCATAAAGTATCCCACCAAAATTGTCATCCGCTTCAATGCTATCAATTGTTGTTTTTGATTCGGATTAACATAAAAGAGAAGATGAGTAAAAGGAAAACCAAAAACAGAGATAAGAAGAAAGAGCTGAGGAAGAAGAATGAAACACAGAAAAAAAAAAAAAAGGCCAAAACTACTTAGTTTTAGGTTGGTGCCTTCAGTCAACAGATTCCACAGCAAGAACAAATTATCCCAGCACATCCTTCCTCCACACTTCCCAGCATTTCATCATCACAACTTTTAAACCAATCGATTGTCAAATTTGACTGATTACAAATTTTTTTAATACTAGATTATTGCTTGCAGTTGACGCAGTTGCTTGGTGGGTGACTAGTCGACTGATTACTTTAATCAATCGACTGGTGATTCAATGAATGGATGATATTACGTTTTGTGTTTAAAACATAACACGTTGTTTTAGTGATACGTTGTGTTTTAAACACAGCACGACTTGCTGTGCCTTGGAGCACAATAAAGAATTCGTGTCCTGTCCTCTTCTGAATTAGGATTTTTTGCGGTGCACAATACCATGCTGTGCACCGTAAAAAAAAGTTTTTTTTATAAAAATAATAAAAAAAAATTAAAAATTAAAAATAAAATTTTTCTTTTGTGGTGAACAATATAATGCTATGCACCGCAAAAGATCTTGGTCCGTCTCTTTTGGAAATGGATTCTCTATTTTGCTGAAAAGCACAACAAAGTTTGCTGTGTCTAGAAAGGTGCTCCTCCCATCTCTCACTTTTTTTTTTCTAATTGCAGTTTATATTTTTTTGTCTATTTTAAGGTAAAATTTAAATAATTTTTTTGATATATATTTTTTATCAAATTTAAATAAATTTATTATCAAAATTTTATATTTGAATATAATTTATTTTTTATAACAAATTTATTTAAATTTGACAAAAGAAAATACTAAAAAGTTTATTTAAATTTATCTTTAAAAAGCATAAAAATAATTGCACTTTTTGCAACAAAAAAAACCTACAATATAAAAAAAGTGAAAAAAATTTGAATATAAAATTTAACGTTCAATAAAATTATTTATTAAAAAATTTATAATTTTGAATATAAAATTTAATGCTCAATATAAATTTGAACAAATTTTTGGTATATATATTTTTTGTCAAATTTAAATATATTTATTGTAGGTTTTTTTTTTGTAAAAATTACAATTATTTTTATGATTTTTAAAGATTAATTTAAATAAATTGTTTGGTATTTTTTTTTATCAAATTTTAATAAATTTATTGTAAAAAATAAACTATATTCAAAATATAAAATTTTGATAATAAATTTATTTAAATTTAACAAAAATATTATTTAAATTTTTCATTAAAAGACACACAAAAATTCCAGTTTTTGCAAAACAAAAAAAAAACAAACTGCAATAAAAAAAAAAGTGAGGGATGAGAGGAGTTGCGCCTAAACGTTCTGAGCACAGCACGCTCTGTTCAGTGTCCCGTCTATTCTTCCTTTGATGGGATTTTGTGTTTTATTTTAAATTTTATATTAAAATTCATGAAAGCAAGTCAGAAATGCATTGTGCACTCTCTCTCAATTAAAGGCTGGCATGCTTTTTATAGCATATTTCTATTATGTGTACGAACATATCATGATAAGTGCATATAGGCCTAGAACCATTGTTACTATAAAACCTTCTCGAATTGGATCCAAGAGTTGAAAAATTGAAAATGTTTCTTTGTGAATTTTGTACAAAATTATTTTGTCAATTGTTATTCATACCTTGTCCCTAACTAACAAAGACTGAAGGCTCATTAATCAGTTCTATAGGAATTGCAAGTTGCCTTTCATGTTGAATTACTAGAGATAGAGATCTTACGAGCCAAGAGTATACCCTTGTGTTACACTTTTCCTATGTAGAATACAGAGGATCGACCTTGGCCATTAACAATTTTTAGTTTATTCTTTGATAACAAAGCCATTCTCATGGATCTATACCATGATTGATAGTTGGATCCTGATAACACGGGTGAAACAGTACCAGGGGTGGATTTTTGTTTGAGTGTAAGTAATAGTGACTCAAAGGATTCTTCAGGGCTGGGTGCATGATTCGCAGTGATTGGTTGTGGCTGTAAATGATTGTTTACTACTTTTGAATAAGATGTCATAATGATTATAGAACCCAAAGATTAGTTTGTTTGGTGCTCGAGAAAATGAAAAGAAATTTTTTACTCTAATACCATATTAAACTTGCAGCAAAAACTCACTTTATTCATTAAAAATGGTAGAGTAAATTAAAAGCTTCTTCCTTACACACACACAAACACACACACACACACACACACACACATATATAGGCAGAGGAAAACTAACAATCGGATGCAAACCAATAAGACTGACTCATTAACTATAATTAAGCTCAGCAAACAACTTATCATAGCTAGATTTTATTCTAACCAATTAAACCAGAAGATATAACAACTATAAGGCTAAAAGCTATCCTCTGATACCATGTGATATTAAAAGTTTAAACTGTTAAGTCACAACTTATCGAATAATATTAGCTTCCAACATCTGCCAAGTACTATGCTATCAGTTTTCAACCTTTTTTTTGTTTTTCTTTTTTTCTCTTTTTTTTTTAGCCAAGGAAGGGGAAGTGAAAATATTATAGCTTGTGAGAAAGGAGGAGTGGAAATATTACAACCCGTGAGGATTGAACTCTTGACTCTTTGGATACAAAGGCTTTAATAGCATATGAGCTACCATGCATGTGATCTTAAAAACATAAGTTATTAAGTTATGACTCCTCAAATGATATCAGGTTTCAACAATCTTCATCCATCGTTGAGCTCATTCACCCTCAGCTCTATACATGAGATTGGAATTTTTTTGATTTGAGCGATGATGGGTTTTGGGGGTTAACTGGTGGCTTTTTTTTTCCTGATATCAGGGAGCGTTTAAGACAAAAGACTCAAGTTACAGAGAACCAGTTTGAATTTATGCCAGGAAGGTCAACTATGGAAGCAATTTATTTACTACGGAGATTGATGGAAAGGTATCAAAGCAGACGGAAAGATTTGCACATGGTTTTTATTGATCTGGAAAAGGCATATGACAGAGTGTTAAGAGAGATCCTATGGAAGGCTTTAGAAAAGAAAGGAGTACGTATTGCGTACATTCGAGCAATCAAAGACATGTACGACGGGATAACGACTTGCGTGAGAACACAAAATGGGAATACAAAGGATTTTTCCACAACTATTGGACTACATCAAGGGTCTTCTCTGAGTCCGTATCTTTTTAATTTAATTTTGGACACAGTTACTGAACATATACAAGAGTTGGGACCTCAATGCATGATTTTTGCAGATGATATAGTCTTAGTTGGTGAATCGAAAGAGGAAATAAATATGAAGTTAGAGTCATGGAGACAAGTTTTAGAAACATACGGTTTCCGGATAAGTAGAAATAAAACAAAATATATGGAATGTAGTTTTAATAAGAGACGAACAAATACGAATGTCGACGTGAAACTTGGAGACTATATATTAAAACAAGTTACAAGTTTTAAATATCTTGGGTCCATTATACAAAATGACGGTGAAGTAAAGGAGGACGTAAACCACATGATTCAAGCTGGATGGATGAAATGGAGGAAAGCTTCGAGTGTCATTTGTGATAAAAAAAGTGCCGCTCAAAGTTAAAGAAAAATTCTACCGTACGGCTATAAGACCTGCTATATTGTATGGTACGGAATGTTAGGCGGTTAAAAAACAACATGAAGATAAACTCAACGTTGCAGAGATGAGAATGTTGCGTTGGATGTGTGGACACACCAGAAGAGATATGATTAGAAATGAGTGCATTAGAAAGAAAGTTGGGATAACACCTATTGTGGAGAAGATGGTTGAAACTCGTTTAAGGTGGTTTGGCCATGTGTGGAGAAGACCTGCAGAAGCCCTAGTGAGAAGAGTTGATCGGATGGAGAATAGTCCAATAATTAGAGGTAGAGAGAGGCCAAAGAAAACAATAAGTGAAACTATTAAAAATGATTTAATAGTTAATAATTTATCTTTTGATCTCATCCATGATAGGTCACTATGGCGCCGTTTGATCCATGTAGCTGACTTCACCTAGTGAGAAAATGCTTAGTTGTTGTTGTTATTTAAATGAACAAAAAATTCGTTTGTCCGCGGCACATACAAGCATTTCTGTTAACTTTAGGACAAAGAAGTTAATAAACAATTGTCTATATTGTGGAAAACTGAAATAGTATTTTTATATATTCAAAAGATCAAATTGACAATAACTTGTTTTGTGAAAGACTAAAATAGAGTTTTCCTCAAAATAAAAATAAGCAAAACGCTCAACTTTCAGGTAATGTGCGCTTGAGGTCAGATTGGTTATGTACTCTCACAAACTGTGTACTCACGATCAACTTGAGTAGAGAGGCATACTCTTGGTGAGCTCAATATTTAGTTCCCGTGAGCCACCCTTCTATGTTGTTTTGGCTTGTCAACATAATTTTATAATGTAGAAGTGTTTCATAATCCACAAGCAAAATCCTTACGCTCGTCCAGGTGTCCATTATGTTATATCTTGGTTGTATTGATGTTGAAAAGCGGATCTCTCATAATAATGAATATTTGTAAAATTTTAAAAATCTTTATATGTAAATATGAAGAATAGTTTATATTGTGAAATGCTTAAAGTAATTGTGATTTAAATATATTGTTATCAAATTTTTAGTTACTTAGGATTTCTTTATGTTATATTTCAACTTACTGATCAAGGAAGTGATACTCTCTACTTGGAGCAAGACAATATTTTGCTGCATGTACTTATCAAGAGGACCAACAAAACTGATATAATTGTGATTCATTGTTCAAGAATTTTAAAAATATTTCTTGTAAGCTAGATATTTTAATATTACTTGATGGTTTTTCTTAACAATTTGGTAGATTATGAGAATTTAGCATTTAATTAGATACTATTATGTTTATATTAATTTTGGAATCAATAGTTTTTTTTTGAATTAATGTTATGTCCTTTAATTTTGAATTTATTGTATTTTTATTAAGAATGTATAAAGCATTTAGTTGCATTTTAATTAATAAAGTAAAATTACAAAATTATTATAAAAAAATTTGGAAAAAGAATTTAGCAGCCTCTAAAACCGCTACGTACTAAATCTTAGAATTCCAATTAACCACTACTTAGATGCGATTTTTAAACCGCAACAATTTAGCAGCAATTTTAAAATATAAAATCACAATATTAAACCAGATTTAAATGCAATTACTAAAAATCGCCGTTAAATTTCTCATGACAATTAGTTTTAGTGCAGTTTTAAAATTGTTGGTAAGCCTTTAGTGACGGTTTGACCACGGCTAAATAGGATACATTCGCTACCAAAAACTTATTTTATTACAGTATTTGTTTCATAGCTACGAAAGCTCATCATTAAACACATGAAAAAGTGATTATTCACTTTTAGAATAATTTTTTGGAAAAATGAAACAAAGAGAAAATTTCATAAAATTAAAAGTAAAAATGATTGAAATTAATTAAGAAGACAATGAATGTATTCAAAATTTCACCTAAATTATTTTTCTTTCTTGGCATAAATTAAGATGGCCTGCTATATATGTCCTTGGCAATATTATTGGTAATTACAGTATTGTTTCAGCTCCCTGTAACTTCACAAATTTTCGGGATATACAATGAATTATTTAATTCAAATTATTATAATTTATAAAATATGTAATTGTTACTTGCAGAATATTACTCGAATTAGTCTACTTATTGAAATAGGCAAACACAAATCATATAAATTGGCCAAAAAAATGGATTAATTTGGGCTTGCTTGTCTTCATAGAGACTAACAAAATACTAAGAAAAAAAAATACAATCTTAAAGAAATAATAAAATTTAGCTAACAATTAATCAAGATAAATGTTGACATCAAATTAAAAAATAAAAAAAGATCCCAATCTTCATAAAGTTACAGTATTATTGAAATGATTTTAATGAAGAAGACAATGAATGTATTCAAAATTTCCCACAAATTATTTTCCTTTCTACGGCATAAAGATGGCCTACTATATACGCCCTTGGCAATTTATTGGTAATTACAGTATTATTTTGGAGATATTATACTATTCTTTTTCTAGGTTAATTTTGGTAAATTATCTATGGTGTATTATATAAAATATTCACAATCAATCAATTTCTTCAAAAATAGACCTTAATGCATCGAACCTTCTAATGAAAATAAGAAAGATAGTGAGATTTATTTAAAATGTACCTTCACTCCAGATTCTCCCATCAAAATATTTCAACAATGAATTTGATATTCTAAAAGCGAAATAATATGAATAACACCTATAAATAATAAGCCCTTGCCAACCTTCGTCCTCACATTCTCACAAGATGGCCTTGCAAAGAACAATGCCTTCAGCAATGTTGTTAGTATCTATTCTTACAGTATTGCTTGTTCAGAATATTCCATCAAGTGTAGCAGCACGTGATTTCATTGATGCTGCAAGGGAGACTACTTCAAGCGCCAATGACGGTCACAGTGATCGATATTCACATGAAGTTTCAGGACACAACTGGTCTCCACCACCAAGCCAACGTCTTGGAAACAAGTTGAATTCATATAACTCAAAACCATCTCATATTGATCGATATTTACATGACGTTCCAGGAGGTCCAAACCCAGGACACAACCGCTCTCCACCACCGAGCCGACATATTGGAAACAAGTTGAATTCATATAATTCAAAACCATCTCATATTGATCGATATTTACATGACGTTCCAGGAGGTCCAAACCCAGGACACAACCGCTCACCACCACTGAGCCGACATATTGGAAACAAGATGAGCTCATATCATTCAAAACCATCTCATATTGATTAATATTTACATGAGGTTCCATGAGGCTCAAATCCAGGAAGCCTACATGCACACCGGTAACAACAATTAGCTTAATAAATCAAAGAGTGAATTCCATGAGATTTAACCTCGTACTTAAGGGGTTCCGCCTTCATCTGCATTTAATAAGGGTTTCTGGCATGTACGAAAGTCTTTTTATGTTCTCTTACGTGAAAATTAGTATTGCCAATAAGATATGATGGTTGAGATTTATATTTAGCTCCCCATAACTTTACAAAGTTCTGCACTATATGCTGAATTATTTAATTTAAATTATTATAATTTATAAGAATATGTAATTAACTGTTACTAGCATAATATTACTCGAATTATTCTACCTATTTAAGTAGGCAAATCGAAATCACATGAATTGGTCAAAAACGGATTAATTTGGGCTTGCCTGTCTTTGTAGAGACTAAGAAAAAAAAATTATAATCTTCAAGAAATACTAAAATTTACCCAATAGTTAGTCAAGATAAATGTTGACATCAAATTAATAAAAAAAGATCCCAATCTTCCATGCCCCGAGTTTTAATTTTCAACTGATGATTCTCAAGTTCTGTTGAAGTTAAATTTTAATTCATTTCAAATATCTCGATTTTTATGAGGATCTTGTTTGGTGTACCAAAGAAATTCAATTAAATGAGTGTGGCCATCTTGATAAGTGGAGTACTGACAATCATTCTACATATATTTTGTGGCTATTCACAGAATAATAGTTTCAGTTCTCAAAGAGTAGATTTACAAAATAAAACTCAGGAAAGAGATTAAGCAACTTTAGTTCAAAACTTGTAAGTTTCTCTATCTAGGACCCTATTACAAGTTTTTGCATTAAAACACATTCACCGCAAGAAAACCAAGTTTTAGAAGCGGTCTTTTAATGACGGTTATTTAAAACCACTTCTAAATTCAAATTTAATGGCGGTTTAATGACCGTGGTTAAAATAAGCAACACTGTAGAAGTTTTAATATAACCACTTCAAAATGGCTGCAGTTGATAGGAATTGCTTCAAAATATTTTGATCTTCAGTTTCAAATGCCCGATACCCCGAGGCCAATTGTAATCTCCCTCACTCACTTCATATGGTCACTTTGCTCATATGCCAATGGGCAAATACAACCAATTCTAAGGATATTATAACTAATGACATAGGTTTTCTATCCATAAATTTTTCATGGCTAATATTATTGGCAATTACAGTATTTATTCAGCTCCCTATAGATATATAGTGATTTCTTTAATTGAAATTATTATAATTTATAAAAATATGTAATTAATCGTTACTTGCAGAATATATCTCGAATTATTCTATTTATTTAAATAGGCAAACACAAATAATATAAATTGGCCAAAAAATGGATTAATTTGGGCTTGCTTGTCTTCATATAGACTAAGAAAATACAAAGAAAAAATATATATAATCGTAAAAAAAAACTAAAATTTTGGCTAATAATTATTCAAGATAAATGTTGATATTAAATTAAAAAACAAAAAAGATCCCAATATTCAAAAAGTTACAGTATTATTGAAATGATTGAAATGAAGAAGACAATGAATTAATGTATTCAAAGTTCCACCCAAATTATTTTCCTTTCTGTGGCAGAAAGATGGCATAAGTAATATATGCGATTATATAGTATTACTTATAGTGTGCGTAATATGCGTTGGTAAGCAGGATAAAATTGCTCAATTTGAAGGTAACACCCCTTCGTCACAAGATATTTCGATTGATGATTCACTTGCGAGGGCATTAGTAGAGGAGTACTTGGGCAGATTTTGAGGTTTGGGATTGGGTACTTCTCCATCCAAGTCTCTTTGGTCGTCCATCCCACAACTTAACTAACTCGTCCGACACTACCTCAGGGCCGGGGAAGTCATTCGGTTGCAAGCAAGACAACTTCAATTGGAATCACAGGTCCAAAACTTGCAAACGGTCCTATTCTACATAGTACAGATATGGCAGGGACAATAGCCACTGACATTGCTTAAATGATGAGTGCTCCAGCAGTAATTTACTTTATATATATATTTGATCAACTCTTGTTCCATTTTCACTTGAATATGTCTACGTTTCATTTATTGGTTGGTTTAATTTCATGCTATGGATATCTTATTTTTGGATCATTTTGCATTAATATTTGTGCTGACAGAGTTTTTGCATTTTCGGATCATTTGTGCTGGATATACTTGTGTTAGGGGTTTATTCTTTTGATTCGAGGCTAAGCATTTCAATATGTGCTAGATAAAGTTTTATTCTCACACTTTTTTTAGTAAGAATGTGTTATACTATGGGGAATGTGTGTTGCTGGTGTAAGAAATAAGAGGACTAACCTTGGAATGCTTGTATTGGGGTATTTGGAACCTGAACTCACTTACAAGACCAGTACTCCTAATGAACAAACGAAGCGATTGGGTTTAATTACGTGAGAGGACTAGTATTTAGAGGAGGAGTAATTACCGATGATTAATTGATCCCTCTTTCCCCAACCCCCTCCAAATGAGAATACCTACTCACCTCTGCACCCATCATTAGACTACTCAATTGAAATCTTCTATTTGAAATCATGTGTGATGCCTCTAATTATGCAATTAGAGCTGTTTTAGGTCAACGTCTAGAAAAGTTTCTTTATGTGATATACTATGTTAGTAAAACTTTTAATAATGCTCAATTGAATTATTCTACAACAGAAAAAGAGTTACTAACTGTGGTATTTGCATTATACAAGTTTAGATCTTATTTATTAGGATCTAAGGTTGTAGCTTTTTTAGATCATGCTACACTTAAATATCTTCTTTTAAAGAAAGATGCTAAAGCGTGTTTAATAAGATAGATACTATAATTGTAAGAATTTGATTTAGAAATTCGGGATAAGAAATTATCTGAAAATGTTGTGGCTGATCACTTGTCTAAACTGATAGTTGAATCGAGTGGCAATAACTTGCCTATCGGAGACTCGTTTTTAGATGAGCAACTCATGTATATTTCTCAGTTACATTGATTTGCTGACATTGCTAATTATCTTGACACATGTCAAATGGCTACACATTAGAGTAAGCAAGATCGAGTATAATTTTTAGTGTAAGTAGATAAATTCTTTTGGGAAGATCCATACTTGTTTAAGTATTGCCCTAATCAAATCATTCAGAGATGTGTTCCTGAGAGTGAGTAATATAGTGTTATTTCTTTTTATCATGATCATACTCGTAGAGGTCATTTTAGTGCTAAAAAACTGCTGCAAAAGTCTTACAATGTGGCTTTTATTGGCCATCACTGTTCAAATATGCCCATTTGTATTATAGTTCTTGTGAGTGTTGTCAAAAATTGAGCAGTATCTCACAGAGGGATATGATGCATTTAACTCTCATTCTTATTGTTGAGATATTTGATGTTTGGGGAGTTGATTTCATGGGTCATTTTTCTAATTCTTTTGATAATTTATACATCTTTGTTGCTGTGAATTATGTGTCAAAATGAGTAGAGGCTCTTGTATGTAAAACAAATGATCACAAGATTGTGGTAAAATTCTTGAAAGAAATATTTTTTTGAGGTTTGGCACACCACGGGCTATCATTAGTGATGGGGGAAAACATTTTTATAATAGGCATTTTGAGCAACTAATGATAAAATATGGCATCACACACAAAGTTGTTACTTCGTACCACTCTCAAACTAGTAGTCAAATTGAGATTTCAAATAGGAAAATTAAAAATATTTTAGAAAAAACAATTAACCGAAGTAGGAAAGATTAGTCTTTGAAACTTTTTTATGCTTTATGGGCTTATTATACTGCTTTTAAAATTCTTATTGAAATGTCTCCTTACCAATTTGTGGATGGCAAGGCCTGCATTTATTTGTTGAGTTAAAACATAAAACTTATTGGGCCATTAAATAATTTAACTTTACTCTTGACAAAGCAGATTTCCACAGGAAGTTTCAACTCAATGAACTGAAAAAAATAAAGAATAATGCATATAAAATGCAAAATTGTATAAGGATTGAATGAAAATTTGTCATGACAAAAATATTTTAAGAAAATCATTTAATGCAAGTCAAAAAGTCCTTCTATATAACTCTTGTTTGTATTTATTTCCAGAAAAATTACGTTCTCGGTGGTCAAGTACATTCATTGTTCATACTATTTATTCACATAGTGCAGTAGAGATTGAAAATCCAGAAAATGATGATGTGTTTAAAGTCAATGGCCAAATATTGAAAATCATTTTTGGAATTACGCAACCCAGAGATAGAGGAGACACTTCTGTGTGATCCTGTCTACCAAAATTGATTTGCTTCTTTTGTCAAAAGTTGCTACGCACACTATTTAGGTGAGATTTTTTTATTTAATTTTCATTAATTTGTTTCCTTATTAATATCTTCTTTTGAATTCTATTGTTTTCTTGGTTTTGTTGCTCTTGATCTTTCTTAAAAAAAATTGAATTGAGAATGGAAAACATACTTTCAGAATTGAAAAATCATTTTCCTTCTCTTCCACCTAATGTATTGATAAAAATTAAAGCACGGGCTAAAAGATTGAGGTTAATTATGAACATGTGAATACCTGCTGGTGTCCGTTGGCTAATTGAAGCTAAGGTATGATTAGCATGTAAGTCTACAAATGGTTTCATTTTTTACATGCCTAGTCTAGGAAATAATAGTTTTGCTAAAAAGCGTAGAGATAAAAGAATGGGTGTCAGCTACAAATGTGGATGTGAAACTTGCAACACACGTTGCTATTTTTTGGGATGGGTTCATGTAAATCGAGAAGATAAAATAAAATTCATTAAGGATGGTTTGAGTAATGAGTCATTAGATGATGACTTTCGTCAAACGTCTCTTGAGACGCATCCTAATAAATTTGTGCATATCAAGATTATTGGTTTATGGCTCCATTTTAAAAAAAAACATAAATGATACAGTTTTAGAAATCTGACGTTAAAAGACCATGTTTTCTAATTTATAAGAAAATTAGATGGAAAACATATCCTCGATCTATAGCGGGCATTTAAACCGTTATTAGACGTAAAATTAGAGAAAAATGTGAGCCACAATCACAACTATTGTATGTATGCATGCGTACCATCATTTTTGAATTTTTCACCTTTAATTTAGCTATCATCCACAAGCCTACCCACATGGCTATTGTAATTATGATGCCGTCTTATTCACATAACTATTGTAAGTATGCCCTTATCTGAGTTCTATAAATGTACATATTATTATCTTTACCTTCATACTCAAAGTTAATGTGAGTGCAAATATGGAGGGAATTTTATTTCGTCAATTTCAAAATATTTGTGTCTTTGGTTGTTCCAATCTTGGAAGAAATAGAGAGCATGTGAAAGCAGCACAAAATTTGGGTATTATACTGGTCAGGAGAAAAATTCATTTAATCTATGGTGGAGGTAGCCGTAAGTTAATGGGGTATGTGTCTATAGTTGCACATGTAGGAGGATGTCAAGTTCTTGATATTATTCCTACAGTTCTAGCTATATCAAACATCATCGGAAAAACAATTAGGAAAAAATTTAGGGTAGCCTCCATGCGAGTGCATTGTTAGAACGATGAGCAATGCTGATACTTTCATTGCCTTACCAGGTGGTTTTGGTACTCTGGAGGAAAATTTTCAAATAGTCTCTTGGGCACAACTGAATATTCATTATAAATCTACAGGTCTGTTGAATGTTAACCATTTCTTTGATGGTTTGTTGTCTTTTCTTGATCAAGATATAGAATAAAAGTTTATCTCACACTCAACACGACGAATTTTCATCGCGGCTTCAAATGCTGATGAGTTGATTGATACATTTCAAGCATACGTTTATGTTCGTGATCTAGCTATAGCTCAAATAGATTAGACGGCAGACAACCGCAGAAAGCACAAATTGGACTTAGATCTACATCTGTAACACCTTTTATTTTATTGAATAATTTTTTATTTTCTGTTTAATTTACTCCAGGTTCATCTTTTTCTAGATCTCTTTCTAGGTAATATCTCTTTCAATTTTTGTTGTTTGTTTTGTGTTTTGTCTTCATAAAAAAAGGCAAGTTCTGAGTGATGTTTTATAGGTTCCAACAGTTAGATTTAAAAAAAAAACTGATCGATGTTTTGGGATTAGGCAAAATTAACACCAATGATGAAAATGGTTTAAAATGCTTATAATGTTTAAAAAAAATAGATGAGTTCTAAGTATTATGTGCAAACCTACACTCTATTGTGACTTATGTTTTACTTGAGAATCCTAATATCATGAGCACATAATCTTTTACATTTGACTAATTATTATTTAGAGAAGGTTTATGTGATTCAAATATAACTAGTGGTCTCATAAAATTTTAGAACTTGTTTAATTGTTACTTAAGGCGAAATTCTAGACTACTCTCCATTTAAGAAATGAATTAAACATTGTTGGAATCGTTTGAGCTTTTCAGACCAACCTATACATTATGACATTTCTAATAACTCATTTTAAGCCTATATTTATCTTTTTTAGTACACCTATATTATTATCTACTTTTTAAACAAAAATATTTTTGACCCTTACCTTTCACTCACAGGAATGATCATTTGAAAACTTATGGTTCATGGGTAAATAGAAGGAGTTAAAAAAAACAAAAACAAAAACAAAAAAAGAGAAAAAAATAAAACTTCCCAAATAAATAAGTTTGGGTGTGTTTACGTTTAGAGAAAATATATATAGTACGAGCAAATAATGTAAGGATAAAAATAAGATTGGAGATAGAATTCATATGATAACATCAAAAGTATTTAGGAGGACCTAAATGATAATTTATGTTGTAGAGTGAATTAAGTCTTCATTAATATCTTTTTATCCACATTTAACCTATGTCACACATTACAAGTTTAATAAAAGTCCTAATAATCTTAAATGTTATGATTAGTCTACATTAGTGGGATGATATGAAGAGGGATATCGCGGAGTTTGTTTCCCATTGTCTGACATGCCAACAGGTGAAAGCTGAACATCAACGACCTGCAAGGTTACATCAGCCAATAGAAATACCAGAATGGAAGTGGGAAAGAATTACCATGGATTTCATCACATGGTTACCAAGGACTCCCAAAGGATATAATTCTATCTGGGTCATTATAGACCGCATGACGAAGTTAACACACTTTCTACCTGTGAAAACTACTTATAACGTAGCTAAGTATGCAAGGCTCTACTTAAATGAAATAGTTAGGCTACATGGAGTTCCTATATCTATTATATCTAATTGAGGGCCGCAGTTCACGGCACGATTCTGGAAAACTTTTCAAGAGACATTAGGAACGAAACTGGATTTGAGCACAGCTTTCCATCCCCAAACTGATGGTTAGTCTGAGCGTACGATTCAGATTTTAGAAGACATGCTCCAAGCTTACATTTTTTTATTTTGGTGGAAGTTGGGATATGTATTTGTCTTTGGCTGAATTTTTATATAATAATAGTTACCAGACTAGTATACAGATGGCCCCATTCGAAGCTTTATATGGTAGACGGTGCAGATCCCCCATTGGATGGTTCTAAGTGGGCGAGGCTAAACTTATAGAGCCAGATATTGTACAAGAAGTTTTGAACAAAGTAAAACTGATTAGAGAAAGGCTGCAAGCAGCTCAAAGTAGACAAAAGATGTATGCTGATAATAGGCGAAGGGAGTTAGAATTTTCAGAGGGTAAACAAGTGTTCCTGAAAGTATCACCCATGAAAGGAGTGATGAGATTTGGAAAGAAAGGGAAGTTAAGCTCTTAGTATATAGGCCCTTTTGAAATATTACATAGAATAGGTATAGTGGCATATCGCATAGCTCTTCCACCAGAACTGAGTGATATTCATCCAGTATTTCATGTGTCTATGCTATGGAAATACTTACCGGATCCTACTCATGTTATTCAACCCCAAGAGATTCAATTGGATAAGAATTTAACCTATGAGGAAAAATCGATGTCCATTGCTGATCGACAAGTGAAAAAGTTGCGGTCAAGAGAAATTCCTATGGTTAAGGTGATATGACAAAACCACTCATCTGAGGAAGCTACGTGGGAAAGAGAAGATGACATCTGCGCCAGATATCCGCATTTGTTTGAACAATGAGATTAGTGTTTATTTGCACCTATGGTGATGAAATTCGGAGACCAAATTTCTTTAAGGGGGAAGAATGTAATAGCCGTAAATTTAATAAAGTTCAAAGTAAAGAAAATTTTAAATCAAAGAGAGAATCTTGAAAATGGAGATAAGAACCGGTGAAAATAAATTTATTTATTACATGGATTAAAGAATTACAAAAGCAATATGAGAAATTACGTTCTGGGGTCAAAATGCAATTTCTTAAAAGTTACGGGGTCAAAGTGTAAATAAGAAAAATTTGCAAGGACCTCCCTCTAAAAATAAATTTTTGCAGGAAGGTCCCTCGAGATATTTTAGGGGCCTTAGCTGCCTCCAGAACTGCATAATAAGATATTTCTCTCTCTCTCCTCCAATTTTCTCCCTGAAAACTCTCTAACTTTTCTTTAAGATTTCTCTGCAACCGGACCTCAGATTTTGACACCACCACTGCCAACGGACTCAGGACGGAGAGTTCTACAAATTCATCTGATTGGTTTCTGAAGAATTGGCCGGAAAATTGAAGGAAAAATCGCCTAAAAAGGTAATCTCTGAAACTCCTATATGTGGTTGTCTAATGCAAAAACTAACACCGTAGATCGATCCAAAAGGCACCGAAACCTTTGGATCTCAAATTTCAGACTAACCCACCACCGAACGCGCCCCCACGTGCCACATCTCTCTCGGCGAGTGAAGCCCACGCACAGCTCTTTTGGTGGCGCGTGGCAGTCGGTCCCTATTGCGTTGACCTGCATTGATCGAGCTCCTAAAGGCTAAATTTTGCAAATCCGAAGTCATTTTCAAGGTTTTTGAACCCTCTAGACTCAATTTTAGGGTTTGTTTTACCAAAATCGGACCCGAAACGAGGATTTTAGGGTTATCCAACTTGGTACCCTAAATTTGTGAGTAGATGATTCTTCCTTTGACTTGTTTTTACTCTTCTTGAATTTTACGTTGGTAAATGAGTATGATTACAGGTTATATATACTTTCATATGTTCTTGAAATGATTTAGAATCTTTGAAACGGTTGAAACATGATATCTAGTTCAAGAAGAGTATAATTTTTGAAATAGATTTTTAAATACTTTGAATATGTGATTTCTAAATGCATTTCTCATTAAATGGCAAAGGAAACATGTTGTGTATGTGATATTAATTTATACAATGATATTTTTGCCTCAGAGATAGGCATGTGTATATGATTCCCCTGATTGAAAATTTTTGACAGAGGAAATATACTGAAATTGAAAATGTTATATTATGATAGAACCTCTGTTTGGTAAATATGGAATATATGAGAATATGATTTTTGTGGAGGAGTCCTATTGTAAGCACTATATGCTAACAGCAAGTTATTTTAGCCCTGGTGTACTTTGATTACCTCAGCTAGCAGGGGGTGATGCTAGCCTTGTGTGAGGGCCAACACACGAGAGATTATATGTGAAGGAGGGCAGAATGCCTCCTTTTTATATATGGGGGAGATGCTAGTTATATGATATGTTATTTGTCTTCCCTTGCTGTGTGCTTGGGAAAAGACCCATACAGAGTCCCTTCCCATGTCCTCTTGAATGGTAGTAGTCAGTGGGATGCTGAGTTTAGGCAAATCCTATACCACCAAAGTACGGAAGGGGCTAGACTCTGATGTGGTGGTTCTAATATGGGATCCTACGAATATTTTATGAGAAATGTTTTGATTCATAACATAATTTGGTTAATGATTTTTTTCAGTATTGAATATGATTTTGAACTTGATATGAGCATTATTTATACAGTATTGCATACGGTTTGATAGATCTGATTATAATTTTTGAACAGAGAATATTTAAAAATACGGGTCCCATATGAATGTACTTCCAAATTGTGAACTTTAATGTGAAAATTTTTTAAAATAAAGAGTACATTCATATGTTGACCTAAGAGGTCATAGGAGGTGTTATCTACTCACTGAGTTGTAAAATTCACTACACGTGGTTTATATGTTTTTCAGATAAAGACTCAGAGTTTGGTCTTGCAGCTTCTTGAACGACTAAGTGTTGTACTTCAGTGGTGAGCCTAAATTGTTTCTGGGCTCTCAGTGTTTAAAATTGTAATATATTTGTACTCTAGAGTTGCTCTGAATGCCACAGGCAGGATCTTTACTTCCGTTATAAAACTGATAAATGTAGACTTGGCATGTATAATTAGTTATATGGACAACTTGCAAACTTATGTTATCATCCTGATATACCATAATATGACGTGTTTGCATATAAATAAAAATAAATTAATTGGGTAGTTGAGTTATTCGCGTTCCTAAGATTAGGGGCGTGACACTTACCATGGTTTCTTCCTTCTTCATATAAAAGCAGAAAACCTAAACAACTAATAGGAACATAGAAGATGAGGAAACTACTTTTCTTTTATGGTCAAAATGAGGAAACATAGAACAAACATGATCTTTCCCAATTTAGATTTAGAAACTCACATTTTATGCAACCTCATTCACTAGTTCATCGTAGTTAGGATTTCTATCACCATACCCATACAATATATATTGATGTGGGATAGGATAAGGCAACAAGTTTAAGGTTACTTCAAAGACATCAATGCAATAGCCTTTTACCCCTTGTTCCTTCTTGTCTTTGGTAACAAACTCCAAGTAGCTTATTCGGTTTTGGCAACGGTTGAATTTGCAACAAGGTTGTGACCACTAAAAGTCATCACAAAATGTCTTCCGTAACGAATTTTTGACTTTTTGTGACGACTTTAATCATCACAAATTCTTGTTTTTCTTGTAGTGATTGATGCTGCAAAGGAGACTCCTTCAAGCTCCAATGGTGGTTACAACCAACAACCATACGAGGGACTTTATCATAGTTTGGAATTAAATTTACGTTATTCAAAACCATCTCATATTTATTGATATTTATGTAAGGCTTTGAAAGGCACAAATTTAGGACACAACCTCTTTCCACGGAGCCTACATCCAGAAAACAAGTTGAATTCATATAAACCAAAACCATCTCATATCCATTGATACTTACATTAGATTCCAAGAAATACAAATCTAGAACACAACCCGTCTCTGCCCAGAACACATCAAGAAACAAGTTGAATTCATATTATTTATCGCCATCTCATATTGATCGCTACTTACATGAGGTTCCAGGAGGCACAAATCCATAACACAACCTCTCTCAACAGCCAAACCCACATCCAGGTAGGGGTGTAAGTAAACCGAAAGACCCGCTCTAAATTGTATGGACCCGAAAAAAAAAAAAGATATTGGTTAAAGTGTATCAAATTTTTAGATTAAAACATGTTAAAAAATTTTAAAAACTTGGGTATTAGCGGTCGGTCGGATTAGATATTAAATTTTTTTAACCCGAACCCGACCGACTATTATCATAACTCATACTTTTTATTTTACATTCAATGCTTTTTTACCATTTGTTCACATTTCAATACTTTGACCATGTCTTCACACAACAATGAGGTGACAGAATGCAATATTATTATTTTCCAGCTTGCTTTTTATCAACCCACGTGAATGAGGTGACAAGTACAAGGCTTTTTATCTTCCCAACATTTATTCATTATGTCTTCTTCCCTCCCTTTCCTTTTTTCATTTTTTTTCCAGCCTATTTACTCTTCTCTCACCATCTAGTGTCTATCAGCTTTCAACTTTCACAGGCAGTTTTTACGCAAAATTCCTAACCTTCCTTTGCCTTTCTTCTTCGGTGCTCTCTGAAAATGAAAAATGCCTTAACCCTTTCTGCTCAATTCAACAACCCATCTCTTTCTTCTACAGATAAAAATAGTTGAATAGTCATACCTGCCTGCTGCCTTTTATTCACTCAAGCACAATCACACACTCGATTGAGCTCTAATAGTGCCGCAAAACTAGAGTGATAGACTGCAGATGGCAGTGAGGTGAGCCGTCGGAGTGTCGTCTCCGTCCCTTAGCAACAGTGCCAATGTTCTTCTCTTCACAGACAAGGCAAACGACATTCTTTCAAAAACATGTTGATGCATGAAAAACAAGAAGGAGGAGGCAAGGAAAGAAGAAGATGAGAACTATCAGGTAATCCGATCCGATCCGATCCGACTGAAACTCCTTCAATCCGAACTAACCCGAACCATTCGGGTGATTCAAATCATTGATCGATTTCGGGTTTTTATTTTTCAACCCAAATTCTATTCAGTCAGGTTGAATTTATGATTCAACCCGACTGAACCTGACCCGTTTACACCCCTACATCCAGGGAAATAAGTTAAATTCATATTATTCAAAATCATCTCATAGTGATCAATATTGTCATGAAATTCCAAGAGGTACAAATCCACGACATAGCCACCCTCTTGGGGGCCCACATTCGTGTAACAATTAGCTTGATAAATCAAACAATGCATTCCGAAAGGCTTAGGGTGCGTTTGGATGGAGGAAAGAGAGGGGGAGGGGAGGGTTGGTTCACTTTGTTGGAGGGGAGGGGAGGGGAGGGAATTTGGGGAGGCAAAATTCCTCCCCTCCAAAAGTGGGGGGTTTTGGAGGGGAGGGGCACAGCGCTGATAGGTTTTTCAATTTGGCCTCTTTTGCTTCTTTTTTTTTAATAAAAAAATAATTTAAATAATAAATAATAATAAATAAATAAAATTTCATAAAAAAATTTAATAAAAAAAATTTAATAAAAAAAATTTATTTTAAATAAAAATAAAATAATCGGGGTATAATGGTCATATTATTTTATTTTTCCTCCCCTCCCCTTACAAATCAAATAAAAAAAATTTATTATCCCTCCCCTCCCCTCCTCTTAAACTAAACCAAACAAATAAATTTTATTTCCCCTTCTTTCCCCTCCCCTCCCCTCTCCTCCCCTCTATTGAACCAAACGCACCCTTAAAGTCACACTTAACCATATCTACCTTCCCAAGGGGTTGAGGCTTGTATTTTCTTATTATTAAGGTTATGTTTGGCAAAAATAGCTGATAAGTTAACTGAAAGCTGAAAAACTAATTTTTAACTGAAAGTTGTTAGCTGATAGCTGAAAGCTGTTAAGCTAATTTATTGAATTAGAAGTGTTTGGTAAAATTAGCTATTAAATTAGCTGATAATTGTAAAATGACATAAAAGTACATATTTATATAAAATTTATCATTTTTTGTTAGTAATTATATTTCATTATGTAATTCCAAAAAATACAAGAATATAATTTGTTAGTTTTAATTTTTTTTCTTTTTTACTCTGTGATTATTTTTCATTAGTATTCTAAGAATATAAATTCACCTACTTTTGAGAAGTGTCGCCTGATTAGTAGAAGAAAAGTGCACACAAAAAACTTGAAAATCAATAAATTGCGTCAAGGGTCATGAGTATAATATAGTATTGGAATTTCAATAAAATAATAAGGATAAAAAATGAATAAAATTATAAAAGTTATAAGTTAATAGCTATAAGTTACTCAAAGTAACGTATGATAAAACACTATAAGCTACTTAAATAAGTTTGTTTACTAAATACCTCTAATTTGGTCAAACAAGCTTATAAGTTAGTCAAATACGCTATAAGTTAACTTATTGGACTTGCCAAACATACTCTAAGTCTTTCTATATCCTCTTACGTGCAAACTATTGTTATCAATAAGATATGAAGGTTGAGATTTATATTTAGCTCCCTATAACTATACAAATTTTAAAGGTATGGTGAATTCTTTAATGTGTGTGTGTGTGTGTGTGTGTGTATGTATATGTAATTAATTGTTACTCATAGAATGTCACTTCTACTTATTTAAATTGGCCCATATAAATTGGTAAAAAAAAGGGGGATTAATTTGGGCTTGCATGTCTTTATAGAGACTGAGAAACAAGAAATAATATAACGTAGTTGATAATTAATGAAGATAAATGTTCACTTCAAATTTTTTAAAAAAATTTTCCAATCTTCCATGCCCCTAGTTACAATCCGCAACTCTGAGGATTCTCAAGTGCTGTCAAAGTATTTTTATTTTGATTGAAATATTTAAGGTGTGTTTGATTTGTAAAATTATTTTTAAATTTTATTTTTTATTTTTTAAAGTATATTTTCATTTATAAGTTCATTATTTAAAAAATATGTTTATTTTGTGAAGTTAAAAATTTATTTATATTTTATTTTAAATTTAATTGACATAAGTGGCTATAAATATTACTTGATTTTTGAATTTGATATTCTATTATTTTGATTTTATTTAATAATTATGATAGAATTTCTTTTAAAATTACAAAAATGCTACTGATTATTTTTTGAAAACACTGAAAATATTTTTTAAACGTTTTCTATTTTCACTCTATATTAAAAAATATTTTCAAACATATTTTGTTTAAAACTTTATCAAACAAATTTTTTATTTATATTTTTATTTTTAATAAAAATAAAAACAAAAAACACACCAACTTACTCTTAAAAATGAAAATTAAAAGTCATATAAGCAAAACTGGAGTAAGAGCTTTAAATAAATTTCTCTTTCCAAAAAACTACTTGTAGTCCTTCCTTACACAAATTTGTACTCTTTTCTGGCTTCAATAAAACTATAATTTTGTAATATTGTATTTATTTTTCGTTAGTGAGTTAATATTATTAAAAATAACATCCAATTGTGAAAATTAATTAAATATTTTATCCTTACATGAAAATTAATCAAGATTGAGAGTAATGAAACGGACAAAGAAAAGATTCTAACAGAAAAGAAATTTGGGAACCAAAAAAATAATTTGTCAATAATGAAACTTAAAATACAAAGGTTAACCAGTTTTTAAGGTATTTTCTAAAAACAATTAAATTTAACTCCGACTTGGGACCATATTTTCAAAGAATGGTTTCTTCAAAAAAAATTTTTTTTGGAGGATAAAATATATCTTTTTCAGACAGGATAAAATATTATTTATATATAAATAAAAAATACCGCAAAATTATTATAATTTAAGGGCCACGTCTTGAAGCCCAGATTTGCTAGGCCTAATCTAATCCAACCCAACCTCTAGGTTTAATATATCTCATTTATTCAAATTTATATGTTAAAATTAAATTTAAACGAAAAAATTTAAATTTATAATATTAAATTTATGATTATATAAAAAAATTTTAAAAGAAATTAATTTTTAAAAAAATTGAAAAGTATGTTATTTTTATAAAATATTTTATTATTTTATTACTATATTAATTATATTTTTAATTTTTTAAATATAATATATAATAAATTAAAATTTAAGAGATACAATGATTTCTTATTTTTTAATAATAATATTAGTTGTTTATTTTATAGTTTGAGACGTCAGGTTTGTCGATCTTTAACTTTGTGCCTGATATGAGAAAAAAATAAAAATTTGAAAAACCATCGCTGCAAGAAAAGCATCATTTTGACCATCTTCGTCCCCTCGTTCCGTCCTTGTCGTTCCCAGTATTCAACAATTTGCCTTTCGGACAGTGAAAGCAGATATGGATCCGAAGCTAACAGAGGGTTCTCAGCTCTTCGAACGCTTTAAAGCTGCGTTTATGAGGAATGACTACGATACCTGTAACAATCTCCTCTCCCAATTGAAGGTACTAAGCAGCAAACCCTAGTTTATAAGCTAAATTCTCATCGCTTAGTGTGCCTTATAGTAGCAAATTTTTTAAATTTCTGTGAAAATTTTAAAATTCAATTCGAAAACGTTTATGACCCTCATTGGGTTTTGGAAAATCTATAAAAAAAAATTAATGGCATTGGGTGAATTAATGGGAACACTATTTGTTTTATCCAATGATGGTGAACGTTCAACATCGTTCTTGATTGGAATATATGTATATGTAATTTTGCATTAACGTTTGTGGGTTTATCTAGGCCGCTTCTGTCTCTGGGCTCATGATTCCATTGACTGATAAAGTTTAGATTTTGGAGTTACCGGGAGTAGTTACTTAGTAATACTATGGCAACGATTTATGCTGGGTAATTTCCTAATTGGCAACTGGATCTACCTCAAGTATATTGTGGTAAACTGGGATCTTTTTAGTATACCAAGTACTATAGGACCTGGCAGGAAGTTGGGTGATTAGTTTGCATGCTTTCCAGTGGAGCGAAATATTTTAAAGGGCGACTTTTCTTGGGAATTATGAGGTCTGTATGAGCCCTGCAAAAAGGGGGAAGTCATAGTTCAGGTTTTGGGAGTATGTCAGATTAAATTTTACAGGGTCTTAAGTTTCTTCTTTATGGTTTCTTAAGCAGTTCAGTTGTTGGATTCTTTTTTCCATCAGCATAAATAATGAGTTGTCTAGTTTATTTGCAGGTGTTACTAACAGAGTTCAGAAGCCTTCCACCTTTGTTTGAAGAAACGCCTAATGCTGTCCATGAATTAACAATAGCAAGTAACATTCTTGACTCCAATCTGGTTTTGTTTCTCCAATTCTTTTTTTTTTTTCCTAAAACCATTGCTAAGCCTACTCATTTCAGTAATAAAAGTGTATTCTCTTCATTCATCTATATTATGGATCTATATTATGGATCAATCTTAATTTGTAGGCCATGAAAGCATGGGTAATTATAAATTCAAGCCGTACCCATACTGGGTACATAGCTGGTATTGGTACTCTGTGTGTACTCTTGGATACTCCAAAATATGCATCATGTAGTATCATTTTTTTAAAAATAGAGAAAAGTTTGGCTCGGATTCATATTGGATAAATTGTAGATACAACTACAAATTTTTAACTTTGAGTTTTAGATATCTTAAATTAAATCTTACTAACTCAACAGTTATAAAAGAAAAAAAAAAGCATATACAGAGTTGCATGCGCAACTTTGATATCATATATTATTCCGATTTACTTTTATTCCAGCTATATGAACTTTGAGATCATATTAAGAAACTTGGAATACTATTTTCTTTGATTATATATATTATAGAAAATTCATTACTATTTTTATTGTTGTAAAGATTGTTATATATTATCAAATATTCTTTATTTATATGGTTTATTTTGTTGTACCTGTATCCTATGTTTTGAAAAAAATTATGTATCCTCTATCTGTACCCATGCAACATAGTCTGCTGTTTAGTAGGGGTTGTAAATGCAATTATTATACAATAGCTAAGCTATAAGCTTTTGTGGTACAAAATGAAATTTTTTTATGCAGCTTTAGCTTCACAAGTCTTGTTTTATTCTTTCTACCATGGTCTAGGAAGACGATATTGTTATAATATCTAAATCACAATAATCAGAGTAATAAGCATAGATTAAGAAAGCGTACTTGAAGAATCCATAAATTAAAGAAAAGGAGAAATGCAACCTACTGGACTCTTTTGACTTTTAGAGAGAGTTCAAAGAGAGAGAGAGAGAGAGCTTAAAATTGTGGTATTGTAATCAGTCACGTTAAACTAACTCTTATAGACGTTGTTTAACGGGCAAAAGAATAAATCAAATAAAACCACTAATTAATTAAATAAATAAATAAAATTAAAAATTATATATTTTTCTCTGACTCAGTCAGCCTTTTAATAGGATCAAAGCTGACAACCAAAAAAGTTGTAGGTTAGGCCTCTGCCCAAATTTCCTGTGCAGTCCACCTATTAACACACAAGATTATGACGGCCCAATCTGTATTGAGCTTAATAATTAATAAAATAACAATCCATATAAATATTACAACAATTTGCTTCTTCTCTTTCTTCTTATTCCATCCTCCAGTCGAATCTTTAGGACTCGAACCGGGACGCAGACGTGACCCGGTTGCACGCCGCAAACCAGCGACTTTCCAGGAGCATTTCCCGGCGATCTAGACGGCGGTTTCCGGCGAGGAAACCGCCGTTCTGACCAAAGAAACCCGAGGAATAAGATTTTCCCTTTGATTTATGCAATCAGCCAGCAAAATGGTAAGATCTATAATGCTAATATTTTTGGCTATGAAACTTCGATCTCACCACTATCATGAAGCTAGGGAAATTGACACCATTGTGAATGGCTAGAGTGAGTCTCGCTTCGGGTCCGAGAGATGAATCTCAGAACACCGCCATCGAGATTTCATCAACTAGAGCGCAATACCTCATTGTGGTTGAGGCGCTGCAGGCTCACGAATGTTTCCCAATACATCCAGTTATGAATTATGGGTTCATTTTAATATCCTTCAATAATAATTTTTTTTTGGGCCTGGGAAACTGGGCTGGGCTTAAGTGAAACGCACATTTCACTTAAGTAGTTTTGGGCCACGCTGGCAAGCCCGGTCCAGCAACGAAAAAAAAAATCCAGAATTATAATTTTGCCCCTAGACACCTCTTAATCTTGTATTTATTCACCTAGACTTTCCCTAATTCATAATAAACTCTAGAGACTCATGAAATTTTTTTAGTTTGTCCTAGAGATCATGAAAAACTTATAATTTGTCATGTTTAAGATCATATTGCATTAATTATGGACATACCCCATAGGTGTGACATTGTTAATGTAATTTTAAGGGTTTGGACCGTTTAAGAATAGGCATAAATATAGCACTTATAATGTATTAAATATTTCTTGTACCCCATAGGTATAGAAATATTGAATATATTTTGTGTGGACTTTTGTGTGAGCCAAATTTTAATGGTATAAAATATTTTTGTGTATCATCATAGTTGCATAACTGAAATTTTATTTTGGGAATCTCGTATTATAATTATGTTGAGCACGCATAATTACTATTTTCCATTTTTGTTGTTGATTTCAGTTTCTGCTTTTGCGCAACTATCATTTGTAAAAGCTCTTAATGGGACTAATTATGATGACTGGAAAGAGTCCCTGAATATGTATCTTACCATTTCTGAAAAAGATTTGGCTCTGAGAGAACCTAAACCGGAAGATCTCACTCCGCAGTCCAGTGCTACTGAGAAGGCCTATCATAAACAATGGTTTGAGTCAAACCGAATATGTTTGGCAGTAATTAAGTATACTATTGAAAAGAGAATCGGGGATAGTATTCCTGAAAAGGATACTGCAATCGAATACTTGAAATCTATTGGTGACAAATACAAGAGACTTGATAAAAGTCAGAAAAATTTCTACTTTTCACAGCTTGATAACACTCGATATGATGGAGTGTCTGGTGTCAGGGAGCATATATTAAAACTTGTTCATTACTATAACAAGTTGAAATCATATGGAGTCGATTTGGGTGAAAGCACATTAGTTTATCGTGTTCTTCAATCATTGCCGTCAGAGTATAGATTCTTGAGGACTTCGTATAATTCGCAAGAAGCAGAATGGTCGATTGACCAATTAATTTCAATTGTTACTCTAGAAGAAGAAGCAATAAAGAAGAATAATTCTCACTCTGTAAATTATGTATCTCATGGCTCCAGTAGCCAATCTGGAGGATGGAATAAGAAGAAAGGGAAGAAGACCGAGGTTCAAAAGGGTGGAAAACCCAACTTTAAGAAGAATGGTGAAAAGAATGATAAAGTGAAACGGAAATTCTTTAAAGGCAACTGCAATTACTGTAAGAAATTCGGCCACAAGAGAACTGATTGTTTTAAGTTTAAAAATAAGCAGGAAAAAGAAGGTACATTTCTTCATCTAGCCCCTCTAACTCTAGTTTGTTTTGAGTCTAATAGTATTGAAACATCTTCTGACTCTTGGTGATTGGATTCTGGTGCAACTGTGCATATTGTGAATTTTTTGCAGGGGCTCAAAGACAAGAGGGTCCCCAGTGAGGCACAGAGGACAGTCTTAGGCATTGCAGAAAATAAGGCGTCAGTAGAATACATAGGATCTATTTCCTTAAATTTGAATTTTGGACATGTTTTAAATTTGAATAATGTCATTTATGTACCTTCTGTGATAAGGAATTTGATTTCGACTTTTGTATTGGATGTTAATGGTTATTCATTTTTTCAAGGAAATGAAAAGATTGATATTTGTTTTAATTCTATCATTATTGGCTCTGCATCCTTAACGTGTGATTTATATCGTCTGAATGATTGGTCACTTGAACTTTTTAATCCTCAAGTCAATATTGTAATTGGGAATAAACGCCAGAGACCTGGTGAGAATTCTTCTATGTTGTGGCATCGTAGATTGGGCCACATTTCTAGAGAGAAATTAGAAAGAATGACCAAACAAAATATTCTACAAGATCTTGATTTCTCAGATTTTGAAACTTTGTGTTGATTGTATTAAAGGCAAATTCACAGCTAAAGCTAGACATAAAGGGGCAAAGAGGTCTGAAAATATTTTAGACCTTATCCATATTGATATATGTGGACCTATCACACCTATGGCTATGGGTGGATTCAAATACTTTATTACTTTCATAGATGATTACTCACGATATGGATGGATTGATCTTTTGCGTGAAAAGGGAGAATCTCTAAATGCATTTAAAAATTTCAAAGCGGCAGTTGAATTGAAATCTGGCAAATTAATTAAAGCTGTCAGATCTGACAGGGGTGGTGAGTACTATGGGAGATATACTGAGATTGGTCGGAATCCTGGCCCGTTTGCTTTATATTTACAAGAACACGGCATTGAAGCTCAGTATACAATGCCTGACACCCCACAACAAAATGGGGTAGCAAAAAGGCAAAATCGTATTCTTATGGATATGGTCAGAAGTATGATCAATCATTTCTCATTGCCAGAGTTCTTGTAGGGTGATGCATTGAAAACTGCTGTCTACATTTTGAATCAAGTCCCTGGCAAGACGGTTCCAAAGAACCCATATGAATTGTATTTTGGAAAGACTTCAATATTAAAGCATATGCGAGTATGGGGTTGTAAAGCACAGGTAAAATTCTATAATCCACAACAGATGAAGCTCAATTTTAAAACTGTTACCAGTTTCTTTATTGGATATTGCATTGGTTCTCGTGGGTATAGATTTTATTGCTCAGATCTCACTACCAGGGTCATCGAGTCAGATCGAGCATATTTCTTTGAAGATGTCTTGGCAAGTGGGAGTTCTGTCCCTAGATCTATCTCTTTACGAGATGAAAGCAATGTTTTGCTTGTGCCTATTGTGACACCCTCTTCAACAGAAAGAAATAATACTGTGGATCAAGATGAATGTGAGGTGGAACCACCCTTAGAAGGTGATGAGGAGCCGGTTGTAGAACCGAGGCGGTCTCAAAGAGTTCGTAGATCTGCTATTCCTAGTGATTACATGGTGTATTTATAGAAATTTGATTCAGATATTGATAATTTAGACCCTATATCTTACCAAGAAGCGACATCGGGTACACACTCTTCTGAATGGCTAGAGGCTATGAAGGAAGAAATGGCTTCAATGTATCGCAATCATGTGTGGGAACTTGTAGAGTTACCACAGGGGTTTAAGCCAATTGGTTGTAAATGGGTTTTCAAAACTAAACGAGGACCTACAGGTGAAGTTGATAAACATAAAGCCAGACTTGTAGCTTAAGCTACAATCAGAAAGAAGGTATTGATTACACAGATACTTTCTCTCCAGTTTCCACTAAAGATTCGTTTAGAGTGGTCATGGCTCTAGTTGCACAATTTGATCTCGAACTTCACCAAATGGATGTCAAGACTGCTTTTCTGAATAGAGACTTGTATGAAGAAGTCTATATGACCCAGCCTGATGGTTTTATTGAATCAGGAAAAGAGCACTTAGTATGCAAATTGAAGAGGTCTATCTATGGGTTAAAACAAGTCACTTAGTGTGCAAATTGAAGAGGTCTATCTATGGGTTAAAACAAGCCTCCAGGCAGTGGTATTTAAAATTTGATGAAGTCATCACCTCACTCGGTTTTGTTGAGAATGTCTCAGATCAATGCATTTATCAGAAATTTGATGGAATCAATTTTGTAATCTTGGTTCTTTATGTTGATGATATTTTGTTAGCCAGTAATTCGATGAATTTTCTCAATGAGACGAAGCAATTATTATCGTGTGAATTTGATATGAAAGATTTCGGTGAAGCCTCTTTCGTTCTTAGGATACAAATTCATCGTGATAGATCTCGTGACACCCTTGGTTTATCACAAGCAACTTATATTGAGCGAGTACTTAAGAAATTTAAAATGGTGTCTTGTGCTTCCTCTCCTGCTCCTGTTAAAAAAGGTGACATGTTATCGAACTCGCAATGTCCCAAGGATGATAAGACAAGGGTTGAAATGAGAAAGATACCATACGCTTCCGCCGTTGGCAGCCTTATGTATGCTCAGGTCTATACCCGTCCAGATATAGCTTTTGTTATTGGTGTACTTGGTCGATATCTGAGTGATCCTAGCATGGATCATTGGAAAGCTGCCAAAAAAGTTATGAGGTATCTTCAGGGTACAAAGAATCATATGTTGACTTATAGAAGATCAGATTCTATTGAGGTAGTTGGCTATTCAGATTCTGATTACGGTTCTTGTCTAGATGACCGTAAGTCAACAACTGGATACATCTTCATAATGTTTGGAGGAGCTGTTTCGTGGAAAAGTGTAAAAAAGACACTTACAGCTGTCTCATCTATGGAAGCAGAATATATTGCTTGTTTTGAGACCACACGGCAGGCTGTATAGTTGAGAAAGTTGATATCTGGCATGTGTTTAATTGATTCAATATCACGTCCTCTAATCATTTATTGTGATAACAAATCTGCAGTGTGTTGTGCTAACAACCACAGAAATTCTAGCCGTACAAAACATTTTGATATCAAACTTATGTTCGTTAAAGAGAAAATTGCAGAATCTCAGACTCGTATAATTCACATTCCTGGTACGCAGATGCTTGCAAATCCATTGACCAAGGGCTTACCCGTAGAGGTTTTTCGAAATCATGTAACTTATATGAGTATTGTGAATTCTTTTGATTCCTTGGTTTAGTGGGAGTCTGATAAATATTTGATATCACGTCATTATTTATTTTATTTTCTGCAAGTTTTATTCAGTTCAGCTTGATGCGTTTTATATCATTTGTGTCCTCATAGGATTCAATGATTTTGTTATGATACGCTTTGTATATACATATCACTTGTTTTCCTATAGGAATCAGTGACTCTGTATTATTTTCTTACTGAACTGAGTTGAAAATAATATATATATATATATATATATATATATATATATATATATATATATATATATATATATATATATATATATATATTCTGTCATATTCAAATTATGAAATATTGTGTCAGATATCACTTGCTTTCTCATAGGATCCAGTGATTTTGTAAAGTTTCATTTTTTGAATTGTGATAGTGGATTAATAATGTTTTTTCAAATAATTAATTAAATACAATCCAAGTGGGAGATTGTTGGAATATTTATATGGATTGTTATTTTATTAATTATTAAGCCTAGTACAGATTGGGCCGTCATAATCTTGTGTGGACTGAGATAGGTGGACTGCACAGAAAATTTGAGCAGAGGCCCAACCTACAACTTTTTTTACTGTCAGCCTTGATCCTATCAAAAGGTTGACTGAGTCAGAGAGAAAGATATAATTTTTAATTATATTTATTTATTTAATTAATGAGTGGTTTTATTTGATTTATTCTTTTGCCCGTTAAACAACGTTTATAAGAGTTAGTTTAACGTGACTGATTACAATACCACAATCTTAAGCGCTCTCTCTCTCTGAACTCTCTCTAAAAGCCAAAGGAGTCCAGTAGGTTGCATTTCTCCTTTTCTTTAATTCATGGATTCTTCAGGTACACTTTCTTAATCTATGCTTATTATTCTAATTATTGTGATTTAGATATTATAACACTTTTTTTTGGTTAAATTATCAAGGCAAAAACAAGATTACCGATACCAAAATTCACAGAGGAACAACATGCAAAATAGGAAGCAAAGCATTTCAACGAAAAGGTATTCCAGAAACATTGCCCGCAGAGAATAATATGAAAAAGGGAAGCAATGAAATTCAACTGAAAGGTTCGGTAAAGCAATGCAAAAAAATTAAGAATAGTATTGGCAAAATTTCCAATTGAGTTGCAGTTGAATATAATCAAATTAAGATATTATAACTATGCTCTGATATCAAGTGTTATAATATTTAAATCACAATAATCAGAGTAATAAGCATAGATTAAGAAAGCGTACCTGAAGGATCTATGAATTAAAGAAAAGGAGAAATGCAACCTACTGGACTCCTTTGGCTTTTAAAGAGAGTTCAGAGAGAGAGAGAGAGCTTAAAATTATGGTATTGTAATCAGTCACGTTAAACTAACTCTTATAGACGTTGTTTAACGGGTAAAAAGATAAATCAAATAAAACCACTAATTAATTAAATAAACTAACTCTATTTGCATTTTTCCTCATGATTGTGAATCTTTTTAGTATGAATAAGATTTGCCTGCTGAATTTCTTATTTCTGAAGCATTTTTCTTCTTTTTCTCATTGTTTTTTGAAACTTCCAGGGGATATATACGAGCATGCTGTTGTCCTTAGTGTGAAAATGGAGGATCAAGATGCCTTTGAGAGGGATTTCTTCCAGTTAAAACCTTATTACACAGATGCTCGGTAACTGACTCTTGCCTTTTTCTCCATGTTGAAATATTTGTTTCCCCAGTGGGACAGCTGAACCTACAACACATACCCTGGGCTTTTCCTGATTAGTTAATTTTCATACACCTGAATGCCTAGAAACAGAAGAGAAAAGTTGTATCTCTACTTAAGTGCGATGTTCTGTGCAGTAATCTTTCAGTTATTTACAATATTTCTAGGTCAATCCCCTTGTATCTGTGTTTTGGTATGTTGATATATCTTCATTTTGTCTAGCTCTTAGTATTTTCTAAGGATTTACATTTTTTTGGTGTTTCAGTAACCGCCTTTCTCCATCCCCTCAGGAGTACCCAATATTAGGTCTCAACCTGTTGAGACTACTTGTGCAGAATAGGATTGCTGAATTCCATACCGAGTTGGAACTGCTTTCATCCACTGCTCTAGAAAATCCTTGCATTAAGCATGCTGTGGAGTTGGAGCAATCCTTTATGGAAGGAGCTTACAACCGTGTCCTGGGTGCTCGACAGACAGTGCCACACAATACATACGGTTATTTCATGGATCTTTTGGCAAAGACAGTCAGGTAATAATAGTTCCATACCTGTTGATAGCCTAGCAAAAGAAGCTTAAGTGATAAACAAGGAGAAACTGGCGCTCCAGCAAGATTTATTTTATTCAGAAGTGGGGCTTAGTTAATGACTAAATTTTACTGCACTATTAATAGAAAACAGAAGCAATGACTAGCCCTGAGCTTTTCTAGGTTGAGGCGGGGAGGGAAGATGGTCATTTTGGGAAATGGATAGAAACTTGACCTTCACCATATTCTTCAAATAGTATTTCTTTTTAGTGGCTATGTATCTTATAGAATGCGTTATCCATAAAGATTTTCTAACTAGGTACCATCTGATTTGAAACTTCCAGAGATGAAATAGCAGGATGCAGTGAGAAGGCATATGACTCTCTTTCTATTAATGATGCTCGTCTAATATTGTTGTTCTCTTCAGACCAAGAACTATTTGAATATATTAAAGAGGTGAGATATATTGTATCTTCTCATTTCTACGTGCATTCTTTGTTTCTGATATGGCATATTATTAGACTTGGGGCATCTCGAAAGGATGTGGATGATAAGGTCACTATTTTGTTGGTGAATAAACAATGTTGCAGTTTAAGATTTTCTGTTTTTCTGGATTGGGTTTGCATAATATGAGTAGAATCGTTTTTTTTTTATCATATACCCCAAAAAAAAAGTATAAAACCCATCTCTTCATCATACAATTTGATTTGCAGGAGCATCCCGATTGGGAGATTCAGAATGGCTTTGTGTTTTTCCAAAGGGCAAAAGAATCTTTGCCTTGCAAAGAAATACCATCGCTGCAACTCATTAACCAGACACTCAGTTATGCTAGGGAGTTGGAGAGGATTGTGTGAAGAGAAATCCAATGGCTATTTCATGCTCCATAACTTTCAGGTGTCCGGAAAATAGTTTTTAATACTGCCTTTTGACATTGTTTCTTTCTGATTCATCGGAACTAGAAAATTGTTCCTCTTTGTATCTTGGTCATCTGGGCGGCTACATTTTTTGTTGAGGTACTATTTTCTTCCACTCTGCTCTCGCAGAAGAAAAAAAGCCTACCATACTGATGTAGACCTTTTTTCTATTGAGAATTTGGATGATTCATGATGCTTCAAACCCATTTAACGGCTCATATTCTAAAGCAAGGATTATGATTTTACCAATTAAGGATCTTGTATTCTAAGCTTGCCTTCAGAAAATATAGCATTACTGTCCACCTCCTCAATTCTGCATGAAGCAATTTCTCTTATTATTTCACCTAGTAATTGAAGGAAAAGATTTTGAGAGCTGACTTAATTTTTATATTGAATCCTTCTGGAGGTTAAAGGATTGTTTGCCTTTTGCATGGAAGCGTTAGGGATAATTTTTTGTGTGTGTGGAAAATAACAATTAATTATTGTATCTATATTATTAATTACAATTATCATAATGCCTTTTTTAATTTATAATTTTATCATAAACAACATTTAAAATGTCACTTATATTTTAAATTATAATTCAAATATTAAACAAAATTATTTTCAAAACTCTAAACTTAAAACTTAAAAATTAAAAATTAAACATCTTAAAATCATAAAACTTAAACATTAAATATTAAATTTAAAATTTCAAAACACTAAACTTTAATCTTAAAATTTTAAAATTTTAAATTTTAAATTTTAAAATTTCAATTATCAAATTTCTAACTTCTAACTTCAAATATATAAACTTTAAACTCAACTCTTAAACTATGAATCTCCAACTTTTAAATTTAAAACTTCAAACTTTTAATTTTAAATATTTAAATTTAAATCCCTAAATTCTGTACTTCAAATATTAAGACTTTAAACATTAAATTTTAAATTTTAAATTTCAATCTCTAAACTATATATATATATATATATATATATATATATATATATATATATATATATATATATATATAAATTACTTCTAAAACTCTATCTTAAATTCAAAACTCTAAAACTTAAATTTAAAAATATAAAATTTTAAAACTCCAATTTTTAAATTCTAAACCTTATTTATAAAATCTCAAACTTCAAATATCAAAACTCATACTTTAAATATCAAAATTCAAAACCTTAAATAAAAAAAATTCAAAACTCCAAAAACTTAAAAACTTTAATTCAAATTATAAACATTAAAACTCTAAACTTCTAAATCTTAAACACTAAACTTCAAATTCAAAAATTCAAAACTTTGAACTTTAATTTCAAGATTTCAAAATTCCAACTTCAAATTTGCAAATTCTAAATCTCAAATTCAAAAATCTTAAACCTTAAATATCAAACATTTAATCTCAAATCTCAAAAACTAAAATTTCAAATACAAAAATCTAAACTCTTAAACATTAAACCCTAACTCATAAATTTTAAAATCCTGAATTTTAAATCTTAAACCCTAAAACTTAAATTTCATACCTAAACTCCAAACATTTAAACCCAAAATCCACAAACCCCACACCCCACACCTCAAATATCAAAAACATAAACATCAAACTCTATACATCAAAACCCTAAATTCTAAATCTCAACTCAACCCTAAACTTAAAAATTCAAAACTCTAAACTCCAAACATTAAAATTTAGACTCTACGTAAAATATTAAACCTTCAAACCCTAAAATCTAAACTTCAAATTTTAAAATTCTAAATTTTAAATCTCAAAAATCAAATCTCAGACCCAACAAAAATCTTAAACCTCAAACTTCAAATCACAAACCATAAATTTTAAATCTTAAAATCTCAATCTTTAAATCATAAACCCTAAACCTTAAACTACAAATCAACCCCAAAAATTTTAACCTTAACTCTCAAAACTTCAAACCCCAAAACTTTTAACCCTAAATACTAAAATCTTGAATCCTAACATGTATATAGTTTAGAATTTTGAAATTTGAAATTTGGAGTTTTGAGTTTTAAAATTTAATGTTTTAGTGTTAAAGGCTTTGGGTTTTGGACTTGGGGGTTTATGGTTTGAGCTTTTGTGTCACGTCTCCAATTTTAGGGCATATAAGACACATACTTTACGATTATATTTTTTTCATAACATGTATAATACACTCCTTTACAGATAGGTATTTTCATTTATACACAATATACAGATCAAATCTATAAATATCAAAGTACAGCAGAAACAAGGATCTTACCTGTAGCGTTCAAAGCATATTATAGAATAAAAGTACAAAATAATTTAAACACTGTAAGCCTTGAAAACAACGTAGGCTCACTAAGAAAGTATGACACTTAATTGATCACGTAGCTGTAGGACTAAACTATATATCCTTATCTAAAAAAATGTAAGTATCGTGTAGTGAGTTTGACAACTCAATGACAGATAATACCTCTTATGACCTCTTAGGTCAATATATGGATATATTCATATATTAAAATTTATCACATTAAAAATTATAGTTTAGAAGTACATCCATACAAGATTCGCATTTCAAATATTATCAGTTCAAATCACATTCAGATATCTAAAACTATATATTATATTGTATGATCATTATTCAAATATTGTTATACATCAAAAAAAATTTCATAAAAATATTAAGAGAATCCTATATCAAAACTACCATATTAGAGTTCAAACCCTTCCGTATTTTGGTGATGTAAGATTTGTTTATACTTAGCATCTTAATTAAAATTTGTCCTACTACCATTCAAGAGGACATGCGAAGAGACTCTAATATGGCACTTTCCCGAACATATAGCAAGGGAGGACAAATCACATATCATACAATCGGTATCTCGCTCAGATAGGAGGCATCCTACTCTTCTTCACATATCATATTCCGTGTGTTGGCTGTCACACGAGGCTAGTATCACCCTTGCTAGTTGAGGTATTAAGATGCACTAGAGCTAACATCACCTGCTGTTAGCAAACAGTATTTTCAATAGAATTTCTCCACAAAAAATATTATTTATACATATGTCATATCGTTTAAAACAAAAATTTCAGTATAAATTCAAAATTTTCAATCTCAGTACAATTCCTTTGTCAGAAACTTTCCAATCAGAGTAATCACATATACATGCTTGTTTTCAAGGAAATCTTATAGCTTTACATATCAATGCCACATGTACAATATATTTCCTTTACCATATAATGAGAAATACATTTAAAATCACATATTCAATGAGTTCAAAAATCTATTTTTAAAATCATACTCTTCTTGAACTATATACCAGATTGTAAACAATTCAGATAGTTTAATTCATTTCAGAGACATATAAAAGTATAAATAACTTGTAAATATAATCAATTATATATTTAAAGTTCAAGAAGAGTATAAGGTAAGTCATAGAAAGAATTATCTATTCATAAGGTAAATATCCAAGTTAGACAGCTCTAAAATACATTTTTTCAATTCCAAATAAACCTAAAAAACAAGTCTGGGGGATCCAAAAACTTCCGAAATGACTCCAAAATTGCGAAATTTGGCCTTCGAAAATTTGGTCAACTGATGGGACTATTTACGGTCAAAAATACTATTTATCGCCAAAATCATTATTTATATCGAGTGAATTTATTGTTCACAACGCACAAAAAGTTGTTAGATGGCCGAAAAATTTCATATCTTAAAGTTTATTTATCTTCTAAATTCATCTACGGTGTTAGAATTTTTAATTTGAGATTTTTAAATAGAAGTTTCAGAACTTACATTTTTCTAATTTTTTTTACTTTTTATCTACAGTAATTCTACGGTTAATTTGAAAAATTATTCAGCCAAAATCGTAGTACTCTTCATCTTGAATCCAATGATATCTTCAGTTTTGTGATCAGAGACTCGAAGATACTTCAGATCTAAAGAAAAAAAAATGAGGAGATAGAAAGTATTATTTATCACTATTCATTTAGTTTACAAAATTTTTACAGATTTCTTGCATCTCTCCCCCCTTTTTCTTTTTCTTTTTTATATTATTTAATTATTGAATAATTAAAATTTATTATTATATTTTTTTATATACATAATAATATTATTTTTCATCTTAAAGTATCCCAAAAGTTTTTAAAAATTTATATTCTTGTAAAACTTTAGTTGAACTATTAAACCATGATTTTTCTTAATAAAGATTTTAATAAAACAAATCATAATATAAAATAACTTCATGCATGTTAAAAGAAAGAAATTTATAAAAATAAAATAAAAATTTATTTAAAGCCAAATATAATTATTTTAAGCAAAATAAAATTATTTTAATTAAAAGTTTATTTACTTTTAGCAAAACATAATCATTTAAAATAAAAATATATTTGTTTATAGCAAAACATTATTATTTAAAAATTACGAGATATTAAAAAGTTTCAGGGTTTTAAGCTTTTGGATTTGAGGTTTAGAATTTGAAATTTAAAATTTGAAAGTTTGAGGTTTAAAGATCGAAATTCAGAGTTTGGAGTTTTAGAGTTTAAAAATAGGAGTTTGAGATTTAGTGTTTAAAGTTTAGAGTTTGGAGGTTTAGAATTTTGGAGTAAAGATATTGGAGTTTAGAGTTTAGAGTTTAGGAGTTTAAAAATTTAGAGTTTTAGTGTTTGGGCTCTTGAAATTAAGAGTATTTGAGTTTAGTGATTGCAATTTTGAAGTTTAAAATTTGGTGTCTTAAGTTTTGTGGTTTTCGTATTTGGAGTTTGAAATTTGATATTTATAGTTTTTGAGTTTTGAGTTTAAAATTTAGAGTTTTAATATTTAGGTTTTGAGTTTTTATTAGTTTAAGGTTTTAATATTTGAGGTTTGATATTTATAATTTTTTTTTATTTTAGGCTTTTCCAGTTTGCATTTAAGTGTGGGTTTTGGAGTTTGAAGGTTTAAGATTTGAGATGTAAGATTTAAGATTTTAAAATGTAGGGTTTAATGTTTAGAGTTTGGAGTTTGGTGTTTGAAGTTTAGAATTTAAAGATTAAAATTTTGAAATTTGGTATTTAGGGTTTTAGAGTTCTAATATTTGAAATTTGGGGTTGAGGTTTTTTTTTTATTTGAGATTTTAAATTTGTGATTGATTTAAGGTTTTTAGAGTTTAAGATTTAAAATTTTAAAGTTTTGATATTTGAAATTTTAAAATTTAAAATTTGAGTTCGAAAGATTATAATTTGAGGTTTAAAATTTAAGATTTAAAACTTTTGACTATTGAATTTATGATTTATAGTTTTAAGAGTGTTTTTTTTCTTCTCCTTTTCTATATTTGAATTATAGTTTAGGATATAAGTACCAAATTATTTTAAATTAAAATATTTTAGAAAAAAATATTTTTTTTATTGTGAAACCAAAATGAAATTAAAATTTTTGTTAAGGAATGTAATTTGATCAAAATTATTAGTAATAAAAAAGAATTTGAATGGATATTTTTATTATTTTAGATGTTATTTACAATTGATTCATACTCTAAAAAACATTACAATGATCTTTACAAAAAGAAGGATATTGCAATTATTAGTATGAATCAGGTTGAGTAAGTATTATTTTTTTATTTTTATAGAGTCAGGCCATGTCTTTTTTCTAACAAATTTGGTTGAGTAAATTGATAATTTATTCTCTCAACTTAATTTTAATTTTAAAATTTTTTGAATATACGAAATAATTTTTAAAATTATTAACTTATTTATTAATATATTAAAATCTTTCATATTAATCTTTTAAATTTATCAAAACATACTCTAAAAGAAAATTCAAAACTAATGACTAAATTATTAATTAATTTAACCTAATTTTAGAACAAGCATTCAGCTATCAACGGATCTGAGAAGCATTTTGCCTGTGCCGAATCGGAAGAGAGGAGCAAGACTAAGGCCCGTTTTGGATGGAAGAAATGAAAAAAAATTTGAAATAAAAAATAAGATTTTACTATTTGATTTGATAGAATAAAATATTTTATGTGTTCTATTTCATAATATGAAAAATAAATTTTTTTTAATAATAGATAGAATTTAAGATTTTATTATAAAATAATGTTAATTTCATATTTTTTATTAAAATAATTTAATTTAATTATTAAAAAAATAATTTAATTATAAAAAAAAAAAGGTGGCTCAGTGCACGAGACTCTTATCTGGTGAAATCTGAAGAAGGACAAATATACACAGCCTTACCCTCACAAGTGAAGAAGCTGTTTTTAAGATTAATTTATAAAAATTTTTTTTAAAAAAATTAATTTAATTATTTTATATTAAAATTAATTTAATCATTTTATTTATTTTTTTTATTTTTTTTATTTATCTATTAATTAAATAATAAAATATTATATTATTTAATTTTTTTTATCGTACACCAGACATTGACGGAGAGATTTAAAAAAAAAATGTTTATAATTTTTTCATCCTTTTTTTAACTTAACCTTCGGTACGGATACAATTTGATTTAAGTATTTACGACCTTAATTAAAAAAGCATTTAACTATAAGATTTAAGAAAAAAAAAACTAATATATATGTCTTAAACAACACAGAGATTAAGAGATATTACTTATATATATATATATTACTTAAAATTTTGTATAAATAATTTTTGGGTATTTGACAACGACTTCACAGTAGCTATAAATTTTATAAAAACTACGAAGCTGCTTTTTATAAAATATTTTAAAAACCAAAGTATACCATACTAATTTTAAAAAAATATTTTCTCACAACTCTATGCTTTAATGACATTTCATTGATAAAAAAAAATTGTAGAAAAAAAATAATATTCCATTAATAGGCATACTTGTTTTAAAATTTGGATCCTCTAAAATGTATCTCACATTTTAGAAAATAAAGTCTAGGTACTTAACTATTAATGAGAAAGTTTACGATGTATATTTAAAAAATAAAGTGCAGGTGATTAATAATTAATGAAAAAATTTCACATTTTAAAATTTGATAAAAACAAATCAAACTGGATAATCCTCTTTGTATCAATAATTGCTCTCCTGTAAACACGATTAAGACTTCATCTTGCTAAAGATTCCTTTGGTCTAAATTCAAAGGAAAGAAAAAAAAATCTCCATCAAATGCTTCGAACAAGCTCCAACTTGCTCCCCTAAATTCACGTGCATCCTACTATTTTATCCTCTTTTTTGCCTTTTCTGTTCTTCCTTTGCATCACCGCAACACTGCGTTACATAATTTTTTTTTTCTGAAATCATCATATTTTTATGCATAAATATTTATTAATTATACTTTGTCTATTAAAAACATCCCAATTCTAGATTTACATCTACATCGTATTGAATATCGTAATCGAACAGTTAGAAATTCTTGATCAAAATTCTGTAGTTTGAACTTTGAAGTGTGGAAACACTGGATCATTTCTCATGAGGCTACATTATATCACTCACTCTGCTTTTTTCAGTCCAATCAGTCAAAACCCCATATGAAGCTTAACAACAAAGTTTGTAGCTTTCAGTTCAATTGCCAAAGAAGGCCAGAAAGGCAGAGAATTGGCAGAGCAAATGGGGTTCACTATGGGTCTGAATCTTCTTCTCCTCTTGGCTATGGTGGCCACCAACATCCTCTCCCTCTACCATCTCTCCTCCACACTTCAATCTCCCAATTCCCCAAAGGCACCTCCACCTGTACCTGACCAGCTTCTGCACCAACTCCACTCTATACGCGCCACCATTAACCGCCTCACGCGCCTCCAACAGACAACTTCCGGTACTAATCCTGCTGCCAGCACCACTGCAACTAAACCCACCATTCCTTCAGATCTCTTGCTCTACTCGCATCTCTCTCCCATAGCTTCTGCTTGCCACAACCACCCTGATCTTCTTCACAGGTACATGAGCTACACTCCTTTCTCGCTTTGCCCTTCAGATTCTGACCTTGCAGAGGCTCTCATTCTCCGTGGTTGCCACCCACTTCCTCGCCGGCGATGCTTTTCCAGAACCCCACAAAAACCCACTTCTTCGCTTCCCCAAAATCCCTTCCCTTCGTCACTCCCTAGCTCCAATGTCATCTGGGACAAGTACTCCTGTAAAAGCTTCGAGTGCCTCAACCGCTTAAATCCCAATCTGGGTTTCGAACCAGCCCACGAAATCACCAAATTCTTGAGCTACAAATCTGAATTGGATCTCCCAATCCCACAATTGTTGCAGATTGCAAAAGCTACTAAATCTGTTCTCCGTTTAGGCCTCGACATTGGTGGCGGCACTGGGACCTTTGCTGCGAGAATGAAGCTCTATAATATGACGGTTGTGACCACAACCATGAATGTGGCTGCACCTTATAGCGAGGCTGTGGCGCTAAGGGGGTTGGTACCGCTGCACGTGCCATTGCAGCAGAGGTTGCCATTGTTTGATGGAGTGGTGGATCTTGTTCGATGCGGGCACGCTGTGAACAGGTGGATACCGCTGACAATGATGGAATTTTTGTTCTATGATGTGGATAGAGTTTTAAGGGGTGGAGGGTACTTGTGGCTAGATCACTTTTTCAGCAAAGGCGTGGACCTTGAGAAGGTGTATGGCCCTTTGATCGGGAAATTGGGTTACAAGAAAGTGAAGTGGGCAACGGAAAATAAGACAGATATCAGTGGCTTGAAGAATGGGGAGGTTTACTTGACCGCCTTGTTGCAGAAGCCTGTGTCAAGATGAGGTCAAGTCAAATACAAGGTAGCATGGTATATTTGATTGGAAAGTTTTTGTTGTATAACACCAATACTTAGAATTATAATGGCATAGTAAGAGATTTTTTGAGCAGCTACACTTAGAATTATAATGGCATAGTAAGAGATTTATGAGCAGCTTTAACATTAAATACTTAGTTGTGTGTAACACCAGCTTAAATTATGTTCCTGTTAGATGATTAAGAATGATGCTTTCAAACTACGCGATAACAAAATTTGATCTGCCATTTCATGCTGAGCTGAGTAGTAATTTAAGGAGTTAATTATATTTGTGACTATCTATTGGTTAAATTCAAGTATTGTGCATTACATAATATTTAAAGCTGCTACTAGTTGGTGAAAGCATTAAATGGTCTGTTGACATGAAATTTGTGAGTTATTATGCAACAAACAGTGAAGATTACTTGGGGGCTTTGGGTCTGTATTACTATTCCTACTGTGTTTTTCTGTGCAAACCATAGATTGCATTCTAGATACCTTGAATTTTGATTAGAAAGTTGAGATTTTATTTTACTGAAGTCCACCGGCAGCAAACATTACTTCAGTTTAATAGTTGCAGTATCATGATATAGTATCACATGGGCTTATCTCAGGATGGTGGAGTTTTGGGTAGAGTTCTTAGGTTTAATTACCCATGTATGTTAAAATATCATGTTATAAATGGAAATTGTTACGATATAAAGAGTTTCCTAAACTTCTGTTTCATGTATGCCATCTACTTGTGATGAATCAATCAACTATAATGCCTGTTTCAGACAAAGTTTAGTCCTGTGAAAAATGAACAATTCTCATTCTCTGTTTGACCCTCTTAATGAAGGGATGTATATTTTTTTAAGTGATTGCCTCTCAATTACCTTTCTGTCTCCCTTTCTCTACATAAGAGAAGTTCTCTAGCATTAGAAGAGTAGAAATAGTTATTCTAAGCATCTTGAATACTAATGTACTGCTCCTAGGCCATCTATTTATTAGTTCACCGGTAAGGGAGATGTTAGACTTTTGAAAGGAACCTCGACTTTTATAGACTTTTACATAGGCATGCACTTCAGATATATAAAAGATATATGCACCTATAATATAGTCCTTCATATATCTTTGATAATTTTATTAATTCATCTTAAATTACTGATGAATTACAGTATACCTCGTACCGCTGTTTTTATTGAGGAAGATAGGAAAATTTTGGTTGCTCCAACTTTAGTACTTCGGTAGGTACTTTAGGCAAGAGATCAGTAGATTGCCCTCCCACCTCTCCTCTGCTAGCTCACTTACCCAAAGTTCTTTCATCATTACCTGTTTCACATCACAGTTAGTAGCTAAGAACATGATTTGTTTTAACCCTATAGAATATTTGATTTTCAAAGATTGTATCTGTATCATTTTAGTATCCTTGAAAGGGTGAAATTAGAATGAAATCATATTTTCGAGTATTGAAGTTATACAAAAATTCTTCAGAGTATCAAATTGGTTGTCACACAATTTTTGAAGGACCAAAACGGGTTTGTCTTTTTTGTTTCCCCATTCTGGTGTGTCAAAGTTTGCTATATAAAAAACAGAGACAGATGTATCGTGTCCGATACTTGCATTGGATATGACATGATAATTTAAATTGTATATAAATACTTAAATATTTTGTCATATCCCATTATATCCGTATTCGTATCAATATTCATGCATATTAGGCCAAGATTTTTTGGTTGGTTCTGCACTTTCTGGTAATTGTCCTGTTACTCTGCAACCCCCTAATCTGATTGAACTCTAGTGGGATTTTTTTTTCTTTCTTGATTGTAGGTAATGCAGTTAAATATATACTTATAAGGATGATAAGGTCAGAAGGTGATTATCTTGGTTTCCTTGCTCCTACTAGTTCAAGAGGTTCATAATGAAGCAGTTCATTTCCACTGGGATGGATCATTCTTATTGCTGATTATCAACGTTGCAAAAGAATCAACACAATGGAGCAAAAATAGAAGGAAGTAAAGGAGAGGTATCTATGGAGATAAAAGGGTAATTGGTGGAGGAAGATAACCTTTATGGACTTTTTTGGCTTTTTATTTATTATTAAATTGTGTCATTACCAATTCATTGTTTGGAAATAAATCTTAGGCACCAATTTGCCAGGTCAGGTTTCTGCTTTGAGCGCTTGGGATTTATTCTTAGCTTGCATAAGTTATAAATTGTAAACTAAATTATACCTTTTGTCTCTTTATTTGAGGTCAATTTCAGTTTCGTCTTAAATGTTTTATTTGACTCAATTTAGTCATATTTATTGTAAAAAGTTGTAATAGTTTTTTAATGGCTAACTCTGTTTGAGTGTGTTATGGACTGGGCTCAAGCTTGAAAAAGAAAATTGTGTTGGGCTTAATTTTTTTTTGTTCAAAAAATTTGAAGTAAATTTTAACTGTCAATTTTTTAAAATATTATATCTTTGATTCAATTAAAAAGTGAATTTGTTAAAATGTACCTAAATACCATTGAAAAGAAAAAACCCGTTAACCAAACACAGTCCTATGATGTGAATTTAGTAGCTGCTTGAAATCTTGATGTTTTTAGATGCCATTGAAACACTTGAACTCAACTTCCAAAACCCCAAAAAGGTTGCCGTCGGGGTAATATATAGTCTTTCTTTTATTTTTATGAACTAAAATTGTAAAATAATTGGTAAATATTATTTGGCAGATCCAGGGTACCCGCAAATACTTGGATTCGTACAAGGACAAATCTTATCTACAAAATTTTCGAGGTAGCAATGAACTATCTGGCTATATGTCAAGAAGTATTATTGATAAACAATTCGTATTGAAGAGGAAAATTTTAGGAGATAATTCAGAAGTTTATAATTTAAAAAATAAATAAATTTAAACTTAATAATTAAAAGATTTTTATAATGTTAAAAGTTCGAATTTATAAAAAAGTATTTATGCTGTAATTTAAATAATAAATAAATTTAAATTTAATAATTAAGAAATTTTTATAATGTTAAAAGTTTGAACTTGTAAAAAAATACTTATAATTGTGATTTTAGCATTTCAAGTAAGATTAGAGGATCTGCATATTAAGATAAAAAAAAATTAAGAGATATGTTAGTAAGTTATGATATTCATTGTTTTGGACATTTATTCATAAAATTATGATTAAAAAAATATTACATGAGGTACAAAAGTTGGCAAGAATAAAAGACATAAGCAGATGAAACAAACAAGAAAAGTTTGTTTTGTAGATTTTAAGGAAACAAAAATTAGGTAGTACAATAAGAGAATATAGAAGCAATCTATTTTTCAAACACTAATTTATCAAATAATTGCAATTTAATATTGCATAAATATGAAAATTATAATATAAAATAAAAAAAAATAAAAAAAAAATATCCAAAAAAGAGGCAACACACATTTTAATTGTTTCTTAAAGTAAATTCTCTTTAGTTTTTTTTTTACTAAATATGATCAAATAAATTATAAATCTAAATATAAGATATTTAAAATCTTAAAATTTCAAACATCTTCTCAAAAAGAGAAAAACTATTCTTTTAAAAAGGTAAAAACATCTGTCAAATAGAAGAATTTTTTTTTAAAAAAAAAAAACATAAAAGAGGACTAACCAAAAAGAAGACGAATTAAGGAGGTGATTTTCATTGTTAGTAGGCCCCTCCTCAGAGAACTAACGGCTGTTGCTGCGGCTAAGGTTGTAGAGTGTAATCTTGTTGCTCTTTTTCTAGATTGGTTTTTTGTTATTACGCCATTGCATGATTACATAAGGCGATCTTCCACACACATGACCGAAAATTCAACAAATATTCTAATTTATATGTTGAATATGAAAAAAAATGAAGATGATCTTTGAAAAACCATTTATGCATCAGACGAACCACGAAATAAACAATATGAAAAGTTTGTCCGTAATTGATTCATGTTAGCTTGAAGAGTTGGAAAATTTTATCTTTATGTTATTTGACTAAATTTATACATTCAACTGGTTTATATTCTAATAGTTTGATATAACTTATAAATTTGATTTAAATGTTTAACTGATTTTGTTTTCTTTGATTTTTTTTAGTCTATCAAAATAAAATTATTCAAGCATATACTCATTTTTGTCATCTTAAATATTTATAACAATTTTTAAAAATTAGTATAAAAAACCATATCAACTATGCTTTTGAAAGTAATTTTTGTGGGGTTGTACCAAACATTATTTCGAACTTGTACATAAATTTTTAAAAAGTCATGGCATTTCTAATAGCATTTACGACTAATAAACGCTGGTCTAAGTGATAAAAGGTTTGAATTTTTTAAATATTTTGTGTCAATTTGAGTTTTGGGACGGTCCATATAAAAAAAAATATTGTTAAGAGAATACTTTAGTCTTAACTTTTTTAAAAAATAATATAAAATAAAAAAATTTATTTAGTAAATATTTTTTGTTATTATTTCAGAAATAAATTATTTTTAAAACGAAAAAATGAAAAAATTATTTTTGTTTTCAAAATATAAAAAAATAAAAAATAATATATTTTTAAAATATTTTATCAGAGGAATTTTATTTATTTTTATTATTTAAAATAATTTTTAAATATAATTAAAAAAAAAAAAAAACAGAATGACTCTACCTTTTTTGTTTCTCTCACTTACGGGTTCAATGATAGTTTTAGTGTTATATCAAAAAATAACATTCACACGAATTTTAAAAATTTCAAGTTCCCTTAAGTAGTCGAACCATCCAACGTTAACTTCTTACTTCTCACCTTAAAGATTAATATTGATGTTGAACCATTAAAACAAGAATTGATATTAATTCACCGTAAATAAACTTTTATTTATAAATAATATTTAAATTATAATATATAATAAATATTATTTTTATTATATATAACAATCTGAATATTAGTTAATAAAAATATTATCTATCAACGATAAATTAATTTTTTTAAAATAATAAAAAATTAAACAAAAAAATAAAATTAATATTTAATAAAAATTGAGTAACTTCAAAATTTAAGAATATAAAATAGTAAGATCAATTTACAATAACTTTTTAGACATAATATAAATTTCAAGTCATTGTCTAGTCATTATAAGTCGACAGATAACTAGAATGTCTCTACTAAGTTTCTACGTCAATTCTTTTAGACTAAAAAGTATGAAGAAATTAATGACAATATTAATTTACAATAATTTTATATTTTTCCAGAATTAACTTATTTAAAGTGATAATTTTGAAGATAAAACATTCAAATAGTGTCTTTTTTTAAAGACCATTTTATAAATTTAGTTAAAATTTAATGGTATGATATATAATCATTTTGAACATTATCGTTAATTTAGTTATTTAAATATTGCCATTGATTAGGTTTCCTAAATTGTAAAGATATACAAAACTAAGAATAGGGTAGAAATTACTTTCCTAAAAATATGGTGAAGATTTTGTCACTGATTAAGTTTCCTAAATTGTAAGACCACAATTATTTATTTATATGTGCAATTTCCTGCCTCAGTCTTCTTATCACTACCCAGAATTCTCATGCCCGTTTCTTTGTAAGAAGCCATTGAAGTTAAGGTACTCTCTTCCATCCCAATGAAGTCTCTTCTTTACTTTCGTTTTAGTTCCATTACCAGAAAAGGAAGAACTCTCGTGATTTAGATTAGATATTTTTTAGTGAAGCTTTCCATAGAGAAAAAGAAACAAAGTAGATTTTTTCTTTCTTTCTTTCTTTCTTTTTCTTTTCTTTTCCTGAGTCCATCTTTCTACTGATAATTCAAACTTTTCGTTGCCATCTTTCTCTTACATTGATTCACGGCTTTTTTTTTTCTTTTTTTTTTATCTTTCGAATACTATGAAGAACCTAGATTTTATAGAAACGTTTAATTAGTTAGTTGATCTTAATATTTTTCGTCAATTTCTAAATAAATTTTTATAATTTAAAATTTTAAAATTAAATTTCTATAATTTTATTTTTTTAAAAAAAAATTGATATTTATTATTAGACTATCGTCAAAAATCCATTAATAATATTATTTCAACAAAATAAATATAAGTTGTATATAAATTTTAGTGATTTTGATTTAAATATATATACATATATTATGTTAAATATGTCGTCGATAGATTAATGACAAGAATGTAATTGAAAAAAAATTAAAATTTTAAAAGTTTAATTCTAAATTTTTAAACTATAAAAATTATTTAAAAATTGATTGATATTAAAAGTTTAGTTACACTGTTAGTTCCTCCCAAATTCGTTCAATACTACAATTGAGTCTTTATAGTCTTTGTTTGAGCAAAAAAAATTTCTCTGCAGTTTATTTATCAGAGGAATTTTGTTCTTCTAGTTTCAATTAGAGTAATCTTGTCCTTCTAATAATTAAAAAAAAAAACTCACTGATTTTATTGTTTTTATCGAAAATAGAGGGACATTGTCCCAATGAGCAAAATTCAGAGACAATAATGCTCAAATTGAAACTAGATTGATTAATTTGTCGTAAAAGGCAAATTAAGATCAAATTAAACCTTAAATTTAAATTGGAATCTGTGGTGAGCTGTGAAGATTTGGTTAATAGCAATAAATTAGCTCCAAGGATAGTGGGAGTGTGGATTTCACGTAGCATATTAAACTTTAAAGTAAATTAAATTTATATTTTTTAAAATTTACCACTCTATTTTAAATTGAGTCAAGTATTGTCTTAAAGTTTATAAAATCTACACTCACATTCTTTTAAGTACAGGAAAAAATGATAATATTTTTTTATTTTAAATTTTTATAAATTTTATTAACAATTTTGTAAATAAATAAGATATTTTCATATAAATTGAAATTAAAGAGCATATGAATGTATTTTTTTACAAATTTTAAAAGAGATTAACTTAATTTATTTTAAGATTTAGCTTCTCCCAATAGTGGCGTGTACTACTATTTAATAACAGTGTTTTTTTTTTCTTAAAGAGATGTAGATGAACTTGTTGCTGTAATCCTAAAATATTTTTTTCTTACTTGTAATATATATATTTGTGATAATACTTTTTTTTCCATCCACGTTCAGAAAATTGATCTGAATATCAACTGTTTTTCTTAATTGCTCAGTAGCAGAAATGTCAGCACAAGCTTTTTTCTTTCTTTCTTTCTTTTTACGACCATTTTCATTCCTTCTTTTATATTAAACACTTGCTTATGATTACTTGCATCCCTCTAGAACTTGATGTTTTGTCTAAGATAATAGCGTTAAATTTAAGATTAAATATTTATAAATAATAAGTTTTATTAATAATTTTACGAATAAAATGGATGTTTGTGTATAATTTAAAACTATAAAGAGTACAAATGTAATTTTTTGCAAATTTTAAAAAATATAAATATAATTTACTCTAAATTTAAATTAGCACAGCAACGTTGGTTAGCTTTTGTTATTGCTATGTTGACCTTAAAATGGTGACAATTTGCGTTAGTTTCGGCTAGAATATTGTTCAAATTTTTCTGTCACATTAAATTTTTTATTGTTCTGTTACATTTTTATATCATATTTCATATTAGTGTACATATTGGTTTTCTATTTTATTGATACTTTAAATACTATGATCTCCAATTTTATCATAAGGTGACGTTGATATTTGTATGGCCATGGCTTGTATCTTTTAAAATTTTAATACTTAAAAACTTGAAACATAATATATTTTGGCCTACATTTGTTTTAAATATAATTTAATACATTAAATTGTAAGTAAATTTATATTTTTTATTGTGACGGTTTTTATATTGTAAAAAAATATTTAGTCTATGATTATAGATAAATTTTTTTATTCATCGATGATACTCAAATTATAATATATAATAAAAAAATATTTTTTAAAAATATTTTTATTATATATTATAATTTAAATATTATTAATAAAAAAAATTATTCATTTAATTGACCTAAAAATGTTAGTATGTTGTTAGATGACTATGAACTAACGTTCAAATTCTATTTTGTTGACTAATTCTGTAATATATATTAGAAAATGGGTCGTGGAAGATTAGCCACGAAGCTCATTGAGAACGAGAAGGCACGCAAGGCAACATTTCAGAAGAGGAAGAATGGACTAATGAAGAAAGTTCATGAACTTTCCACACTCTGTGGAGTTGATTCTTGCTTGATCATCTATAGTCCCAAGTTCAACGATCAACTAAATCATCCTAATCAACTAGAGACTTGGCCTCAGGATCCAAGACAGGTACATCGCGTTATAAAAAAGTACGAGGCCAAGATTTCCCAGAAACCTCCCAGGAACTACGATGTCTACGACTTCTTCAAGGACAGGAGGAACAAGGTTGAAGCTGAGACTTCCAAACTGAACAAAGAGAGATTCAGGATGCTGTACCCGACCTGGAACAACAATTTCAATAGTCTAGGAGAGGATCAGCTCAGGATGTTTGTTAGTATCTTGGATGTTAAGCTTGAGGATTGTAAGCTAAGAATCAATGTTCTGAGAAAGAGGCGTTATTTGAAGGAAAAAGCAGCAGAATCTGAGGGAGCAGCCATTACTAATTCCTGCAATGCTTCAAATCGAAGCCACCTCAATTTCATGAAGAACAAGTCTCAAAGCCAGATTTTTTCTGCTCCTTCGAAGAAACTAGGTGATAATAATAACCAGCTAGCATACCCACTTCATCAGTTTGACAAGAGCTCTCAAATTCAGATGCTTCACTTTGATCCGAATCTTAATGAGATGGTGGTTTGGAATGGTCAAGTTGGTACTGATAAGAATAGTGCTTTAAGTTATTATGATTCAATGCTGGAAAAGGATGGAGCCAGAAATAACCCAGACTCTTCTCTGTGCTATTACAGTGGAGGTTTGAGATCAGCGCAACCATATAACTACTATCCTTATTTGCAGAAATTTCCTTCTCAGAATATGCAGTACCATGAAGCAACTCTGCAAGCTCAGACTAATGGCTACCAAGATCTGCTTCAAGTTCAGATGTTCCACTACATGAACACAAGGAAGTAGGGGAGATTGCAGCAGCATTAATCTTGAAACATTTATTACTATTTTACATTAGCTAGCTAGCCAGACTGATCATTTTGTTCATGGCTGATTTATTTGTTTGGTCTGTAGAAGTTTCTCTGACTTTATGGATGGATTGAGTCAACCGTACGTAGTTGCCTTTATGTGCTTCTTGACTTATTTTTGCCAATCTTCTGATTTTGCTGTGTTTTAAAATGTGATATCTGATGGAAGTGCCATGGTAGAAACAGTCCCTTCCGTACTCACTGCAATTCTTCATATACTCCTACATAGTTATTTTACATTCAGCAGTACAATTATTCCAAACAGTCCTTACATAACTCACAAAGAACAACAAAGGCGAAACAGCATTATCCTTTCCTTTTTTTTTTTCTCAGAGACAAATATATTTCATTGGAATAGTAATGGAGAAAAAACCTTCGGTGGCCTATTATTCTTTTATTATTATTATTATTAATATTGTCAAGAGCTCGTGAAAAATGGAGATAAAAACTCTTACTTTAGAAAAGATGAACCATCCAAATAAAATAACAACACTTCAATGAAGACAAGCAAAAAGTAAAACTCTGACAACAAAAAAAGAATAAAAGAGAATAGAAGGAGGGAGGAGAAGAAAACGCACTATTACTGTTTAGTAGCCTTATTTTTTTATTTTATTTTAAAAATATGTTTATTTATTATTTATTATTTATATTTTTAATAAGTATTTTTCAAATTTTTGAAAATCTTTAAAACATCAACATTTTTAAAAAATTTAATATTGTAATGTATTGTAGTGATAATATTTTTACAATTATTTTGAATTTATTACAATATGTATAATCAGTGTTTTACTTTTTTTATAATTAAAAAATAAAATAAAAATAATATTTTTACAAACAAAATACAGTCTTAAATTCTAAATTTACCAATTTATATATGTTAAGTTTCAACAAATTTTATGTGTATTTTCGTGATATATCTGAATTAAAGTTTTTTGTAATTTAAAAATAAAGGGACACCTACCGACTCCAAAGTAACGTTAATAGTGTTATACTTCATTAGCTATAAATATTAAATTTAATATATAATAGAAGAAATTAAATATAGAGAGTGTCTGCAATATATTTAATGCGAAATTCAAATATTAATCAATGCATCACATAAATTTAACTAAATGACATAATTGATATTTGAAAACTCTTCTATTTTTCCTTTTTTTTAATATGCTGCTTTTAATCACATATTTTTTTTTCTGTTTATTTATATATTTTTTTATAATTAAACCACTCTAAAGTTTTGAATTTTTTTTTGCTGAAAGTGCTACTTGTCAACCTTCAATTTAATCAAATTTTAAATTTTTTGTTAATTAAATTATTTATCTATTAATTGAGAAAATGTGAAGAAATATTGAGATGAAAGTAATTCTTAAGGTATTTACATAAATTAAAATGCAAAGACAATTTTTTATTGCATCTCGTAAATCTGGATTAATGTTGGAAAATGAAATACTTGATATTTAAGACTTTTATTCGAATTTTCTGCTTAATTTTAATCAAATGCTTTTATTCCTATTTATTTATCTATTTTTTATAATTATATTAATTTTATTTTTTAGGAAAATCTATAACAGTACCACTTGTCATTAGTTTTGAAAACCACTTGTACTAATGACATCATAAATCCTAAATTGAATTTTCTTTTGAACAAATAAAAAATAAGATTATTATTAAAAATTAATTTCTTAAAAATATGATAAATATTTATTCATAAATTCAGTTTTCTAAATTGTAAGACCTAAATCATCTTCTCTAAATTCAACCCAAGGCAACTATGCATTGTAATTTCACTACTGCAATATTGAAACTTACATCAATTTAAATTAGGATCTGTTTAGATAGTAGAATTTATAATTTATTAGAGTTTATCTATTAATATAAGTATTTTTATATTAAAAAATAATATTTGTATAAATTTAAATAAACAATTTATTAATTTTTAATAAATTAATTTTAACTTATTTCATAAGTCAATTTTTTAAATTTATTAAAAAAAATTTATGAAAGTTCAAATTTATATGACCATAAAATTATTTTATACTTTTATAAATTAAAATTTTATCAAAATTATACTATTTATCTCTCTCTTTTCATTAAAATTATATCTAAATATTTTTTAAAAATTTTATAAATTTAAAAAATATTTTTTAAAATATATATTCAAATATTAAATAACTTAATTTAAAAAATTTTATTTTATAAGCACTTAAAAATTTGGAGCTTCTCTAAATCAATGGTCTTTCTTTGTAAAAGTCATTGAAGTTGATGTACTTTCTTTCATTTTAATGAGGTCTCTTCTTTCTGTATATTAAATCTATGAATATTTATTTATTTGTATTTTTTTATTAACTTTGCTTCTGTCCTGATTTTATAACCAAAACAGCAGAACTCTGGTTATTTAGATTAGTTGATATTGGTAAATTACTATTGATAATATTTGTTATGATGTTTTTTTTTTTTTTTGAAAACAATACTTTCTCGTATCCTATATATTTCATTTTTATTGTACAACATTTTTTTATTTTTAAATTATATATAGATCTTCTTTGGAATCAAAAGATTTGTTACAATTAAATTTTTTAAAAATATTTTATTTGTTATTTTATTATTTTACAGTTTACTTATATTTTTTTATCAAAATATTTTCATATAATGTTATATTATTATATTTTTATATTTTTTTTCATTTAAAAAAAGATAAGTGACATTATGTAATAGTTTTTTTTTCCATTGAAAATAATGTTATAACTTGGTTATTTTTAAAAATATTTCAATGACTTTTAATTGTTTAACAATATAAATATTAAAGAGTGTATATGTTTGAAAAAATATATAAATATTAAAAAATATAAATAACACGTGTTATTTTTAATTTTATGTGATAATAATTTAATTAGAGATCCAAAAAATACTTCTAAGAAATTTTGAGGCATAGATCTATCAAAAGAAATATTTAGAGATAAAAGAAGTGGGAATTTAATAAAAGACAACACATCTAGTTCAATTTTTTTTTTAAAGGAAAATAGTAAAGTAAGAATCAATCCCTCAAAACTATTTAACTAACTTTTGGACATACAATATCTTTTAAAAAGATTGACCACTAAACGTTATTACTAATTTAAAAGAGAATTCTTACATACAGAGACACAAAATCTTAAATCAAATTTCTTGAAACAACCAACATTAGGTTCTCACCTTAATTTTGAAGGTTCATATTGATGCCATATATATGAACTATTAAAGCAATAAGAAATTAAGAAAAAGATACCATTAATATTTAATAATTGAGTGACATAAAAATTTAAGAATATAAAATATTTTAAAAAATTTAATGATATGATTATCATTTTGAAAACTATAGTTAATTTAATTATTTAAGATGGTTAAATATCTTAAATGTCTAAATCAGAGAGTGTACTAAAGACTCACTCATCACTTTTAAGTTAACAGAAATAGGATTTTCTATTCACTAAATATTTAAAAATAAGAATAGTTTCTTAAAAACACGGTAACAACTTTGCTATTCAGTTTCCTAAAACGTAAGACCTTAATTATTTATATTCATAATATCAATATGTCATGTCTCAGTTTTCTGTAAAATTTCACTAAATTATTTTGAAATTTGTTCTTTCCCTTTCTGGGCTGATATGCATTTACTTAATACAGTGATTGAAGGATTTAAAGAAGCAAACTTCCTTATTCAGTTTGAAGAATTTTCCAATTAACAGATTCTCTGAGATTTTATTTTATTTTTTGCTTTAATTATTCTCGTTCAGTTTAGCTTTGAAAGGAAATTTCTCTTTGCCGCTAGGATTTTGATTTTGAGAGAGCATTGAGCCTATTTTCTTCTCCATCGAGCCAAAACCTCGCTTCCCAGGTAATACTCCCGCCCCTGTAAATCTTCAGTTCTTTTGTTTTGTATTTTTTTTTTTTTCATTAGTCACTCCATAGTTTCTTGTCAGTACTCAATTAACGTTTAACAAAGGCATTTTTTTAAGAACTTAAGCAAGCAAGATAAGTTTTTATTTTTATTTTTATTTTGAAGGTTTCCTTGGAGAGAAAGAAACAAAGAATAGGAAATTGCCATCTTTCTCTAACATTGATTCACTTTTTTTTCTTTTGAATATCTATGAAACACCTAGATTTAAAAAAAAAAAAATTTATGATAGAGTCTCACTTCAGGGAACAAAAGGTAATTCATGAAGTATTATGGGACGGAATTCTTCTCCCTAACAAGCTTATTTTGGAGGGTGGGCTGTGTTTATTATGTTTAACTTTTAATTATTTCGTTACCGTTACATTCATTCCTTTCACATTTTATTTTGTTCACTAATTCTGTAATATATATTAGAAAATGGGTCGTGGAAGATTAGCCACGAAGTTCATTGAGAACGAGAAAGCACGCAAGGCAACATTTCAAAAGAGAAAGAATGGACTAGTAAAGAAAGTTCATGAACTTTCCACACTCTGTGGAGTTGATTCTTGCTTGATCATCTACAGCCCCAAGTTCAACGATCAACTAAATCATACTAATCAACCAGAGACTTGGCCTCAAGATCCAAGACAGGTAAATCGCGTTATAAAAAAGTATGAGGCCAAGATTTCCCAGAAACCTGCCAGGAACTACGATGTCTACGACTTCTTCAAGGACAGGAGGAACAAGGTTGAAGCTGAGACTTCCAAACTGAACAAAGAGAGATTCAGGATGCTGTACCCGACCTGGAACAACAATTTCAATAGTCTAGGAGAGGATCAGCTCAGGATGTTTGTTAGTATCTTGGATGCTAAACTTGAGGATTGTAAGCACAGAATCAATGTGCTGAGAAAGAGGCGTTATTTGAAGGAAAAAGCAGCAGAATCCGAGGTAGCAGCCATTAATAATTCCTGCAATGCTTCAAACCGAAGCCACCTCAATTTCATGAAGAACAAGTCTCAAACCCAGATTTTTTCTGCTCCTGCGAAGAAGCTAAGTGATAATAATAACCAGCTAGCATGCCCACTTCATCAGTTTGACAAGAGCTCTCAAATTCAGATGCTTCACTTTGATCCGAATCTTAATGAGATGGTGGTTTGGAATGGTCAAGTTGGTACTGAAAAGAATGGTGCTTTAAGTTATTATGATCCAATGCTGGAAAAGGATGGAGCCAGAAATAACCCAGATTCTTCACTGTGCTATTACAGTGGAGGTTTGAAATCAGCGCAACCATGTAACTACTATCCTTATTTGCAGAAATTTCCTTCTCAGAATATGCAGTACCATGAAGCAACTCTGCAAGCTCAGACGAATGGCTACCAAGATCTGCTTCAAGCTCAGATTTTCCACTACATGAACACGAAGAAGTAGGGGAGATTGCAGCAATATCAATCTTGAAACATTTGTGTCTGTTATTTTACATTATCTAGCTAGCTAGCCACACTGGTCTTCAGTTCATGGTTGATTTATTTGTTTGTGTCGAGATTTTTCCTTGACTTCAATTGCTTATATGGATTGAGTCAACTGTAGTTGGCTCTATGTGCTTCTTGACTTAAAAAGTTTCAGATTATGGTATGTTTCAAATTGTGATTACTGTTTTGCCGGGGATGCACCTAGTTTTTTAAGTTAAATCCAAGGTACTAAATTTCGTTTCGAGGTATTATTTCGGTGACTCCAAAATGGGAAACATTTCGAAACGTTTCGAAAATTTCGAAAAAACGAAAGATTTTTTAATAAACGTTTCAAATAATTTCAAATAATATTTTTTTAACTTTTAAAAGATTTTAACATAATATTAATGATATAGATATATAAAATTATATTAAAATTAATTCGAATTAAAGTCTATAATTGAATAGTAAGTAAATATGCTACTATAGTAAGAATTCCGATTCAAATCCTAACAGCATTCAACAACAATCTCTCTCTTACATCCATCTCTCCATCTTCTTCTTAACTCTTTCGTGGCATCTATATTTAAGTTTCTCTATCTTTCGACCATGATTTTGTCTCTATTTTTATATATATTCCTCTCTCTTTGTCTTTCAATATCTTTTTTCATTATTTTTGTAATTTTCTCTTTAAAATAAAAATAATGAAGGAAAACAATATCATGAGAACAAAGGAAAAGAGTAAGAAGTTAATAAAGATGTTGTGACTTGTGGGAGAAAATAACTTAGTGTTGGATGTGATATGATGCTACTTTTATCTACTTTTAGATTGTCAATTTTTTTTATTTTTCAAATCAGTTTAGTACTTTTCCATCGAAACAACTCAAAATAAGAGTATTTCCATCGAAACAACTCGAAACAAGAGTATTTCCATCGAAATAACTTGAAATAAGAGTACTTTCAAGAGTATTTCTATCGAAATTTTTACTGAAACAAGAGTATTTCTACCGAAACATTTCGAAATATAGTAATTTCAATTGAAATAGTATAATTTCTTAACAAATACTTCGTTTCGTTTCGATAACTCCGTTTCGTATCGGTGACTCAGAAAACGAAAACGTTTCGGTCGTTTCGATGAAAAAGAAAAAAAATTTAGTTCCTTGATTAGATCTATAAAGCATAGACACACTTCTTTTAAGACATATTGGTGTATCGTACACGTGTCTATAGCACTGTCATAACACATTATCACACACATATTCGATACACTTATAGGCATGACTAAATAAAAAAATTTATATTTCACCTTAAATATGTGTGTGACACAAAGTGAACACTTTCATATTCTCGTTATTAAAATACAGAAAGTGCCGGCTCCCTTTCTACGGAATGTAATTATTTTTCTAAATGTGTTATTATATTAATATGTTGCCTGCTGTGAGTGAAAGCTCCGAATGTTTTTGTTAACTCTATGCTTTCTCCCTTCAGTGCGTTGCGGTAAAATGCATTTTCCTACATTACAAATTAAAGTTCATGCTTCTTCCCTATTACACATATTATTTTCCCTCTGCCAAATTTCTCCTATGAGTTCTTAGATAGAGAATGCTTCAATATAACTTTCTATTTGTCTTTATGTTAATTCACGCCACACATTTGTCTTGTTCCTATCAAGTTCTTGATATTTTTGCTCCTTGCATAAATCCTTTTTATGGTAGAAAAGAGTTCAGGAAAATCTTTAACATTTTTATTTATTACCATATCTCAAGCGAGTTTTTGAAGATAGTAGTTACTATGAAAATGAGTCCAAGAATTTTAGAATTAAGTAGGCTAAGCAATAAAGATATAGTAAAACCTCTTCAAATGGTGTGTCTTTGAAGTTTGAAAGATAGTCTTATTTAAAAAATTTCACAGTAAAAGTATATCACCATACTAAAAGGATTTTAATAAAGGTAAAAAATTTTATTTTAAAAATTTTATTTTTAAAAAAATATAATTAATAAAAATAATAATTCTTAAAAACATATCAAATATGTTTAATTGATTTTTTAAATTGTTATGAATCTTTAAATAATATTTTTTAAAATTTTTTTATTTTTATATTTAATTATATTTACAATAAAAATATATTAACTTAAGACTAAGAGACATTGACGTAATAATAAAGGCATGTATTTAATAGTAGGTAAACGTACTATCACCAATTTAAATTTTAACTTTGCTAATTGAGGTTGAGCTGCAAAGAAATTTGGGTTTTCAGAACGTGTGTCTATATATATATATATATACACCTCAAGCTGCATTAACGTTTTTTGTAATTTCAAAATGAAGGGATACCAACCGTGAGGGGTAAAAGAAGGTTAAAGGCTCCATGAGTTAGAACCACACAACAAAGCATTGTGTTAGGAATCCAGAAATCTAGATAGAAAATTCACACTGCATTCAACAAAGTTCAACACAATACAACAAATCAAACACACTCTGGTTGGACTAATCTCTCAACTAGCCCTAAACCTAAGCTTTCTTCTGAGAAAGACAATTCTCAACCTACAATAACATACAATCTGTCCTCCCCCTTAACCCCCCACTCAAACACTAATTTATACACTTCCATAAGCTACCACAAGGATAACTACCACACATATATAAGTAAATAACTACCATATAGAAATAAATAACTAACTACACATCATAACACAATCCTAATTAGGCCTTCTGCTGCTGCTTGGTCCTCCTAGAGTAGACAAGCCATGTCTTAGGCCTACTCTCCCCTTGATTTAGCACTTGACCCACTTGCCCAACCTCACAGTTTGGGATAGGGGACCTAATACTGCCACCCTCTGCAGCTGCAACCTTGTCCTCAAGGTTGAGATCAGGAAATTGAGTCCGAAGAGTGAAATCATCCTCCCAAGTGGTGTCAAGCATACTGGTACCCTTCCATTTAACAAGCCATTAGCGAACCAACTCACCATCTTGAATAATCTCACGACTGGTAAGCACAGATTCAGCTTCAACATCATCTTCTAAAGCTATATCCAACCCACTGGGCAATTCAGCTTGTACCTGATAGTCACCAATAGCCTTCTTCAAGAGAGAGACATGAAAAATAGGATGGATCCGAGAGTGTGGTGGGAGTTGAAGTTTATATGCAACCGGTCCATATTTAGCAAGTATTTTGAAAGGTCCATAATATCGAGCTGCTAACTTTTGATTGATCCTTCTAGAAACTGTTTGCTGCCTATGGGGTCTCAATTTAAGGAACACCCATTCACCCACTTGGAAATGCATTGGTCGTCTCCGTTGGTCAGCGTACTTCTTCATTTGTTCTTGAGCCTGAGAGAGATTAAATTTCAGCTGGAGAAAGGGTTCATCTCGGTCAAGTAACTCGCGTGTGACGGCTTCAACTTTAGTTTCATTGGGCAAGTAACGAATGAGGGTGGGTGGTTTTCTGCCATAAACCACTTCAAAAGGGGTGGTGCCAATGGAGACCTGGAACGAAGTATTATACCAGAATTCTGCCCAAGGTATCCAATGAGCCCAATGTCTGGGTTGCTCAGAAGCAAAACAGCGAAGATAACCTTCCAAACATCAATTCAACACTTTGGTTTGTCCATCAATTTTCGGGTGGTAGGAAGAGCTCATTTTAAGCAATGTTCCCTGCAACCGAAAGATTTCCTTCCAAAAGTTACTAATGAATAAAGGATCCCGATCACTGATGATTGATTTTGGAATACCGTGAAGCCGAATGATCTCTCTAGCAAATAACTCAGCTATGGTCTTGGTTGTATAGGAATGCTTCAGCAGTATAAAATGGCCATATTTTGATAGTCTATCCACCACTACAAAAATAGCTGCATACCCCTGAGATTTAGGAAGGCCAGTGATGAAATCCATGGAGATGTCATCCCGTATGAGATCAGGGATTGGTAAAGGCTGAAGGAGTCCCCCTGGATTGATGGCAGCATACTTATTCCTTTGGCACACATCGCAAGACTATACAAATTCTTGGACACTTCGTTTCATGCCTATCCAATAAAGATTGCCTATCAATCTTCTATAAGTCTTTAAGAACCCAGAATGACCTTTTGACGGAGAGGAATGAAATTCCTTGAGAAGTAGTGGTATAGAAGATGACAGGGCCGAGATAACAAGTCTGCCTTTATAGAAAAGAATCCCCTGTTGCATTTCAAAACCTGGATGAGAACCCTAATTATTGGTCAACTCAGTGGTAAGTTTCTGTAACTGAGGGTCCCTCTGAACCTCCTCAACAAGAGTTTCTCCCTCCTCCCAAGTAGGATAAAACACTAAAGCGTAGAAGTCACTCTCTTCATGAAGCCGGGATAAATAATCTGCAGCCTTATTCTCCAAGCCAGGTTTGTAGATAACCTCAAATTTATAACCCAGCAACTTAGCCATCCAACATTGTTGATCAGTAGTAGTGATTCGTTGTTGTAACAAATGTCGGAAACTCTTCTTATCAGTGTACACAATAAAGGGCCTCCCCATAAGATAAGGGCGCCAATGATGTACTGACAAAGCTAAAGCCATTAAATTTTTTTCATAGGCTGACTTGGACAAAGCCTTCTCAGACAAAACCTTGCTAAAATAAGCTATAGGCCGTTTGTCCTGCATCAAAACAGCTCCAATACCTTTACCTGAAGCATCACATTCTATCTCAAAGGGCTTGGAAAAATCAGAAAGAGCTAGAACGGAAGGGTTGGTCATAATTCTCTGCAATGCATGAAAAGACTCTAAAGAAGTAGGACCCCAATGGAAGTTATCTTTCTTAGTCAATTCTGTCAGAGGCTTAGCCACTTTACCATAATTTTTCACAAACTTTCTATAGTAGCCTGTGAGACCCAAAAATCCGCGCACTCCTTTAACATTCTTAGGGACTGGCCAGTCTAAAATACATTGAATTTTAGCAGGATCAACTAAAACACCCTGAGCTGAAATGACATGGCCTAAATAATCCACTGCAATCCGACCAAAACTACATTTCTTTAAATTAGCTATAAACTGATTGTTGAGAAGGACTTCCAACACCATGGAGAAATGAAAGAGATGCGTAGACCAATCCACACTATAAACCAAAATATCATTAAAGAAGAGCAATACAAATTTACGAAAAAATAGCCGAAATAAATCATTCATGGCTGCTTGAAACGTAGCTGGGGCATTAGTGAGCCCAAAGGGCATCACAAGAAATTCATAGTGCCCATTATGAGTACGAAAAGCAGTCTTTGAAATATCTTCATCTCTTACTCTAATTTGGTGATAGCCGGATTTTAAATCTATTTTAGAAAAATAGATGGCACCGTACAATTCATCAAGCAACTTATCTACCACAGGAATAGGATACTTATCCAGAATTGTAACCTTATTTAAAACTCTATAATCAACACACATTCTCCATGAAGAGTCTTTCTTTTTGACCAACAAAACAGGGCTAGAGAAAGAACTTACACTGGGCCGGATTACTCCTGATTGTAACATTTCTTGTACCTATCGTTCAATCTCATCTTTTTGATGATGGGGATAACGGTATGGGCGCACACTAATGGGTCATTGACCTTCCTGCAAAATGATGGCATGCTGCTGGTTCCTTAGGGGTGGCAGCTCATGTTTTTCTTTGAAAACTTCAGATAATTTTGCAAGAAGCTGTGATAAATCCTGTTGCTGTGAGGAGCTGAGATCTACTGGCAGAAATGGTTGAGTTGAGCTCACCTCTGCTGCCCATAAGACACCATCTCCCATAGGCACCCGTCCCTTCAACAGACAATACAAAGAACAATGATCAATGGCTCCTGTTTCTGTTTGTTTCCCCTTTTTGGGTGTTCCCACTGTACCCTGCAAAGAGATTCTGAAATCACCGTGATTGAATTGCATAGTCATATTTTTCCAGTCCATCTCAACTTTACCTAGTGTTTTCAGCCAAGAGATACCCAATACCATATCTAACCTTCCCAATTCTAAGACATACGCCTCCGTAATCAACTCATAATCACCCAACCTGATAGATAATCCCGTACATTTCCCTTTAGTAAATACCTTATGCCCATCTCCCAAACGGATACCCAACCTTTGTGTTTTCTGCACCTCCAATCCTAGAGCCATAATTAGATGGGGAGATATAAAATTATGACTAGCCCCACTATCGATCAACACCACTATATTAACTCCCATCAACAGGACATCAAATTTCATGGTTCTGTTTGTATTCTCCCCCTCCGAATCCATACCCAGCAAACCCATCAACTTACACTCTAGTTCCTCATCGTCCCCTGGCCCCTCAATCTCAAGGGAAACAATTTCTCCTTCTGAGTTCAATGTCTCATTCTCCTCCAATACCAATAGCCGCAACTATTTTTCTGCACAACGGTGGAGTGGATGGAATTTCTCTCCACACTTGAAACACAGCCCTTTTACCCTCCTGTCCATCAATTCTAAATAAGATATTGAGCGGAGCCCCTTAAATTTTTCCAGACTCCCCTGTTTATCTCCATAGAAGGGCTTCGCAGTAGAGGAAAAAGACGCACCTGAACCTTTATTGTGCGCAGAAGCAGAGTTCGGTGCATCCCTGGTGTCCGAAGCGCGATTGGAGCCCCACCCAGAAGAACAACCGGTTCGTCCCCCCGAAAGATGGTGACCTACGTTCCGCTGGCTTGGAGAAATTTGGGGAATGGGACGATAACTTCTCAAACTGCTTCCCCCTGATTCAACGCTACCCCATAACCGTCCCTTCCCTGCTGTTCGATGACCACCTTCCTCTTCGCCCGCGAGTTCCTCTTCCACGTCCTTGGCCATTCGCATGAGTTGCAACCGATTTTGGGGATTTAGCGTTCTCACTCTCTTCCTAATGACGGGTTGCAAACCACTCAAAAAGTAGCACAGATACTGGTCTTCTGGTAGACGGGAAACTTAAGAAGAGAGTAATTCAAAGGCTTCAATATATTCCTGAACATTGCCAACCTGCTTCAACGATGCCAACTCCTCAAATGGATTCTCATGTGTACGCCCACCATATCTTGCTATCAAAGCTCTTTTTAACTTCTCCCATGTTAAGTTATCCTCTGTTTCTTTAAGGAGATTAAACCAATGGATTGTGGGTCCTTCCATACTCACATGTGCTAGCTTAACTTTAATCTCATCCGATATATTCTGAACTTCAAAATAAATTTCTGCCCTAGTAATCCAAGCCATTGGATCCACTCCTTCAAATGAAGGTAATTCCACCCTTTTAACAGGCATCCGAAACTCCTCTCTAAAATCACCATGCATGGCCACAGAGCCAGGCTGCGAAGGTGATAAGAGCCAATTTATTGCATTTTTTGTTATGTTTTAAATATTGATATTTGTGTGAAAATTGTGGTTATTTGATTATTTAATCCACAAATGTCATTTCACGGGTATTTCGTGTTTAAAGTGCAATTTCAGGTAAAATCATGAGTTTGGAGAAGTTTGGGACAAATGCCAATGACCGGGATTGAGTTAGAATCAAGAAAAGTAAGATTTCAAGGTTTGGAAGTCTGGCCGCGGCGAGAATGCTGCAGCAAATTTTCCTGAGAGCGCAATTTTGGATTCGAATCTGGCCGCCAGCGAGATCATTTTCGCCGGCGGCGAAACACAAAACTCGCCGCGGCGAGAGTAATTTCTAGAAACCCGCCGCGGCGAGAATCAGTTCGCCGGCGGCGAGTTTCGGCGGCTAAACGCTTTTTTGTGACTTTTTGTTCCAAATTTGTCCCCAAAACCCTGGATCTATAAATACCATAAGGTACAGAAAGAGGGGACAGCGAAATAGACCTAGAATAGGCATTTTTGGAGGAGAAGAAGCCATTTTTGGAGAGAAAGTTTGGAGAATCTTGAAGGATCATCACCATTGTTGCTGCCAAGTGTTCATCTCCAAGAGTTCTTCATCTCTTTTCCTTAACTTCATTTTTCTGCAGTTTATTTCGTTTTTATAGTTATGTATTCAGTTGAGATAGTTGTTGTTCTTATTTCCATTATGAGCTAATTCATTTTTGCTAAGGCTACGATGTAGTTGAATTATGAAACTCTGATTTTTGTGGTTATGGTTATATAAGTTCATTGTTTTCAAGTTGAGTATTTATTTCCATGTTTAATGCTTCTGAATTTCTGGCCAAGATTTAGATGATTAGTTGCATTATATTGAGATCGAGAGGAGATGTGTAATGAATGCTTCTTGTGATAAATACCATATGTTGAATGCGAGTGTGAGAACTAATGCATGATGTATGTGGTTATCCTGAAAATTCCATAGATCATAATGTGCTTGTTTGTGATTAATCTTCATAGAAATATAGTTGATTATCATAGACAAGTAATTCTAATATAACTCGAGAGAGAGTATTAGATAAGTTTGGGTTTTTCAACCATCACTTGTAGCTTTGATTCTCATATAACATGACTTGAAATCGGATTGAATTGATTCAGCGAAATCAAATGCCTTAGCGTTTTTAATCATTTGTGAACAACATTCAATTGTGTTCTTGTATTTAATTGTAAGTTAATTTTCCTTTTAAACAATCAACAATTTGGTTTTCAGATAAAATTAGGATTAGACAATTTCGGTACTTAGTAACGCCATTCCTTGTGGGTTCGATATCCGTACTTTTGTACACTTTATTACTTGAACGATTCGTACACTTGCGAAAATACGCATCAAGTTTTTGGGGAAGTTCATTGAGGAGTCAAGAACAAATTTCAGAAATCAAGAGGCAATCAACAGGGACATCCAAAACCAACTGAGACAGCTTTCAAAGCAGATTGCAGAAAGATCTCAAGGATCATTGCCAAGTGACACAATAAATCCCAAAGAGCATGTAAAGGCTATCACATTGAGAAGTGGTAAAGAACTTGAATGGCAGAAGAAATTGGAGCAAAAGGTGGAAGAATCTAAAGAAAAGCCATCATCATCCCAAGATGTTCAACCTTCTCCAACTGCAAAATATGAGCCTCCTATCCTATATCCTCAAAGATTGCAGAAGAAAAAACTTGATAATCAATTTGGTAAATTTCTGGAAATTTTTAAGAAATTGCATATTAACATTCTTTTTGCAGAGATGTTGGAACAAATGCCCAAGTATGCAAAATTCATGAAAGAAATTCTATCAAAGAAGAGGAAGCTGGGAGATTATGAAACTATCATGTTAAATGAGGAGTGCAGTGCAGTTCTTCAAAGAAAATTGCCATAGAAAGTGAAAGACCCAGGGAGTTTTACTATACCTTGTACTATAGGAAGTTGCAATTTTGATAAAGTCCTATGTGATTTAGGAGCAAGCATTAATTTGATGCCACTTTCTATTTTCAGGAAACGAGGTCTGGGAGAAGTAAAACCTACTTCAATTTCTCTACAATTAGCGGATCGATCAGTGAAATATCCTCGAGGGGTAGTTGAGGATGTTTTGATTAAAGTTGACAAATTTATTTTTCCTGCAGATTTCGTGGTGCTTGACATGGAGGAAGATAGAGAGATACCTTTGATATTGGGGAGACCATTCCTTGCAACAGGAAGAACATTGATTGATGTTCAGCAAGGAAAACTAATTGTAAGGGTGCAAGATGAACAAGTGACTTTTGATGTTTTTGAAGCAATAAAATTTCCTAGTGAGGTACATTCTTGTTTTCAAATTGACACTCTTGACAGGTTAATCTCAGAAACTTTTGAGGAGAGAACTCCATTGCTGCCACTAGAAGCTTGCCTTGTGAAATCTGCAACACTTGAGGAGGAAGATGATGGAGTGAGACAATGTTCAGAATTACTGGCAACACTGGATGAATATTTATTCAGTGATAAAACATTCAAGGAGTTAGGAACAAATGAAACTCCAACCTCCGTGGTAAAGAAGGAAGACAACAAGATTGAGCTAAAGCCACTGCCATCCCATCTAAGATATGCATATCTTGGTGACTCTGAATCTTTTCCTGTTATTATTAACAGTTCTTTGAATGATGAAGAGGAAAACAAACTGTTAGGAGTTCTTCGGACTCACAAAGCAACAATTGGATGGACAATGGAAGACATCAAAGGGATTAGCAATTCTGTTTGCATGCATAAAATCTTGATGAATGAGGATTACAAACCCACAATTCAGCCACAAAGGCGTTTAAACCCAACAATGCAAGAAGTGGTCAAGGCTGAGGTGATTAAGCTTTTGGATGCTGGGGTAATTTATCCGATTTCAGATAGTGCTTGGGTAAGTCCAATTCATTGTGTACCAAAGAAAGGAGGAATCACAGTTGTAGAAAATGAAAACAATGAGCTTATTCCAACAAGGACAGTGACTGGGTGGAGAGTGTGTATTGATTACCGGAAGTTGAACGACGCTACCAGAAAAGATCATTTTTCATTGCCATTTATTGATCAGATGTTGGAAAGATTGGCTGGACATTCTTATTATTGTTTTCTGGATGGGTATTCGGGATACAATCAGATTGCAATCGCACCCGAGGATCAAGATAAGACAACATTTACATGCCCTTATGGTACTTTTGCATACAGAAGGATGCCTTTTGGTTTATGTAATGCACCTGCAACTTTCCAAAGATGCATGATAGCGATTTTCTCTGATATGGTCGAAAAGTTTATTGAGGTTTTTATGGATGATTTTTCTGTTTTTCGCCATTCTTTTGATAATTGCTTGCATAATCTCTCTTTAGTTTTGCAGCGTTCTCAAGACACAAATTTAGTGCTAAATTGGGAGAAATGTCACTTCATGGTTCAAGAAGGAATTGTTCTTGGCCATCGGATTTCAGCAAAGGGAATAGAAGTGGACCGTGCAAAGGTGGAAGTGATCGAAAAATTACCACCTCCAACAACTGTAAAGGGCATTAGGAGTTTTTTGGGACATGCTAGGTTTTATAGAAGATTTATTAAAGATTTCTCAAAAATCACAAAACCTCTTTGCAGTTTGTTGGTTAAAAATGCACAGTTTGATTTCTCTTCTGAATGTTTGCAGGCTTTTAACCTCTTGAAGGTAAAGCTCACTTCTGCCCCTATAATTTGTGCACCGGATTGGAGTTTTCCATTTGAGGTAATGTGTGATGCTAGTGATTATGCTATAGGTGCTGTTTTGGGTCAAAGGAAGAATAAGTTGTTGCATGTGATTTATTATGCAAGCAAGACATTGACAGATGCACAACTTAATTATGCAACCACGGAGAAAGAACTTTTGGCAGTAGTGTTTGCATTTGATAAGTTTAGATCTTATTTAATTGGGTCTAAAATCATTGTTTATACTGATCATTCTGCTCTTAAGTATTTGCTAGCCAAAAAAGATGCCAAACCGCGATTACTAAGATAGATTCTTCTCTTGCAAGAATTTAACTTAGAAATCCGGGACAAAAAGGGGACCGAAAATTTGGTTGCTGACCATTTGTCCAGGTTGGAGGAAGATTACCTTGAAGATGAAGAACAAATTAATGAAACATTATTTTTGGGATGAACCTTATTTGTATAAACATTGTGCAGATCAAATCATTAGGAGATGTGTGCCGAATGAAGAAATGGAAAGCATTCTTCGTCGTTGTCATTCAAAGGAAGTTGGAGGACATTTTGGTGGAACAAAAACTGCAGCAAAAATTTTGCAATCTGGATTCTATTGGCCTTCCCTGTTTAAAGATGCTTTCAAATTTGTTTCAATGTGTGATGATTGCCAAAGGAGTGGCAATATTTCACGAAGACATGAAATGCCCTTAAACAATATTTTGATAATTGATTTATTTGATGTTTGGGGTATTGATTTTATGGGGCATTTTCCTTCATCTCATGCTAATAAATACATTCTTGTTGGTGTAGATTACGTTTCTAAATGGGTGGAAGCAGTTGCCTTACCTACCAATGATGTTAAGGTTGTGATCAATTTCCTCAAGAAGAATATATTTTCCAGATTTGGCACACCTAGAGCAATTATAAGTGATGGGGGTAAGCATTTCTGTAATACCCAATTTGAAACTCTGCTGCAAAAGTATGGAGTAACGCACCGGATTGCAACACCTTACCATCCTCAAACTAGTGGACAAGTTGAAGTGTCCAACCGAGAGTTGAAGCAGATCCTTGAAAAGACCGTAAGTAACTCCCGTAAGGATTGGTCAAGGAAATTGGATGATGCACTTTGGGCTTATAGGACAGCTTTCAAGACACCTATTGGCATGTCTCCATACCGATTGGTGTATAGAAAAGCTTGTCACCTTCCAGTTGAATTGGAACATCGGGCATGCTGGGCAATTCAAATTTTGAATTTTGATCTTAAGACAGCCGGTGAAAAGAGGGTGCTGCAATTAAATGAGATGGATAAAATGCGGAATGATGCTTATGAGAATGCCCGAATATACAAAGACAAGACAAAGGCTTGGCATGATAAGCACATTCTGAGGAGAAACTTTGAGGTGGGACAGAAAGTGCTGCTTTATAATTTCCGTCTCATACTTTTTCTAGGAAAGTTAAGATCTCGTTGGTCAGGACCTTTTCAAATAACCAAGGTGTTTCCTTATGGAGCAGTGGAAATCAGTCATGAAACCAAGGGAACTTTCAAAGTGAATGGACAACGGTTGAAGCCATATTTCGACGGAGAATTCAGCAAGCAGAAGGATTCTCTAGAGTTACAACAACCGTAGTAAGAATGATCGACAGTCTCGCTAATGACTATAACTTAAAGCGCTTAATGGGAGGCAACCCATCAGATTTGTTTTCTCATCCTTTATCTCTTTCAATTTTCAGTTTTGATGAATTGTTAGTTAGATTTTCACTTCTGCACTTCATTTATTACTAATTTTATTTGCTTACTCTGTTTTTGTTTTCAAAAAAAAAAAATTTAGGGGATGCTCTATTTTCGCTGGCGACGAATAAAATTTCACCACGGCAAAATAATTCTGGCCGCGGCGAGACTCGTTTAAAAGGCTCTCTTCGCCGCGGCCAGGTTAGATTTCTCCCTGTGTTCTTCCGTTTTCTCTCCTTCCCTTTCCGAAACTCCCTCACCCATCCTCATCAAATGCCCAGTCGATCACCATAGCATCATTTCCTTGGATATTGGTTGCTATTTCATCCGTTCCTTGCGCTGATTTGGGGGTGTATTTGCACAATTTGGGGCTGTGCTTTGAACGCTGATTTGGGCACCGTTTTGGGCTGTGATTTGCGCGCTAATTTGGGGCAGATTCCAGGAGTATTGTGCCTGAAATTGGGCGCAGCAATTCTTGCTGTGTGGTGTGCGAATTTGGCCGATTTTAGAGCTTTCTTGTGCGCGAATTTGGGTGCAAATTTGGCTGCGATATTGAGGTGAGTTATGCACGTTTTGGCACTGAAATTTGGGAGTTTTTGATGTGCTGCATTTGGCCGATTTTGGTGTTGTCTTGTGTGTGATTTTAGGCAGTGTATGGTGTACATCTGGCACAGCCAATTGGGGTTTTTGGTAGGTGACACTTTGACTTCAATTGTGCCAATTGAATTGCAAGCTAGGCCTTTGTTTTTACTATTGATTTGACAATTTAGGGATTTCTGAACTTGCGGATATTTTGGGTTCCATTGACGCCATTTGATTGCTGATATATAGCCGCATTGGGATATTGTGAATTGTCTCACTTGTTGGATTGTCTAGCTTGAATTTGTATTGTGAAAATGCCTAAGAAAACCACAGCTCAGAGAGGTCGTCCCTCTTCCTTCGATAGGCATCTGTTTAATTCTGAGTTTGCTGCCAAACGTTTTGTATACAAGGTTGTTAAGAGGGCAATCATACCTCAAAGATGGTTTGCAATTGATCAGACTCCTTGTTGGGGTACTTATGTCCCCATTCTTCAGGCTAGGAAGTGGGAGGCTTTCTGTCGTCCTCTTGAGGGGAGTTGCCTCTCTTTGGTGCGGGAATTTTATGCTAATGCCCCCGAGCGGGTGGATGATAAGGTTTATGTGCGTGGCCAGTGGGTACTTTTCACCAAAGACGTAATTAATAGCCATTACGGTTTGCCTACCATAGGGGATGATGAGGATTTTCTCCGCTTCCTTGTAGAAATTGACATGGCGACAGTCAGTGCATCGGTCTGTAAGCCAGGCACAGTTTGGAAGATGTCGGGGGATGTGTATAAACATTTCCCCAGGAGTGCATTATTAGATGATGTGCGACCCTGGTATGCGTTTATTTGCACTAATTTGTTGCCTACTGCACATCTTAGTGATGTCACCAGAGAGCGGGCCATCTCACTCCATGCTATTGTGTCAGGGGCCTCTATTGATATCGACTGGGTCATTTTTGATTATATCACACAGAGTGCGCGGGCTGCATCTGGAGGCCTTGGGTTCCCATCTTTGATTTCTGCTATCTGCGAAAATCAAGGCCTGATTTGGGATAAGAGTGAGGAAATGGGAGGAGTGATGAAGCCCATTGATGGCCCCAAGCTTGCAGAGTTTCTGGGTATTGCCTCGCGTCCCAAGAAACGTCCACATTCTACTGTAGGGGCTAGTGCGAGTTCTTCCCAGCCTAGGGTTGAATCTGTTGAACATCGTTTGGACCGAGTTGAGCGTATTTTGGGTTACCAGCGGGAGCAGCTTGATTATCAGAGTCAGTTACTCCTACAGCAGAGGAACTTCCAGACCGCGAGTACACAGTTCCTTCATGACTACCTTCAGCGGATGGCTCTGCAGTCTTAGAGTGATCTGAGTGGTTATCCTGTGATGCCGACTTTTCCCCCTCTGCCTGATGCCCCTGTTTATGTTGGGACTGATGATGATGCGGTTGATGATGAGAATGAGGAGTGATGTTGTGTTTTGTTTTCAGTTGTTTTCAGTACTTCATGTATTTATTTTTATCTTTTCTGTTTAGTTTCTGATATTAATCTTCTGGATATTTGTTACATGTTTTACTTTTTGTCACATTTTTCATTTTGTTTCTTTCTGATTGCATTTCTTTTATTATTGACCCCGTAATTTAACGATTTACTGTGACTGTGATGGTGCACCTAGCTTTCTTTCTTTTTGAGATGTCGATGGCCATTTGCAGTTTTTCTTTCTTACATTGAGGACAATGTAAGATTCTGATTGGGGGTGCGATAAACGGTAACTTTTTCTTAGTTTCTTAGTTTCATTTTTAGTAGTGTTTGTTTGTTTAATTTTGATGTTCTATTTATTTTTCTGCATTTCGATTTCATTTGCTTTTTATTTAATTTGCACGTTGATGATAATAATGTGATTGTGATAACACATAGTTTTTAGAAGACATTAAATTTTGCTTCGGTTTAAAGATAATTTCATATGTTGATTTTACTTAGTTGGCGACTCTTTTGGTATGTGGTACGACTTGGTTGATTAGTTTAAATGCTTAGAAAAGTCTTATGTGCAAATTTTTCATGGACATTTTTGTGATCTCAACAAACTCTAGAACTCATTTGAAAACCTCTTGAGGCGAAATAATTTGGAATTGCACTGTTTAGGATATGATATAGGCCGTTTTTAGATCGATTGTGCCATTTTTAAGCTTACCTTGTTATTCTTATATCACTAGTTACCTCTTTGAGCCTATTTATATATATTGTTAGCCTTATTTTTCTTTCTTTTTCCTTTCTATAATCTACCTTTTATTTAGCCACAATATATATATAATTCCTACCTTATTTGTTAAGAGCACTTAATTTTGAACACAAACTTGTAAAGAGCAATTGGAATGCTATTTTCCACATATATTGAAAGAATTTGGTTAGAGGTTATCTATTGTAAAAAAAAAAAAAAAAAAAAGAAGAGGGCTTTCACATTATAGTAAATAAAAGAGTGTTAGTGATGGATATACTGAGGTGAATGATTGAGAAAGAATTTTGTTTATCTTTGGAAACATGGGATATGATCGGAAGAAACAATGTGGTTTTAATGGTGTTATTCTTTTGCTTAATTGGTTGTGTTTAATCTAATAAGTTCTCTTATTTTTATTTTGACACTTCCCATTTTTCTTAACCAAATACCTAAGCCGAACATTACAAGCCATATTAAGTCCTATTGATCCAAAATGGTGTATTTTTCCTTTATTAGTGGAGAGAGGTTTGAAAAATGAGCCTATGGAGTTTGAGATTTCACCTTTTTGTTTGTGGATGTTGTGCATAATATTATCTAGGCATTATGGCTATTGGTTTGTGGTATGATGGATGTTTAAGAGTCAATAACAAAGGTGACATTGGCATTTGAGATTTCTTCAAGCTTAGGTGACATTTAATTATTCTATGTTTTGTGTGTTATTTACAATTTTTGAAACACTTGTGCAAATTAATTGTCGTGTGATTTGATTATTTTGAGTTAGTATAATTTAGGGTAAGATGTTTGTGAGTATCATCACTGGAAGCCCTCACGAGACTGCAACTCGTCCTACTAGGGCCGCCTAGGGGTTTAACGGCTTATTGCATACGCTTAATGCAATTTTGTAAAGAGAATAAATTTTCTTTGAATTTTTCTTTTAATGCCTCCTTTGATTTTATTCATAGATCGCTTTTCTTGCTAGAGACTAGCAAAAAGCTGGTTGGGGATTGTTGATAAGAGCCAATTTATTGCATTTTTTTGCTATGTTTTAAATATTGATATTTGTGTGAAAATTGTGGTTATTTGATTATTTAATCCACAAATGTCATTTCACGGGTATTTCGTGTTTAAAATGCAATTTCAGGTAAAATCATGAGTTTGGAGAAGTTTGGGACAAATGCCAATGACCGGGATTGAGTTAGAATCAAGAAAAGCAAGATTTCAAGGTTTGGAAGTGGCCAAAATATTCCCAAACTGTGCCTGGCTTACAGACCGATGCACTGACTGTCGCCATGTCAATTTCTACAAGGAAGCGGAGAAAATCCTCATCATCCCCTATGGTAGGCAAATCGTAATGGCTGTTAATTACGTCTTTGGTGAAAAGTACCCACTGGCCACGCACATAAACCTTATCATCCACCCGCTCGGGGGCATTAGCATAAAATTCTCGCACCAAAGAGAGGCAAACCCCCTCAAGAGGACGACAGAAAGCCTCCCACTTCCTAACCTGAAGAATGGGGACATAAGTACCCCAACAAGGAGTCTGATCAATTGCAAACCATCTTTGAGGTATGATTGCCCTCTTAACAACCTTGTCCACAAAACGTTTGGCAGCAAACTCAGAATTAAATAGATGCCTATCGAAGGAAGAGAGACGACCTCTCTGAGCTGTGGTTTTCTTAGGCATTTTCACAATACAAATTCAAGCTAGACAATCCAACAAGTCAGACAATTCACAATATCCCAATGCGGCTATATATCAGCAATCAAATGGCGTCAATGGAACCCAAAATATCCGCAAGTTCAGAAATCCCTAAATTATCAAATCAATAGTAAAAACAAAGGCCTAGCTTGCAATTCAATTGGCACAATTAAAGTCAAAGTGTCACCTACCAAAAACCCCAATTGACTGTGCCAGATGTACACCATACACTGCCTAAAATCACACACAAGACAACACCAAAATCGGCCAAATGCAACACATCAAAAACTCCCAAATTTCAGCGCCAAAACATGCATAACTCACCTCAATATCGCAGCCAAATTTGCACTCAATCACAACCCAAATTCGCGCACAAGAAAGCTCTAAAATCGGCCAAATTCGCACACCACACAGCAAGAATTGCTGCGCCCAATTTCAGGCACAATACTCCTGGAATCTGCCCCAAATTAGCGCGCAAATCACAGCCCAAAACGGTGCCCAAATCAGCGTTCAAAGCACAGCCCCAAATTGTGCAAATACACCCCCAAATCAGCGCAAGGAACGGATGAAATAGCAACCAATATCCAAGGAAATGATGCTATGGTGATCGACTGGGCATTTAATGAGGATGGGTGAGGGAGTTTCAGAAAGGGAAGGAGAGAAAACAGAAGAACACAAGGAGAAATCTAACCTGGCCGCGGCGAAGAGAGCCTTTTAAACGAGTCTCGCCGCGGCCAGAATTATTTTGCCGCGGCGAAATTTTATTCGCCGCCGGCGAAAATCGAGCATCCCCTAAATTTTTTTTTTTTTTTGAAAACAAAAACAGAGCAAGCAAATAAAATTAGTAATAAATGAAGTGCAGAAGTGAAAATCTAACTAACAATTCACCAAAACTGAAAATTGAAAGAGATAAAGGATGAGAAAACAAATCTGATGGGTTGCCTCCCATTAAGCGCTTTAAGTTATAGTCATTAGCGAGACTGTCGATCATTCTTATTACGGTTGTTGTAACTCTAGAGAATCCTTCTGCTTGCTGAATTCTCCGTCGAAATATGGCTTCAACCGTTGTCCATTCACTTTGAAAGTTCCCTTGGTTTCATGACTGATTTCCACTGCTCCATAAGGAAACACTTTGGTTATTTGAAAAGGTCCTGACCAACGAGATCTTAACTTTCCTAGAAAAAGTCTGAGACGGGAATTATAAAGCAGCACTTTCTGTCCCACCTCAAAGTTTCTCCTCAGAATGTGCTTATCATGCCAAGCCTTTGTCTTGTCCTTGTATATTCGGGCATTTTCATAAGCATCATTCCGCATTTCATCCATCTCATTTAATTGCAGCACCCTCTTTTCACCAGCTGTCTTAAGATCAAAATTCAAAATTTGAATTGCCTAGCATGCCCGATGTTCCAATTCAACTGGAAGGTGACAAGCTTTTCTATACACCAATCGGTATGGAGACATGCCAATAGGTGTCTTGAAAGCTGTCCTATAAGCCCAAAGTGCATCATCCAATTTCCTTGACCAATCCTTACGGGAGTTACTTACGGTCTTTTCAAGGATCCGCTTCAACTCTCGGTTGGACACTTCAACTTGTCCACTAGTTTGAGGATGGTAAGGTGTTGCAATCCGGTGTGTTACTCCATACTTTTGCAGCAGAGTTTCAAATTGGGTATTACAGAAATGCTTACCCCCATCACTTATAATTGCTCTAGGTGTGCCAAATCTGGAAAATATATTCTTCTTGAGGAAATTGATCACAACCCTAACATCATTGGTAGGTAAGGCAACTGCTTCCACCCATTTAGAAACGTAATCTACACCAACAAGAATGTATTTATTAGCATGAGATGAAGGAAAAGGCCCCATAAAATCAATACCACAAACATCAAATAAACCAATTATCAAAATATTGTTTAAGGGCATTTCATGTCTTCGTGAAATATTGCCACTCCTTTGGCAATCATCACACATTGAAACAAATTTGAAAGCATCTTTAAACAGGGAAGGCCAATAGAATCCAGATTGCAAAATTTTTGCTGCAGTTTTTATTCCACCAAAATGTCCTCCAACTTCCTTTGAATGGAAATGACGAAGAATGCTTTCCATTTCTTCATTCGGCACACATCTCCTAATGATTTGATCTGCACAATGTTTATACAAATAAGGTTCATCCCAAAAATAATGTTTCAAATCAGAAAAGAATTTCTTCCTTTGTTAATAAGAGAGGTCAGGAGGTAAAATTTTCTTGACCAAATAGTTTGCATAATCAGCAAACCATGGAGCCATTCGGATAGCTAGCAATTGCTCATCAGGAAATGTTTCATTAATTTGTTCTTCATCTTCAAGGTAATCTTCCTCCAACCTGGACAAATGGTCAGCAACCAAATTTTCGGTCCCCTTTTTGTCCCGGATTTCTAAGTTAAATTCTTGCAAGAGAAGAATCTATCTTAGTAATTGCGATTTGGCATCTTTTTTTGCTAGCAAATACTTAAGAGCAGAATGATCAGTATAAACAATGATTTTAGACCCAATTAAATAAGATCTAAACTTATCAAATGCAAACACTACTGCCAAAAGTTCTTTCTCCGTGGTTGCATAATTAAGTTGTGCATCTGTCAATGTCCTGCTTGCATAATAAATCACATGCAACAACTTATTCTTCCTTTGACCCAAAACAGCACCTATAGCATAATCACTAGCATCACACATTACCTCAAATGGAAAACTCCAATCCGGTGCACAAATTATAGGGGCAGAAGTGAGCTTTACCTTCAAGAGGTTAAAAGCCTGCAAACATTCAGAAGAGAAATCAAACTGTGCATTTTTAACCAACAAACTGCAAAGAGGTTTTGTGAATTTTGAGAAATCTTTAATAAATCTTCTATAAAACCTAGCATGTCCTAAAAAACTCCTAATGCCCTTTACAGTTGTTGGAGGTGGTAATTTTTCGATCACTTCCACCTTTGCACGGTCCACTTCTATTCCCTTTGCTGAAATCCGATGGCCAAGAACAATTCCTTCTTGAACCATGAAGTGACATTTCTCCCAATTTAGCACTAAATTTGTGTCTTGAGAACGCTGCAAAACTAAAGAGAGATTATGCAAGCAATTATCAAAAGAATGGCGAAAAACAGAAAAATCATCCATAAAAACCTCAATAAACTTTTCGACCATATCAGAGAAAATCGCTATCATGCATCTTTGGAAAGTTGCAGGTGCATTACATAAACCAAAAGGCATCCTTCTGTATGCAAAAGTACCATAAGGGCATGTAAATGTTGTCTTATCTTGATCCTCGGGTGCGATTGCAATCTGATTGTATCCCGAATACCCATCCAGAAAACAATAATAAGAATGTCCAGCCAATCTTTCCAACATCTGATCAATAAATGGCAATGAAAAATGATCTTTTCTGGTAGCGTCGTTCAACTTCCGGTAATCAATACACACTCTCCACCCAGTCACTGTCCTTGTTGGAATAAGCTCATTGTTTTCATTTTCTACAACTGTGATTCCTCCTTTCTTTGGTACACAATGAATTGGACTTACCCAAGCACTATCTGAAATCGGATAAATTACCCCAGCATCCAAAAGCTTAATCACCTCAGCCTTGACCACTTCTTGCATTGTTGGGTTTAAACGCCTTTGTGGCTGAATTGTGGGTTTGTAATCCTCATTCATCAAGATTTTATGCATGCAAACAGAATTGCTAATCCCTTTGATGTCTTCCATTGTCCATCCAATTGTTGCTTTGTGAGTCCGAAGAACTCCTAACAGTTTGTTTTCCTCTTCATCATTCAAAGAACTGTTAATAATAACAGGAAAAGATTCAGAGTCACCAAGATATGCATATCTTAGATGGGATGGCAGTGGCTTTAGCTCAATCTTGTTGTCTTCCTTCTTTACCACGGAGGTTGGAGTTTCATTTGTTCCTAACTCCTTGAATGTTTTATCACTGAATAAATATTCATCCAGTGTTGCCAGTAATTCTGAACATTGTCTCACTCCATCATCTTCCTCCTCAAGTGTTGCAGATTTCACAAGGCAAGCTTCTAGTGGCAGCAATGGAGTTCTCTCCTCAAAAGTTTCTGAGATTAACCTGTCAAGAGTGTCAATTTGAAAACAAGAATGTACCTCACTAGGAAATTTTATTGCTTCAAAAACATCAAAAGTCACTTGTTCATCTTGCACCCTTACAATTAGTTTTCCTTGCTGAACATCAATCAATGTTCTTCCTGTTGCAAGGAATGGTCTCCCCAATATCAAAGGTATCTCTCTATCTTCCTCCATGTCAAGCACCACGAAATCTGCAGGAAAAATAAATTTGTCAACTTTAATCAAAACATCCTCAACTACCCCTCGAGGATATTTCACTGATCGATCCGCTAATTGTAGAGAAATTGAAGTAGGTTTTACTTCTCCCAGACCTCGTTTCCTGAAAATAGAAAGTGGCATCAAATTAATGCTTGCTCCTAAATCACATAGGACTTTATCAAAATTGCAACTTCCTATAGTACAAGGTATAGTAAAACTCCCTGGGTCTTTCACTTTCTATGGCAATTTTCTTTGAAGAACTGCACTGCACTCCTCATTTAACATGATAGTTTCATAATCTCCCAGCTTCCTCTTCTTTGATAGAATTTCTTTCATGAATTTTGCATACTTGGGCATTTGTTCCAACATCTCTGCAAAAAGAATGTTAATATGCAATTTCTTAAAAATTTCCAGAAATTTACCAAATTGATTATCAAGTTTTTTCTTCTGCAATCTTTGAGGATATAGGATAGGAGGCTCATATTTTGCAGTTGGAGAAGGTTGAACATCTTGGGATGATGATGGCTTTTCTTTAGATTCTTCCACCTTTTGCTCCAATTTCTTCTGCCATTCAAGTTCTTTACCACTTCTCAATGTGATAGCCTTTACATGCTCTTTGGGATTTATTGTGTCACTTGGCAATGATCCTTGAGATCTTTCTGCAATCTGCTTTGAAAGCTGTCTCAGTTGGTTTTGGATGTCCCTGTTGATTGCCTCTTGATTTCTGAAATTTGTTCTTGACTCCTCAATGAACTTCCCCAAAAACTTGATGCGTATTTTCGCAAGTGTACGAATCGTTCAAGTAATAAAGTGTATAAAAGTACGGATATCGAACCCACAAGGAATGGCGTTACTAAGTACCGAAATTGTCTAATCCTAATTTTATCTGAAAACCAAATTTTTGATTGTTTAAAAGGAAAATTAACTTACAATTAAATGCAAGAACACAATTGAATGTTGTTCACAAATGATTAAAAACGCTAAGGCATTTGATTTCGCTGAATCAATTCAATCCGATTTCAAGTCATGTTATATGAGAATCAAAGCTACAAGTGATGGTTGAAAAACCCAAACTTATCTAATACTCTCTCTCGAGTTATATTAGAATTACTTGTCTATGATAATCAACTATATTTCTATGAAGATTAATTACAAACAAGCACATTATGATCTATGGAATTTTCAGGATAACCACATACATCATGCATTAGTTCTCACACTCGCATTCAACATATGGTATTTATCACAAGAAGCATTCATTACACATCTCCTCTCGGTCTCAATATAATGCAACTAATAATCTAAATCTTGGCCAGAAATTCAGAAGCATTAAACATGGAAATAAATACTCAACTTGAAAACAATGAACTCATATAACCATAACCACAAAAATCAGAGTTTCATGATTCAACTACATCATAGCCTTAGCAAAAATGAATTAACTCATAATGGAAATAAGAACAACAACTATCTCAACTGAATACATAACTATAAAAACGAAATAAACTGCAGAAAAACGAAGCTAAGGAAAAGAGATGAAGAACTCTTGGAGATGAACATTTGGCAGCAACAATGGTGATGATCATTCAAGATTCTCCAAACTTTCTCTTCAAAAATAGCTTTTTCTCCTCCAAAAATGCCTCTTCTAGGTCTATTTCGCCGTCCCCTCTCTCTGTACCTTATGGTATTTATAGATCCAGGGTTTTGGGGACAAATTTGGAACAAAAAGTCACAAAAACGCGTTTAGCCGCCGAAACTCGCCGCCGGCGAACTGATTCTCAACGCGGCGGGTTTCTGGAAATTACTCTCGCCGCGGCGAGTTTTGGGTTTCGCCGCCGGCGAAAATGATCTCGCCGGCGGCCAGATTCGAATCCAAAATTGCGCTCTCGGAAAAATTTGCTGCAACATTCTCGCCGCGGCCAGACTTCCAAACTTTGAAATCTTACTTTTCTTGATTCTAACTCAATCCCGGTCATTAGCATTTGTCCCAAACTTCTCCAAACTCATGATTTTACGTGAAATTGCACTTTAAACACGAAATACCGGTGAATTGACATTTATGGATTAAATAATCAAATAACCACAATTTTCACACAAATATCAATATTTAAAACATAACAAAAAATGCAATAAATTGGCTCTTATCAGAAGGCTTGTCAGATGAGGCAGATGCTTCACCTACAGGTCCTGCCTCTGTCCGTTTGCCCAAAATCTTGCTGATCTCTTGCAATTCTGCCACAACTCGCTGCAACGACATGTGCATATCCTCCAAATTTCCCTCATGACGTGCCATCCTTTCCTCCAACACATCTACTCTTTCCGTCATCTTTGGCATTACTTCTACACCAAAGTCCTCCTTCTCTAGAGATCCGGCAGGTCGGACCAATGTTAAGAATCTAGAAATCTAGATAAGAAATTCACACTGCATTCAACAAAGTTTAACACAATACAACAAGCCAAACACACTCTGGTTGGACTAATCTCTCAACCAACCCTAAGCCTAAGCTTTCTTCTGAGAAAGACAATTCTCAGCCTACAATAACATACAATCTGTCCTCCCCCTTAACCCCCCACTCAAACACTAACTTATACGCTTTCAAAAACTACCACAAGGATAACTACCACACATACATAAGTAAATAACTACCACATAAAAATAAATAACTGACTACACATCTTAATACAATCCTAATTAGGCCTTCTGCTGCTGCTTGGTCCTCCTAGAGTAGACAAGCCATGTCTTAGGCCTACTCTCCCCTTGATTTAGCACTTGGCCCACTTGCCCAACCTCAGTTTGGGATAGGGGTCCTAATACATTGCATATAAAACTTACCACAATAATTCACATTTTCACTCCTACAAGGATATTAAAACCATTACAGCCTAGAGGGCTTTCTTTCTTTGAACCGGAAAGATACACAAATGCTACTAGCACAACACTGAAATCACAACTGCACAAAGTTGAGACACAAGGCTCCACCTGAGTTCATATGGCCTCACTTCATGTTTTCTTCTTACACTCATATGGAGTGATGAGTACCAAGTGCAATTGAACTAGCTGTTCTCTTCCCGCCAAAATCTCTATCAGGAGTCAGAAGCTATCTGTCTCAGTAGGTGCTGAATAGGAAGTTTATTGATCTTGGAAGCAAGTATAAAGTCATTTTCTGTCAGCCCACCTGCATGAGCATGTAGTACTTTTGAGGAATGTCCATACAAGGATATACAATAGATGAATTGATAGGTGATAAAGGTGAGGAAAAATATTTTAAAATAACAAATGCATGAATTGGGAAGAATAAGTTGAAAGAAAAAATAATTGGATAAAAGCAATAATGATGATCCAAAATTGACTGAGCCAGAAATCACTGTCAAATCTTGAAATGAGTCATAAAACCAGAATGGGTGTCAAACATGTAATATTTAATATCATTTATGCTGTATACCAATTTTTCTCTGTACACGATAGAGCATAGGTTTGAATCTAAGGATCTCTTGCTAACTACCAACACGTTTCACCATTAGATCACACCTAGTGACTTTGTCTATGAATTTCTATTTTCTACAGAAATGACATCTCCAACAAATCTAGGATGTATTTGGTACAGGTTCAACTTAAAGTAGAAAAGGAACAAGATAGTGAAAAACAGACAATAGTAGGCAAGACAATAAACAAGAAGATAACGGGCTAAGATTGCATAATTTCTCCCATTCCTAACAAAATTTTCCTATGTAAGACTAGGAGATAAAATGGCAATAGCTATAGGCCAACCAAAAGGTAATGATGGCAAGTACATGAACAATATAATTCTTTTCTTAGTTTCCCTCTGGTCAACCACATTTTCCCATTTTCTGTTTAGTGCCCATGAATAAAAAGATGAAACCTAAGACAACCATCCCTCGTGTGTATTCCATTTATGTTTAACACCACACTTTTGGACTGGGTTTTCTAGTTAGCTTCCTTTTTCTTTCTATTCACAAGGAGTTTTTGTACATAAAACAAATCGGGAAACTGACAATCAAAGTGATGTTAAGATTGGGTGTTTAAGAAGGACGCATAAGCTTCAATACTGTGCAGTATACAACATAAAATCAAAAGTAAATTCCATAAAAATCCTAGAGTATGCAATAGAATTCAGGCAAAATAAACTAAAATCATTACACCTAGGTAAGTGAGCTAAAATCTACTATATCTTGAATTTAAGATAATGAAGGCATAATGACATTCAGATAATTGAATTCAGGCTTGATAAAGATCTGTCAGATTATGCCCAGAAATGTACTCATTTCACCCATAACATTATCTGTAAGCAATAGCAGAGGCTCCAAACCATTGGGAGATAAATTTTTTTTAATTTCATTAAAATTCAATTTTTGTGTTATGTATGGATAAGCTGTTCCACCTTATCTGCGAGGAAAATGGCGATTGGAAGCCTATGAGTGTAGGTAAGCGGGGTCCGAAGATATCTCACCTAATGTTTGCTAACAACCTCCTCCTTTTTGGAGAAGCTACATAGTAGTAAGCTATTGTAGTCAGCAAGTGTCTAACCATTTTTTGCAACCTTCAGGGCCAGATGGTGAGTAAGGAGAAGATGAGAATTTTCTTTTCCAAAAATGTTAAGGAAGAGGTCAAGATGAATATAGCTCAAGTGACTGGATACAGACTTACAGAAAATTTAGGCAAATACCTTGGGGTTCCTATTTTTCATGGTACGGCTTCTAGACATGATTTCAACCATATCATAGAGATCTTACATAAAAAACAAGATTGCTGGCTGGAAGTTGAAGTGTCTGTCTATGGTGGGGAAGATCGCTCCTACAAAATCAGTCGTTAGTGAAATCCCAACCTTTATGATGATGTCCACCAGACTGCCCAGAAATGTTTGCTTCAAAGTGGAAAAACTGCAGAGGCAGTTCATATGGGGGAGATGGAGATAGTAGAAGAAATCTGTATCTAATAGGTTGGAAGATAATCTGCCAACCTAAAAAACATGTTGATCTCGGCTTCAGGGATCTCAATAGTATGAACGAAGCTTGCCTTCTTAAGTTAGGATGGAGATTGGAGACTCAAACAAAATGAAACTGAACTTTGGAAGGAGGTTCTAAAAAAAATACGGGAGAGGGAAGAATTTGGATCAAAAACCGAAAGTGCCAAATTCTGATTCCAAGCTTTGGAAGGCCTTGGGAAATCTGTGGCATCACCTTGCTGATAATCAAGCGTGGACTCTTGGGAATGGGAGGAACTACAGCATTTAGAGAGGTAAAATGATGCATGTGGCGTGGGTTAAACCTGAAAGAGGATGGGTCAAACTCAATTGTGATAGGAAGGCTAATAACCTAACCAAGGAAGCTAGTTGTGGGGGACTATTCAGAGATGAAAAAGGGGAGTGGGTGTCAAGGTTACAGCAGGAAATTGGAAGACTGCAATGCTATTATTGCCGACTTTTGAGCAATTTTGGAGGGACTTAACCTAGCTATGGAAAAGAGGCATCACACGTCTGATGATTGAATCCAACTCTACAGAAGCCATCAATAAGGTGTACAATAGTGAGACGAGTCAAAGCAATGAAAGGGCCATAATCCAACAAATCTGCATGCACAGGAACAGGACAATGTTTGCTTCAACCATCTCATCAGGGAGGCAAACCACTGTGAGGACAGAATGGAAGAGCTGAGTAGTACTCTTTTGACAGAAACCAGAATTTGGGAAGGTTCTCCTCCTCAACTGGAAAGTTGGCTTTACAGTGATTTTTCTAAGGCTTATTCCCCCCGATTTTTTTTTGCTGTTTGTTGGCCTTTTAGCCCCATTGAATTACCAAAAAAAAAAAACAACTTCAATTGCTCATACAACATTGTCTCTTGATATTATATTTCTCATCTAAAAAGATTTGAATAATAAATTGAATAATTAATAATTCATACCGAGTGCATGAGTCCAAATCTCAATGGTAACATCATTCCATCCAACAAGGTGAAGATCAGGATGATGACCTGCATCACAAACATCTTGGTTACATTTTATATGAACCCTTTAATATAAATTACTTAGAGAACAGCATCAAATTGAAAACAGAGCATGGTACCTTCAGCTTCAGCAAGATCACCTAAAATCTTGAAAAGTTCCAATCCTCTGGTGAAAGTCTTCACTTTCATTGACTGCCTCAGCTTCAATGTACCACCTTCGTTTACCAAATTCCATCCAGGAACCTAACCACCCATTATCAATACTACTCAATAGCCAATATAATAACTCTTCTAGATATAAGTGATAGAACTTGAATTTTATGAATAAACCTGTTGCATTAGGTTTTTTGCTGCATCCTCAGTCATGGGTTGCAAGTCCTTTGTATTGCATGGTACACACTTCTTAGTCGACAAGTCTAACAGAAAATTAGAAAAAAATATATTAAACAGAAAGAACAATGAGATTTTTGCATATAAAGGCCGTCGCCAAATAACTTTTTTTGATGAAGGAGTACACTATTGAGGAAAGGTATAGATCAGACGTGATGGAAGAAAAGGCATTGCGAGCTCCATCAGAAGAATGACATTTGTAAAACAGGAAGCAGAAGTATACTGTGACAAAGAACCATAAAGACATAAACAAGTTTATTAAATAAACAACCCTTGGAGAAGTCAAGAAAGTGAACAGGAAGGATGTCTTTGATCATTGGCAATAGCTCAACAACACAGGGCAGAAGGTCCATGTTAAATTCATATCTCAGAGAACAACTGAGAAGAGTTTACAATGTTCATAAAAAAATGGAGAGAATATAAGATAGCATGGTTCTCAATCTGCAAAATCAATCTCAAGGTTTGACATTTAACTACAATGTTCAAAGAGCTATATAAAGTGTTGTGGATGGCCCTCGATATAGAGAAATTAAATGTGCAAGAAAAATAACTAGACAATAGTAGGACACAGGAATTTAACGTGGTTCGGCAATATGCCTACGTCCACGACCGGAGAGCAGGAAGAATCTTTCACTATGATAAAAGGAATACAATGACTTTCCTCACTCACACCCAATTGTCTATAAAGTTAACCCAAGCTACACCACTCTCTTAGAGTCAAAGCTTGGTTTTAATAGCCCACCACTCACACCTCACACACTCAAGAACACTCTTACTCAAACTTCTCTTTAACCCACAAGTCTTTCTCTCACTATGAGAACAAGAGGAAGAAGAAAGAACTCCTTGAGAGTTTGAGAACTAAGGTAAGTCTCATGGCTATTTATAGTTGTAATCTATGACCAATATGTGGTCATTAGTGCTCCAACGTGTTGCAAATTTCAGCAAGATTTCAGCCACATATAGTAATCAATAATTTGGCAATAATGAAGAAATTATTGCCAAAGTGATTGCTCCACTAGTCAAACATATTGGTCCACTAGTCACATGGGTGGCCTTTGTCTTTTAACCATTAACTTTAACATAAAGTTTTAGTTTTCATTATCGCATCTGAATATTTGTCCTGTGGACCCAGTAATACTATGACGTTGTATTAAACCCCTTTCATTTTCTTAGCAAAAGAAATGTATAAAGATGATGGAATGTGGACAGAAGGTGCGTAGCTTCTTCTCAATTGGAGTGTGAAACGTGGAAATGTCTAGACTCACCTTTCCTATTGCATAATGTTCTAAATCTGGGAAATGAGTTCCTATTTGATGAAACACCAACTTGGTCCTTGTTGAAGTATGTCAGTTGAGTTAGTTAATATAGTTAAGTGAAGTTAGAAGCAAGTGGCGTCAATTAGTTTACCTCAACTGTATGAGCAGTGTATAAATACAACACTGCATTCCTTGCATTAACAAGAAATTACAAAACTCAGTTTACGTATTCTCTCAGCTCTCTATTCTTGTTAGTCTTTCTGCTTATTTCATCAGTCCTTATGTATCTCAATGACATGACTACAAGAACTGAAAGAAATTAAAGCATGTTTTCAAAAAAATGAAATTCATGCTAGAAGCATGATAAGTAAAACTCGGTAAACACGCAAAATTACAAATACTGAATACACAGATAGATACTTACTGATGAATACACAAACATAAGGGCAATGCAAACAAATTTAAGGAAGTGGAACAAGCAGAAGAATACAGTCTATTGCGGAGCATAGAACATTCTTGATTCAAAAACGACTAAAAACTTTCTAGATTATCATAACATAAACCAGAAATTTGTTATCAGCTCTGAATTAATTACAGCCAAGTCAAAATCCCACCTTTGTAAATTGCAGAATTAAAGAAAATGACACATCAAAATGCAAATTCCATATGAATGACTTGGACCCGTAACAGAAATCTTCAACACAGTGAATTTCTATGTATTGACAGGAAACTACCTTCCATGTCGAAGCAGGCCTCGGAACAAAGATGCTGATGATGCCTACAAGATCAGAAGAAAGACTAAGGAGAGAGACACTGGGTGCTTCAATTTCTGTGTATTGAGTAGAGCGAGAGTATCAACACCTTAGGGTTGAAGGCAGGGAGGAGGAGAAGCTGAAGAAACCGGTTCATTGGATGAATGCAGGACAGTTGGTGCCGCCTAACAGTTTCACTGAGAACGACCAGTACTTGTGGTTCATGACTTCAGCAATTTTGTTTTGAGTTTATCTTTCATTTTTATTTTCTTATTCTCACTTCTAAATTTTATTGCATGTATTATAATGGATAAAACAATTAAAATTTATTTTTAGTTGAAATATATAACTGTTTGTTATCAAGATAAATATTAAAAAAAACACTTGAGTATATATTTTATCCTTCTAATATTATAAATTTTTTTATTTTTTTATTTTTAAATGAAACAATGTTATATTTTTTTAAAAAAATTACAATTAAATATGTTTTTAAATATTTTTTAAATTAAAATATATACTAAAACTTAACTTATATTTTTTTATCAAAATATCTTTATTTACATCAAATATTTATTTAAAACTAAAAACTTGTGTGATATATATATATATATATATATATATATATATATATATATATATATATATATATATATATATATATATATATATAATTAAACAAATTTATTATTATTAAAATATTTTATTAATTAATTTTCTTTAAAATAATTAAACTATTATTCAATTATAAATAAATTCATAATTATCTTAATTTATATTAACTAAAAGTCACAACTTTTTTATAAGACTTTATAAAAAATAGAGAGTTAAAGTAAAAATTGTATATAATTTATATATATAAATTAAGTTATTACTTTAAAATTTTAAGTGTATTATTAAATTTAAATCATTCAAAGTAGTTTTCTTGAAATAGAAATATAAAAATTTAATTATATATATATATATATATATATATATATATATATATATATATAAATTATACACAATTTTTATCTTTACTCTCTATTTTTTATAAGATTCTATAAAAAAAATGTAGATTTTAATTAATACAAAATTTATTTTATTTATAATTTACTTATTTTTAATAATATTTTAATAAACTTTTATGAAATCAAATATTATTAAAAAATTAATTAACTAAAATTTTAATAATAATAATAATAATAATAATAATAATAATTTAGATACACACACAAAAGTTGTTGACTTTGAGAAAATATTTAATGTGAATGAAAATATTTTGGGCAAAAAAATAATGTATAAACTAAGTTGCATATATTTTAATTTCAAGGTAAAGTCATGTAGTAAAAGTAACATATAATGGAAGGAAGTGTATTTTTCTCTTTTCTTTTACATTTATTCATTAAATTATAATAAAAATGATTATATCAAGAACAAAGAGTATGTTTGGCAAGTCAAATAAGCTAAGTTATAGCGTATTTGACTAACTTATAAGCTTGTTTGATCAAATTAGAGGTGTTTGGTAAACAAGTTTATTTGAGTAGCTTATAGTGTATTATCATACGCTACTTTGAGTAGCGTATAGCTTATAGCGTATAACTTTTATAATTTTATTCTTTTTTTATCTTTATTATTTTATTCAAATTCCAACACTATCCTACTCACAAGATGTCATTGATAGTGACACAAATAATAAACTTTCAAATATTATTGATAGTGACACAAATAATGAAAATTTAGAAAAATTTATTGAAATAAAAGAGATTTTCAATAATATTATTAATTTATTGTGGGATTTTAGATGATATGTTAATTTTATATTTTTTGAGAATATATAATAAAATATAATTACTAATAAAAAATGATAAATTTTATATAAATATATCATTTTATGTCATTTTACGTTTATCAGCTAATTCAATAGTTAATTTTATCAAACACTTTTAATTCAATAAATTAGCTTAACAGCTTTCAGCTTTCAGCTAAAAATTAACTTTTCAGTTTTCACCTAATTTATCAGCTATTTTTACCAAAATAGCCAAAAACTAGTGACATAAAAAAGTTAAAATATACTAAATAAGTAAAGAAAATTAGTCTTATATTTCAAAACAAACAAAAGATACTGAATAATAGTACAAAAAAATTAGAAGTAAGGCATCTATTAAGCACTAATATTAAATCAATATATCAAAAATTATAACTTAATATCACAAGAAAAAATAAAATAACAAAAAAACGTATAAACATCCATAAAGAGATAGTACATCTTTCAATGGAGGATAACTCTTTTCAACTTTTTTTTATCAAAATACAAACAAATAAATTATATATCTATAGATACAAAATTTTAAATTTCAAAATATTCTTTCTATGGAAAGAAAAAATCATCTGTATAGAAAGAAGAAAATTTTCAACAAAAACATATTAAAAAAAAAGGAACAACAGAGAACAAACCACAAGACAACAAATTAAAGCAGGCGACACCCCTCAAATCGGCTCTTTCGTTGAAAGGGGCAAGATATCTAGTAGGAGCGGTCTGGTTTTCATCCATTTCCTTGATATTTGAAAAAAAAAAATGGACGCATGAATGGTTAAATGTATCAAAATGAGTTGGGCACTGTACTCTAAAATGAGGTGGACTGGGTCCAAGTGTTCAAAACTAAACAAAACTAACCATATTAATCTAAACTGCAAAATGCTTATTAAAATAATTTAGAGAAAATGTATTTTGTCATTCTGATCTATGGGTGCAATTACAGTTTCCTCCTATTTCTTTTAATTTTAATAATGTCTCCCCTATTTTTTATTTTTGTGGCAATCTCCCCCTCCATCTATTTTTATTCTTAAATATAATATTTAGATACTTGAAATGTCTTAATTATTCCTCAATTTTTTTAAAAAAATTATTTTTCGTATTTTAAAAAATATTTTATTTTTAAGAGTATATTGAGAAAGGAATTTTTGTTAAAATAAAGTATTTTTTAAAATACGAAAAATAATTTTTAAAAAAAATTTGAGAGATAATTAAGACATTCAAGTATTTAAATATTATATTTAAGAATAAAAATAGATAGAGGGGGGACATTGCAATAAAAATAAAGAATGGGGGTGACATTGTCAAAATTAAAAGAAAGGGGGGAACTGCAATTGCACTTATAGATCAGGGTGACAAAATGTATTTTACCCAAATAAATTTAGTTTGATTTTCCTTAATTGTATCGTATGTTTGAAAGGATGAATGAATGGAATGAAAAGAAAAATAATGCAAATGGACTTTTTCTTTGTGAAGTTTAAAAAATGAAGGGAAGAAATGGGAAGAGGAGGTGAGTGTTCCCTTCTTTTTCCCCTTCATAACACCAAATTTTGTTCCCACCCATAATGGGGTTAAAGAGAAGAACAAAAATAAGTATTCGTAAATTGAAATTTCAACCCTTCAATTTTTATCATTCTTTTTTTTTTGGGTAAATTCAAACTTCACTTTAAATTTATTTTGTGGTTGAAAGCACTTGCTTCTCATGCAAGTAACTTTCACTTCATCCCTTCCCTCAAATTCGAGTTTTCAATATAGAATTATCATCCTAGATCTTTCATATAAACATTTCATGTCTTTCATGATTTCTGAATTATTGGTTTTCATTTTCCATCCATTCAGCTGAGATTGCATTTAAATTCAATAATATTCCATTCCATTGGATTACTTTCTTTGAAATTCCTCACAATCATTGACTTGTGGGAAGAATTATAAAAATTAAACTATTCTTGATTCCATTCAATTTTGTTTAGATTGGCATGAAAAAAAATAATTAAATTTATATTACTTATTATATGAGTGGCTTGGTTTCTCTCATCTTACTTATAAATTGATATTGAAATGAAAATATTGTGTTATGTTTTCCAATGACTTATTTTACCACCGTGGGGTTTATAATATTAAGATTCAATTCTAAGAAGAGAATTCAACCTAAAGATAGTGTTTGGTATCAGAAATTCTTTTTAAGATTCTTGAAAAAGTGAACTGGAAAACTTTTTTGCCACGTTTGATATAAGATATAAAATTTTATTCTCAGAAATTTTTTATTTTTAAAAATAAAATTTATGAAAAAAATTTATTATTTTTATTCTCACTCATGAGGGTGAGAATAGAAAACTTTGAGAGTTAAAATTATAAAACTACCATCGACTCTTTTAACTCTAACCTCTTCTTCCTTTCGATTGACATCTAAACCCTCAATTTAAAATTCTAATTCTTAAATTTTAAAATACTAAACTTTAAACCCTAACTCTAGACCATAAATCATAAACCATAAATCTAAACCATAACCAATAAATTCTAAACTCTAAATTTTAAACCCTAAACCCTAAAATATTAAAATTCTAAATCTTAACCCCTAAACCCTAACCTTTAACCCTTAATCCCTAACTCCTCAACCTCAAAACTCTAACCCCTAAATCTTAAATCTTAAATCTAATTCATAAGTTTTAACCCCTTAATTCTAAACCCTACAACCTAACCCCTAAACTCTAAACTTTAAATTTTAAACTTAACCCTTAAATCCTAAATCATAAACCCTACACCTAACTCTTAAACTCTAAACTGTAAATCCTAAATCCTAAAACCCTAACTTTTAAACTCTAAAACTCTAAACTCTAACTTCTAAACCCCTTTTATTTTAAAAAATTTTATTTTTAAGGGTATTTTTGGAAATATAATTATATTCTTGATAATATTTTACGTGAACTAAATATAGAAATGAAAATTTGATGGTAATTTAACAAATTATTCCAAAAAAAATAAAGTGACAAATAAATATATATTTTTAACTTTTTCATCTATTTTATTTTTGGGAATGAGATTCTAAAAAATGAGACTTTTTTGAAAATAAAAGATTCAAATAACCAAATGCCACCAAAAGATTAATTTATTAGGTGAGATAGTTTTTCAAATTTAAATAATATTTTGACTTGTTTTATCAATGTGAAACTTGTAATATAACTATTGAAATTTTATAATTCTATTTTAAATATAAAGGTTATATTATAGTTTGGTATCTATAATATTTACTATTCTATTACTATTGGGAAGAACTCCTAAGCATAAAAGAAAGGGAATTGCCATTTATTTCCTTACTACACTTTCAAACAGATGGAAGGTAAATTTATTCTGATTTATTTTTTGTTGTGTTTGCAGAAAGCCAGACATATATGATAGCACATATTATACACAGAATATTTAAAATTTAAATTATTTTAATATAATTTTTTAAATATAAAATTAAAGAAATTGAAGAATTTTATAATTGATGCAATTTCTCTGAAGTTATGCATTTAATTTATTTAAAGTTCAAATAATATATCCCATTATATTTAAATAATACAGAGTAACTTTTAACAAATACAAAATTAAATATCAAATCTCTGGTAATTCAAAACATTAATATAAAATTTACAATTTAAATTATCTTACGAATGAAATAAAACTGTATAAGATCTCATTCTTATCAATGAACTTACTATTTTTGTTTGTGTAAGCACTGGGGAACCAAAAATTTGTTTTGTCTTTGATTATTTTTTGAAAAGTTTGGAAGAATTGATACCGTATGATGTAAAAATTTAGATATTATTATCTTATATAAATAAATAAAAAGTTTTAGACATTTCATAATAAAATAATTAAATCAACCTAAATTTGAATTTTTTATTCTATGTTAAAATGCATAAATTTAAGAAAATACTTTAAATAGTAGAAAATTATTGTATTCCCCATTACGAATATATATTTTCAATACTATCTAGTTCATTAAGATATTTAACATAAGTAAATTATTTTATTTTTCTTCAAATTTTGTGCAAAATATAAAGCAAAAATTTTAATCTCAGTATTTTTATTTTTTGAAGAATTTATTTATTCCATGAAAGAAAATTAATCACCAACTCTATCATTCCAGGAATAATAATAAATAATAATAAAAATAACATTTTATTTATCCTTGTCTATACTACTAATTACAATGTCCTCTTAATTTATGAATCTTCTGTAAATAACATTCAAAATTATATAAATATTCATCTCCGTTATTCTTTATTTTCAATAATTTTGATTAAATTGTTCTTTACTTTCTTAATTTTTTTTACATTTTATTTTATCCTTTAACTAAAAATGATTTTTTTAAAATTTTTTAATTTTAAAAGATATCATTTATATTATAAATCATAATTCAAATGAAAAAAAGAAAAGAAAACTAAATAAATTCTAAATTTTAAAATCATAAACTCTAAATCCAAAATTTAAAATCATAAAAATTAAAACTATAAACTCAAAAGTATAAAACCTTAAAACATTAAACTTTAAACCATAAATTTTAAAATGTAAATCTCAAATTCTAAACCCTAAACACAAAACATCAAAAACCTCAAAAAGAAAAAATACTAAATTCTAATACTCCAAACTCTAAATTTCAAAATATCAAACTCAAACCTCTAAAACCAAAACCTAAAACACCAAATCCCAACACCTAATATTCCAAACCCCAAAACCTTAAATTTCAAAACCTCAAACTCCAAATCTCAAAATTCAAAATTTCAAACCTTAAATCTCAAATCCAATAATCTTAAACACTAAACCCCAAAATCTTAGACCCCAACTCTAAACCCTAAATATCAAGATTTTAAAAACCCAAACCTTAAACATAAAAAAATAAAATTTAAAACTCAAAAACCCTTAACTCTAAATTTCAAATCCAAAAATTCTAAACTCTAGAATCCACTAAACTACAAACTATAAACTCCGAAACCACATCCCAAACTTTAAAACTCCAAATTTCACATCCCAAAACTCTAAATCATGAATCTCAATACGAAAAATTACAAACTCTAAAGTACAAACTGTAAATTATAAATTGCAAACTCTAAACTCTAAATTCTAAATTCCAAATTTCCAAACCTTAAACATTGAGCTCCAAATATTAAAACCTTGAAATCTCCAAATTCGAAACTCCAAATTGCAAGCTCTAAACCTCTAAATTCTAAACTCTAAACGTTAAGTCATAAACTCTAAACCTTAAACGCTAAACTTCAAATCTCCAAATTTTAAATCTCAACCCTAAACTCAAACTTTAAACCCCAACTTTAAACCTTAAATAGGAACACCGTATAACTTCCAACCTCAAACTGTAAACTTAACCCCAAAAGCCAAGGTCTTATACATTAAATCTCAAAATTCAAAATCTCAAACTTTAAACTATAAACACTAAAATATATAGAGTTTGGGGTTTTGGGATTAAGGGTTTTAAAATTTGAGGCTTGGGAGTTTGCGGTTTAAAGTTTAATGTTTTGTGGTTTAGGATTTTGAGATTTAATATTTAAGATTTTTGGTTCTGGGGTTCAAGGATTTTTTTATTTGAGGTTTTCGGATTTAGGATTTAGAAATTAAGTTTTCTAGGTTTGGGGTATAAAATTTTAGTGTTTGGGATTTAAGGTTTGTCGTTTTGGCTTTTCGAGTTTGGATGTTTGAGATTTTATGGTTTTGATGTTTAGAGTTTAAGGTTTAGGGCATTAACATTTAGCATTTAGGCTTTATGGGTCTAAGATTTAATATTTGGAGTTTTTGGGTTTAGTATTTTAGGATTTTTAGGTTTTTGGATTTGAAATTTGAGTTTTAGAGTTTAGAAATTTGATGCTTGGGGTTTAGTGTTTTTGTGTTTGGGGTTTAGGATTTTAATTTTTAAAATTTGAGTTTTGAAGCTTTAAGGTCCGGATGTTTGGGGTTCAGAGTTGGCAATTAAGATTTGAGGTTTAGGGTTTAGGATTTTAGGGTTTGGTTGTATTTTAAGTTTGGGGTTTTGGTGTTTGAGGTTTAGGGTTTTAGGGTCTTGATGTTTGGGGTGGGGTTTAATGTTTGAGGTTTAAAGTTTGGAGGTTTAGGATTTGAATTTTGTAGTTTGTAATTTAGGGTTTAAGTTTTGAGATTTTTGGGTTTGAGGTTTGAAATTTTGGAGTTTGAGATTTTGACATTTGATGTTTTGAGATTTGGAATATTGGGTGTTGTGATTTGGTATTTGGAATTTGAGATTTTTAGAGTTTAACATTTAGAGTTTAGAGTTTGGAGTATTAGAATTTGAAATTTGATGTTAAGAGTTTTGTGGTTTTAGTGTTTGAAGTGTGGGATTTTACATTTGAAGTTTAGAATTTACACTTTAGAGTTTGAAGTTTGAGATTTAATATTTTAGAATATAAGGCTTATGATTTTAAAATTTTAGATTTAAGATTTAATAATTAAGTTTAAAAGATTAGAGTTTAAAGTTTTAAAATTTTAGACTTTTGAAATTTTGGTTTACGGTTTCAAATTTTATAATTTTAAGTTTTTGAATTTATAGTTTATGATTTTAGTATTTAAAATTTAAGAGTATTTCTTTTTTTATTTTTATTTTTTTGTTTTTTATTTAAACTATAGTTTATGATATAAGTGATGGTTTTTTTAAGTTATTTTTAAAAAAATATCTTTAATTAATAGATAAAAATAAAATTGAAAAAATAAATTAGGAGAATAAAGAATAATTTATCCAAAATTATTAATAAAGGAGAATAAAAAAAGAGATATTTATTTTATTTTAAGTGTTATTTATAGTAAATTTATAAATTAGGAGGATATTATAATGACTATTAGATTAGTCCATACATTGCAATTAGTAATATAAATTAGGATGTATAGATATTATTTTTTTAAATAATATTTTAAAAAAATTATTAATGTTTGTTTATGGTAAAAATAATAAAATACGTGTTAAATTATAATTAATATATATATATATATATATATATATATATATATATTAATTTTAAGAAATATTTATATTTAAAAAAAAAAAATTTACGATGATTAACTAAAAAATTATTTTCCTAGCAAACACCCATCTCTCTTTGTGGTGACGGAAAGTTAACAAGCCCTTGTAAAAGACTCGAACGCCTAAACCCTTCTTGAGAGTCAGAGGCTGAGAGTGAAGCATCGAGAAACCCTAACCCTCTCCTGCTCCTCTGATCAAACCAACGTATTGTCTCGTTCTCTCTTTACTCATTTCTCTCTCGCGGGCTCTCAAGTCACAACTTAGGTACTTCAGCTTTCTCGACACATCTCTCTTTTTACGTTGTTCGTGTAGAATCAGTAAGAAATCGGCATGCTTATTCTAGTAATCACCTTCTACTTCATCTCTGTTGAGGCTTACGGAAGGTTTCTTTTCATGTTCTCTTCTTGTAGAAACCATAAATGGCAGTTTCTGCACAAACCCTTGACATTTCCGGTGAGCGTCAATCTGGTCAGGACGTTCGGACCCAAAATGGTACATCTTTCTCCTAACGGCTAGTAAAATAAGAAACCCTTTTTCCATTTCTTATTTATACTTGAGAAATGTGATTGTTTTATTGCATCATTTCAAATTTGATATAAATTCATAATTTAAACAAACCTGCGTTTTGGGGTCTGATTTGCGTTAATACGCTCTGTACCTTGGGTAACAGTGGTGGCTTGCCAAGCAATTGCCAACATTGTCAAAACCTCATTGGGTCCTGTTGGCCTCGACAAGGTACGATCTCTTATCTTTTATCTAAGGTTGTGTGCCTCTGGTCTTTAACACGAGTGGTAAAACTTATTATTGCCACCCGCAATATAATTTCAGTCGTATCCTTTTTTTTCTTTTCTCTAACGAGTCTTTTGGGGTTAGTTGAGGTGTTCTACCACTGGCATAGCTTTGTTGTGATCTTTTTGCTTATTTGTTTAGGATGTTAACAGTGATGCATAGTTATGTGATACTGGGAGAAATGTGCTTTTTATAATTTTTAAATGATCTGATACTGACATTCATTACACACTTTTGTTGGTTCTTGGTTTATTATTTCAGATGCTTGTTGATGACATTGGTGATGTGACTATTACTAACGATGGAGCTACTATACTTAAGATGTTGGAAGTAGAGCACCCTGCAGCCAAGGTGGATAGATGATCATATTTTGACTGTTGATTTGTCATACCTTTGTAATATATTCAATTATGGGCTTTGCAGGTAATGGTAGAATTGGCCGAGTTGCAAGACAAAGAAGTTGGAGATGGCACAACCTCAGTGGTCATTGTAGCTGCAGAGCTGCTAAAAGTAAGTGCGAGCATGTTGTCTTAGCATTTCATATGCACTTTGTCTGTATTTTAGAGTATGAAGGATGTCATCAGGCAACACATAAGTTTTTGTGCAGAGAGCAAATGATCTTGTGAGGAATAAGATACATCCAACCTCAATTATCAGTGGATACAGAGTAAGTATTTTTTAGTATCTACTCTTTTTTATATGGTTTCTTGTAGTTCATGTACCTACAGCCTTTGAGGCTACATTTACAAAATCTGCTGTTATGGCTTCTGGTTTGGGAATTTGATTCACTGTGTTAATTATTTTGGAAGCTTGCTATGCGGGAAGCTTGCAAATATGTGGAAGAAAAGCTGTCTGTCAAGGTAAGTTCTCCTCAATTAGCTTTCTTTGGTTGATGTTATTACATATAGGTCCCTATTTTGTTTTATTTTTCTTCTTTTCACCTTTTCCCTCTTCTATGGTCTCCTATGGAAATTTTTGTTAGCATATAGGAAAGATAAAGCTGTCAGTTTCAAGAATGTCATGTAGTTTCTCTGACATTTATGCAGTAATGGTTGTCTAGGAGTAATTGTATTCTAAATGTCCTAGTCTCTCTGACATTTATGCAATCACGGCTGTCTAGGAGTAATTGTATGCTACACATCCCAACTCATTCTAAGTTTTGATAGTACAAGAATATGGTCCTATATCTGATAAGTTCATTATTCCTGTCTTCATTTCATTATTATTAATGTTTATTTGTAATGCAAAATTAAGTTTGAGATGTGACATTTATTCATTATTATTTTGTGTGAAGATTGATGCATTGGCAAACTATTGTGTGTCATATACTAATTAGTCAGATTGTTCTTGTTGTTGTTGTTGTTGTTGTTCTTGTCTTCTTAGGTTGATAAGCTTGGAAAGGATTCATTAATTAACTGTGCCAAGACCAGCATGTCCTCAAAGTTGATAGCCGATGATAGTGACTTCTTTGCTAATTTGGTATGTTTGTAATTGTTATGAATCTATATTGAATGTAAGATTTTATATTAGTTGGAGTTGAAGCATTCCTTATTCCGCAACTTATAATTAGTTTATGTTCTTTAGATAAAGCTTATACAAGTCTTTCTGTTTAATATCTCTGCATTTACTTGGAGTAGCAGTTTAAAGAGCCTAAGCTTTATACTTTCTCCATCTCAATTGGTATGGGAGTTTTTTTAAAAAGAAATTTCACAGAATTTATCTTTGATGACTTGCTTTCTTGCTGATATAATTCTACTTTTGGAAAGGAATTTGAATTTTTTGTTAGTTCAATTGCACTTTTGACTCTTAATCTTGATTGCATGTGTAATTTTGCTGATTGTATCAATCAAGTACCTTCGTGCTTTATTTATTTATTTTAATTATTTTGCATAACTGTAATTTTTAGTTAAACATGTTTCAAACCAGTGGTTGTCTGTGCTTATATTTAAGGTGTAATTTTTTGTTGGAAAAATAGTTGTTGGCTGGTTTCTGTTACTTTCTTCACAGTTTCTTCTTTTAAAACCTGAGTTGATAGAGCAATCCCTGATAATAATTGTCAGTATGAGTACTATGTCTGTGCTTGTGGTAGGATAACTTCATTCTCGATTCTATGGGAATTTTGTAATATTAATCCAAAGGATGTCAATGGTAGGATAATACTATTTATCAATAAAAAACAAAAGAGGTCAAACAATACTGAAATAGTTTTACAAACTGTGGGGATTCATCGAAAATTAGAATTTCAATGACTTGACTAAAATCTAAAAGTGAAGAATGTATTGTGATTTCTGTTATATTATTGCTTGATTGAAGCAATTTTTTTTTTAATTGTTGGAATCATTGATTTCATGTGCTGCATTCAATGCTAAGAATTTAAACTTTGGACTCATGGTCCATGTTGACGTAGTTGTCACTCTTCAGTTTATTTAGGGTTATTTTTCTGAAGTAATTAATTTATTTATGCGTAGGATACTAAATGTTGTTTCTGAATGCAAGAGAGAATTTTTCCATAGGTTTGATATAGGAGCTCATCACTTTTTCAATAATCAAATTGAATTAACTGTGCCACCTTCAGGTTGTAGATGCAGTACAATCTGTGAAGATGACCAATGCTCGGGGAGAAGTTAAATACCCCATCAAGGTTAGTAGTATAATAGTTTTAATCATATTGTCATGTAAGGTTTTCTTCCATGCAGAAAGATGTCATCTCTTGGAAATGTGATCTGATTCTGATCATCAGTTATCTAATCATCACTTTGTTTATTTATATTTTTATTTTGTGAAACATGTTCCAGGGAATCAATATATTGAAAGCTCACGGAAAAAGTTCTAGAGATAGCTATCTGATGAATGGCTATGCTCTAAATACTGGCCGTGCTGCCCAAGGAATGCCTCTTAGAGTTGCCCCTGCAAAAATTGCTTGTCTTGATTTCAATCTGCAGAAGACAAAAATGCAATTGGGTGTCCAAGTCTTGGTCTCTGATCCCAGGGAACTTGAGAAAATTCGTCAAAGGTACATGATTACTTGTTGATATATCATTCAAAACATAATTCCTTCTTATGATCAATTTTATTTCAATTAAGATATAAATACAATGATGAAAAAGTTTAGTTATTGAAAGTATTCTGGATGTTGAATGAAAGTACTCATATATAAATATTTGTTAGGATGTATAAACATAATCAGAAGTCTTGTAAGGGGTGGACTCTTTGAGGGCACATATATTTAGTTACGGATATATTTGGTAAATATCTAACACACGTGGTATCATTGTCCACAAATTATTATTTCAATGTTACTTGCATATTATGATTTAAACTAACTTTTCAACTAAATTACACTATCCTGCTTGACTAAATACTAGTTAATGGATTCTACTCTGATCCCCAAAATTTGGCTGATGTTCTCTGTTAAATCTACTATGAAGTGAATTCCATCTATGACTTTTTTCAATTCTATCAGCTGATATTTGTATCTCTTAAAGCAAGGATGTTGTAATGCATTTATTATCTTTTTCTATCACCAATTCACCACTCTCTAACTTTTAGCTGTTATCTTATCAAACTTAATGGTTGTAACTTGTCTTTACGTTTTAACATATGATCTATTTTCTTTCCAACTGATTTGTTTTGGTTGGCATTTGTTTTCTACCTTCTAATTACTTGTACCATATCATATGATAAAGTGTGTTTAATAAGATAAACATCCCAAGTTGTAATCTATCACTTTGGTTAGATGACTCCCTTTCTGACTTGTGTTATACTCTCTTACACAAGACTCTGAATGTTGAAGCGGTTAACCCTGCATTACCTAATCTTGAAAAATATTATTTCACTTTTGTGAAAGAAGACTAGCTTTAGTGTTGTCAAAATGGGATGAGGCAGCTGCACCAGTGAGACAAGGTGGGTTTTTAGTTGGTTACATCAGGTGGTTTGAGTCAGAGTGAGATGTAAGATGTGGTTGTGAATTGTCTTGTTCCGCTTCTGCTGTGTCTTGCATTTTTCGGCGAGTGACCTAGTAATCCTCACTTATGAAAACTTCTGTTCAATGGGGTTGTGAGGAGCTAGCTGCCGAATATTGAGGTAGAAGACTGTGATTGGCCTTAGATAGTTGGCCAAAAGGGTACTTCAAACGGTTAAGTATATTTGAAGCTAAATAATACATGAAAATCACTACAACTTCCATCTGGTTCAGTCTATTCCTGTTGCAATGTGTGGGTTTGCTAGAGCTCATCCAAGCGGCACCTGCCCAAGGGAGAAGAGCTCTTGGCCAACACAGAAGATGATTATTAGTGTTTTCATCAGAGTCTCTTAAATCTTTCATACTTCCATGCTCTATTTCATGTTATTCTTTCTCTTTTTCTTCTCCTGCATGCCTAAAAGCTAGTTGCTCTTTTTTTTTCCTGTTCATTTGAAGCAAACTCGTATAATTCATTATTCCACATGTTGTTGTTTTGTATTACTTTTATCACATTTTGTAATATCTTAGTTTGCATTGAAGTCTTTTCTACATTTTTGGCTATTAAAATTATTGGGTCTCGTTAACCAATGCCCTAAGGACACTGGTTAAGTAGAAATAAATGCACTCCATTTTGGTAGAATGCACTCCAAGGCAAATTATTGCAATGATAATTAATGCTAAAGTCAAAACAAAATTCACCATTAAATAATCATTCTGTCTTGTAATACATTAGAGTTTTTAACAAAGCTATTGATGAGCATTTACTTATTAGCTTAAGCTTTGTTGAAGTTGTCCTTGACTTGGTATCAGAACCTCTATAATTAAAGTTCAAGCCTTACTAACTCCATTCTCTTAATTAAAATTAATTTTTAGCATAAGGTATGGTGGGCCTGTGCTTTTCCACACTTCAGGCCTAACAGTCTTTTGTGTGAGGAAACTTTAGAGATTATAATAAAACTATTCATGAGCCTTCATTTAATAGTTTAAGCTTTTGATTTGAAGTGGTCCTTAACACAGCATAAAACAATACATTATACGTGTAATATTTGAATAGCTGGTCATTGTTTCTAATTTCAGAGAGGCTGATATGACTAAGGAACGAATTGAAAAACTACTGAAGGCTGGAGCCAATGTTGTTCTGACCACTAAAGGAATTGATGACATGGCACTCAAGGCAGGTTTCTCTTGCATTTTACTACTATTTTTAATGATCTCTTTTTTGGGCAGGAGGTTCAAGCAAGATATCTGACTAATCATCTTGTATTGTCCGATGACTATGAAATTCAGGATCTTTTTATATTATATTATAAGCTATTCATTTTGGTCTACTATGACATAGGAAATTAATGATATAGTATCTCTTGTAAGTGTATGTAAGCTGAAACATGTTTTTGTCATCCTTCATCCGATTTGCATCTTTGCTATCTTAATGAGCATTGTGGGAATATAGCTGCTAGGCATCCATAACTTTTTTAGTTTGTGATTTCTATACTTCCTTTCCCATGGGGCTCTATCTCTCTCTGTCTCTCACCTGCTTTTGTCCCCTTCACACATAACTGGCTGATTTACATACGTCTTCATCTTGTTATAATGGAATATATACCATGCCATTTTGCTGTTTATTCCACTCAATTGATTTGCATACATTTTCATCTGATTATATTGGCATCAATACAATGCCATTTTTGCAGTTTAGTCTACTCAATTTCTAATGATTTAATTATTAATGGGTTTAAATTTGCTGTATGTTAGTTCTCTGAGTGGGGATATGAAATTTTTATGTTCATTAGACTTGTTTACTATAAATCTTGTTGGTCAAATAAAGGGATTGTGTAGTTGATTTTTTGTTTTACATGTTCTCTTTCTGATTTAGAGCATGATGGTTTATTATGAAAGTAATTTTCTAATATTTAATCTTTGTTGTTGTTTCAGTACTTTGTTGAGGCTGGGGCAATTGCCGTAAGACGTGTGCGGAAAGAGGATATGCGTCATGTTGCCAAGGCAACTGGTGCAACCTTGGTAGGTCTTTGTTTTCTTTATGTTAGTAGTATGCATATGAGTTGTTATGTAAGTTGGTTGTAAACTTAAATATTTGCTATAAGCATGGAGAGTGCTTTTTTATTTCTTTTATCTAGCTTTTTTCTTTTTAACATATACTTCCAATCCTACCTAGTTGCTATGCAGAACAATTAGTTAAAATGAAGTCCGTTTCCTGGTACTTCTGTGCACTCTTTAGACTTTTAGAGTATGTCAAGTCGAATAACAAATTAACAATCACTCCTTTGCCTTTTAAAAGAGGTCCATTTGGCTATTGGGTAGGGTTGATTCCATTTTAAGCTCTTTTTATTGAGCTTTCTAGTTGTAGAATGGCTTCTATTTTTTTGAATTCAAGTCTGCTAAGGTGAATTCAGCAAGGTTATCTCTATATCTACATGATCAATCTAGTTTGAGCTGGTTCAATTTGAGAAGGATCAATAAGCTTTAATAGTTTCCTAGTGATGGCTAGGGTTTTTTCCAGCAAATTCAATGATTCTGGCAAATCGAATTCCTTTGGATATTGGCTTCCCTTGAATTTATTTCTTCATTCTCCCCAGTATTTGTGCACTTTTTCTATTTTAATAATATTGCGATTTATGGAAAAGGTAAGTTTTCCAGCATAGTGTTGAATTTTTGGAAACAAGAAGGGGTTTCTAACCTTGACCTTGGAATGTCTATAATTTGTTCTAAATTGTAGTAAATGTCAACAAGTGACCGTGATCACTCAATTGTTGTCAAACACCATCCTCGTTGTTAAATGTGCACTATTATTATTGTATTATTTGGAAGTGAAGAACAAAATTTTGGAGTAATGACATTTCAGATTAACTTTTGTTAATTTTCTTGGCATCAATAGCGCTATATAGTATTTTAGTAGAATTGGAAAAGTTGCAAAATATTTCAGTAGTGAACTTATATATTTCTTGTTTTATTGATCGGGATGATGAGAATTTAATTTTTGGGAAGTGGTGTTTAATTTGGATTTGATACGAGCAACTTGTACTATGTGTAAGAAGGCCATACATTAACCTTCCCAACCACTTTGGTAGAAACTTGGATGCTGGCCTCAATAAATTGTTCATCACATGCTTTTGACTTAACAGGCTAAGAGAACTGTAAATAATTAATTTGAGTATATTCTGTCCTGTCCTATGTGCATCTCTCACCTCCTTTATCTCTCCTCTGAATTCAAAGTTTCAAACAATACATACTTCTACATCCTTTTCAATTTCAAAATCTAGTTTATTTATTTAATATTTTATTCTGTTGGGTCTGGCTTGTCAGGTGTAGGTTTAGTTTTTTAACAGCTGCCTTTTGTTGTTTGGCATACTAATTTAATTGCCCCATATGAGTTGTTACTCTTATCATGTCTACTGTGATTGATGAATGCAGGTCTCAACATTTGCTGACATGGAAGGGGAGGAAACATTTGAACCATCATTTCTTGGATCTGCAGATGAGGTTGTAGAGGAGCGTATTGCTGATGATGCGGTGGTTATGATAAAAGGGACCAAAACTACTAGTGCAGTGAGTGATTAGGCTTGAATTGTATTTGTGCCAATGATTTTAAACATAATTGCTCTTGACCCCTTTCTATCTGCCATCCGAATTGATCTTTAGTATTCTTTTAATGACAACATTTGTGTTCTGGGACATGGTGGCAGAGGTTTGAACCTAACACCTCTTACTACCCAAATCTTTCACTATTGAACCATACCAAATGGCTTAATGTAATGACAACAAATTTCTAGTTCAACAAAATCTGAAGATCCCAAACTACTTTAAAAAACTGGTGATATAGTATGCGTTATCTCTGACTCTTTCTTATTGTGTATAGGTCTCTTTGATCCTCAGAGGTGCAAATGACTATATGCTTGATGAAATGGATAGATCTCTGCATGATGCATTATCAATTGTCAAGAGAACTCTTGAATCAAATACGGTAACCTTCTGCATACTGTAGCTTTCAACCTCACTTTGGATGAAGTTCTTTATGTCCGTTTTAGTTTTAGTTTTCATATTTTTCTGGTTAGGTTTTGAATTTTTGCACTCATGATTACCCACCCTTGGACTATTTCCATTTGATCACTAATTCACTATTCTAAAATAGATCAGATTGTGAGGTACTTATTGACTTATTATTGTCCGAACTTTGAATATAATGATGTGACTTATGGTGGTGATAAGGAATTGGCTGACAGAAGTACTGCTTGTATGAGACCAAATTATTCTATATACATTTTTACCTATTTGTTGTTGCTCCTGAGTAATCTTCAATGGCTGTATTGTTGGTTGAGGAGCAGAATGGTGGGACAGTAAACTTTGCTAGGAGGCCAGCTGACATAGTACATCAAGCGAATTAGGATTTAATTGGCTAAGGTTAACGCTTCTAGGATGGATTAATGATAGTTAATAGGTAGGTTGGAGGTGGCGCAGGATCTTTATATTTCAGCTCTGAATTTGGGTTCTTATCTGGTGCTATGAACAGTACTTGTGAACAATGACTGTAGGGTTTGATAGGATTATATCAAGTATGTAGTAGCATTGTTTAGGGCTTTTGAAATTCAGTTAAGTTGTCTTCACGCCTAGGGTTTCAAGGTAACAAGACTAGGAATTGCATCACATTTGGTGGCTAGGATTTCTTTAACAGTAAACTCTTTATTGATTCTTTGATAGCTGAGTTCATTACTTATTCAGGAGCATAGGAGTTTGACTTGTAATCATACTTGGGAACAAACAACTAGTCCAAAACTTGGGACCTTCGTTAAATATTAAACCATCTATGAATATATATTCTAGTCCATGCATGTACATGTAAATGTACATGACTGAAATAACTGAGTATAAATATTTCTTGATGCTAGTGCTACCAGCATCAGAAGGTTTATTGGAGGTACTGGCATTGGCAAGAGTGATTTGCAAGATGGGGTTTAAGTGTCTATGGGTGGGTGTTTGGCTGCTATGAACTCTATTTGCAGAAGTGGGATCTCAGGGTTGTTGGTTCTGGGGAAAATTTAAACAAGGGATAACGATGGTTTTGGAGGAAAGGAATTTTACTGGTGTTCGGTTTAAGTCAGGTCTGGGATTTTGTTAATTATAGTAGAAAGGACTTGAAGTTCTAGAAGAAGAGTTTTAATTTATGTCCTATTGTAGGCATCACCACCACACCTGGGGGTTGATTCCATCACCTAACTAATAAGAAAGCAAAAGAAAGCCTTCGGTTTCCTTTTACTTCCTTAAAAGGATTGGGAATAGAATCCTAATGCTAAAAGGTTTGGCACTTTCTACTACTGTTAAACTTGTAAGGAGTGTTCTTTAGGAAATGTCTTGTGCGTTTGTATTTTGCATTTGTATTTTAGACAATCAATTCATCCATAATCACAATGCAGGTGGTAGCTGGTGGAGGTGCTGTTGAAGCTGCGTTATCAGTATATTTGGAGTACCTTGCTACAACTTTAGGATCTCGGGAGCAGTTGGCTATTGCAGAGTTTGCTGAATCTTTGTTAATCATTCCAAAGGTTTCGTACAAGCTAGGATGATCAAAACAATTCTTGGGCTTTGCTTAACATTTTTAAATTTTTAGTTTAAGTCAACCAAGTGGTGTAACTAAAGATTGATCTTTACCTTGCTCATCTTTGCCACCAAAATTGTAGAACAGTTTTGTGTTGTTTCAGTTCAAGATAGTGATTCTTTTAGGCCAAGTGGCTCTTTAATTGATATTTTCTAGTTACCTACCATTTTCAGAATTCTATAATATAAATTGGTGAATTATCATGTGCAGGTACTTGCTGTCAATGCTGCTAAGGATGCCACCGAGTTGGTTGCAAAATTAAGAGCTTACCACCATACTGCACAAACTAAAGCTGACAAGAAACACTTATCTAGGTATTTGGTTGTTAGTTTTAGTTCATTTTCTCAAATGTACCTGTTACATACTTGCAAGCTTGTAAGTAGATCTTTGATTTTGTATATATAGTTGTGTCATCATCATATTCATAATTTCTAATATTGTCTTCCAACTCAAGTGAGATTTTATTAGATATATAAGTATTTTGAAAATGCCCGACAGAAATTGGGGAAAAAATATAGGAAGTGGTGCTGGACAAACTTTTTTTCTTTTTTCTTTTTTGTTAGAGAGAAAGAGAGAGCACTATGATGCATTGACATTCTCATCTTGCATGAAAATATGACTTTTTATTTGGTTTGTCCGTCACTTTTATTTTCTTCAGCATGGGACTGGACCTTTCAAAGGGAACAATTAGAAACAACTTGGAAGCTGGAGTCATTGAGCCCGCCATGAGCAAAGTCAAAATACTCCAGGTAAAAACTTGGTTGCACATTATAAGTGGTTGTGTTGACTACTAGATTTAGAGAAACGACTTCCATTACAGCTATCTGAACAAACTTGTTTACTGCTGTTTACCAGTTTGCTACTGAAGCGGCTATAACTATCCTTCGAATTGATGACATGATCAAGCTTGTCAAGGATGAAAGTCAAAACGAAGAGTAGCGTGTTATTGAACTTTGAAGACTTTTGCTTTTCCCCATTCAAGGAAAAAAGGAGGCTTTTCTTAGGGGTGTATTGGTGTGCCTTTGAAGAGATTGTCTGCACTTTATTTTCCAATGCCTTTGATGGCCTTGAAGGGGAAGTGTGTTAATTTTGTTTCAAAAACTAACTTTCATTTATTTTGAATTTTTATCATTCTATATTTTGTACTTTTTGCGGTATTTTTCATTGTAATAGTATCAAGTAGTTTCTGCTCAGGTTACATGTTGTACATGTCTCTCCAAGGCAGTCCTGTTTACTGCTATTTTTGGTTTTCTGAGGGGGCTTTTTGGTTTGTGCTGTGGTATGTTAGATTGAAACAAATAGACCCAAATTAAATCAAATTCTCATTATTTCTGTTTTACTTAATCCTATTTTACATTCTAATAGGTTTAAATGGCTTAAGAAATTTACAGATGAGTAATTCTGATACAGTTCAAAACTCAAAATGAATTGTCAATAAAGCTTGATAGAAGAAAAAATTTGGCTGAATAAATGGTGTTTTTTTCTTTTCCTTTTTTCATGTTGGGACGAAATGTGGCTCAATCGATTACTTCGATTTTACAGAGCTTGGTGCACGAGGAAGCCTAAAGGGTAAAGGCTCATTTTCTTGTACCTGTGAACAAATTTAGAGATGTAAAACCTGCAAGCATGCCCTTTTCCTTTTTTGATGGAGAAGTTTGAATTTAAGATTTGTTGTTAATTGTTCGCAAGTGACTTTCGCCCTACTCAATTTGAGCCGTGGATGAAAACTGGAACAGAGGGGAAGTAAACATGCTCTACGAAGTCAAGCCAAGCAGCTTGTGCTTGGAAGTCATTTGTTCCCATTGTCTAAGTTAATTCTATGGAGAATTTTGTTTACTTGCTGACAAAATTATAAAAAACTCGTCTCTTAAAAAATTGAGCTTCTTGTTAGATGAACTTTGAAATTTATACCTTAGAAGTAAAAAAATTAAACTTTGAATCTCAATATTTCTAATGATAGTAAAGTTCAATGTCTCGGAGAGATAATAAAATTATTTTAAATCATAACCTCATTGATAAAAACCAAGAAGGCAACTTTTATTTTGATAAAAGAGCAATATGATATAGTTTTCATTAATTACTATAATCTTTTTATATAATATCAAGAATATTTTTTTATTTGATAGATAAATAGGTAATCCCTCAAAATTTATTAGACGTATGAAGACGAAGTAGCCAACATTTTTTTTATATTCATCACTTTAAAAACCTCTTCTTTCTGCAAAGGTGTGAAGATTAATGAATTAGCAAAAGCAAAACCATGGTCTCATTTGTACTTATCCCTGCAAAAAGGACAAGAAATGTCAGCACATTTTCCCAATACATAATCAGAGACATTCTGATAAGGCTACCCGTAAAATCCTTGATCCAATTCAGCTCAGTGTCCAAGGCTGGTTCAATCTTTTCAGAACCTCAAAATTCCTCTCAGACCACCTCCTCTGCCACACTCAGAAAAACCCTCTTCTCATCGTTGGACGCTTTTACTGGAGCCAAAAAAAAAAAAAAGTGGTTTAGACTTGTTTTTGCTGGAAACCCAAATGAAAAAACTTCAAGAAATTCATATTCCGTACGTTACAGATTCTGATATGGTTTTCAAGATAGTGGGTTCCTGCAATCGCTTGATTTGTGTTTGTCATTGTTGATTGGACCCAGCTTCTACCCTTTTCATTTGGAACCCAGCTACCAGACAAATCAGACGGATACTGGAACAACCTCACGCTTTGCTACCTCATAAAGTCTCACCAAATTGCCTGCTAGGTTTTTGTTATAATGCCAGTGATGACGATTACGAGGTTGTAAGAGTTCACTCCTGTGATGACAGAGACAGTGTCGGTTGGTTGTTGTCACTGAATGGAATTCATGCTATTCGAGTTCAAAAGTACTCACTACGTTCTGGGTCATGGGAAGAAGTTGAGTATAATTCTAATTTTGTTGCAGTGAATGGAGCTCTGTTTTGGACTGAAATTTGTGTTGCAGTAAAGAGAACAATGTTTTGGGTGGCCATGGAGGTGAATGAATGGTCTAGACTTGAATTGATTGTTTCTTTTGAAGCAGAAAAGAAGGTTCTTGGGAAGATAAGAGTACCCAATTCAGGTAACCACAGCCCTGAAGTTTATAAGAAGCTTGCAGTCTATAAAGGTTCAGTTGCTATGCTGATTTGCTCAGAAGCTGAAACTATGGAACACTACTTAAATTTATGGGTTTTGGATGATAAATGCAATGGTGAAAAGTTTTGGGTTAAGGTACAGACTATAGGGTTCTTTTCAGGGATAAATCGTCCAGTGGGTATATGGAAAAATGAGGTTCTTATGGCATCAAGGAAAGTAATTCACAGTCTTGGTGGCATCAAAACTCTTCTTCCTGCAGGTGAAGTTGGAGGTGGGTATTCCTATAACGTCTTCAATTATGCAGAGAGCTTGGTTCCTATTTATGGTGGAAATGGAAATAAGATTGAGATGAATTATACAAGTAAAGGGAGACTCATTACATGACTTGCTTCTGAGCAAGCTTAGGATTGAAGAGTGAAAACTAAAATTCTTTTTTTTTTTTTTTCTTGGGTCATATTGGAGTAAATTACTAAACTTTTTTAAATTAAAATAAAATACTTTCTATTTTCTCTTTTTCAAAATAATAACTAGCTCAGGTTTGAAATAATAATACTAACAGTAAATTATATCCATATTCTATAAAATTTTAAAAATCTATGCTAACATTTTTTTAAATTTTAATTAATTCAAAAATATCCCTTTTATTCACAAAAATTGTTAAACATCTTATATTGGATACATTTTTCATTTTGAATTATAAAAGAATAGTAATTTACTTTTGATTGCCATTAATTCAGAAAAGCTTTAATGTATTCAATCATTTATATTTAGACTAAATTTTCTTCTTCCTATTCTCTAGATCATAATTTCTCAAATGAAAATATAAGTTATTTAATAGATTAGAAAATAAACTCAATTTATTTATATATGAGGGTTGACAATTATCCACTTATCGTGGGTAGTTACTTTTAATTTTATACTAACTCATTACATTTTTATTGAGTTAAAATAATCTAATTTAATACAATATAAATTATAAAAATAAATAAATAAATTCTTATCAAAACTTAAAATAAGAAAATTTTGTGTAATATTTTTTAAAACTCGATGAAATATGAATATAAGTTTTATAAATTTTAAAAAATATTTTTGTATATATTTAAAATAAAAAAGTGTGAATATAATTTTTAGTGATACTAAATCCTGTCATAGTTAATTTTCTAGCAATATAGTCTATAGATGTTATAGTTGGTTTTCCAAAGTGTACTAAATTTTTACCTCCAAACATAAAAATTACTTAATGTCCTTTGAAAAAAAAAAAGGCCCAAAAAACACGTGAAGAAGGGGAGCACAGAGAGCATCTTAAACAGGATTACCACCCTGGGCTCCACACATGATCATAAATTACATTTATCCTAATTAGTTGAACCAAAACCCCATTGCCCCTTCGTCTCCTATACAAGCACCAAGCGGCAACTTCAACCAAGAAATATAGCCAACAATTTTAGTTTTAAAAACTATCAGATTGTACCATTAGCAGTAATGACCATGAACAAAATTAGATCATGGGACAAAAAGTTGAAAAGGATAATAACAAAAAAGGACACCCATATATTTCAGCAATATGCATTATTTACCTTATCAATTTGACAACATAAAATTGCAGTGCCATAAAGTCAGTTCTTAGAAATTAATATTTGAAATGATTGTGATTGATAATACCTATGTCCAATGGGTATCGGCAAATTTTATTTGTTCGAGTCTAATTAAATACAAAGATGACAAAATAGGTTTGAGTTTGAATATGAGTATTTTTAACAGTTTGATCCCATCTTATACTCGCACTATATATATGATTTATTAAATAATATTTTTATCTTTATATTTTTACCATAATATCCATACTTTAACTTATCCATTTCTAAACAAATGGGTTAATTATATGGCATTTTTCTCTCTAAAACTTGCAATCTTTTAAGTTGTTTGTAGGAGACATTTAAGAACAAGTTGTATTAAATAACTATTTAATGATAATGTTGTTTAAAATAATGTTTAATTATGTATATTTATTATATTGAAAATTTTTAAGCATTTTATTTTTACATTTTATATAAAAGATTTCATGTAAATGAATTGACAAAAATTAATTATTTTAAAAATTTTCCGTCTAAATGAGTTTGAGATTCTAAGATTCAATGAGAACACAACTGGGATTAATATTTTTTTCTGGGTCCAAGTCTGGGTCTATGAGCGACAACATTCTGTAAAATAGTAACATAAATTCCTTCAATATAATTGAATAATTTCATCATTAGAATGAAGCGTCAATGCTGTAACATGTTCTTGCTCCTATAAAAGAAGGAGAGAGCTGAGAGAAAATACGATTGACAATGGAAGTCAATCTAAATTAGAAAAGAGGAAAGAGAGAAACTGAGTGAGAGAGGGGTTTGGAGAAGCGAGAAAGTTTTAATGTTTTGAAAATTAAGTGCTAATAAGCTAATGGCTGAACATTAATTTGGTACTTTGAAGAGTGCAAAGCATCGTACCACTCTCTCCTCCAACGAAAAAACGAAACGAAACTTTAATTAACACCATTTGTTTTCTTTTATTGACATGAGAGTCGGTAGTAGTTTCTGAAAAAATGAGGAAGCCAAATACAATTTAACTTAACTTCCTTAAAAGATAGTATACTTTGCGAAGTGTACTATAATATCCTTCCTGCCAAGGGTTCAGTAGCATTTTTATTACATCTTTGTACGCAAATGTTGATTCATATCTTATAAAATGTAAGTAATTCCTTGTTCCAAGACTCAAGTTGCCTTTTTTTTTTTCACTCTTTTTTATCTTATAAGTTGCCTTCCATTCTCTTATTTTTTTCAATGTAAGACTTCTCATTTTTTAACACTCTCTTTCAAGTCTAATTGGCCTGATTCAATTGAGACTTATCTTTATATTATCTGGACTTGTGCTTCTTAAATCTCATAAGCTGTAAGTCTTCCTTCTTTTTTACTTAAACTTGTATTCTTTGAAAATCTCAAAGGCTAAGAAGAGAGTTGGTCCATGTTTTATAAATGTATAAGTAGTCCTTTGTTCTAAAAGGACTCAAATTTTTTTGGAATTATTCCTTTTCATCTTATAAATTCTTTCCATTTCTTTATTTTTTTTCAATGTGAGACTCTTTATTTTCCAAACACTTAAAGCAAGGGTGCATTGGTAAGGGTGCTACTCTACATTCTTGGCAACAAAGATGCAGTACATCATTGCTGGCAAGGGTGTAGTGCAGCACATTTGCAGCCGACGGTGCAGCACCCTTGCTAAGTTGTTGCCCCTTAACAACAAGGGTGATGCTTTGCACCCTTGGCTGCATGGGTCCATTGCATTCCTTAAACAAAAGGAGCTGTTGCACTTTTGGCAAAGATGCATTGCTGCATCCTTAGCAGCAAGGATGCACTATATCCTTGCTGCCAAGGGTTTAGTTGCACCTTTAGCCAGGGTGCATTGCGCTACATCCTTGCAGCTAAAGGTTCTGCTATGCACACTTGACTACAAGGATGCATTAATTGCTGCACACTTAGTAAGGGATCATAGCAACATCCTTAATAAGGGTGCTACTCTACACTGTTGGCAGCAAGGATACAATGCGTCATTGCTGGTAAAGGTGTAGTGTAGCACTTTTGCAGCCAAGGGTGCTGCACTCTTACCAAGAATCAGACACTTGTGTGAAGAATCATCAATTTATTTGGATTTGAAGATTTTTCGGTACTAGGCACCTCAACCAAACTGTGAGACTCACTTATCTATATGAGGCATTTCTAATAAGAATCATTTTATTTGGTTTTGAAGAATTTCATGTGTTAGGCAGTTTAATCAATTTGAGACTCATTTATCTTGGAAACATATCTAGCAAGAATATATATTTTATTTGGATTTGAGGATTTCCTTGTACTAGGCACATCAAATCAAACTGTGAGACACCTAAGTTTCAAAACATTTCTAGCAAGAATAATTTGATTTGCTTTTGAAGATTGTCAAGTACTACGTACAAATTTTCAACTGATACTCAACAACGTTTGAAATATATCTAGCAAGAATCATCCTTTTATTGGATTTTAAGATTTTCCTGTATTATGCACATCAATCAAAATATGAAACTCAATTGAAAAAATGTGGCTCAGTGCACGAGACTCTCACTTGATGGAATTTAGAGATGGTAGAAGTATATAATTTTATTTTCACAAATAGAGAAATTATTTTTAAAATTTGAACCCGTGACCTTCAAATAATAAATAATAAGATAACAACTTTATCGTTGCATCCAGCTTCACCCTCAAAATGTGAAACTTAATTAATTAACAATATTTTCCAAACCATTTTAATTGGTTTTAATTATTTTTCTGGACTAACCACATCAAATCAAATTGCTCCACCGCTGACAAGGGTGCTGCTCTTGCTGCAGCACCCTTGACAACAAGGGTGCTACTCTGAACACTTGGCTGCAAGGGAGCATTGCATCCTTGCAGCTTGTTGATGCACCATTGGTTGGAAGACTCCTTGCTGTTGCAACCTTGGATGAAAAGTTGCATTATATCCTTGTTGCCAAGGGTTCTGCAGTACCTTTAGCAAGGGTGCATGGCACTGCAGCCTAGTAGCCAAGGTTGCTACTATCCACATTTGGCTGCAAGATTGCATTGCTACGCCCTTGGTACAAGGGTGCTAGCTACTTTACACTCTTGGCAACCAGGATGTTGTGCATCATTTCTAGCAAGGGTGTAGCGCAGCACCCATGCCAAGAATTTGACACTTTCGTGATGAATCATCCATTTATTTAGATTTGACGATTTTCTGGTACTAGGCACATCCATCAGACTGTGGGACTCACTTATTTTGGAAACACTGCTAACAAGAATCATTTTATTTGGTTTTGAAGAATTGCCTGTACTAGGCACCTTGATCAATTTGTGAGACTCGCCTATCTTGGAAACATATCTAGCAAGAATAATCGGTTTATTTGGATTTGAGGATTTACCTGTACTATCAAACTGTGAGACTCACTTAAAGAACATTTCTAAAATGATTTTATTTCGTTTTGAAGATTAACCTTTAATAGGCATATCAAATCAAACTCTGAGACTCACCTATGTGGGAAAACGTTTCTAGCAAGAATAATTTTATTTGGTTTTGAGGATTTTCAAATACTATGCACTCTCAACTGATACTCATCTACATTGGAAATATATCTAGCAAGAATCATCATTTTATTTAAATTTGAATATTTTTCTGTACTAGACACTTTAATCAATCTGTGAGACTCATTTACTTAAGAACAAGTCCAAAATCATTTTAGTTTGTTTTAAATATTTTCTTGTACTAAACGCATCAAATCAAATTGACCCTATGTTGGAAACTTTTATAACGAGAGTGATTTTATTGTTTCCAAGGATAAATATCTAGTACTATGAATGCTTCATTTTTTTTTTTTTGAATTCTTGCCGAATTATTATTAGAAGAATCGAGTACTAGATAGCAAAGCAGACCTAGATTGTAAAGGAGAATTTGTCTGTATTCAGCTGGGCTCGGTTTATCATAAATTAGGAATTTTTGGTTCGATATTATGCTTTAATTTTAAGTTTTTCATGGCCTGAGTATATGGTTTGGGGTCCTTGGCACTGCATGCTAGCTTGCTGCCAAGATTAAGTTGCATTGATTGAAATTTCATAAATTTTATTTTATTTTTGATTCTTTAATTATTGGCGGATATCCACTTATTATAATATGTCCTTATCATAGAAATAATATAAATTAGTAATTTTAAAATAATACAACTCGTTTACTTTTTAAATGATATGTAATTATATAGCCACACAAATATACATAAAACTATTTTGAGTTTGACAAAAAAAAATAGGTTTATGTACAAAGTGGTTTGATTTAAATAAAGTTATGAATACAGTTTATAGTAGTGTATTAAATTATAATGAGTTTTATAATTTTTACATCAATACATTCACACTATTTTTATATTTTTTTACATTTAATATTTTATTATAATTAAAAAATGATTTTCATTAATCATTATTTTTAAATATGTCAATGATAAAAAAGAGTAAATTACCTTTTTTACTTGTATAAAGCACTTATTATATAATTCTCTTTTTTATTTTAAAAATATACTCAAACTATCATTAAAAAAAATAAAAAAAGAATTCTCCTTTGATTAATGTATTTATTTCACTATTCTCCTTTCTATTATAAAAATTATATATGCAAATCTGTATTAAAAATAAAAAAATATGTTACTACTTAATTCAAATATTTCAAATACCTTTTATTTATTCTCAAGATAATTGTAAAGTGATTTGGGCTATCAAAATATTAATTTCATTGGTTTAGAAAATTGGTTAAAACTTGAAGAAAAGAAAAAAAAAATTGAGAGAGTTATATGTTATTTATTTTTGTTTGTTTATTTTTATTTCATAAAAATATTTAATATATATATTTAGGTTAAGTTGTAGTATTTTTTTTATTTTTAAAGGATATTCATGTACATTTTTATAATAAACTGCATAATAAAAACATTAATTAAAAGAGGAGAGAATATTTTATTTTTATTTTTAAAAGAAATTTGTTTATATTTTTCTAATGAAGGGAGGACAGTGAAATAAGATCATAATCAAGGGAGAAGAAATTATTTTATGCTTATTTTAAAGCAAGATTTGTGTATGTTTTCATAATAGAAGGAATAATTATGTAATAAAAGTATTAATCAAGAAAAAAAAATTTCCTCTAAAAAAAAGTAGGTGTAAAAGAAGAATGAAACATTGGTGTGCAAATATAATTTCCTTTACACATTTCCTTAAACTAACAATTTGGTTCTAAAACATACTTAATTTCGATCTCTGAATTTTTTTTAAGTGTATGAATTGTTTCCTAATTATTAAATTCGTTGCATCTTAATCATTTATAGTATCTAAAAAAAATTAACATATAATAAATTTAATATTTTTCGAGACTAATTTATATATTTAATAGAATTCAAAGATCAAAATTAAATAAATATATAAATTTAAAGACCAAAATATTAATTTTAGCCTCCTTTTATAAAAAGAATAACACTAAAACTATGAGAGAATCATTTTCACATGAGAAATTTTAATATATACAAAGATTTCAATAGAACCATTTTTAATATATTTATATTTATGATTGACTTAGTCTATTTATATTATTAGCGAAACTTACTTATAAAATTTTTTCAATAGATTTTACCTTGAATTTATAAAATAAGAAATTTTAAGATAAATCGAATTTATAAAAAATAAGTAAATTAATTGAATCATAACTAAAAGTAAATTAATAAATTCAACTTTATATTTAGATGTCTAATTGTCTATTACATAAATGATTTTCAAACAATAAAGCCCGAACTTTTGGTATTTAAATGTAAATACTAATACTAGTATAGCCAAAGGTAGCATTACTTCCCTTATTTCAAGAACCACCATACATCGCTTAACCCCTTTTTTGTTGTAGTTATTGTTTTGCATAAATGAGCAATTGTTTGTTAAATTAATTGTTTACATCAAAATTTAAGATACAGACATTTTCTTTAACTGCGATGGTGTAACGGATATTGCAAATATTTATGTTCAAACGCTGTGATGTGAGTTGCAATCATTGTGACTATAATTTTTTCACAACTTCACATAATACTTCTGTGGTCTTTCTGTAGCATAATGTGGCTTGTTGACTGCGATTAGCAAAAGGTCATATCTGTCTAATTATCAATTTGATCTAATAAAAATTGAGTTAAAAAAAACTCAAATTCATTAAAATTTTAAGTTATTCAAAAATTTTGGATTAACTTAAGTCAGGTTAATCCAATTAAATCGAATAGAGTCTAATTTTTTTTTAAATATATCCAATTTGTCTTTTTAAATCTAATTTTTTAAAATTTTTTAACTCATATTAATACACTTACTCTATCTAAAGTTATTTTTTTAATTGAGTTGGATCAGATTACTGAGTTGGTGTTTACTCCTAATTGAAATATATTTCTATTATAGTATGACATAAATATTCATATTAAAGAATTTTAAAATTTTTTAAATATAAAATTAATTTTATTTAAAATAATAAAACTGTCTTTTTTTTTAAAATATTTTTTTATGATTAGATTCTGACGTTATAAAAATTAAGTTTAAACTTTTTTGTTTTTACTTCAATCATAAACTTATAAATAATCAATTTCTTACATTAAATTGAATTGGAAAATATAATGTTGCATTTTTTTTCCGGCACTTATTATTTTGTTTTGCTCTAGAATATTTTGCTTTTGACAAAATAAAAAGAAAGTAAAATGTTTTGACTTCAAATTAAATTATATAAGATTGTAAATTTGAACTTAAAATAGGTAGATTCCAAAAGTACTTGCCCATGGTATGCTCATGGTTTCAGTGCCTGGCTGCTTTTCCTACGGAGAGTCTCTAGCTGTCAAAGAGTTGCATCATATATGGGACAAATTTCCTTCATTTATTATTCTGAGTTTTCAATAAATAAATAAAAATTTACTTACCAATTAACTTAAAATCTTAAAATTTACCTACCAATTAAATTTAAATCTTAAAATTTAAAGGTTTAAACTCTAATCCTAAATCAATAACCCCTGAAGTCTAAGTCTAAAACCCAAACTCTTCTTAAGAATTAAACTCTAATTTCCTAAATTCATAAATTCCTGAATTCTAAAATTTTAAAATATAAATTCCTCAATTTTAAATCTTATAGTAATGTTTGGTACAAAGAAATACTTTTTTTCTAAGCACTTGAAAATCTATTTTTAAGATATTTAAATATAATAAATATGAAAATTTTAAATTTATATATTATATAATTTAAATAATATAGAAAAATTAATTTTTTATTAACTCATGTTCAAATTTTTATATATAAATTTTTAAATACATAACTTATATAAACATCACCTAAAAGGTCAAAACCCTAAAAGAAGTAAAAATAATTTTTAGATAATAAATAAAAAATTAAAGGTACAAAAAATTAAATGAATAATTATTTCTTAAAAAATAATTTCTTCTTCTAAAATGAATAAAATTTATTATATCTATTAATTAACTAAATAAATTTTATAAAAATAATATTTTATATATAAAACTAGACTCATTAATGCACCCTTAATAAAGGCACTCGTTTAGCATTTGCTAATTACTTACTTTGAAAATAATTAAAATCAGATTCTTTCTTGAAATTGAGTTGGAAAGTAATAAGTAACATTTATTATTTGTTTCCAACATTTATTATTTTTCTTTTAACAATTATATAATATTGTAATTTCAACTATAAAAATGTAGCTTCCAAAACTACAAGGCCATGGTATTCTCGAGGTCGGAGTATCTGGCTGTTTTTTTTCCTACACAGAGTCTCTGTTTGTCAAAGCGTTACATCATTCCTCTAACAAATTTGAAATTTCCTTCGGTTATTATTCTGAGTTCTCATTGTCTTCCTCCTCAGTCTTCTCTCCCTTCAAACATCATTCAGAAATGGCTTCTCAATTACGTCGTCGTTCTGCCCTACCTCAAGATGTAATCGCAGACATCTTCACCAAGCTCCCAGTGAAATCCCTGACCCGTTTCCAGTCTCTGTCCAAAGCCTGGTCCAGTCACTTCAAAACTCCAAATTTCATTTCCGACCACCTTCGACAGTCCACCCAGAAAAACCCTTCTCTTATTCTCGGACGCCTTCTCTGGGATTCTCGCAAAATCGGAATTTTCGATTTGGCTCTGTTTGCGCTTGTACGCAAATCCATGGACATAGAGTTTCGTCTTCCAACGTTTTCTGCCATAGTCGGTGTCAGCCATGGTTTGATTTGTATAATTCGAACATACCCAACCGTTAAGATTCTAATTTGCAACCCAGCTACTGGAAAAATCAGGCGAGTCCCCTGGAGATGTTTCCAGGTTATAGAGTTCTGTTTTAATCCCTCTGATAATGATTTTAAGGTTGTCGTTCTTCAAGCTTTTGAAAATACTCGTATTGATGTTGAAGTTTACTCATTGCGTACTGGGTCATGGAAAACAGTTGGCGGTTTTGATTTGGACGGAGTATATGCTGACTTTGCCCATCGTTGTGTGACAGTAAATGGTTCTTCTTTTTGGTTAACCGAAGGATCTGGGTTCGAAAATTGCAAACATTGGGTTGTTTCTTATGATTTGAATAGAGAGAAACTTAGAAAAATAGTTAAGCCTAGTCCGGTGAACTATGGGAATGGGAATAGAGTGTTTCCAAAGCTTGCGATCTATAAGGATTCGGTTGCTATGCTTATTCATCAAGAAATTGAAAGCGTTGATTACTGTATAGAGTTGTGGATTTTGAATGATACATTTGATGGTAAAGAGAGTTGGAATAAGGTAAATACTATAGGACCCTTTTCCCCATTGGAGAGTCTAGTGGGTATATGGAAAAATGAAATTCTCATGGCCAAAGGGGAAGAAATGTATGGTCTTGAAGGTGGTTTGAAAGCTCGGCTTCCTGCAGATCATAAAGCCAGGTATACCTATGATGTTTTCACTTATGCAGAGAGCTTGGTTCCTGTTTTGGGTACTGAAAATGAGGTTGAGTTGGATGCTCAATCCAATGTCCTGGATAGCGAAAATGTGGTGGAGGAGGAAGTTCAATGGCCTCATGGGGGCTCATTGGATTATTTTTTGAGGGAAGATAATGAGGTTGAGGAAGAAGCTCAATGGCCTAAATCTTACGAGAACTACGAAGGCTCATTGATTGATCTGATGAGTGAAGATGAGGTTGAGGAGCAAGGCTCATTGGATGATCTGCTGGGTGATGACGAGGTGGAGGAGGAAGCTCAATGGTTTGAATCCGATGACAATGATATAAGCTCATTTTGTAATGAGTTGATGAAAGAAATGGAGGCTGAGAAGCTTAAGAAAGCTCAGTCCAATAATGAGAACAATAAATTTGATATGGTGAGAGGAAACAAGTTTGAGGAGGGCGGTCCATCCAATGGGAAAAACGTTGGCCTTTTATTTCACGAGATGCTGAGAAAAGAAGAGACTGAGAAGCGTAAGAAAGCTCAATCCAATGAGAACAACGTAGTAGGCTCATGGGATGATGCTGACATGCTCGATGGAGATTCAGGGCGTGGTTCAGCTTATAAAGGGCCACATATGGCGAGGTTTCTTACCAAAATCTACATTGAAGAATGAAGTGGATGTGCTTTTCTTGCTGATTATTCCGATTTCTTAGTTTTTATGGTGGGCAGTAGTTTGTTATGTACGTTTTATCTAGAGGTGTATGGTGAATCAACCATGAATTCAGCAGCAAAATATCGTAGTCTCTAATTTAGGGTTATGTTCTAAAGAACTTGCATTTAATTTGAAATGAAGATGTGATTGTGCTAGTGTACTGTTTGTAATTTGAATGAATCATTTTCAGTAAAATCTCTATATAAATTAATAATATTGGGACCATAAAATTTTATTAATTTAGAGAGATATTAATTAATTAATAAAATAATAATTTATTAATTTAAAGAGTACTATCTCTATTTAGCAAATATCAATTTAATTATATAAAAAATTATTGTGTACATCATTAATATATAATGTGTGTGTGTGTGTGTGTGTATATATATATATATATATATATATATATATCATATTTCATGATTTAATTTTAAACAAATTTTGTACATATATATTTATAAAAACAAGTAAATGGTATTCATTGTTCTTAGTACTTGATTAACTAAATAAATAAAGTTTAATACAAGTCACTTGCCTTTATTGTTCATTATACTAAAACTAAATACACATTCATCGTATGATGATGAAAAGAATTATTATATAAACAATATAGAAAAAATTCATAAAATGATAACAATAGCTTCTCATCTAAAAGGTGCCCCAAAATCAACCATGATCGATCAAATACATAAATTATTATATGAGTATAAGAGAGATCACCTCACATATACTCAAAAAGATTTACAGCAATGGTTTAATAAAATATATCATTTAAAAGTTAGTCAAGATACAATATCAAACACCATCAAGCAATCATCTAAGTACCTTTCAGCTAACTTAAAAAAAGAAGGGGATACCAAACGACACAAACCAACAAAAATTTCAAAAATGGAGAAGATTGTTTACAAGTGGTTTCTCCAATATCAATATCGTGCGAATATAACTGGAGAGTTAATTTTGGAGAAGGCAAAGGAGACGATGAAACTTTTATACTTTCAACAGCTTTGTGAGTACAACCTTTCTCAAGGTTGGCTTGAGAAGTTGAAGTTAAGACATAATATCGAATCATTTTGTCGTTTTGGAGAGAGTGGTTCAATTGACACACGGGACATTGAGAAGGAATTGGAGTTTATAAGAAAAAAAATAGACCAGTTCCCTATGAAAAATATTTTTAAAATGGATGAAATTGGTTTATTTTATAGGTTATAAGCAGATCATTTTCTTGCAAAAAACAACTAGAAGGAAGAAAACAAGACAAAGAAAGACTTACAATTGTTATTTGATGCAATGAGGATAGCTCAGAAAAAATTTATTTATAGATTATTGGAAAGTATACGAAGCCACATGTTGCTTCAAAATTGTTAATATGAACAGCTTGAATTGTCAATACCATGCCAACAAATTAAAGAGCGTGGATGATTAGCGTGCTTTTTAACGAACATGTTCGTTGGTTGGACTAGAAAATGCATGGTAGAAATTTTTTTTTGGTGGTAGATAATTATCTAGCTCGTCAAAGCAATATTGAAGGGCTACAAAATGTTGAGTTATTTTTTTTTTCCATCTAACATGACATAAAAAATCTAACCATATGACGCTAGGATAATAAGAACTTTTAAGATTCATTAACGAGGATATTTTACCGTAAGACATTGGAAGGCTATGAGTTGGAACAATTTGATCCTGAAAAAAATTAGTGTTTTAGATGTCATCAATCTTGCAGTCTCAGCTTGAACGATAAATGTCAACAAGAGATAATAGCAAATTGGTTTTGACACTGCAAAATTTGTTCAGGGGATGAAGTAGTCTCAAGGAACTTCAATGAAGCAACTTTTGAAGAAGGCATTCATGAGCTTAAGAAAATGATTAATGATCGTGGAAACCCCAATAAAATAGATGTCAATCACTTGTAGGATTACTTGAGTGAAAATAATGAATGTTGAGCGGTCCAAAGCTCAAAAGAAATTGTGGCTAGTGTCATTGAAAATTCTGTTGAGGATGAAGCTGACGATAATTTAATATCCTTGAAACCAATCACATGAAAGGAAGCGCTCATAGTGGCAACAACTCTTTACAATTTTTTGTTGAAGTTTGAGAACACGATATCGAAACTTTTGAATGCAATGAGAAAAGTTATGAAATCCACCTAGATTTAAATTTTATGAAAAAGCAAACAACAATAGATTCATATTTTACTAAATTGTTCATATAAACAAAGTTATTAATTTATATAAAATGAAATCCACCTTGAGTGATATTGATAAGATTATAAATTTATATAAAGGTTTTTCTAAAAGTTATTATCTTATTAAATTATCAAAATTATTAATTTTGTAAACTGTCCCAAGTTGGGATCGAAAAAAATATTATTTTAGGGAAGTTATTAATTTATCAAATATTAATTTATGAAAATTTAATTGTATTCTTATGTATGACTATTAATATTTTAAAATGGAATAATAATCGAATTTAATTAAAATTTAATCTTTATAAAATATATAACAAAATGTATAAATATATATATTTTATAATTAAATACATGCATATAAACAAAGAAATATAACAAGATATATATAATCAGTTAAAATTTTTGTAAATGATCGTTAATTATATATTATTATGAAGTTTATAATTTGTTGTATCAATTTTTTATTTATTAATGTTTAAAAAAATAATGGAAGATATTTTTTCCAATAAAAAAGTTGAAGATTTTTTTTAATAATATCAAACTCACTATCACTAAAAATATTATATAAAAATGAAATTTATCTTTAATTTGAATTTATTAAATAACCTAAAATAGTAAAGAAATATAAAAAATAAATAAATTTAAACTTGGTATCCATATATCAAGTTTGAATTGTAAAATGGATTCATGTCCGATCCAACGGGGTTTCATCGATCTGTCCAAATCTGATAAACCCTTGTCAACCTCATTGAATTGTCGCTAATAGTACCAGAAACTTTGCTATGATACTTCTCACAATAATTCTGAGGGCATCATCCGGCACCTAATTTTCTATGTCTAATTATCACAGTTGATATTGCTTTTTTTCCAAACTCTTCACAATTAGATCAAATTTAGTAAATTAAAATCACCATTATCTTAACTAGTATTATGATAAATGAAATCAACATCAACAAAGAAATAAATTAAAAACATGAAATTGATAAGTAAATAAATCAAAATATATAAGCTAATTAGAGTGGACACTACATTACAATAACATTAAAAATGTTCTTTTGTCTAACAAAACAATATTATTAATTTATAACAGTTTAATATGCAGTAAGGTGACAATTCACTTGTGTCAATTCTCAATTATTTATTATTTATTTAGAAAGTAAGATAACTATATAACTAATATTAGATTTTAAAGAATTATTCATTAATTGCGTTTTTATTTTTATTTTCAAAATAAAAAATGTTTTAAAATTTTGAGTAATTATCTTTTGATTGTAAAATTTATATTTATTTTATTATAAAATTAAAATAATAAGTATTTTTTCAATTCTAAGTAAACTATCCACTAACTTTAAAAATTTATTGATAATGCACATATTTTATATATTTATATGTTTGGTTAACATATATATCGAAGATGAATAAGCTTTCAAAGAAATATGTAAATATAATAGTATAATTAAACTAATAGTATCATCAATTCATCTTGTGGTATTTCAATGAGAAGTTATTCAATTTAGAAATACAAGTGATAATCTACGTGCGTGGCATGATCTAACGATTAGTACGTATGCATTTTAGCTTGATAGGGACAGTGATTATTTTACATTAAAAAAATTATTTTATCTTGTAATGTGCAATTGAAGAGAAAATGAAAAGGCAAATGCTGTTACACAGAAAAAGGGGAAATGATAAACAAACATGCATACTTATTATTATTATTGGCAACATGCATGCATGCTTAATTTATCAAAGGGTGGTGTTCCGTGTTTTCTTACACATTCAATTTCAACTGGCAAGAGCGACGAATAGACCCCCACAATTACAGAGCACAGAAGACTTTTCATATTCGGAGCTCACAGGGAGTTCATCCTTACTTCTCCCTTGTAAGAAGCTAAAGGTAGAAGAACTGGGAAAGTGCCTATTAATTAATGGTAATGGTCATGCATGGCTGCGAGCTCCAAAAGTAGTGTTAGCACACTCCCACGAGATGTAATCACAGGCATTCTCGCAAGGCTACCTGAGAAGTACTTAACCTGTTTCAGGTCTCCATCCCAGGCGTGGTTTAACATCTTCCAAACACCGAAGTTCATAGCAGACCACCTCCACTATTCTTCACAAATAAAAAAAAAAACCCTCTTTTAATCCTTGAACTCTCTTACTCAAAGGACGAACTCTTTGGCTCATTTGTGCTGGGACAGAAGGTAGAAGATCTTCAGTTTCCAAACATTTCTGGGTTTGATACTGATTTTAGCATCGTGGGTTCCTGCAATGGCTTGGTTTGTGTCATCAATCGTAGCGATATTCTTTTGGTATGGAACCCAGCTACCAGCTTGGCAAGTAAGACGAATTCCTGAACCACCAAAAGCTTCAATACCATTTAAACTTAACCATATTATCTCAAAGGCTTTTGTTATAGTCCCAAAGAAGATGTTTACAAGTTAGTGAGGCTATGCATTCTTCATGGCCACTGTATGGGTTGGGGTAATTTTGTGGATGAAATCTGCTTTTTTCGAGCTGAGATTTTCTCACTAAAAAGTGGATATTGGAAAGAAGTTAACTACTGCAAGTTCCAAGGTCTCTATCCTAATGTCCTGGAAAATAGCTCTGTGACAGTCATTAATGAAGCTCTGTTTTGGATGGCATTAATGGAGGAAAAGGAATGGGTTCAAAGCGAAGTCGTCATTTGTTTTGATGCGCGCAGTTAGAGAAGCGTTTAAGATAAGGTTACCAAGTAGTGTTACTTGCTGCACGGAAGCTTACAAGAAACTCACAGTCTATAAGGGTTCTATTGTCATGCTCATTTGTTCAAACACAGATAACAGCATGAGATACTGTTTAGATTTGTGGGTTTTAAACCATGCATTGGAAGATGCATGTTGGAGTGAAGTGCAAAGTTTAGGATCATTCTCATTATCAGAAATTCCATTGGGTATATGGAAAAACCAAATTCTCATGGCCAATGGGGAAAAATTATCTAGTTCTAGTGGTCGTTTTAAAGCACGGCTTCATGATAATCTGCCCTATTAATTATTTCCCTAAGGTCTTCAATTATGCAGGGAGCTTGGTTGCTGTTGATGGAGGAATCAAAGTGATTAGAGGCTCATCCAAGGATGACTATATGTTTGCTTAAGTGCTAATCTGTCACTTTTTTTCTCTCTCTCAAAATATATATCTATCTATTTTGGGCCAAATTATGAATATCTATCTGAAATTCTGAATGAATGCTCTTTTGTTGAGTTTGCCGGTGGAAACGTTGTCATGCAGAATGAATGTTTGGTCTCTTATTTATTTATTTTATTATTAAAGAGAATCAACTGTGTATAGTCTGTCATAAAATGCATCATAAACCATAAATATTTTTAGTATTTTCGTGAGAATTAAATAACAAATTATTATTAAGGTTAATATTTTGGTACATAAAATATATAGGTATATCTTGTTTAATTATTGCTATGATAATTAAAAATTTAATCTCTGAATTTTTATACCCATTTAAATTTAGTTTTTAAATTATTTTTAAAATTATTAACTTGTTAATTATTTTATTAATATTTAAAAATATCAATCTCGTATATTAATTTGTTCTGAGATTAATATACAATAAATTTGATATTTTCAGATATATAAAAAAATTTAAAAATTAAAATTAAATAACTCTAAAAATTTAATAAATAAATAAATAATTTATTTTTAAATAAAAATACATATCTCAATTCAACGATAAATATGATTATCAAGTAGCCATTTGATACATTATAAGTACATATCTAAATTTGCTTTTGCTTAGTTAAATTATTTGCTTGAACTCTACGATGTATGAATTGTAGTGCATGTTGTAAATGAAATTTTACATAAGGAGGAAATAGAATGTAAAAGCACTTAGAAAGGAATAACATATAGAGAGAAAATGTCCTTCTTCTTCCATTGATTCATAGAAGCCTTTATTTATAGGCATATAATCATAAAAGAAGATAATCCAAAAGTCAAAGAGGATAAATAAGATTCAATGGTTTTAGGGGTTAGAAAAATAAAAGAACACTCATAATAATAACGAATTTAATAATATTCATTATTTTGAGAGTTGAGAAACTAAATGGACATCCACAATAATAGATGATTTCATAACACTCCCCCTTGGATGTTCATTTTACAAGAAATATGCCTCATTAAAACCTTACTAGAGAAAAATCTAGTGGAAAAAAAACCATAGTAAAGGAAAAAGAGTACATCATTCCTTGTATACTCCCCCTGTTCTCAGTATCATAGAATATCTTTGAGTCGATGCATCCTAATTTTATATACTAGTCTTTCAAATGCTGAAGTAGGTAAGGTTTTGGTGAATAAATATGTCAAATTACCACTTGAATGAATTTCTTGTATGTCACCACATATAAATAAATATCATGTTTAAGATCGGGCCTTATGTGAATCAGATAAACATCCAGCGTCTGCATAATCAATGAGTTATGGTCTAGATCCATTTGCATATAGTAATCCCATATCAATAGTATCTCAGAGATATCGAAAGACATATTTAATTTTATTCCAATGTCTTTGCATTGGACAAGAGTTAAATCTAACTAACAAACTGATAGCAAAAATTATATTAAGCATTATATTATTAGCAAGATATATCAATGCACCAATTGCACTAAAATATGGTACTTCAGGACCAAGAACTTCTTTATTATCATATTGAAGTCGAAAACATATTATTTCATATCAAGTGAGTTAACAACCATTGTGATACTAAATTGATTTTCTTTGTCCATATAAAATTCTTTTAGGACTTTTTTTGTATAAGTTGATTGATAAATAAAAATTTTATTTCTCAAATAATAAAATTGTAATATAGGAAAATTATTTTTTCAAAATATTTCATTTTAAATTCTTTCTTTAAACACTTTACTGTCTTTATAATCTCTTCAAGAGTTTCAATAATATTTAAATCATCAATATACACGATAATAATAGCAAATCTTAAATTTGCTTTCTTTATACAAACACATAAACATATATGGTCATTCTTATAACCATGATTTAAAAAATATTCATTGAAATGATTATATCACATTCGTCTAGACTGTTTTAATTCATATAAAGATCTTTGTAATTTATCCCGAGATTTTGAATTATATGCTTCAGGCATCTTAAATTCTTCTGGAGTTATCATATATATGTCACTATCAAGTAAGCCATATAAATAGGCTATAACAACATCCATAAGACGCATATCAAGTTTTTCATGTACTGCCAGACTAATGAGATATCAAAATATAATTGCATCTACCACATGAGAATATGTGAAATTATAATCAATTTCAGGTCTTTGTGAAAACCTTTTGCAACAAGCCGTGCTTTGTACCTCACAATTTTTTTTTATTTCTTTTACATACAAATATTCATTTGTACCCAATGGGTATTACACCTTCAGGCGTTTGAACTATAGATTCAAATACTTCACAATTTTTAAGTGAATTCAAATCTGCTTGAATTGCGTCTTTCCATTTTGGCCAATTACATCTATGTTGACACTCATCGACAGATGTATATTCATAATCATCATTATCATTCAAAATATTAAGTGCTACTATTTATACAAAAATGTTGTCGACAATTATTTTTTTTCGATTTAATCGTTTTCCCGTAAATACATAATCTATTGAGATCTCTTTATTTTCATCAATTTCAAGTACCTGAACTTCTTCTGGAAATACTTTATTTGTTCTGTCTCTAGTCTCTTCAAGAGCATCTATTTCTGATATTGAATAATTATTTCTTTTTTTTTTACGAGGATTTTTATTTTTTTAAATCGATTGGTCTATCATGCTTCTGACGTGCTTTAAACTTACTAATGATTTCACTAACGGATTGTTCTTCAAGGACATCAATCCATACATGAGTATCTACAGCTGGTATATGTGACTTTGTCACTCTCTTTAGGTCAGTAAATACATCTGGCAGTTGATTTCTATTCTATGTAAGTGAATTATCTTTTGAACTTCAAATTCATATTATTTTGTGTGAGGTTCAAGATATAACAAAGCATTCCATGTAATTTCTTTGACCAACTGTTTTTCATTTTCTCCCCCTAATATTGGAAAGACTAGTTCATTAAAATGACAATTGGCAAAACATGCTGTAAATACATCTCCTGTAATTGGCTCAAGATATTTTATAATAGGAGAATCATATCCAACATATATTCCTAATCTCCTTTGAAAACCCATCTTAATGTGTTGTGGTGGGGCTATTAAAACATATACCACACACCTAAAAATTCTAATATGAGAAATATTTAACTCATGACCATAAGCCAATTATAAAGGAGAAATATTTATGATAACTTGTTGGTTTGATGTGTACTAGTGCTGCTGCATATAAAATTGTATGTCCTCAAATAGAAACAGAGAGCTTTGTTCACATAAGCAAGGGTCTAGCTATTAATTAAAGTTGCTTAATAAATGATTCAGCTAACCCATTTTATGTATGAACATGAGCTATAGAATATTTTACATTTATGCCAATCGATATACAATAGTTATTGATAGCTTGTGAAGAAAATTCACTAGCATTATCAAGGCGAATGGATTTAATTGTATAATTTGTAAATTGTGCTCTTAATCGAATTATTTGAACAAATAATTTTGCAAACACTAGATTACAAGTTGATAGCAAGCACACATAAGACCATCTACTAGATGTGTCTATAAATACCATTCTAAATGGCCCACATTTAGGATGAATAGGTCCACATATATCATCATGTATATATTCCAGAAATGTTGGAGATTCAGTTTCAACTTTAACTAGTAATAGTTTAATAACCAATTTGTCTTGAGAACAAACAACACATAACAATTCCTTAGATTGAAAAATCTTCAGGTTTTTTAATAGGTGTCCATGTGAATTTTCAATAATTTTTTCCATTATTATTGATTCAAGATGTCTCAACCGATCATATCAAATAGTGATCAATAAACTTATGGTTTATTGTAGTATGTTCGCAAAGACTTCTTTTTGTATATAAGACTTAACTCAAACAATTTGCAAATTGTGAATAGTGCATTAAAAGAATCATTTTTCAAGTAACTAGGCACATTATAAAATGGGTGATATAAAATGGCACTATATAGATGCAAGTGATAAATAACCATAACATAGGATTTAGCTAATTTAGAAAGAGATAAAGTGATTGAATACCAATAAGAGTTTCACATTTCACAAATTATTTAGTAAAGTAGGCAATTAATTGGCCTCCTATATGATATCCCACATACTAAGTTCAAGAACGCCTACAACCGCATACGGTATAATTGTATACCCATACAGAGAATTCAATTAAATTAAACATATAGATAGATATCAACTAGAGGTCATGCTCAATTTATAGTCTGTATTACAGAAGATTCTTCAACTATATTGTAGAAAATTGTAGTTTAATTTTTAACAGGATATAAATTCTAAAAACAGAATACTCATAAATACATAATTCACAAAATTAAATTTCTAGTGATTATAGTTCTCATTCAAACCAACCTATAAGAGAATTATTAGTCTTCCAAGAACCTTTTATGATACTTATACAAAATTTCTCATTATCTTGGGCCGCATGAAAATATGATAAATAAAAATTTATCTCTAGTATTTTTAAGAATAATTACATTAAAACAACTTTTAAGGCATTCACGCGGATAGAGGATTAAATAGAAACGTAATTAACAATTCTTATTAATATGAGGCGATCCAAAAGTAATAAATCTCATTTTGTTATACAACACCATCAAGCATGAACAATTTACCAATATCCATAAGTGTCTCAGCGCTGATTACACATTTAGAAACTATAATATATCCGAAAAACTATCCCAACATGGACAACACAATTATGGTAAATTAATTGTAAGGACTAACCATATGAAAAATTATCTTAGCATATATGGATATTCCTATGAAATATTTTTTTTTTAAATTTTTTTTGTGAATAAAACTTTTCATAAAATAGCCATACTGAATTATATTAATCATAATAGAAATCTACAGCATCAAATTTATTTTTCACATAAGCAAATGCAATGTTAAATAAGAACAAAATCACATACCTTTCGAAAATGCATAATAATGAAAATTCCTCTTAAACAAAATTATCCTACAAACTCAAATATATATTACCGACTCTACTTCTCTTCTAAATGTAGACATAAAAAAAATATTTGAATCACCTTAAAATTATAATTTCAGCAACTTCAAATACTCTAATAGATTAGGGACACAATAAGATTTATTCCTTGTGATTTGAAAACGAGTAGTCAAGAGCAAATTCGTGCTGATAATATGTTGTAAATAAAATTTTACACAAGGAGAAAATAGAATGTAAAAGCACTTAGAGAGGAATAACACAGAGAGAGAAAATATCCTTCTTCACACAGAGAGAGAAAATATCCTTCTTCTATTGATTCATAGAAACCTCTATTTATAGGCATACAATCATAAAAAAAAATAACCAAAAAGTCAAAGAGTATAAATAAGATTCAATGATTTTAGGAATTAAAAAAATTAAAGGACGCTAATAATAATAATAAATTTAATAATATTTATTATTTTAAGAGTTGAAAAATTAAATATACATCCACAATAATATATGGGACAAGGTCAATATGTTCATTAGATGATGACATGGCTTTGACGATGTGGCATGCAGTTAGAAAAGAATTGTCAGTTTTTAAATACTGTTAGCAGCCTATTTTCCCATATAAGGAGTTATAATTCTTTCACTACAATTCAATGATTGGTCTCTCTTCTGTTCAACTTCACTTTCTATTTCTTTCATTTTTTTGTTATAGTAATAGAGCTTTGAATTTTCCTTGCAGATCCGTCGTTTCTTAACTTCCATGGATTCTTCGAATGACTCATACCTTTTCTAACACAATTTCGGTGAAGCTTGATAACTCCAATTATCGTCTCTGGCAGCAACAGATTCTTGCTGCTATCAAAGGTAACGATCTTGAAAGGTTTATTTCTGGATTCAAGTTTATTCCGCCAGAGTTCTTGACTGAAGATGATCGTCGTCTTGGTAAGCCGAGCAAATAATTTCTGGATTGAAAACGTCAAGATCAACTTCTGTTGTTTAGGTTGTTATCCTCAACATCTGATTCAGTATTGGTTCGTGTGGTTGGTTGTGAGCATTCATACCATGTCTGGTACAAAGTGAGAGAATCAAACAGCTCAAATTTCAACTTCAGAACACCAAGAAAACGATGCCTTTATCACGTCTATAGTTGCTTTTAATTCTAGATCTGAACCCTTTCCTGTTGCTGATGTAGAGGATCTTTTACTTTCTCAAGAGTCTAGACTAGAGAGATATCATAAACTTGTTGTTCTGTTAATTTTGCACACAGAGTATAAGCAGAGGCTCAGTTCAGTTTGGTGGTCAGTATCAGTCAGGAAATCCTGAGAATTTTAGAGGCAGGTTCAATGGAGGATTTGGCCGAATGAGAGACATAGGAGAAGGTAGATATAAGTTCAATGGTAGATTTGATAATTCTAATGGCAGAGGAGGACGCTCTGTTAGATGCCAATTGTGTAGACGAAATGATCATTATGTGTGGAAGTGTTATTATAGATTTATCATTTGTTTCAATTGCCTCAGTCAGAGTTTCATACACAAGGTCCTACACAAGATTCTAATTTTTCAAGCCCCAGCAACTTTAGTCCCCAGCAATTTGACTCTTTTTCACCTCCTCAAGCAAATTACTTGAATGCAGCATATTCTTCAAATGCTGTAGTTACTCCTCAAAAACTTGTTGATCCGTCATCGTATTTGGATTCTGAAGCAACTCATCACATCACTCCAGATCACCATAATCTCATCCCCAGTACTTAGTTCATTGGTTCTGAAGAGGTTCATACAATTAATGGTGCAGGTTTGTCAATTAAAACATTGGGCAGTCTCTTATTCCGTCTTCCTTTTCTTCTTCTTCTTCTTCTTCTCTGCTTCTAAAACAGCTTTTGCTTGTTCCTTCAGTTTCTAGGCAATTTTTTGAGTGTCTACAAATTTGCCCCTAACAATCACGTATTCTTTGAGTTTCCCTCCACTTCTTGCTTTGTGAAGTCACAGGACACCAAGCAAGTTCTCTTGGAAGGTACAATTAAGAAACGGTCTCTATGCTTTTGAAGATTGTCAATTGCAGCACCTTGTTTCTTCTTAGTCTCAAAACAGATCAGTTGCTTCTGCTACTTCTAATTCTTGTAATAATTTTCAGTTGTGAAATTTTCGTTTAGGACATCCTTCTTTTACTGTTGTTATGTATGTTCTTGAGTCATGTAATATTCATTTCCAATAAAAACTCATTTCAGTTCTTCAAATCTTGCTGTCTTGCTAAAGCTCATCAATTACCTTATTCATCTTCTACTTCTGTTTATACTTGTCCGTTAGAATTAATACGTAGTGATCTATGGGGCTCCGCTCATGTTAAATCTGCTAATGGGTTTCAATATTACATTAAATTTTATATGAATGCACTAAATATACCTGGATTTTTTTTGTTAAAGAAGAAATCAGAAGTTTTTAATGCTTTTGTCTAGTTTAAAGCCATGTCAGAACTCCAATTTGGTGTCAAAATCTACAAGCCTTCAAACTGACCGGGAGGGGGGGCGGGGTTAGTATTGTGTTCTTTGAATTTCTTAAAACTCATGGCGTTAATCAGAGTTAGTTGTCCCTATTCTCATCCACAAAATGGTACAGCTGAGCGCAAACACAGACATGTCACAAAGACTGGACTAACTCTCTTACCTCAAGCTTCCATGCCCATGAAACATGGGGATGATGCTTTTGTTACAACTACATAACTTACAAACAGAATGCCATCCATATGTCTTGTAAATCAAACACCCTTTGAGTTATCGTACGAACCAGATTATCAACACCTTAAAGTGTTTGGCTGCTCATGTTACCCCCTTATCAGACCTTATAATCAGCACAAATTAGCCTATAGGTCAGTTGAACGTGTTTTTCTTGGCTACACTTCTCAGCATAAAGGATATCAAAGGCTTGATCTTCATGGTCATCTCCATGTCTCTAGAGATGTTTGTCTCTTTCTTCTTCTTCCTTGACTTCTTGCTTGAACCCTTTCCAATTCTCACATTCCTAGACCTTTATATTTCTCTGCCCAATGTAATAGTAATGATACGCATTCACATCAACCTAAGACTAATATTTCAGAACCTGTAAAGGACCATGTCCTAGACGTGTCAGATCAGCACATGCAGTTGGAACCAGTCACTATGCCACAACATGATTTTGTGTCAGATCAGTATTTAAAGCAGGATCCGATACCTGTATCACTAGTGACTATATCACCATCTTGTTCTGCCTCTGCTTCAGATTCAATGCAACCTTGTCTAGTCAATACTCATCCTATGGCTAACTGGGGAAAGGCTGGTGTGTTCAAACCAAAGGATTTACTTACACAAACTGAACCTAACTTAGTACTTGAAGCTTTGTACAAACTGGAAGCAAGCTATGAATGAAGAGTATACTGCTCTTATGAAAAACAAAACCTGGTCTTTAGTATCTCTACCTAAAGAAGGACAATCTATAGGTTGTAAATGGGATTTTAGAATAAAAGGAAGATGCTGATGGGACAATTCAAAGCTACAAGGCCAGATTAGTGTCAAAGGGATTTCATCAAAGAGGGAGAGTCGACTTTAATTAAACATTCAGTCTAGTTATAAAGCCCACAACCATTAGAGTAATCTTTACCATGGCTCTATGTAGAGGGGGGAAGATTCATCAAATTTACTTCAACAAATTGACTTCAGTCTAGTTATAAAGCCCACAACCATTAGAATTTCTTAATTAAGACCTTGAGGGGGGGAAGATTCATCAAATTACATAGGACAGTGTCAAGTCCTTATTACAAGAGCTTCAAATTCCTTTCAGTAATGCTCCTGTGGGGTTTTGGGATAATATGAGCATAGTGCTAATGTCTGAATATCCAGTGCTTCACGCCAAAATCCAGATATTCTTACTTGTACCTTCTGTTGATCAAAATCCAGATATTCTTACTAAAGCAATTTCTAGTGAAAGGTTTCAAAGTCTCAGGCATAAACTCATAGTGGAGAAGAAGCCTCCCTGAAGTTTACAGGCCAGTATTAGATGATTATATGGCTTTGATGATGTGGCATGCAGTTAGTTAAGAACTCTTAGTTGTTAAAGAGTGCAAAAGCAACCTATTTTCCTACGCAAGTAGCTGTAATTTTTTCAGTGTAATTCAATGCTTGATCTTTCTTCTGTTCATCTTCTCTTCCTGTTACTTTCAAATTTCTGTTAATGTTCTTCCAGTGAGGATGATGATGAACGCAAGCTACAGTAAGACTGTATATTTTTAATGTGATGGGGATGGGGATGATTTTTTTTTTCTTATTAAATTCGCCTTTCCTCTTGTACAGTAGTTTACTATTATTTTTCGATCCTTAAACTCACGTCCTGCGTTCTACGCTTATACTTTGATATGTTTGGTAAAAATAATTAATAAATTAATTAAAATTTAAAAAATTAGTTAAAAATTGAAAAATTAATATTTAGCTAAAAGTTAAAAGTTAAAAACTGCTAAAATAATTTATTAAATTACAAGTATTTTTTAAAATTATCTATTGAATTAACTGATAAATATAAAATGACCTAAAATAATATACTTATATAAAATTTATTATTTTTATTAGTAATTATATTTCATTATGTAATATTAAAAAATATAAAATAAATATATTATATAGTATTTTACAATAAATTAATAATATTGTTGCGAATCTCTTTTATTTTAATAGATGTCTTTAAATTTTTATTTTTTGTGTCACTATTAATAATATATGGAAGTTCATCATAGGGTATGTAATTTGAATGTTGTTTGAACATAGTAAAAATAGTAATATCTTGTGAGTAGTATAGTGTTAGAATTTGAATAAAATAATAAAAATAAAAAAAAATTATAAAAACTATCAGTTAAAAGTTATATGCTATTTAAAGTAACGTATGAAAATATGTTATAAATTACTTAAATAAGCTTGTTTACTAAATACCTCTAATTTGATCAAACAAACTTATAAATTAGTTAAATACGCTATAAGTTAACTTATTTGACTTGCCAAACATATTCTTTGTCTAAATCTATTGTATAACAAACTAGATTTATAGGTTTTAGTTAGACGAGAGACATGGGAATATTTTTAGTTCACTGGCCTAAAACAAAACAAAATGAATGTGATAAAACTCTCTCATGCAATGTAACCATATTAATTTTGATAAAACGTATAATAGATATTATTTTATGTATAACTATGACAAAATATTTAATTTTATGTGTAACTTACAATTAAATTTGACTTGTTTTATTTTTTTTATATTTTTACAAAATTATTATAAAATTATTTTATTATTTTAAATATATGAAAAAAATCATATGTAAATATTTTTGTGGTGAATAATTTTTCAGAAAAAAATTGTTTCTAAAAATTACCCAAGCACAGTTTTTTTACTGTATTCAAAATTATTTTCGTAAATAGTTTTTAAAAACGATAAAACAGGAAAAAGAAAACTAAACGGGCGTTTAGATTTTATACAAATAAACAAAAATTGAAAACCGACAAATAATGAGGTTTAAGTAGATCTCTTTGCTTTCTCAGTACTCAATTTTAAGACGAAAATTAAAATGGCCATAAAATAATATTTTTTTTTAAATATTGTTAAAATTTTAAACATTTAAAAAACGTTAAAAGAATTCAGAATTTTTATTACTGTGATATGTTATAACGTTGCTATTTTTATAATTATCTTAAATTTACTAAAATATGTATAAATAATATTTTATTATTTATATAATTAAAAAATAATAAAATAAAAAATGAAGTGAAAATATAATTATATAAAATGATAAAAACAAAATAAAATAATTAGTGAAACGCATTTTTAAAAAATAAAAAATAAAAAGAAAAATAAAGTGACGAAAGTGTCATATCGAATCCCATCTCCATTATTTGCAATAAATCCCTAATTTCCGAAATGGCCACCGCGAAGTGCTACTGCGGACACTTCCTTCAGAGAGATTGCTTCTTCTCTCAAGCACCTCAGCATATGCAAATGGATGGCAGCAAAGGATTTCTGCCGGACGATATTATCAGAGACATTCTCAAAAGGGTTCCTGTGAAATCCTTAATCCGCTTCCAATCTGTGGCCAAAGATTGGAAAAACCTCTTCAAGACCCCAACTTTCATCGCAGATCACCTCCACCACTCTAATCACAACGACCCTTTTCTTCTCCTCCAACGAATCCACCGAAACAACCCTCAGTTTGATTCTTTGAGCTTATGCTTGCTTGATTGCGAGATGAAAGTTCTCTGGGTCCAGAACACACCCTTGATCAATTCCATGTCGTGTGCTAGGATCGTTGGCTCCAGCAATGGTTTGCTCTGTGTTCGGCACTCTGATGGTGGCTCTCCTGATTTGCTTTCCCTTTGGAATCCAGCGACCAGGGAAGTCAGACAGGTACCCAGAACAATAAATGATTTCAAGGGCGTTTGCTATTTAGGATTTGGGTTCAGTCACATTGTCAATGACTACAAGATAGTGCGAATTTACTTCTCTGAGTTTGATGATGAGGATGGGGTTTTGGTTCTGAACAAAATATGTGCTAATCGAGTGGAAGTGTATTCATTAAGGACCGGTTTATGGAAAGAAATCGAATTTGGGAATATACAAAATGTGGGTCTTATATCTGAACCTGTCATTGCTAATGGAGCTATGTTTTGGCTGGGGTTAAAGATGGGTGCGTGGGAAGAAGATGATCGTGATTTGGTAGTTTCATTTGACATAGCACTGGAAGCGTTTACACTGATAACAATGCCTGCTTCGGCCTCTAAGTCAAATGCCAATAAGCTTACAGTATATGAGAACAAACTTGCTATGTTTTCTCACTTTGTAATTGGAAACTTCGAATCTTCTTTGATCGATCTGTGGGTGATGGAGAGTACGTGTGCAACAGGGGAGAGTTGGACAAAGAAATATACTATAGGACCCTTTTCAAGCATGTTATATCCCTTGAGTATTTGGAGAAATGAAATTGTCTGCAAGGTTGAAATGTCAGGATTCGTTGGTGATGGGAAGTGTGATGGAGTAAAAACTGTTTTATCTCTGTTCAATCCTACTACTAACGAACTGAAGAATTTCCCTACCCACAGGCACGACCATGATTATGTTATTTTCAATTATGCAGAAAGCCTTTTGCCAGTTGGCAACATCCACTTGGAAGAGTAATTTCCAAGTATAAAGGGGTTTGTCTTGCTCCCAAATCTTAATATTGGTATTGCAGATTTACTTTGAGTACTTTTGTATGTACTTTCCAGTTTAGAGATAAATGACGGTGGTGAGTCCACAGTGTATTCGTTTAAGATCTATATTGTGTGGTTAAAAATGATATGTAATCCTGGATGAATATTTGTGCGTTCTCTAGGATGCATATTTGTGCGTTCTCTAGAATGCATATATATAAATAAATAGATCGGTTGTCCATGTAATATTCTAATGGCTCTATGTCAATTCTATTCTTTTTTTTGGGGGTTTTGAGCAAGTATTCTTACACTTTTGTACTATGAGAATGATATTTTTTTTAAAGTATTGAATTGTCCCTCTTCACAAAATACATTTTAGCATAATCGAACCCTGACGCTACAGATAAAGAATCTTACTTATCACTTAATCACACTTTTATGGGTTGATTCTGTGTCACGTGAGAGGGAAGAAAAGTAAATGAGACAAATTGGAGTTTCTTGCTTTCTCATTTGTAATCTAATGGAGAAAATAATAAGTATTTGGTTTACTGTTCACTGAGACGTGCACATACTAAGTGCCTGTTATCATCTGCTAATCCAGTCATGCTCTGGTGTAAAAGTATAACCAATTGCATAAGTGCCTGAAATCGGAGATTGAAATGCATCAGATAAGTTATGTTTACACACACTGTAATCTAGATTCTGCTCTGCCTTATTAGCAAAAAATATTATCTCTCTGAGAAATCATTCAATGTAGTGTTCTGACCGAAAGGACTATTTTGTTTGCTTTTGTAAGAGCAGAATCATTAACAAAAACGAAGTTCTCTGAAAGTAGACTCGTGAATAGTTTCAGGAAATGTGATGATGGTGTCGGGCATTTTGTTTTATCGTGGATGGCCATTGTTTGTGAGTGAGGTTGGCGTGGAATGGACTTAAGACGTACCAACATGACTGCTTCACAGGGATGTAATTGAATCAAGGGAAGTCTAGTTTTAGTACGTCCAAGTTTATACATTTTAAAATAGATTAAATTTAGGGAAACATGCATTTTGTAACTCTAATATATTGGAACCCTGATCCTATTCTGGACAGCACTGCCTAAAGTTCAACAAAATGCGTCCCTTTAATTTTTTTTATTTTTAATGCTCTTAGAACTGCATTGTCAAAACACAGTAGGAGAACCGCATGCAATATATATATATATATATATATATATATATATATATATATATATATATATATATATATATATATATATATATATATTAGAGCAATATTTTTCTTAATATTTCATTTAATTGTTACTTTGTAAAATGACCAAAGATTTTTTTTTTTAAAAAAAACCCAATTTTTTTTTATTACCTAAAATTCCATTTTTTTTTTAACAAAACCAATTTCCCCTTTTCATCAGCCGCGAGCTCTAGCGTTTCCGATTCTGGCCGCTGCTCTTCGAATACAAGGAAACCAGCAACTGGAATAATGATGAGTAGCATCCAGTATTTCAGTAGCTTCCTGAGCAGTCTTGCAGTGAACTGATTCTGGCCTTGTGCACGAGGTTTTTACGCTTCTGTTGCTGGCCGCAGATTAAGTTCGTCTGGTTCATCGTCCACAACAGAGATCGAGAAAATGTTTTTGTTGACGAACATTGAAGAATAAATTAACTAGGAATCGAGAATTGGCAGGAAGGAATACTATGAAATTCATAATAATAGTTGGCGTAGCTTTCTGTCGAAAAATGTTCCTTATTTTTTAAAAAAGTGTTTCTTTTTTTTTCAGATTTTAATTTATTTCATCAAAATTTAAAATTATTTTAAATTATTAACGTAATTTACTTTTTTCCTAAAATGAAAAGATAAAAAATTAAAGAACTTTCATGCACGGAGGAAAATTTATAATTGTACTACTATTTTAGGATGCCAAAATGTATTTTTTTTTTATTAAATTTAAATTCAAGCTTTTAGCAAGTTAAAGATTGTAATCATTTTTAACTCCTTTATGGAAGCATTATAAATATAATATATATTTATATGTATATATAAAAATTAAATTAATTAAAAGTTATGCTTCTATGCTATATAGTATATATATGTACATAAATATGAAAAATGTTTATAAAAAATATATATTATAATATTTTAATGGTGTATTAATTATTATATTTAATAAAATTATATAAATAATAATAATACTTTATTAATATTTAAGTTATTCACTAAGTTATTGAGTCAAGAAGTTTGTTTAGTCTAACTAATTTAATATATTTATTTAATAAACAAACATATTTTAATTCAAATTTTTAACAAACTGAATATAAATAATTCACCACTAATTTGATTTATTTACTTTTAGACATTTATGGATAAAACTATGAAGAAAATGATTATATTAGGTATAAATGACAATAATTCAAGATAAAAATAGGTGAAATAAGTATTTATTGTAGCTTTGAATAAGCAAAAAAAAAAATTATATATTACAATAAGAGAAAATAGAAACAATATATCTCTATCAAATTACAATATGGTAGAAATATGTTATCAAACAAAAATAACTTTATGTTATTTTTTTAAAGAATAATTTATTTTTAAAATATATTTTCAAAAAAAATAAAAAATAATTTTCAAACGATATTTTTTATTTTAAAAATAACTGAAAATAAAAAATTATTTTAAAATTTGTAAACAAACGGACCCAGAAGTTCTCAACATTGGATCACCGTTCTCCAAATCCTTTTAGGGGTCCCCCACCTTCATCTCCCCTCCCCCTCCCCCTCCGGGCCGGCCTTTTTGGTTTTTGTTTTTGGGGCTTCCAAAATGTCTTCAGCTGATATGATCGCACAGAACGTTCCACAAAGGTAAGGGATATGATAGTTTTAATTTTTATTACCTAAGAATATGATAGTTTTTAAGGTAGATAAGATATGGGGTGACAATATTTACTACATAAATAACGAATATTTTATACTACATAAAAATTAATGAACATTTTATTATAAATTAATTAAAATAATAATCATAGTTTCTCAATATGAAATCTAAATACGGGCCTCAAAACGAAATATATGATATTAAAATTATCCACATTACAGAGAGGAAGAAGGATACCTAATACTTGGTATGGGTAAGGCTTGTATAGTGCCAACTTATAATATAAGAGTGTGTTTAATAAATTAAATAAATTAATTTATAATTTATTAATTAATTTATAAATTTATTTAATTAAATTAAAAGTGTTTAATAAATAGATTTATTTAAATAATTTAAATTAATTAAAAATTTATAAATTATACGTTATTTTAAACAGTATATAAATTATAAATTTTTAAATTTTAAATTAATTTATAAATTAATTTTATTAAATAAATAATATTCATTAAATTAAAAAATAAGTTATTTTGATAATGTTGTAAAGAAAGAAAGAAAGAAAATAATAGAATCTTTCACATTAAGAATCATCGAGGAGTTTGGGTGAAGAATTATACACTTACAGAGGATTTGGCCGCTGATTTATTTATTTATGTATTTATTTTGCAACTTTGTATTCTGTAAATGAAAAATTTGAGAATTGAGGAGACAATTGAGGAGTAGAACAAATATAAAATTCCAGTTCTTCAGCCAACTCATTTACAGAAAGGGCAAAAGCCTTTTAATGAAATGGAAATACGTACATGATGCTTTATTGCAGATCAAATCTGACCGTAAACTTTGACTTGATGGGTTACAAGCCATGTTTTTGCCTATTGTGAAGGGATGTAATTCAGATGGTCAACAATTTTCTAACAAGGGGATATTTTTTGATAACATTAAGCCACACATTTGTATCATTAATTCCCAAATGTGCTGCTCCACAGACGTTTATGGATTTTCGTCCCATAAATCTGTGCAATCTGGCCTATAATAAGCAGAGCTATTAAAATGGGTCTTGTTTTAGGGCTAGCCCATTAAATCTTATAAAAAGTATAGAGGCAAACTTATAAAATGGTATCTGCTTTTTTTTTAAATAAATAAAAAAAACTTTTTGGTTTGATCTTATTTAGCTTTAGGATAGTTAGGGCGCCGAACAATTTTTTTTATAGAAATTTAAATTTTAAATAAAAACAAAAAAATAAATTTGAAGAAACAATAAACTATTTTATTATAAAAAAAAATTTAATATGTTTTGTTTTCCTTCTTTATATTGATTTCTTTTTTTAGGGAAAAAAACTTAAAAGTTATTAGAGTAAACTCTTATGGTAGCTTTTAGAGTTAGGGTTAACTTTTAGAGTTAGAGCAAGCCTTAAGCCTTCAAAGGCTGATCTGGGCTAAGTTGGAAAAATGACATCCCGTTTTATAATACAGGTTTCTTGATCCAACTTTTTCTAGCTTTAAAACTAATTAAGATAGGATATAGGTATAGTCAAGATAACTCTAATTGACATCCTTAAAAATCCTTTTTAATAGATTATGCAATATATACACAAGGCTAAAAGAGTGAAAACTAGATGGCGTGCTCAGAAGCTTGATCTCCATAAAGCATATGATAAACTCTCTTCAGTCTCTTGGAATTTTTTGTGAGCAGTGATATTGAATTTTCCTTCTCAATGGATTCAACTTAATATGTAGTGTGTCAATTTAGTTTCTTATACCATTCTTCTTAATAAATCAAGTAATGTCACATAGAGAATTAAGACAAGGTGATCCCTTTTCTCCTCATCTTTTTATTCTTTCTGTTAACGTACTTTCTTATATGATATGCAGATGTTACTTTTTTATTCTTTGAAGCTACCCCTGCCTCATGTGAAGTGGGGAAGAATATTTTACTAAAATCAAATCACAACTTTTTTTTAGTCCTAATAATACTCCACATAGATTTAAGAGGTACGTGGTAGTTATTATTGGATTGAAATTTTCAAGTAGGCTTGGGAAATATTTAGAAACTTGGGTGCATTCTGATAGAAGTAGATGTCATATCTATGAGAGTGTTGCTAATAAGCTCAAAGACAAATTACAAGGAAGGAAAGCCACAAGCTGCCAGAATGATCTTGGTTAAATCAATTATGCAGTCTATACCAGTATACTCTTTATCATGTATTATGCTTCCTAGAAAATATGATCAACAATTAGATTCCTTGGCTTCACAATTTTTTTTTGGGGTTTCAATTAAGATAGATCAAGTATGCATATGAAAAGTTGGGAAAATTATGCAGACCTATTGATAGAGAAGGATTGGGATTTAGAAAAATGGAAAATTTCAACAAAGCATTATTAGCAAAGCAAGCTTGAGATTGACTGATCAACAGAAACACTATTTGCAAGAGCTCTGGGTCCAAAATATTTGAAAATTAGGATGGTATTGTATATCACCCTCGTTCAAATACAATTTGGTCATGGAACTACAGAGAGTTACCACTTTAGAGCAACACTCAGATAATTACCACTCCGAGTTAGAGAATCTATCTTGAAGAAAAACTCTATTTATTAATCAATAATCAAATGAATAACAGTAGTGACAAACTAGAGTTATATTTATAGGTAGAATACTAAGTTTTCTATTTTTTAAAATAAAATAGTTGACATCCACAACTCAACTAATTAAACCCTAATTAAATCCTAAGTTACCCCAATTGCCCTATTACAATATCATAAATTTTAAAGATAATTTTATCAATATGAAATAATAAAACATGCCACAATTCTTATTTTCATCCTGCATGACAAATCTTCAACAATTGTGAGCCAACATCCGGTGGGATGGCTACTCTGTGATGGTGGTGATATCAACTTTCTAACCACTTTTGGAGGCTGTTGTAGAATTCTTATCCTGGACATATTACAAAAGTCCAGGATCTTAAACTGCATAGTGTGGGAAGTTGGAATATTAGGCTTTTGAGATTATTATATGATAAGCAGACGATTATAAGAGATTTCTAAAATTCCTATATCCATAACTGGTGTTTCTGATAGATTGGTGAATGAATTAAAAATTATTCTCGAATTTATACAGTTCGTGATGGTTTTAAATTGCTACCGAAAGGCTCAAGTTCTTCCAGGAATGCAAACTGTAACAACCTTAAAGTTTAATAATTTTTATTTATGTATGGATTATTAAAAGAAATAAAAGAGTAGGGATGTAATTGAAATATTTTAAAGATGAAAATGAAAACTTCTTAATTTTTTGGGGTCAAATTGTAATTTCCTAAAATTTTAGGGGACAAAATATAAATAATAAAATTTGCAAGAATTTTCTCTAACAATTAGTAAATTGATAATTGGTCCTCCATCATTTATTAAAAAGAAGAAGAGAGAGACGGAAAGATTTTTGGAGTGAATGAATAGTGAATAGTAACTTTCTCTCTCTAAATCTGAAATACTTTCGAACATCCGATCTCAAAACTAAGGGTACCATTGAATTCAGTATGAGGAGTACTACGATATTGACCAAATAATTTTTCAAATCGGCCAAAGAATCGCCGTAAATTGAAAGCAGAAAATTTTAGAAAAATGTAAACTCTGAAACTCCTATTTTGAGACTTCAAATTGAAAATCTGACACGAGAGAGACGAAAAGATTTTCGGGGCGAATAAATAATGAATAATAACTTTCTATCTCTAGATCTAGAGTACTTTCGAACATCCGATCTCAAAACTAAGAGTACCACTAGATTCAAGATGAAAAGTACTACGATATTGACTAAATAATTTTTCAAATCGACCGAGGAATTGCCATGATCGGAAATAGAAATTTTTTAAAAAAGGTAAATTCTGAAACTCCTATTTAGAGACTTTAAATTAAAAATCTAACACCATATATGGATTCAGGAGATAGATAAATCCTAAGATATGAAATTTTTTAGTCATCTGACAACTTTTTATGCATCGTGAACAGTAAATCCACCCCGCATGAATGGTGATTTCGGTAATAAATAGTATTTTCGACTGTGAATAGTACCCATAAGTTGACCAGTGTTGACCAAGTTCCTAAATGTCAAATTTTGCAATTTCGGAGTTATTTTTTAGGTTTTTGGACTCTCTGAACTCGTTTTTGAGGTCTATTTGGTCAAATTTGAAATAAAAAAGTGTATTGTAGGGTTGTTCAACCTGGAGCCTTATCTTGTGAGTAGATAATTCTTTCGATAACTTACCCTATGCTCTTCTTGAACTTTAAATGTATAATTGGTTTTATTTATAAGTTATTTATACTTTTATATATATCTTAAATGGATTAAATTACTTGATTTGCTTACTATCTGACATATAGTTCAAGAAGAGTATGGTTTTAAAATGAATTTTTTGAACTCATTGAATATGTGATTTTAAATGTATTTATCATCATATGGTAAATGAAATATATTGTGCATGTGGCATTGATATATATAAAACTATAGAATTGCCTTGAAAAATGGCATGTATATGTGATAACTCTGATTGGGAAGTTTTTGACAGAGGAATTATACTGAGACTAAAAATTTTGTATTATACTGAAATATTTGTTTTGAACGGTATGGCATATGTGCAAATATGATTTATGGAAGAATTTTATTGGAAACATTGTTTGCTATCAGTAGGTAATGTTAGCCCGAATGCACCTTGACACTTCAGCTAGCAGGGGTGGTACTAACCTTGTGTGACGGCCAACATGCAGGATATGATATGTGAAGGAGAGCGGGATACCTTTTATATGGGTGAGATGCTAACTATATGATATGTGATTTGCCCTTTCTTGTTGTGTGCTTGAGAAATTGTCCATATTAGAGTTCCTTCGCATGTCCTCTTGAATGGTGGTAGGACAAACTTTAACTGAGATGTTGAGTTTAGGAAAATCTTACACCACCAAAGTACGAAAGGGTTTGAACTCTAATATGGTAGTTTGGAAATTGAAAATGCCTTTGATACTCATTTTGTTTTTATGCTATAGGGCATGGACACATCTATCTTAAGGTATTTCACCATGTCAAACATATATGTTTCATATTGCTGCCATAACATGTTGACGATATATGTACATATGTGTTTAGTTCTTGAATTTATTAAAACTCTAAATTTTAATATCTAAATTTACCAAGCGTTGAGTAATTTAGTCATTCCATCATTTTACTTTTAACTACTATTAAAAAAGTCATGATATGGCTCGTTAAGTATTCATTTGATATGTTAAATTTAGCATGGCACAACATCTTAACTTTTTGAGTCACCATTTCTTAATAAAAAAATTAAATTGCTTTATTAGTCCCTTAATTTATTTTTCCATTTCGTTTTGGTTCCTTAATTAAAACAATTTCTCTAAAACCCCTTAATTTATAAAATATTGCCGCTTATATTGTAAACTTTAAACCATAAAATTTAAACTCTAAAATTCGAAATCCTAAAAATCAAAACCCTAAATCTCAAAACCCTAAATAGTAAACTCTAAATTTTAAATCTTAAACTCTAAATTCAAGATCCTAAACCTCCAAAACCCACAACCATAAAATTTTAAAATTGAAACTCTAAAATCCTATACACTAAACTAAAAAACCCAAACACCAAGACCATAAAACATTAAACCCTAAACCTAAAACCCAAACATCAAATCATAAACCAAAAAATCCAAAAACTTAGAGCCTTAAACCCTAAACCTTAAAACTCAAAACTCAAAACTTTAAACTTAAAAACCAAATACAAGCCTCATACCTTAAAACTCTAAAATCCAAACCCAAAAGTCCTAAATCCTTAACTCTAAAATTGCAAACCTCAAAACCTAAAATCCAAAACCAAAAATGTCAAACCCTAAACCTCAAAACTCCAAAACCCAATTCCCAAAGCCCTAAACCCCAAATCTCAAAACTAAAAAACCCTAAACACAAAACACTAAAACCCAAACCTCAAAACTCTAAAACTCCAAAATTCAAACCAAAAACATAAAAACCCTAAAACCCAAAGCCAAAGACCCTAAACACCAAATCTTCAACATGCCAAAACCCAACACCTCAAACCCCAAGCCTTAAACCCTAAATCTTAAAGTCTAAGCTTTAAATCCTAAATCTCCACACCCTAAACCTCAAATATCAAAACCCCAAAACTCAAATCCCTAAACTCCAAAAACAAAAACCCAAATACTAAAACCTCATAATCTTGAACCCCAAACTCTTAAACCAAACCACAAACCATAAACCTCAAAACCCTAGATCCAAACCATAAAACTCAAAGCCCTAAACCCTAAACCTCAAAAATCAAAATTTTAAAACCATAAAACCCTAAATCTCAAAATCATAAACACCAAACATCAAACCCCCAAACTTGAAACCCATAACTCTAAAACCTCAAAACTCAAAAACCCAAAGCCCTAAACCCTAAACCCTAAATCTAAAAACCCCAAAACCCATAGTCTTTAGCCATAAACATCAAAACTCAAACTCCAAACTACAAAACTTTAAATCATAAACTCAAAATCCATAACTCTAAAGCAATAAACCCTAAAACCCAAAGCCCTAAACCCTAAATATCAAAACCTAGCCATAAAACCATAAACCCCAAAATAGAATACCTTAAACTCTAATCCTTATAACCCTATATCTAGAACCCTAAACCCAAAACTTAAAAAACTAAAACCCCAAAATCACAAATCTCAAACCCTAAAACTCCAAACCTCAAAGCATTTAACCCTAATCACTAGACCCTAAAATCATAAACCTTAACATGTATATTAACAAAAAAAGAGAAAATACATGTTAGGGTTTATGTTTTTTGATTTAGGGTTTAGTGTTTTAGGTTTTGGCATTTAGTGTTTGAGGTTTATATATGGTTTAGGGTTTTAAATTTTTGAAGCTTTCAATTTTGGGGTTTGAAACTTTGGGTTTAGAGGTTTAATGCTTGGGATTTAGGGGTTGTGTTTTAAGATTTTGAAATTTTGGATTTGGGGTTTTGGTATTTAGAGTTTTGAAGTTTTGAGGTTTGGAGTTTTTAGTTTAGGGTTTAGGGTTTTGTGGTTTTGTTGTTTGGGTTTGAGATTTGGAATTTAGGGTTTAGGGTTTTAAACTTTAGGGGTTTTAGTTTTAGGTTTGGGGTTGGATGTTTTGTGGCTCTAGTGTTTAGGGTTTTGAAATTTAAGGTTTAAGGTTTTGCAGTTTGAGGTTTGATATTTTTTGGGTTTAGGGTTTTGGATTTTGGAGTTTTGAAATTTAGGGTTTGATGTTTTGGGGTTGAGTGTTTGGGGCTCTTGGTTTTAAGGTTTGGAATTTTCTGATTTTGGGTTAGGGGGTTTGAGCTTTGGTGTTTAAGGTTTTGAGGTGTGGGATTTAAATTTTTTGCATTTTGGGGTTTGAAGTTTTGATTTTTGGGTTTGGAGTTTAGAGTTTTGAGGCTTAAGATTTTGAAGTTTTGGTAGTTGGGTTTTAGGCTTTAAGGTTTTGGATTTCGGCTGTTTGATGTTTGAGGTTTAGGGTTTAGAGATTTGGGGTTTAGAGTTTATGGTTTAGGGCTTGGGGCTTGGAATTTGAAATTTGGGTTTGGGGTTTTGAGGTTTGGATTTTAAGGTTTTGAGATTTGAAGTTTGTGGTTTAGGGATTTTGGAATTGGATGGTTTTGGAGTTTTGAGGTTTTTTGTTTTGGATTTCTTTGTTTGGGGTTTTAGGTTTTAAGGTTTTGAAATTTGGGATTTGTGGTTTTAGGGTTAGATGTTAAGGATTTGGGGGTTTAATGTTTGGGGTTTGTGGTTTTTTAGTCTAGGTTTTATGCTTTTGAGGTATGGGGTTTAAGTTTGAGGCTTTAGGTTTTGGGGTTTGAAGTTTTGAGATTTTTGAGTTTTAAGGTTTAGGGTTTTGTGTTTAAGGCTTTGGGTTTTGAAATTTTGAAGTTTGGGGTTTGGTGTTTTTAGGTTTTAGGTTTGAATTTTGGAGTTTTTGGATTTTGAGATTTGTGGTTTAGAGCTTTTGGTTTTGGGGATTTCAGTTTTAAAACTTTATGGTTTTGGGGTTTTGGTTTAGAATTTAGACTTTAGAGTATTGATTTAGGGTTTATAATTTAGAAGTTATGATTTAGGGCTTTAGGTTTTAGAGTTTTGAAGTTTAGGATTAAGAGTTTATTGCTTAGGGTTTTCTTGTTGTGATGTTTCGGGTTTAGAGTTTGTGGTGTTAGGTTTTATGGTTTGGAGATATATGGTTTGGGGTTTAGAATTTGGTTGGAGGGTTTATGGATCAAAATTTAGGGTTTAAAGTTTTATGATTTAAGATTTATCGTTTAGGGTATAAGTGGTGAATTTTTTTAAATATTTAGTAGGCATTCCACTTGAATAAGTAACAAGAATTCTGACCAAATATCTAAAAGGCATTTTGCCCCAATGCCGACATGTGCTGGTTGACGCATGGGGTTAACACTATCCATGCTAGCTAGGTTTTAAGGTACACCAAAGTTAGCATTTTTTATTATTAACTAATAGTATTTTTGAATAAAACTCCTGCCTAAAGAAAGTAGTGTATTAAAATTGAATTTACAATTCAATAAAAATGAAGAAAGTTTTATTTAATAGTCTTTCTATCAATTAGATTTATACTAAACCCGTAATATAGTTCACATAACATCAAAAATTGTTTTTAGTTAAAGAAATAAAACTAAATAGAAAATAAGTTCATGGGTTAATGGGGTAATTTGTCTTTCTTTTTCTTTTTTTCTTTTTTATAAAAAGGAATGATGATTGAACAAGCTGAGTTGACATGCTAAGTGGGCACTTGACAAGCTACATTAGCATTTTTTTAACGTCACACAAGGATTAAATTTTTAAACTATTGATAAATTTGAAAATTAAATTCTGTAGTGACATAAATTTAGAGACTAAAGTTTAAGACCTTAACAAATTTAAAGATCAATTTGTAGGTTTACTAAAAAAAATTACTTTGTTAGCTCAAACACGCGCCAAACTCAATTTAGATATGACACTGACACAGTTTAGAAACAATTGACAAAAAAAAAGCCAAAATAAATATAAAATGAGAGACTAGAAACATAATGAGATAAGTTCCTTTTTAAAGTTCTTTTTTGTGCATGAATAATATATTTAACATCTTATTTAGTAGATATTTTTTTTGAAAAAAGTTAGTTTCAGAATATATGATAAAATTGATTGTTTTTTTTGTAAGTTTATCACTAAATATAAAATTCAAAAAATGAGAATACACACACACACACATACATGTCTTGTTAAAGTTTATATTGTTTTAAGTGTGACACGTCAACGTGTTCATATTTGTATTGGTGTCCGTCCGTCATAGTTCTTATGAAAGATTAAATGGATATTCCTACTGTTGAGACTGCATACACACCATTTAAATGTTGAGCTCTCATGTCCTATGTGTCACCAAGATGTGGAAACAACCGATCATTTATTCATTCATTGTTAGTTTGCAAGAGCTGTTTGGTTTCGTTCCTCCTTTTCCATTAGAATCCAACATATTTAGCCTCAAAGTATATTGTACTGGCTTGAGACTTGGCTCAAGAGAATTGCCAAAAACTGAGAGCGAGCTTGCAGCAAGAGAATATGCTTTTTTGCGTTGATGCTTTAGTCGATTTGGTTAGCTAGAAATAAAGAAGTATTTAAGGGAAGAAGATCTTGTGCATATAGTACGTACTGTGCAAATGGGGAATTACTTGAGTAAGGAATGCTCTATTGCATGGAGACAAAGGTCACATTTTAACTTAAGGAATGATTTAACAGTAAGTAATATACAGTGTACGTCAATCATCAGTCAGTACCTATTTGAGTTGGTCAATAGTTTGTGCTTGCACGAGGGGTGGAAAGAGGAAGTTCCAGACCATTTTTATGAATTTGATGTGGATATCTGGTCAGCTAATGTGTGTATTGGGTCATGGAGATAATAGACGAATTAAAAAGGATCAAACATTTTCGGAAGGGGTAAGGAAGACTATTAGATTTTTCAGGGATGCTTAAAAAGAATCCCTAAGAGTTTGTTTCCAAAGTGTTAGAAAAGTAATAGAGGGAGGAAAGAAAAAGAAAAAAAAAGAGAAAGAGAGAAAGAGATGGAAGAAAGGGTGAAAGACCAACCTGTTGATGTTATACCCAAACTTGGATTCATTTGTGCTGACGGGCTTTGCCTTTCTCACTTAGGTTTCCCCTCAATGATTCTTTTTAACTTCCTTTTCCATCTCGTGCTAGCTACTTCAGGAGAAGGGACGAGAAATCGAACCCCCTTTCTAGCATACCCCTAGAACTTAAGGCCAGAGAGGTAACACTGTGCCACTAGGGTGATAGTTAATAAGGTTACTTTTTTATTTTTACCTTTAGTGGTGACAAAAGGTTGCCATTAGATTTTCTATGGCAAAATTTACTTGTCACAAAAAAAGGGCAACAACACATAAGTTTTCACCAAAGTCTTCCCACAATTTTTTTTTTGAAAGCTAAATTTTAGGTTATGGTGACAGGTTTCAGTGGCAATCAAGACATATCATCACAATATCACATAAATTTTTTATTTTTTGTGATGACTTTAGAGATTACCATTGGTATACTTAGTAACCACCTTCTAGTTGTGACGTTTTTAATCATCACATAAAAATTGCTATTAAATATCTTGTTTGTGAATTACTTATTAGAGCTTACAAATTTCATTTATGTTAAAACAAATTTTGAAGTATCTATTATAAGGACAACATTACAAAGCATCTATGATAATTAAATCCTTGTTATTACTATATAATTATGGTCCCTTTTTCATTTTCGCCATCTCGTTTTCTAGTGTTTTGTAGGAGTTGGAGGGCAATTCAACCGACAAATGTTGATAAATAACCATGAAAGCAAAGTAAAAAAAAAAATTGAAAATAAATTAGTGTCACTAAATAGAGCAATTGGAAAATTCTATAGTGGGCCTATGAAAATGAAATTAAATAATATTTATTTAAAAAATACTCCAAATAGCACATTCTTAAAATGGAAAATAAAATTAATTGAAAAGAACAATATTTATATTATTTCTCATGTATTTATGATGGAATTTGATGGGTGCCATGGCCAACTCCCAAAGAGTGTAAGGGGTGCAAGAAGTCCCATTGAAGCAGTCATTTGAAGCAATCTCATATGAAATTTCAGTTTGATGACCCCAGGCATCATACATACGGTACTTTGATCTATCTGGACAAATAGGCTTGCCTACCACGTAGCAAGGTTCTCTTACATTTGTGATTCCTGGACATTTTAAGCAACTATGAAATTAAAATATAAAATAAAAAGATAAAGATGATTTTATGAACACCTTGTTGTTTCAAGAATTATCCTAAAAGAAATTTGCTTACCATATTTTTCATGATTTTGCAGAATTGACTTGGATATGTTGACTCCATCATATATTGTAAATAATGAACCAAAGAGTTCAGATTGTAACTCTAGTAGCCTTAGAGGAAGCTTGTCCGCATAGTACCTTGATTCACAATTTGTATATTCATAGGGCTCACAAAATGTAATGCCAGACACCAGAAACTTTCGTGCTCCAAGATTATAAAGTGTCTAAAAAGGATTAAAAAATAAAACATTTTTCATCTATAAACCTTTATGTAGGTTGTGAAAAATTCAACCCTATTATTCATCCTCTTAAGGTTTTAAATTGTGGTTGCAGTGATGGCAACTGCTGAAAAATTTATAATATGCTACCAAATATGACCATTGCGGACTATGATGCAGCTATTGCAACAACAATATTACAAACCACAATTTATAACCTTGCATGAGGCCTCTAATATATGATAGAGCAAAGTAAAATAATGTAAAATGAACCTTGATATGTTTTGAAATTTCGTCGAGGAGGTAATCTGCAAAACTTTGTGGAGTAAATTTTTGCATAATGTTGCCATTCACAGCATTATTGTAATCATTAAAGCCAATAAGGAGAAGGTATATGGATTTGGCTAAATGATTTCTCAACTTCTTTTTCTTCTTTATTGCCTTCGGAAGATCTCTCGTTGCGGTTAGGGTGAAATATCTGACTTGTTGCACTAGAGACAAACATGCTCCCTTTTGGCATAAAACAAAATATGAATTTTAAAATATGCTCTTAACAGAAGGGAATACAAGATGAAAGTGTTTTAGGAGTTTCAATCTCTTACTGCTCTAGTTGTGTTTAAGATTCCACATGCTCCTGATGCATAGTTTATTCCAGTAGTTATTTGATTTCTTTCACAATCAGAGAGATTCAAATATGGAGGAGGCATTGGTAAGCCCAAATTAATAGCTGCAAAGGGAACAACAGATGCCACAAATGCTGTATTATTGGAGTAATAAGCAAATGAATAAATTTTTTCACAATCTAGTATATAGTTTAAAATTTAAATTGTGTTTGAGCTAATTACTGAAAAATACAACAAAATATAACCATTTCGAAACTTATAAGCCTGACATGGTTCTAAAACCTACTGCAATATCAATATGACGCTCAATTGCAATTGGCAACTGCAATTTAAAACCCAAATGTGAATAATTGAATGAGTAATCTTCATCTTGTAGTAAACTTACCAGCAAAGTCAGCCCCAGTTTTGCCATTAGTGAATCGACCCCTTATATTATTAAGATCAATACCAGAAGGCCACACATTGGCCTTGGCTGGTGTATTCAGATGGTTGTTGTTTCCAGCGTCTACACCTGAATCACCAAAAACATACACTGCTGGTACCAAGGAACGTTTGCCTTTGGCATTGACAATGAGAAGTTGGAGAGCAATAAAGGACAAAACCATCAACAACAATTTTGAACTTGCCATATCTTCTTGAATATTTTACCTTACCGGTGAATGGCATTGACATAATGAGATTCCATAAACATATATAGGGGAACTACTAATCTTGTAGGCAAAGAAAACAAAAACGAAGATAAGCTATATATATATAAGTCGATTTAGAAGTAGTGAAGGAAAACAGCGGTACTCATTTGAATGTTTTGCAATTTATTTTGACAAAATTAAAAAAGGAATTTTGAAACTAATAAGATGGAATGGAAATGAAACAAAAACGAGTAGACAAAAGATGGGTTGTTTTTTTTTAGTTTTGCAACCATGCACTGTTGCAATGCACGAAAAATCAGGTTGTGATTTGCGAGCTATTTTTGGTTATTTATATACCTAACACATTATATTTAGACGCAACTAACCACAAGATGACAACGCATTATAAACAATATATTCTAATTGCGACAATGTAAATTGATAAAACAACATGGATGAGTTGATTGTTCACTCAACACTAGATTCGATTTTTAAAATTGAAATGAAATATTCACGTCCAATTTTCAATTTCTATTGAATTATGCTGTGCAGAGCTTGACCTCACAATAAATCGAGTTCTTAATGATAGGCTATTTTAAAATTTGTGCATATATATAAATATGTATAAATTTTTAAAAATAATCTAGCATGATTCAAGGGCAAGAGATCAAGCTCTCCACAATACAATCCACCTCTATGTTTATATCGTTTTTTTTACTTCGTACTCTCAAGATTTTGAGGCCTTCTTTATAAAATTAATAAAATGAAATTATGGCAATGAGCTATAGACTGAGCATGACTTAATTCATTGTCTAAATGGAATAAAATATTTCTAATTTATATATTATAATATTTTAAAGAGTGAAGTTCTTGGACAAAAAAGTCCAAGAATACGACAAAACCACATTCCTTTTCTATTCTCTCCATTTCCTTTGCAGAAATTAAAATGCTCATCACCATCAATATATATATTTTTTTTATCAATTCTATATTACTAAATGAAAGTAAAACAAACTAGAGGGTGAATTGGTTTTAACAAATACACTCTTTTTCAAAAGACAAAGAATAAATAAGATAGAAATACCAAAATATGATTTTAACCAAATAAAACACTTAAAGATGCTGTAGAAAGAAAATGAGATGTCAGAAAATTTACAAACAGCAAATATGCAAAAATAAAATAATAGAAAATAAAGAGATTAGGTAGAAGAGCGGATATTTATCCTGGTTCAATCATAAAGAGGCTTGCTTCTAGTTCCCTTGACTCTCAAAGAATTTTATATCTTTGGTTGAGTGGGTGGGGTATATGAGAAAATTAAGAGAATCTACCATCCCAAGTCTTTGTAATTTATGCATTTTCTAACATTTTCACCCAAAAAAGAGGTAAGAGTTAACAATTAGAATATATAATTATCAAGTTTATTTGCAATTTTTGACTAAATGTTCTAGTTAGCAAAAAACAATGGTTGAGTGGGTGGGGTATATGAGAAAATTGAGAGAAGTGATGAGAAATTTTTCATGGCATCAAAAAACAACATAGTCGTCGAAGTGAGCTCTTCATTTTCATCACTAAAGCTTTTCAATGGTATTGTACATGAAACCTCTTGCGTCGGCACTTGAAAATGGACAAATAGAATGCAAATATAAGCAAATACTCAATATAGCTCGTGTTTTGTAATTTCAAGCTAATATTCCTATTGAATTTTGAGAAGAATGTATCTTAACTGTGGGATATTTGATCAACCACGCCTAATCATAATATTTCTTTCTATTATGATAGGTGATATTTATGGCAATCACAATATTCTTAATATTTTTCAGATTATTCCTTAATATTTCTTTCTTTTAACTTCTATTATTCTTTATTCTAGCTCTTTGTCTCCTTCTCCATATTATATGCCAACTTCTGGAAGGACCTATATGCATTGCTCAAAATATTGTCACTGTGCAAGAAACTTTTGGTGAAAATAGTCGTGTTTCTAAGGAGAATAATGTTCAATTTTCTCAATGTTTCGTGATCGACCATTGTGACCACCAAGTGATCACACTGCCTTTTTTTTTGGTGACTACTTAACGGTCACAAAGTGTGACCATATTTTACAAAAAAAAAAAATTTCTTCTCAAATATTTTTTAAAAAAATTACAAGGCTGTTGTGTTGGCTAAACAGTGACAGCTTGTAAATGTTATAAAAAAAAGATCAAGGGGAGGACACGTGCACAACGGTCACAAGGTTTCTTTTATTTTTCACTTTGTGACAGCTTAGTGGTCACAAAGTTTTTGCAATTTTTATTTTTTGTTTTTGGTGGATAACAGCTTTATTTTGTATATATACAGTAAACGGTCACGACTCTATTTTTTATTTTATTTTCAAGATGGAAAAATATATACATATATAGCACGAAAAGGTTTAGACACTATTTTTTTTTAAGAAATATATAATCCAATGAAATCTTTGCTTTAGCTATGCCTAGATTTTATTTCAAAGAATAGGCTTTTTGTAAACTCTGTTGGTCCAGAAAATTACTAACACTTAATTACTATCAGATAATAATAAAAATTTATTTATTAAAAAAATAATTTAATAATAATAATAATAATAAAATAATGCAACATGCGTGGGTTGCAAGTCACTACTGAGAAAGCATCTTTCTTACTCAAATTGTCAAAAAAACATCATGCACTTTGAAAAATTGAAGTGGCGTTTTGACTTCATGTCTTCTTTAATTGTGCATACTAAAGACTCATTGTTCAAAATTGTCCGTACAAACAAATAATTTCAGACAAAATTAATTTTATATTTAAAAATTTTAAAAATTTACAGCCTATTTTTTTTTAAAAAAATGTCTAACTAAATAATTATTTTAATCTATACCTTTTGCCAATGTGTAGATAAGTTAATTGAAATAATCGAAAATTGAGAAAACGCGATGTTTCCTTAAAAAATTTTGGTGACAACTTAAAATTTTGTTAACTCTTGGTTTGTGAGTTGCTTTCTACTTTTATATGTGCGACTTTTTCCACTTTTATTTTCTCTTTTACTCTTGTTTTAGCGACAATAGACCCCACCATTTTTGTGAAAGCATTAACTTTTTTTGCAAGGTCCTGATGTGGAAGCATCTTTCGTACACTCAGGCTGAAGACTTACGGTTCATTTTGTTTAAGTGTGAAGACTAAAGACTTACTGTTCATTTTTTATTATTATCAATTCTATATTACTAAATGAAAGTAAAACAAAAGAGAGGGTGGATTGGTTTTAACAAATATACTCTTTTTCAAAAGACAAATAATAAATAAGATAGAAATACCCAAAATATGATTTTAACCAAATAAAACACTTAAAGATGTTGAAGAAAGAAAATGAGATGTCAGAAAATTTACAAACAGAAAATATGCAAAAATAAAATAATAGAAAATAAAGAGATTAGGGAGAAGAGCAGGTATTTATCCAGGTTCAATCAAAATGGGGCTTCTAGCTGGTTCCCTTGACTCTCAAAGAATTTTATATCTTTGGTTGAGTTGGTGGGGTATATGAGAAAATTAAGAGAATCTACCATCCCAAGTCTTTGTAATTTATGCATTTTATACACCCAAAACTGAGGTAAGAGTGAACAATTAGAATATATAATCATCAAGTTTATTTGCAATTTTTGATTAAATGTTCTAGTTAGCAAAAAACAATGGTTGAGTGGGTGGGGTATATGAGAAAATTAAGAGAAGTGATGAGAAATTTTTCATGGCATAAAAAAAAATAAAAGATATAGTTCTCTTCATTTTCATCACTAAAACTTCTCAATGGTATTGTACATGAAACATCTTGCATTGGCATTCTAAAATGGATGAGTAGAATGCAAACATAGACATATACTCAATATATATAGTTCGGGCTTTGCATTTTCAAATTATTCTTCCCATTGAATTTTGGGAAGAATGGATTTTATTTGTAGGATATTTGATCAATCACGCCTAATCGTAATATTTTTATTATGATAGGAGATATTAGGAAATATTTGCGGCAATCATAATATTCTTAATATTTTTCAGATTATTCCATAATATTTCCTTCCTTTAACTTCTCTTATTCATTATTCTACCTCTTTGTCCCCTTCTCCATATTATATGCCAACTTCTGGAAGGACATATGTGCATACTGATTGTGTTGCTCAAAATATTGTCACTGTGCAAAAAACATTTTATTGAAAATGGCTGTGCTTCTAAGGAGAATGATGTTGAATTTTCTCACTGTTTCGTAACCAACCATTGTGACCACCAAGTGATCACACTGCCTTTTTTTTTTCTCACTTTGTGACTACTTCTCCGTGGCAAATTGTGACCATATTTTACAAAAAAATTTCTTCTCAAATTTTTTCTTTAATTACGAGGGAGTTGTGATCGCTAAACAGTGATAACTTGTAAATGTTATAAAAAAAATCAAGGGGAGGACATGTGCACAACAATCACAAAGCTTTTTTATTTTTCAGTTGATGATAGCTTAGTGGTGACAAAGTTTTTGCAAATTTTATTTAGGGTCTGTTTATAATTTATAGCTTATTAAAACTTATTTATCAGTACAAGTATTTTTATGTTAAAAAAATAATATTTGAATAAGTTTAAATAAGTAATTTATCAATTTTTAATAAATTAATTTTAACTTATTTTATAAATCAATTTTTTAAATTTATTAAAAAAAGTCTTTATAGAAGATCAAATTTACATGACCAAAAAATTATTTTATATTTTTATAAGTTAAAATTCTATCAAAACTATATCATTTATTTTTTTCCTCTTATTAAAACTATATTCAAATATTTTAAAAAAATTTATAAATTTAAAAAATATTTTTTTAAGTATATATTTAAATATTAAATAATTTAATTTAAAAAAAATTATATTATAAATTTTTTTTACATAAAATTTTTTTTATAAGTATTTAAATAAATTATTTATCTAAATTACGTCTTATTATTTTTGGTGGGTCACAACTTTATTTTGTATATATACAGTAAGCGGTACGACTTTAATTTTTTTTTTTAAGATGGAAAAATATATACATATATAGCACAAAAAGGTTTAGACACTTTTTTTTAAGAAATATATAATTAAATGAAATCTTTGCTTTAGATATGCCTAGATTTTATTTCAAAGAATAGGCTTTTTGCAAACTCGGTTGGTCCAGAAAATTACTTACACTTAATTGCTATCAGATAATAAGAATAATAATAAAACGATGCAACAAGCGTGGGTTGTAAGTCTCTATCGAGAAAGCATCTTTCGTACTCAAATAATTAAAGAGCATAATACACTTTGAAAATTTTTTGTGAAAGCATTAACTTCTTTTGCAAGGCTCTGATGGGAAAGCATCTTTCGTAGACTCAGACTGAAGACTTATTGTTCATTTTGTTTAGTTGTGAAGACTAAAGACTTACTGTTCGTTCAACTTCCAGACTCCCTAGTCCTATTAAGTTGTATTGTTGCCTTAATTCCTCCATCATCCATATTGACGTTCTCAGGCACGACGAAGACTAGGCCTATTCTTGTGCACTTTGAACCTTGCAATTGCCAACTAGTTTACAAGGAAAAAGGTATTATCATCATCATCTTCATTCTTATGGACTGCAATAACACAACATTACTGCCCTTGGTAGTTTAGTTCTTGAAAGCTATTCTTTCTTCTTTTATTTTGTTTATGTTCTGCCTCGACTTCATTTTGTTCAATAGCAATAGACCTAACTACTGCAGGTTCTGCGGGAATACTAGAGTTCTGATTTATCGAAGAGTATTCAAGACCACTTTTGATCTTGTTTCTGTGTAGTAACAGAACGGAATCATCTCAGTTTTTTTCATATTGGAATAGCTAACTAACCAGAATATGGGTGCGGCTGCTTCATCATCTTCATCTGCTGCTCTTCCTTCCAAAAAATATGACGTGTTTATTAGCTTTAGAGGTGAGGACACCCGCAAAAACTTCACTAGCCATCTTTATGAAGCTCTCTACCAAAAGAGTGTAGAAACTTACATAGACGACAAACTTCAAAAAGGAGAGGAGATCTCCCAAGCACTCATCCAAGCAATCCACGATTCAAGTGTATCTCTGGTGGTATTCTCAGAAAACTATGCATCCTCAAAATGGTGCCTGGACGAGCTCACCCAAATAATCCAATGTAAAAAGGAACAAAACGTTATACCTATCTTCTATAAAGTTGATCCATCTGATGTTCGCAAGCAGAATGGGTCTTACAAGGAAGCATTTGCAAAACATGAGAGGAACAACCCAGACAAGGTGGAAATGTGGAGAGATGCTCTTGTTCAAGCTGCCAATTTAGCAGGGTGCGACTCATCGACCTATGGGTAATTGTTCATTCTTTTTAACTGAATCTTCTGAATTAATGCATGCTTATCGATTAACTAGTTTTGTTTTTTATTTTGCCTTTTTCTTACGACACTCTTTGATTCTTTCTTTATATATTGTTCATTCTTTTCCATATTTTAGGAATGAATCTGTACTTATTCAAGACATTGTCAAAAACGTTTTGCAAAAACTGGGTCCTATGTATCGAAGTGCATTAAAAGGTCTCGTTGGAATTGATGAAAACTGCAAATGTATTGAATCATTACTAGAAAAAGCCCAAATAATTGGAATTTGGGGCATGGGTGGCATAGGAAAGACAACCATGGCTCGGGCTGTATTCACAAAATTGTCTTCCCAATTTGAAAGTTGCTGCTTCTTAGAAAATGTGAGGGAAAATGGACTAAATTATGTACATGATGAACTTGCCAAGGAGCTGTTAAAGGGAGAAATTTTTTGTGGTAGCACTTCAAGAATTTTAGGATCTCTACGTAGAAAACTTAGTTGTAAAAGAGTTTTCATTGTGCTTGATGATGTAAGTAGTTCAGAGGATTTAGACAAGTTGGCTAGAGAATATGATTGCTTAAAAGAAGACAGCAGAGTTATCATCACATCAAGAGATAAACAGGTGCTTATCGGAAAAGTTGGTAAAATACATGAAGCCAAGGCATTGAGTGATCCTGATGCCCTACGGCTTTTTAGCTTCAAAGCCTTCCACAAATATCCTCCAGAAATTGGATATGAACAACTGTCAGAAAGGGCAGTTACTTATACCAGAGGAATTCCATTAGCTTTAAGCGTGTTGGGTTCATTACTGTATTCCAAATCTGTAGGAGAATGGGAAAGTGCATTGAGAAAACTTACAAGGACTCCAGATGAAAATATACAAAAAGTGTTAAAATTGAGTTATGATGGATTAGATTATGAAGAAAAGGAAATGTTTTTGGACATAGCATGCTTTTGGAAGGGTGAATCTATAGGATACGTAATAAGTCTATTTGAGAGCTTTAGCTACGAGGCAACAATTGGCATAAGTAGACTTTTAGATAAAGCTTTAATAGCAATACATTACTCCCAAGTACAGATGCATGACTTGATACAAGGAATGGGTTGGCACATTGTTATTCAAGAGAATAAAGAACCTGGAAGACGCACGCGATTGTGGGATCCTAAAGATATCTACGACGTGTTGAAATATAATAAAGTAAGAGAAAAAATACCTTTTTCTTTTTTGGAGAATCAATAACTTTATTTAAAATAAATAAGAGATATATCGTTGAAAAATGCATTAGAGTTTTATTGTTTAATTGTATTCTATATTTTATGTTTTTCAGGGCACTAACAAAGTAGAAGGAATGATACTAGATATGTCTCAAATAAGAGAAGTACAGTTGAGTGCTGATACTTTCAAAAATATGCCTAATCTTAAATTTCTCAAAATGTATTCCTCCGAGAGATCAAGCAATGTATACCTTCCATTTGGCCTTGAGTCTTTTTCTGATAGACTAAGGTACTTTTATTGGGATAGATATCCTTTGGAGTCTTTGCCATCAACTTCCTGTGCTGAGAACCTTGTTGAACTAACCATGATCGATAGCCGTGTGAAAAAACTTTGGGACGGAGTGCAGGTGTGTTCGCGTGTGTGTGTATTTATATTATATATTTTTTATTTTTTTTATTCAATTAAGATAGGAAGGCTTTCTCATTTAATGTTTCTCTTTTAATTGTTACAGGATTTGGTGAATTTAAAGAGAGTAAACCTTATAGGATCCAAGCAATTGGTGGAGCTACCTGATTTCTCTAAGGCGCGGAAACTTGAAATGTTATATCTCCCTTTCTGTGAAAATTTATGTAATGTTCATCCATCGATATCATCTCTTCCCAAGCTTCATTTTTTGAAACTGAGTGGATGCTCTAGTCTAAAGAGTCTTCGTTGTGAGAGGGATTTAGAATCTCTATATTTCCTCGAAGTCCAACGATGTTTTAGTCTCAAGGAACTTTCACTGTCATCAGAGAAAGTAACATCTTTAGAGTTAGAAGATACAGGAATTGAAATTTTGGACTTGTCAATTGAGTGTCTCAATAAATTTAGGGAGCTAGCTCTGATTGGTTCAACACTGGAGAATCTTCCCATAAACAAGATATGTTGCTTCACATCTCTTGAGTCTCTAGAAGTCTCTTCTTGCAAACTAGTAATCGAGAAACCAATAGTACACAAACTATTTAATGCCTTACGTTCTTTGCATAATCTAATTTTGGATGAATGTAGTAACTTGGATGAACTCCCTGACAACATCAGCAACTTATCATCTTTAAGGATTCTATCTCTAAAAGGAAGCAATGTAGAGAGCTTGCCTTCTAGCATCAAACATCTTTTAAAGCTGGAATACATATGGTTGAGCAAATGCCGGAGACTTCGGTCTCTACCACAACTTCCACCATTCCTTAAAAATTTATTTGCTGCCAACTGTACATCACTGGAGACTGCATTCACCTTATCAACTAATCACAGGATGGAGCTTGTTTTTCTAGTAAATTGCTTGAAAATGGATGAACATTCACTCTGGGGTATCATGGTAGATGCTTATTTCTCATCGACGCAGCGTGCGTATCTCACTGCATCCGGCCTCGGGTATTATTACTGCGGTGAAGGAACTAAGTTTTTTTACCCAGGAAGCAGAGTTCCAGAGTGGTTCGGACATAATCGGACAACAGAAGCTTCCCTAACTATTGAACTTGCTAAACCTCTTGATAACTTAATGGGTTTCATTTTCTGCCTCGTTCTTCCTCAATTCTTCTTAACGGACCGGGTTGCAAAAATTTTAGAATTCCAAGTTTTCTTGGAAGATGGTGGAGAGGTTAGACGTATGATTGCACAGGGGTATTTGGATTCCATGTCCCAGACCGCGGATTGGCATCACGTTTCCTTGAATTCGGATCACGTTTTTCTATGGTATGATGCTTCACTCTCTGAAAGCATATTATATGAAGTTAAAGGAAAACAAGATGAACAGGGCACAGCGTATAACCCAAAGGTTTCATTTGAATTGGAGTGTAAGTTTTGTGATTGCTTGATCAAGGAATATGGTGTCTACCCCGTTTATGCCTTAGAAGATCACGATTTAGTTGAAGAAGTGAATTTGCATTTCAAGAAAAAGAAATGGACAAAAACCAAGGGGCATCTGGTTATTAATGAGGAAGAACAACTCCCTCCAAAAAAGAAATTGAAGGTAGATATAGAAGACATTGAGATCGATCAGAAGCGCAAGGAGTTAGATCAGAAGATTGAGGAGTTAATACTCGGAACTATTGGAATCGAAAAATCCAATGGCTTCACCAGAAACAGATTTTCTACGATTTCTTTATAGGTATCTCTCTCTCTAACATTTTATCATTAATTAAGCTTGACTTTCTAATATATATAACATATGTGGCCTGTGAGAGAAAAAGTGTAGTCATGTAACTGTAAGAACTGTGTTTTTAGTTAATTGCTTTGATCTGGTTCTTTCCTGACTTTGTTGTTCTCCTCACTTTTTTTTTTTTACTGTCTTCATACTTGTATGACCAAACCATTTTCATTGTAGTTTATAATAAAAATATTGTATCAAATGATAAGCTGATATTGTGGAGCTTAAGATCAAAGTATTGGCAAAATCATCAAACACATTAAGATGGTCCAGTTTCATGATTTAGAATTACTTCTCTTTTCATAACTCTCATTATATTTTAATTATTGTACACATTTCAAACAAGGCAAAGTAAGGTTAGCCTTTATCAAGCATTTGGTTATAATAATCTTTTATGTTCTATTCTCTATTTTTTGCCAACATTGGTGGCTTTGTAATTTAAACTTTACTTTGAAAGCCTAATGTTAAAGCTAACAGTTATCTCTACATGTTGTCATAAATGCAATTGTAGATTATGATAATAGGAATTTCTTCTGCAATCCAATAATTAAAACTAAATAAAAGAAAAGGATTATAGAACAAAAAGGTAAAAAAATAAAAGTAAATTGCTTACAAAACATTTCCTTATTATTATTATTTCACATTAAATAGTGTTGCATGGTTCCCTTCACACTCTTCCCGTAAAGGAACCCTGCACCCAGTGATGTCTTAGGTCAATTACTGTAGCAAGTTTGGAGCATTGAAGCCCCACTTGGAATGCCATAATTAACTGTATTGTATCTTCTATAGACTCTTGAGTGCATACGCCTTATGGTCAAATGTACAATGGCATTTTACTCTCCACATGTGGTGTGTTGATCACTGCAATTGAGAATTCAGTTGCGTGTGGACTAGAAGCCAATGTTGTTTCTTGTAACTGACCTTTTATTGTATATGTTTCGTTTCAGGACGTATCTGCGTGCATCAGCATTTCTTGCGCGAGTCAGCACTTAGAAATTAGCAGCTTGATCTCTATGATAATTCTGTTTGTAATAATAGAAGCATTTCCCAACAGTAAATTGAGGATTCAAATATTTGGTAATTGTATTTAGTATTTTGATAGTACTGCAGTAATAAGAAAGTTGGTAGTTTGGTGTTACAGCTAAATGTATTTTGATACGTAGTCCACTGTTAATCACCTGTAGTGCTTTTGTGCACTTGGAATAGGAAACCAGCAAAGCTGGTTCTGCTACTTCTACTGATTGACGTCCCTAACCGACATAGTAATCTTATTAAGAAAATGAAGCTATATGGTATGATTTACTTGTTCATTTTGTTTCAGTTAAATGTCTCTCAAATTATACGGTCATTGTTTGCTAGACCAAGGTAACTTCATTGGAATGGATACCTTTTGGACTCTCCGTCACCAACTTCTTGTCGGGAGAATTGGGTTGATTCTTATATGCAGTTGTAAAGCCATGTTTAAGAAATCCTATTTTGTCATCAGGTACTATTTATTATCCTACTCTATATAGGCACTGTGAAAAAGGTCAAGTTCTTGTATCCATATGAAGTAAAAAAATTGTACATTGTGTCCAGGTACTATTTCTTGAATCATTTAGATCCAAGTAAGAAGCATTCCCTCAACTCAACAAGTTGAAGCTGGAGATGAATTGGAGGCTCAGCTCATGAGAAGGAACATTGATGAATTGGATTTGCAACTCATTCCTTCTGAAAATTGTAAGCAGAGTGAATGGAAGAACTTGGGGGGGGGGGGGGAATCTCATTATCATTTCTGAAACGCAATGTCTGTCAGCATGTACCAAGTTTTCCAATTTTTCAAATAAAATTTAATTACTTCAACGCTTTCTATCACTAATAGTTTTTAGGATTCTATTTACTGTTTTACTTTATCATCCCGTATTCTATAATCTGATTGACTTTAACATTATGGAGGAGATTACAACAAGAGAAAGTAAGTTCAAGACCAAAACCACACTTTTTGTTAAGTGGGTTGAGAAGCAACCTGAGTGTAAATAAAATTGAGCTCCTGAAACTCTAGTGCCAACTTCTCATTTTGGTCATGCAAACAAACATGCCTTTATAAACAATACCTTCATGTGAAAACTAAGAGTAAGAACCAACAAAAAGCTACCTCTTTTTTTCACAAAAAAAATGAAGAGACAATAAGCTTACCACTAACAAATTCTCTTCTCTGCACTTCACCTTATTCATGTAGCACCTCAATATCCTGCTTTTGTTAGCTTGGTCTTCAATCTTCATCACTACCCTTGGACAGGTTTTTACATATCTTCTGTTTGAATAACAAGTGTAAAAAAAAAAAAGAAAGAGAAACTAAAGAAAAATCATGAAGAAAAACTAGAGGAATACTCTTGATGCATCAACTCAGAGAAATAAGGCAGGACTCCTAAGGACAATGCTATGCTGCAGTAACAATATAAGGAATGGAAATGACCAATACTCTTCAAATGTATTTCTCCTTGTGCAGCAGCTTTTAGAACCAGCTCTTTTTCCCCGTTAGTATGCTTATTAACAACAGAGCATTGGGGAATAACCTCCATGAAATATGGGCATATTCACATTTGTTTTATAAAAATTTGATTTAATTATATTTATCAATATTGAGGTTTTTAAAATCTATATTTACATTATATTTAATTTTAATTTATACAAAAATCGTCTTCATTCATAAAATCGTTAATGAAACTTATATTTTATGTATATTTTTTGTTAAAAATTGATAAATAATTCAATTAAATGCAATATAAATCATTAAAAGATATTATAGTTTTTTTTTAAAAAGAGTGTGAGTTTATGTTTTATAAGTTTCAGGGGAGGTTTTAATATATATATAATTGAAACTAGAGGAAGTAAGTGTAATTTTTACAAATCTCAAAAGTGAAAAATGTAATTTACTCTAAAACTTATAATTCGAAGAAGTTATATAAGAAGTGGAGTCAAGTAGCATGATTAAAGCGTTAAATCACATCTTGAAGTATATTGAACTTGAAGAGTATTCAGGTTTAGTTTATCAAAAACTGAGTAATTAAACTTTAAAACTCAAATAAGTTAACAATATAAATATTAATTTACCATAAAGTACAGCACTTTGTGTAATATACTACAGAAATTTATATTTTGTAAGAAAAAAATATATGTTTTTAGGACGGGCCAAGCTTAAACTTGTTTTGAAAATAAAGTCCAAACCTCTATTTTTTTTTTTTTTAAGATTGGGATTGGTCAGGCCGAGCAAGCCACTCTGCTTGTGATTCGGACAACCATATGAATTCATAATAGAGGAAAAGAGAGAGAAAAGCTAGAAAATGTAAGAATTGAGAAGAACTCCACCCACATAGAAAGGCATATCCGAAAGACACTGATTAATACCCTGCATAAAGTTTGGAAATTCTCTGCAGTTCCGCTTAAACTTTTTTTTCCCCCTCAAATGATTTTGATTTATATTGTATCTCTGTGACTTGCAATTAAAGTGAGCATGTGAAGACTTATTAAAATGTTTCTTTACCGGGAGAGATAGAAAGAAAATTGGATTTGAAGGACCTAATAAGGTGTTGAAAACTAGTTCTTTCAAACATTAGCGGGCAATTTGACAATTTCACAAATAAAAAATATGCACACAAAGAGGAATCATGTTATGAAAAGATATATACAAAACATACTTCCCCTGTAAATAAGATGAACCTCCCTGTTAGGACCCAAGCCCAAGAGGAGAGTTCAACCAAACAGACTAGCCTATTAGGTGAGAGAACCTCTCAAGTTTAAATACCACCCCACAATGGGTTGTTTCACCAATGTGGGACTTGTAACATTCCATTCTCCTTGAGAAACCGGACGCCCACAGACGGCCCACTCTTGGCTGCCTACTCAGAGTGGCTTTCACTCTGCTTGTCAGGTAGCCCTTTCCCTGATCGCTCCTTTCCAAGGTTGCCCCCTTCCATTGCGTTTCTGTCTCTCAATGAAAGTACCAATGTTAGGACCTAAGCCCAAGAGGAGAGCTCAACCCAAAAGACTAGCCTATTAGGTGAGAGAACCTCTCAAGTTTAAATACCACCCCACAATGGGTTGTTTCACCAATGTGAAACTTGTAACACTCCCTCTTATTTTTTGCTATTGGGGGGGGGGGGGAGGGGGCTAGAAGTAGAATCCAAATATGACATCCTAAATATAATAACAATGACATTTTTCTCTTATAAAAAAATAACAAGAAAATTAAAAAGTTGATTTCAAAAGCCAATAGAAATAAAAAAACAAAATCATGAAATGAAGTATTAGATTGAATCAGTTAATAAAATAAAGAGTAAATTAATAATTTAGTTCTTAAATTTATAAATTTACTTAGTTTTAATTTTTGAATTCTCTTAAATATAAAAAAAAATATTAAACTTGTTGCATGCTATTATTTTAAAGAATAACATGCAATGAATTTAATATTTTTTAAAAAATTAACAAAATAATTAATATATAATAGGTTGATAATTTTAAAAATTAATTTGTGTATTAAAAAAATTAGAAATTAAAAATAAATGAATCTGTAAGTTTAAGAATCAAATTATTAGTTGAGTTATAAAATATAGATAAGTGGCCACAAAATCATCTTTGCTGTGATATCGTAAGAACAGGAAGACAACAATGGAGCTGTGGGATTCCATTTGACAGAACAACACCAAACAGTCTTCACATTTTTCTCAAGATACATAAAACTTCAATTCCAATCTAATTCAATGAAATCTTTGTTTTATGCCAAGATTTTACTTCACTAAATTGCTATCAGATAATAATAATAATAGTTATTTACTTATTAAAGACAGAATCATATATTAATTATTAAAAAAGAAAACAATGTAACGTGCAGCTCATGGCAATTAATCAAGCAGAAAACCTTTGTTTAACTGAAAGGTTTTCCTAATAAAACAAAGGAGACAAGTGTTATTTTGGAATGTGGCATGCAAAGATATTTTGGTCCAATGTATTAATTCTGAAGCTTAAAGATAGTATAAACTATAAGACACATCAAAAGCCAAATTAGAGATAATATTTAGTTTAAATTATTTTATTGTTCTCTTAATTTATTTATTACTTTTAAATTTTTTTTGAAGATGATATAATTTTTGAATAATTAAATTGAAAAAAATAAAAATTTCAAAAATTGAATTAAAAATATCATGTATCTTTTTAGGTATCAAAACAACTATTCACTTAAATATAATACTTTAAATATCTTAACTAAAAAAGATATAAATTAACAAGCACCAATCTCTATTATAAATATAATGATTTGAGGATGATGACACAAAAACCAGCAGAACCCCATGGATGTGAGACAGTTGCAGCACTACGTCTAACAAGACTAGCACGGCAACACTTCAGTGGACTCAAATTGTCAACTTTGTGAAAGTATTGTAAAAATAACTTTTCTGTGTGTCTTGTGTTCCTCAAAGACATTGTTTATATACAAGCTAAGGAGCCTATGATTACGCTAATTACTATTATTCCGCCTAACAGAAAGGCTGAGAAATGGCCTGTGTCTATAAACAGGTCAACTATACAGATATACCAATCAGTCCCAATATCACGTCCTATTATCACGGAACTAATTACAGTTGTGGATTCTGAATCCTAATACCCCCCCTCAAGTTGGTGCATGAAGATTCTGAATGCCCAACTTGCCAAGAAAGGAAGAAAACTGTTATCGTCCCAATGCCTTAGTGAGGATATCTGCAAGCTGAGTAGTAGTAGGAACATAGAGCGGGCGGATATTATCTTTGAAAACCTCATCCCTAACAAAGTGGCAGTCTACTTCGATATGCTTCGTACGTTCATGAAACACTGGGTTTTTGGCTATGTGCAAAGCTGCTTGACTATCACAATGAAGGTCCATGGGTTTGTCGTGAACGACACCTAAATTGGAGAGAATACCCTTTAACCATTTTAGCTCACAGGCAGTTGCTGCCATAGACCTATACTCAGCTTCAGCAGAGGAGCGTGAGATAGTATGTTGTTTCTCGATTTTCCAAGAGATGGGAGAGCCACCAAGAAGAATTATCCAACCAGTAACAGAGCACCTAGTAAGAAGACAGCCGGCCTAGTCTGAATTGCACCACCCACGGAGCTGCAAATCACATGCACTACTCAGAAGAATGCCTTGGCCTTGATTGCCTTTCAAGTAGCGAACCACCTGAAGTGCAGCGTCCCAATGTTCTTCCTTAGGCTGTTGCATGAATTGAGAAAGAGTATGAACACTATAGGACAACTCAAGTCGAGTAAAACACAAGTAGATCAGACGTCCTACCAAGCGTCGATATGGCTCAAGATCTTGAAGGAACTGCCCTGGTGCCAGTGACAAGTGATGATTCTGTTCTAAGGGAATGGCAGCTGGTTTAGCACCAAGAAGCCCAACTTTAGAAATAATATCAAGAGCGTACTTACGTTGGCAAAGAAAAAGACCAGTAGAGATTCAGGCAACTTCAACACCCAAAAAATACTTTAAGACACCAAGATCCTTCATGTGAAAACAAGTGTTTAAATAGGTTTTGAACTACTGGATAGCTGAGGAATGGCTACCAGAAATGATCAAGTCATCAACGTAAACCAGAACGATAAGCTGCACTCCCTTTTGGTGCAAAGTGAATAGTGAATAGTTAAGATACGATTGTTGGAAACCATAAGCTATGAGTGCTGTAGAAAGCTTGGCAAACCAGCAACGCGGAGCTTGCTTTAAGCCATAAAATGATTTTCAGAGCTAACACACCATGTTTGGATGCGATACTATAAACCCAAGAGGCATTTTCATAAAAACTTCATCTTGAAGATCGCCATGCAAGAATGCATTATGGACATCCATCTGGTGAAGTTCCTAAGCTTTCGATGCGGCAACAGCCAAGACAGTGCACACTGTAACCATTTTAACGACTGGTGCAAATGTCTCAGTATAGTTTACTCCTTCCACTTGATGGTTTCCAAGGATTACTAGCCTCGCCTTAAAACGTTCAATTGTCCCATCGGAATGATACTTTATTTGATAAACCCATTTGCAACCGAGAGCTTTCTTTCCGGGTGGGAGGCACTGCATTGTCCAAGTATTATTCTTTTCAAGGGCTTGAATCTCGTGCTGCACATCATCTCTCCATCGAGCATCTTTGACGACTTTATGAAAGTATACTGGTTCTTTTTCTGCAGCAATAGCTGCAAGAAAATGTCTATGGGGCAAAGAAAATTTATCATAGTTCACATAGTGAGTTAGAGGATAGGGGGCACTTGAATGATGTGATGAGGCAGATGAACAAGAGGAAGGGCTCAAATTTTGAACTGTGGTTGTAATATAGTCATGCAATCGAGTATATGGACGTTTAACATGACACCCTCGCCCAAATTGTTCATTCTCATCAGGTATGCATGAAGATGACACTAGTGGAGTTGGGTCAGGAGGAACTAAAGCGACAACTATTTCTTGGTCATGTTCATCTTCAGGATGTGCTCCCCCTTGACTCCAACACTCATCTCATGTTCGTGTTCAGATGCTTCTGCATTAGACTCATTTGCGGCACGTACAATTTCTTCAGAATGGTTTTGAGGAATAGAGGTGCCAATGGAAATTGTGTCAATGTGCGAACATGGTCCAATGTCTTCTTGGACAAAGGGAAATTGAGCTTCAAATAATTCAACACCCCGTGACACAAAGTATTCTTTTGTCTCAAGATCATATACTCGCCAACCTTTCTTCCCATAGATAATATCCGACAAAGACACACTTACGCCTTCTACTGGCAAATTTATCTCCTTTTATGCCTTGATTGTGTGCATAACATAATGACCCAAATACCCGTAAGTGAGCACAGGAAGGCAGCTGACCATGTAGCACTTCATATGGAGTTTTGCGATTCAAAACAGTGCTCGGAGTGCGATTGATCAAGTATCCTGCTGTCAATATGCACTCTCTCCAGAATTCAATAGGTAGGTTCCCTTAGAATCTTAAAGCTCGTGCTACGTTAAGAATATGGCGATGCTTTCTCTCTACTTGTCCATTTTGTTGTGGTGTTCTGGTACAAGAGGTTTGAAAAACAATTCCATGTTCAAGAAAATAATTCGTCAGGCATAAGAACTCTGTTCCATTGTCGCTCCGAACAGTTTTAACCTTCTTGTTATATTGTCTTTCCACCATAGCGAAAAAATTCATTAGCGTGCGGGATACTTCTTTCTTATCAAGTAACAAATATATCCATACAGCCCGCGAGCAATCATCCACAATAGTAAAAAAATACGAAACACCACAAGAAGATGGAGTTCTATATGCTCCCCATAAATCACAATGTATCAATTCAAATACATCAGAAGCTTTATAATCACTTAAAGGAAACGTATCTCGAGTCTGCTTAGCCCTTTGACATACATCGCAGGCTTTATTCATTAACTTACTAACTTCTCCATTACTACAAATCATCTTAACAATCTTTGCGGATGGATGTCCCATGCGCTTGTGCCACAATTCTGGTTGGTTCACACCTTCAGCTTTGTAAGCTTTCACATTGGGAATTCCTCGAAAAAAATAGAGCCCATCCCTTCGTTCACCCGCACCAATCAGCATCCTCGAGGTGTGGTCCTGTATAATGCACAAGTTAGTACTGAACTGGACAATGCAATTTGATTCATCTATGAGCTGTGACACAGAGATCAAATTACAATTTAAACTAGGCACATAAAGCACGTTTTTCAATTTCAAACCCCCAGTAAAATTTACTATTCCTTCCTTAGTTGCTGTGATGAATTGTCCATCAGGTAGTTCAATTGGGCACCCAGCCATCTCCCGTATATCACATAATTGTTTTAAACTTCCTGTCATATGATTGGATGCCCCAGTATCAAGAATCCTTGAATTTTGTTTATCCTTACCAGCCATGCTTTCATTCGATTTTGCCTTTGAAGTATATTGCTCGTTGCTTAATCCTGTCATTCCAATTTGTTCTCCATCTGTACTAGCATTGGGTCCTAGAGTCTGCACAGCATTAGCACATATAGTGCTACTTTGTGTGCGTCCAGTGTTAACTCCAGCACGGTGTTGTCCCCTACCTCGTCCATTTACCTTGCCTTCACCTCTCGGATGATCACCCTACCAGTCCGGGTATCCAATCCGTAAGAAATAACTTGCTTCATCATGACCAGATTTATTGCAGTGCTTGCATATTACTGACTTGTTCTTTCTCTCACCACGCCCTTTCATCCTGACACCTGTTTGAACAGCCAGAGCCATGACTTCCTGTCGTTCTTCCTTAGCACGTGTTATAGTTCTCATTCTTTCCTCCTGTACTAGGATAAAATATATCCTGTTCAAAGATGGTAGAGGATCTGTAGCTAATAAGTTGGAACGAACTGTTCCATAGATTGCATCATCCAACCCCATCAGAAGTTGATGGATTCTCTCTTTTTCACGTCGTTTTTCAAGTTTCGCTGCAATATCACATTTGCAGCCGTCACAAGTACAGATTGGTACTTGTTCATAGTTGGCCAAGTCATCCCACAAGGCCTTCATCTTCCCATAATAAGCCACCATAGTCATTCCACCTTGTTTGCATTCTGCCAACTTTGATTTCAGTTGTTGAATTCTTGGACCATTCACAACTGAAAATCTCTCCTTGATGTCTTCCCACAACTCCTTGGCATTGTCTATATATGACATAGTCGATCAGAGGGTAGGTTCCACCATGTTCAGGATCCATGACACCAGCATGGATTGAACTATCCACCAATCTTCCATTATGGAAGACTCTCCTTCGGGTTGGTCTATGGTTCCATCAATGAAGCCCTACTTTCTTCTTGCTCTCAGTGATGTCCGCATAGCTCGAACCCATTCCTCTTAGTTTTCACCTCGCAACTGCACCTGTGTGATCACGTTTCCAGGATTGTCGTTGGAGTTTAAGTTGAAGGGCGATGGGTTTTTCTTGCTAGCATCAAGTTTTGATTGCTCTGTTTTTCCTGCCATAGTATCCACCGTATGGCTCTGATACCATGTAAAAATAAATTTTCTGTGTGTCTTGTATTCCTCAAAGACATTGTTTATATACAAGCTAAGGAGCCTATGATTATGCTAATTACTATTTTTCCGCCTAACAGAAAGGCTGAGAAATGGCATGTGTCTATAAACAGGTCAACTATGCAGATATACCAATCAGTCCCAATATCACGTCCCATTATCACGGAACTAATTACAGTTGTGGATTCTGAATCCTAATAAGTATCAACTTTGTTTGCAAGTCTCTAATGTTAAAGCATCCTTCATACGCTCAAATTGTCAGAAAAGCATCATGGGCTTTGAACTAATAAGTTATTATGAACTGAGATAATAACACTTAAAATCTCTAAGTAACTTTTACCGTGAGTGAGGGGTTAGAATTTTGTAAATATATGGCAGTCTGTTCATTTGGTTATGAAGACTAAAGACTTACTATTCAGTCAATCCCAGACTCCTTTAGGCCTATTATGTTGCATTGCTTCCTTAATTACTCCATCATCTCTATTAACATTCTCATGCTCGAATAAGACTGGACGTATTCTTGTGCACTTTGAACCTTGCCATCGCCAACTAGTTAACAAGGAAAATGAAATAATTATGCCTTACAAGTTAAATATATTCATAATTTCTTTACAAGTTAAATATATTATATAAATTGGTATTTAGTCGACTGATTATAGAAAACTTTTTGCCAATCAACGGTGTTTAAATTATGACACATGACAAAGATAATTTTAAAAAATATTATTTTTATCACGTGTTATGATTTAAATATTGTTGATATCCACAGATAATGAACCAAATAATTTTTCATATTATATTTACATGATTAAGTTTTATGATAATATATATACACATTTTTCCTTCACATTTTATCTATGCTATCAAGAATTTTATGATTTTATTTAAAACAAGTGAGATTTATAAAATATGTTTTGAATCCAAAATTTTAGATATGAAGGTTTTGGGAGTCAACAAGAAAATAAAAAAAATTCTGGTTACGGGACTTTCTAATTTTATCCTTGATTTCATTTGGCATTCCATGAATAATCTTATAAAAAAATCTGATTTTTTATGCATTTTCAAAACTATCCTTTTGCCATTAAAAAAAAAGGAAACAGAAAGAAAAAAAGAAAAAAAGAAAAAGGGAGCAACAGCTTTAAACGTGAAGCATTTCGCGAAGGAGAAGGGAAGCTTCATTTGGCTCCTTCTCCACCTCACAGCTCTCTCTTTTTTCCTCCAAAAATTCAATCAAATCAAGCTTCCATCTTGGAGCTAAGTATCCCACCATACATTAGCATGAACGTCGCCCAAAATTTAGTTGGAATCGCAGAAAAACAGAAGCAGAAACAGTAGCGCGCTAGTTGAGGTTAGTGCTTTCAATATACCGAGTTGAAGAGCATAATGGTGACCGGTTTTGTTTGGAGAAAAAGTGAGAAAAGTTTGAAAAGCATGGACTTGTGCACTTTGAACCTTGCAATCGCCAACTAGTTTACAAGGAAAAAGGCATTATCATCATCTTCTTCATTCTTATGCACTAGAATAACAATATTACTCCAGCTGGTAGTTTAGTTCTCCAAAGCTATTCTTTCTTCTTTATTATGTTTACTTTCTGCCTTGACTTAATTTTGTTCAGTAGCAACAGACCTAATTACAGCAGTTTCTAAGAGAATACTAGAGTCTTGATTTATCAAAGAGTATTCAAGACACTTTTGATCTTGTTTGTCTAGTAACGAAATGGAATCTTGTCAGCTTTTCTGATATTGGAACAGCTAACTAACCAGAATATGGCTGCTGCTGCTTCATCATCTTTATCTGCTGCTCTTCCTCCCAAAAAATATGACGTGTTTATTAGCTTTAGAGGTGAGGACACCCGCACCAACTTCACCAGCCATCTTTATGAAGCTCTTCGCCAAAAGAATGTAGAAATCTACATAGATTACAGACTTCACAAACAAAGGAGATGAGAGTTCCCTAGCGCTCATCCAAGCAATCCATGATTCAAGTGTATCTGTGGTGGAATTCTCAGAAGACTATGCATCCTCAAAATGTTGCTTGCATGAGCTCTGTAACAACCTCTCTTTTTTTCTTTATTATTATACAATATTGAGTTCACATACATGTCATTAATCAAAACAGACGTATAACATATCAAACACATAGATATTTACATCTTGTTTATTTTGGTTGACCAATTCCGGAGATACAGGTGCGGGTGGTTGCACCTTCACCGGGATCTGAGCCAACTCGACCACAAACATCTTATTTGATTCTGAAATCTGCCCAACATAAAGTAACTCGATCCAATGTGCACTAAAAGCTAGAGCCTTAGAAACAAAAGCTGCATAAATAATTTTGTGAACATGATATGGAAATATAGTGAGAATTAAATCCCAGTAAGTTCAACAATAAATTATCATCAGTAAAGCTCATCACGTCATGTTCAGCTGTATAAACTACAGAAAATATATTTGGTCACATGAATGCATTATATCTATGCACATAAGAATCATACTGTAATGATATGTATGATATGATTAACTATTTTCAAAATATCATATGATGGCCATCAACTTATTCTCATTTCAAGCTACCCCGGTAAGGGTGAGTATCCTCTACTCTCCGGTACGGGCTTTTCTCGCTCCGTCCGACATGGCCCACTTTCTCTTTCTTTTCTCATTATCATGATCATAACCGTTGGTAGGGCGTCCCCTACTGGTGCACCACACGGATTGCCATGTGACCATGCTCATTTCTTTTCTTTTCACAATATTAGCCAAAAATATGCTTTCAATAACAAGTATGTTCATCAAAATATAACTATTACCATAAATCATTGGTAATCATGCCATGAACATAACCATTTCAAATATCACTTTATAAAATATTTCCATGTCAAAATTTCACACTTAAGATGGTAAGAAGTTCATACAATGGCAATGGCTATGGCTATACTAGTCATTTATTAAGATTCATCTTTTTTTTTAAATACTAATTTTATTTCTTTATTTTCTTGATGCAGGTTTTCATTCTATCTAACCTTCTCTTACTAATCAGAGCATAACTCCCTCAATTTAACTCTGATGTAGGTGATCTTGGTGTCCATTTCAAGATAAAACAATTATCTAAAACTATTATGTTTAACATTGTAGCGAAAAATTAAGAAACGAAGGTGATATTACTCCCTCAAAATACATGATAGTTTCTCTCGGATAGGTTCTGACCTTTACTGACTAATTAGACCATATCTCCCAAATTGGAACTCCAAATTGAGTTATTCCAGTTGGTAAAAATCCATGAGCCATATATCTATAATTGTTATGTTGGCGCGCTATTTTAATTCCCTACAGAATATTCCCAGAAATTCAAAAACTAAAACATTAATAACATACTCTTCCCTAAATAAACATTTTCTGACCTCTGCTTACTAATTGGATCATATCTACCTCATATGAACTCCAAATTGAGTCATTCCAATTGGTAAAATTCCATGAGCCATATATCTATAATTTTTATGTTGGCTCGCTATTTTAATTCCTTACAGATACTTCCCAAAAATTAAAATACCAAAGCTATCCTAACATATTTTTCCCTGATGACCCATTTTCTGACCTTTGTCTACTAATCGGCTCATATCTCCCTTATATGGACTTCAAATTGAATGATTCCAGTGCCTAAATATCCATGACACATATTTATTTAATTCTTATGTTAACCATTTATTTTAATTCCTTATAAATTGTTCCCAAAAATTAAAATACCGAAGCTATCCTAACATATTTTTTCCTGATGATTCATTTTCTGACCTTTGACTACTAATCAGACCATAGCTACCTCATATGGACTCCAAATGAAACGATTCCAGTGGGTGAAAATCCGTGACACATATATCTTTAATTCTTATGTTAACCATTTATTTTAATTCCTTATAGATTGTTCCCAGAAATTAAAATACCGAAACTTAAAATTCTGTCAACCATAGCCATACCCATGCAGAACTATCTACACCAACCTAAGTATTCAAACATACATCACATGCAAGATCAATATGTAACATGATATAGCAACATCCATGACCAATCATCAAAGTTCTAAGATCAAAATCTCATATAAATATTATGAGTTTCAAAGGTTTTCTTCAAAAAGAAATATTGTTAAACTTACCTGGAGCACTTAGTCCCCTAGACTTCTCCTTCCTCTTTCTTCTTTTCTTCCTCTCCTTTCCTTACACTACCTTGCTTCTATTTTTGCTCTCCCTCACTTGGACGAAATTCTAATGTTGTAAGGGTGGGTTTTCTTATATAGACCCCCAAATAATTCACCTTTCATGATCATGGGCCTACCTTATCACAATTAGGATACACTTTGTTGAATTTTTGGAAAATAAACAACTTATGTTCTTGTCTTCCTCTTCCTTAGTCAAGATATGCATAGAAAAAGGAGATTTGTATTTTGAAAATTATGATGATATGTTCTCAAGATATGGGGCAAGATCCCTTTCATTTAGGGATTCATTTCCTTTTTCTTTTGTCTTAATCAAGTATGATAGATTTGCCTTTTTAAGTGGCAAATTTCTAACCCTTGAATTTTTCTTACTTAACTAAAATTATTTGTGTAGGATAATGATGTTTTGTCATAATACTATGTATTATTACCCACTTGCTAAAGTTATGAATGTAGGATATAGATGTTTTTGTCCTAAAGCCTTGTATTATTATGCCACTTGCCAAAATGATGAATGTAAAATCACACCACTTGCTAAATTTTTGTCTTAATGCCATGTCACTTAATCTTGATTACACCAATATTTCATCACTTTAATTTTATTTTTATTTTTATTTTTCCTCTTGGGTTTGGGCTCATTCTTGCCCATTTTCCTTACTTTGGTTAAAATTCTTCCTTTCATAATGGGTTTGGTCACATTTTCATGATTTTTGGGCTACCGGTCCAATTTCTATATCCTAGTCCAAGTCTATGTTTTATTTCTTCCTTGGGCTATCCTATTGGCTTGCTAAAAATTCATGTGAAGTAGAAAAACTCTATATGAAGTGTCTATAGGTTAAAGCCCAATTACGGGTGGAGATACTAAACTTAGTAACTTTTGCTCTTAAATTAAGAAAAATTACCATAATCCAGATCTTCTTGAAATTTTAAGACATTTACTTACTTCACAAAAATTTATCTTTCTTTACCTAAGAATTTCACCTTTCTTTAACATGTTTATTTCTAATATTTCCTCTTAGGTTTTCTTTCTTTACCTATTCCATTAATATTAGAACATTTCTATGCATATATATAAGGTGAAGAATTTGTAAGGAAAATATCTAAAAAATTACGGGATGTTACAAGCTCAACCAAATACTCCAATGCAAAAAGGAGGAGGGCAATGGCGGATCTTCTCTCAGACAGGGGGGGGCAACCGCCCCCCAAGAAAAAAAAATCCTTTTATTTTTTTTTAGACAAAAAAGTTTAATTTGTAAATAAAATTTTATAACTAAAATTAACAATAAAAAAAAAGACAAGGGCCGCTAAAAAGTTGAGAAATGAAAGGCACCAAGGCAAATAATCATTAATTCTTGTTAAAGAAAAGGCATCCAAGGCGATATTTTTTTCTCTACTATGACCGAAAATATTGTCATTGCTCCTGGCTTCTGCAACATTAATTGCTGTAATTTTTTCTGCTTCATCATCTCTTTGACAAGCAACTGTGGTACTAGAGATTAGAGAGGAATCGGTTGTTGTCTTTAATGCTCAAAGAGTCAAGGTATTTTTATTTTTTTAAAATAGTTTCTCAATTTAATTTAGATCTATTTTTAACTTTACTTGATCATTCTCTTTTTTTCTATTTCTGAATTTTTGTAGTTTATAATTATTTAAAATTTTCTGTTTAATCTATCAAACTTAGCATCTTCATTTTTGTTATGTAAAAAAAGCATCCTCAAATTGTGCAGTCATGAGTATAATTCATTTTTCATAGTTATATACTCAATTTTCCCCACCAATCAAAATTTCTTAATTAATATTTCTGTCTTCTCACTTGAAGAGAGAAAAAAAAACAAAGATAATATATATATATATATATATATATATATATATATATATATATATATTATTTTTTATGGTTTAAATGTTGATATTATATACTATAGTGAGATTTACTTACTAGCACAATATTACTTTTTGTTATAATTTTGTTCAATCTTAGATAAAAATACTTAAATTCTATCTAATTTTCTCTTTTTTTTGTCCTTTCACAATTACAATAATTGTCAAAATTTCTAAAAAAAATTGTGAAAAAGAGTTAAACCTTAAGGAAAGTAGGCTTGGCATTGGCATCATATGAGAATTGTGTGTGCGTGAAGAGTTGAAAATATTGAAAATATTATAAAATAAAAAAAGAAGAATTAGAAAAAGAAGAATGATGATTGTCAAAATTCTCTTGGTGAATTCATCATGTTTTTTTTATTTGGATTTTGGTTTGATTGCATTTTCACTTACTTAAGTTTCAAACCCCTTTTCTTTACAAAATTTTAGTTCAGTTTTGAAAATTTATGCAGTAATTTCAATTTTGTGTTAATGATTGAAGAATTTGACCATCTATGACTTGAAATTCTGAGTTTCAATTTAGGTCTTAGGTTATGAGCCTATGAGTTATTTTGCATTTATATTATATTTTGGGTTGCTCTTCTATGTTTAAAAGTTTTAAGCTTTGTGTTAAGTCTTGGATTATAAGTTTAAGTCCAAGAGGTGTTTTCAAAGTTCATAAATTGTTATTTAGACTTTTAATTAAAAATTATGAAAATGTCTTTTTGGTATTTTTAAAATTTTCAAGATGTTTTCATAATTTTTAAAAAAATTTTAAAAATATATTTTTATAATTTTTTTTTAATTTTTAATAAAAATAAAAATTAAAAATAGACAAAGTAAATAGATTCTATTCTTTTTAATTTAATCTTTCAAAAAGGATTAAATTTTAAAAAATGTCTTTGCATTAATTTCATTGATAAGTATTTCACAATCTGCTTTGCTAATTAACTTAACCTTAATTACATTCATTTAAATTAAAATTAAAATATATGGAAATTAAATTAAAATAATAAAATATTAAGATATGAGAAAAATTAATTTCACTCTAGTATTGTGTCTCTTTCTTTTATAAATATACTGGAACACTCTTCAACTATTGAATTTCCCATCACAAACAACAATTATTTACTCTTGTTAAACACAAAAGCAAGAAACTATTCTAATAAACCTAATGGACCATTGCCCTTAAATTAGGGCAATAGAGGTTTTGGGCTGTAATTCAAATTGGGAACTCAATGAAGGGTCGGTGTTAGAAATTAAGAGAGGCATGTTCGCAGCAACGAGGGGAGTCTTTTGTCTAACTTCACTTTCTTCAGACACCTCTCTCGTTCTCTAATGGCTGACACTACTTCTAGGGTTTCTGCTTCCTTCTCCACTGGTTCTCCCCACAACGCATCTCTGAAGTGCGTGGGCACTCACAACGGAAGCTTCCACTGCGACGAGGCTCTTGGCTGCTTCATGATTCATCTTACTGATAAGTTCTCCAACGCCGAAGTTGTCCGCACTCGAGATCCCTAGGTCTGTTCACTAAATCCTTGATTGAGTCGCTTCTAGTGTTTTGTTTCTGAGAAAATATGGAGAAGGGGGATGCTTTACGATTTTATTATATTTCTTTTCGAAATTGTAATCAGTTTTGAGCTTCCCCCTGAAGCATGAGCTTGGTTGCAAAACTTTTCAGTTTCTAAAATGTAGTCAATAAACTTATGGGGGAGGAACTGGGATGGCAACGGGGCGGGGAGACCATCCCTGCTCTCCATCCCGTCCCCATTCTCCATCGTGGGGGATATTTTCTCCATTGCGCATGGGAGTAGGGAGACCACTGGTATGTTTACACTTTTAAATTTTTTCTTATAATTAACTAAAATTTTACGAAAATTAATTAAAATTTATAAAATAAAATAATATAGTCTTAAATTAGTCTGAAAATATCTTTTAAAATAAAATAAAATACAAAAAAAAATGGCGGTAAGCAAGAGGATGAGCAGGATGAGCAGTGTGTGTGACTCGGTATATCAATGTCAACAAGCGGTTGCAATGGAGTCTAAAATTGTGTCCACATTTTGGTGGGGCTCGCATTGGAGGGACCGACCTCTGGGAAGCCTCACATATAGGTTATGTTTGGCAAAAATAGCTGATAAACTAACTGAAAGTTGAAAAGTTAATTTTTAGCTGAAAGCTGAAAGCTGTTAAGCTAATTTATTGAATTAGAAGTGTTTGGTAAAATTAACTATTGAATTAGCTGATAAATGTAAAATGACATAAAATGTTATACTTATATAAAATTTATCATTTTTTGTTAGTAATTATATTTTATTATACAATCTCAAAAAATACAAAATAAATATATCATCTAAAATCCCACAATAAATTAGTAATATTATTGCGAATTTTTTTATTTCAGTAGATGCCTCTAAATTTTCATTCTTTGTGTCACTATCAATAATATTTAGAAATTCATTATGGGGTATGTAATTTGAATGTTGCATTCTTTGTGTCACTATCAATAATATTTAAAAATTTATTATGGGGTATGTAATTTGAATGTTGTTCGAGTATAATAAAAATAATGTCATCTTGTGAATATGATAGTGTTGGAATTTGAATAAAATAATAAAGATAAAAAAAAAATTATAAAAGCTATCAGTTAAAAGCTATACGCTACTTGAAGTAGAGTATGATAAAAAGCTATAAGCTACTCAAATAAGCTTATTTATCAAACACCTCTAATTTGATCAAACAAACTTATAAACTAGTCACATAAACTATAAGTTAGCTTATTTGACTTGCCAAACATACTCATAAAGGTCAAAGGTCCAAAAGCCTTTCAACGGCCCTTTTGGTAATTGGGCGTCCCTTTCCCTGAAGTGGAAATCGTTATCTTTTCTGAGTAGGGGAAAGGAGCCCTTGTGAGCTGGAATTTCTCAAGTTCTGCTCGCGATGGCTCGCAGGCCTGCGGATTCCGTAGTCCTCTTCATGGTTTTTTTTTTCACATCCCTTTTCTTCCTTGTCTCCTTTTTGTTCTGAATTTGAAACATCACATCTAAGCTCTAATTTGATGTTACTGTTGTTTGGTTTACATTTTCCAGGGGTTCCATCAAAAGCCAATTCAGAAAAGAAAAATTGCTGCCCAGTACTCACCAGGTTGGCATTTTGTTTCCCTTGCATTATCTGGGCTCAAATGAGTGGATTTTAAATCTAATGTTTCATTAATTTATTTTGCTTCAAATTCTTGGGGAGTCACTTGTCAATTGCATTTCTTTTTCTGCGTTACAATTGAGTTCCAGAGATTGGAAAAGGGATGAATTGGGTTATACAAACTATAAAGACTTCAGGAGTTCAGTATTTAACTAACTGGTTTATGAGTTTTGCTATTGTAGAATGGTACTGTATGAATAAATGTTTCAGTCTGTTTTTAATTAAAAAAATGGGCAAGAAAGTTCAATATAGTAATATAGAGCTTCAGTTCTGTCCCTGCAAGACGTTATGCAGTTCATGCTTTGTGTGGCATATGCAATGAATAGAGGGAAAAAAAAATCTTTGACTAATGTCTAGTAAACATCACCTTCTTTTCCAAATTGCTCAATTAGTTGTTAAAATATTAATTTGTCTGTCATTTTCTAAGCAAATAGATAACATCTCAGGCCAAAATTTCTTTCTTTTATTTAAAAGATTACAACTTTTCATAGAAAACAATTATATGCAAACTTTGTTTCCACAACTCCTTGCTGCCATTATCTGATGAATCTCACTTAGCCCTTCAAAAAAGGGATTTCCAGCATCAAGTTGCAAATGATTTGGAAAATTTTAAGAATACTGTTTTTTCATGGATCACAAGTACTATTTAAAAACCCCTGGCCTTGACGCTGTAAATGGTGCAGTGGGGTAAATACTATGCTTATGTTCAACTCTTAGTTGGTATGAATGACATGGGCGCCTATTAATTAATTGATTCTCATTCTGCTACAGGCTTATTTAATATAAATGGGGACAAGCTTATCCAGAAGGGGTTCAGGAATCAAAGGCATTTAATTCCAAGGAAGAAAATTACTGTCATACAAGCTGTAGCGGTTCCAGTTGCACCATCTCCAGCTGACAGTGCTGAGTACAGAAAACAACTATCTGAAAGCTATGGTTTTAAGCAAATTGGAGAACCGCTTCCAGAAAATGTGACTTTAAAGGATTTCATTGATTCTCTTCCTGAGAAACAACTATTTATATTATTTATGTATGACTTTGTGTTACGTATTAATATAATTAATACATTTTCAATGTAAAAATGTTTAATTCTTGATATTTTTATCTTATATAATCACTTATATGATAATTATTGGTTTGAGATAATTAAAAATTAATGTGGTTATATTTCTGGTCTTAGAGACGGAATTTTTTCTATCTTTGATCACTTCATCTGGTTTAGAGACGGAATGTTCTGTCTTTGAACCTAGAGACAGAAATTTTCCTTCTCTAAAAAGACGGAAACCCTAATTAAAATTAGAGACGAATATTTTAATTTTAGAGACGAAAATTTTCCGTCTCTAAATATTAGCGACCGCAGAATTAGAGACAAAAAAATTTTCGTCTTTGATTCCGTCTCTAACTTCTAGTAGTGTGTGCAGAGCTTGACCTCTCAATAAATCGAGTTCTTAATGATAGGCTATTTTAAAATTTGTGCATATCTATAAATATGTATAAATTTTTAAAAATAATCTAGCATGATTCAAGGGTAAGAGATCAAGCTCTCCACAATACAATCCACCTATATGTTTATATCATTTTTTTACTTTGTACTCCCAAGATTTTGAGGCCTTCTTTATAATAATAAAATTGATAAAATGACATTATGGCAATGAGTTATAGACTGAGCTTGACTTAATACATTGTCTAAATGGAATAAAATATTTCTAATTTATTATAATATTTTGAATGAGTAAAGTTCTTGGACAAAAAAGTCCAAGAATACGACAAAGCCAAATTCCTTTTCCATTCTCTCCTTTTCTTTTGCAGAAATTAAAATGCTCATTACCATCAATAATTTTTTTTATTTTATCAATTCTACATTAAAGTAAAACAAAAGAGAGGGTGAATTGGTTTTAACAAATACACTCTTTTTCAAAAGACAAATAATAAATAAGAGAGAAATACCAAAATATGATTTTAACCAAACAAAACACTTAAAGATGTTGTAGAAAGAAAATGAGATGTCAGAAAATTTACAAACAGCAAATATGCAAAAATAAAATAATAGAAAATAAAGAGATTAGGGAGAAGAGCGGGTATTTATCCTGGTTCAATCAAAATGGGGCTTGCTTCTAGCTAGTTCCCTTGACTCTCAAAGAATTTTATATCTTTGGTTGAGTGGGTGGGGTATATGAGAAAATTAAGAGAATCTACCATCCCAAGTCTTTGTAATTTATGCATTTTATACACCCAAAACCGAGGTAAGAGTGAACAATTAGAATATATAATTATCAAGTTTATTTGCAATTTTTGAATAAATGTTCTAGTTAGCAAAAAACAATGGTTGAGTGGGTGGGGTATATGAGAAAATTAAGAGAAGTGATGAGAAATTTTTCATGGCATCAAAAAACAATATAGTCGTCGAAGTGAGCTCTTCATTTTCATCACTAAAGCTTTTCAATGGTATTGTACATGAAACCTCTTGCGTCGACACTTGAAAATGGACAAATAGAATGCAAATATAAGCAAATACTCAATATAGCTCGTGTTTTCTAGTTTCAAGCTAATATTCCTATTGAATTTTGAGAAGAATGTATCTTAACTGTAGGATATTTGATCAATCAAGCCTAATCATAATATTTCTATTATGATAGGTGATATTTACAGCAATCACAATATTCTTAATATTTTTCAGATTATTCCTTAATATTTCTTTCCTTTAACTTCTATTATTTTTTATTCTAGCTCTTTGTCTCCTTCTCCATATTATATGCCAACTTCTGGAAGGACCTATATGCATTGCTCAAAATATTGTCACTGTGCAAGAAACTTTTGGTGAAAATGGTTGTGTTTCTAAGGAGAATGATGTTCAATTTTCTCACTGTTTCGTGATCGACCATTGTGACCACCAGTGATCACACTGCCTTTTATTTATTTATTTTGTGACTACTTAACGGTCACAAAGTGTGACCATATTTTACAAAAAAAAATTTCTTCTCAAATGTTTTTTTAAAATGACAAGGCGGTTGTGTTGGCTAAACAGTGACAGCTTGTAAATGTTATTAAAAAATATCAAGGGGAGGACATGTCCATAACGGTCACAAGGTTTCTTTTATTTTTCACTTTGTGACAGCTTTGTGGTCACAAAGTTTTTGCAATTTTTATTTCTTGTTTTTGGTGGATCGCAGCTTTATTTTGTATATATACAGTAAACGGTCACAACTCCATTTTATTTATTTATTTTTAAGATGGAAAAATATACACATATATAGCACGAAAAGGTTTAGACACTATTTTTTTTAAGAAATATATAATCCAATGAAATCTTTGCTTTAGATATGCCTAGATTTTATTTCAAAGAATAGGCTTTTTGAAAACTCTGTTGGTCCAGAAAATTACTTACACTTAATTGCTATCACATAATAATAAAAATTTACTTATTAAAGAAAGAATTAAATAATAATAATAATAATAATAATAATAAACAATGCAACATGCGTGGGTTGCAAGTCTCTGTTGAGAAAGCATTTTTCGTACTCGATCAAATTGTCAAAAAAGCATCATACACTTTGAAAAATCGAAGTGGCTTTTTCGACCGTGGGTTGCAAGTCTATTGAGAAAGCATCTTTCGTACTCAAATTGTCAAAAAAAGCATTATACACTTTGAAAAATTAAAGTGGCTTTTTTGACCGTGGGTTGCAAGTCTCTATTGAGAAAGCATCTTTCGTACTCAACTTGTCAAAAACACATCATACACTTCGAAAAAATTGTCAAAAACACATCATACACTTTGAAAAATCAAAGTGGCTTTTTTGACCGTGGGTTGCAAGTCTCTATTGAGAAACTTCATGTCTCGTACTCAAACTGTCAAAAAAGCATCATACACTTTGAAAAATCAAAGTGGCTTTTTTGACCGTGGGTTGCAAGTCTCTATTGAGAAACTTCATGTCTCGTACTCAAATTGTCAAAAAAGCATCATACACTTTGAAAAATCAAAGTGGCTTTTTTGACCGTGGGTTGCAAGTCTCTATTGAGAAACTTCATGTCTCCTTTAATCATCTTCTTCATTCTTATGGACTGCAATAACACAACATTACTGCCCCTGGTAGTTTAGTTCTTGAAAGCTATTCTTTCTTCTTTTATTTTGTTTACGTTCTGCCTCGACTTCATTTTGTTCAATAACAATAGAGCTAATTACTGCAGTTTCTGCGGGAATACTAGAATTCTGATCTATCAAAGAGTATTCAAGATCACTTTTGATCTTGTTTCTCTCTAGTAACAGAACGGAATCTTCTCAGTTTTTCTTATATTGGAATAGCTAACTAACCAGAAAATGGATACTGCTTCATCATCTTCATCTGCTGCTCTTCCTTCCATAAAATATGACGTGTTTATTAGCTTTAGAGGTGAGGACACTCGCAAAAACTTCACTAGCCATCTTTATGAAGCTCTCCACCAAAAGAGTGTAGAAACTTACATAGACGACAAACTTCAAAAAGGAGAGGAGATCTCCCAAGCACTCATCCAAGCAATCCACGATTCAAGTGTATCTCTGGTGGTATTCTCAGAAAACTATGCATCCTCAAAATGGTGCTTGGACGAGCTCACCCAAATACTCCGATGTAAAAAGGAACAAAACGTTATACCTATCTTCTATAAAGTTGATCCATCTGATGTTCGCAAGCAGAATGGGTCTTACAAGGAAGCATTTGCAAAGCATGAGAGAGATTTCATGCACAACCCAGACAAGGTGAAAATGTGGAAAGATGCTCTTCTTCAAGCTGCCAATTTAGCAGGGTGGGACTCATCGACCTGTAGGTAATTGTTCATTCTTTTTAACTGAATCTTCTGAATTAATGCATGCTTATCGATTAACTAGTTTTGTTTTTTATTTTTCCTTTTTCTTACGACACTCTTTGATTCTTTCTTTATATTTTGTTCATTCTTTTCCATATTTTAGGAATGAATCTGTACTTATTCAAGACATTGTCAATAACGTTTTGCAAAAACTAGATACTATGTATCGAAGTGCATTAAAAGGTCTCGTTGGAATTGATGAAAACTACAAATGTATTGAATCATTACTAGAAAAAGCCCAAATAATTGGAATTTGGGGCATGGGAGGCATAGGAAAGACAACCATGGCTAAGGCTGTATTCGAAAAATTGTCTTCCCAATTTGAAAGTTGCTGCTTCCTAGAAAATGTGAGGGAAAAATCTGAAAAGCATGGACTAAATTATATACATGATGAACTTGCCACGGAGCTGTTAAAGGGAGAAATTTTTTGTGGGAGCAATTCGAGAATTTTAGGATCTCTAAGTAGAAAACTTAGTTGTAAGAAAGTTTTCATTGTGCTTGATGATGTAAGTAGTTCAGAGGATTTAGACAAGTTGACTAGAGAATATGATTGCTTAAAAGTAGACAGCAGAGTTATCATCACATCAAGAGATAAACAGGTGCTTATCGGAAAAGTTGATAAAATACATGAAGCCAAGACATTGAGTGATCCTGATGCCCTAAGGCTTTTTAGCTTCAAAGCCTTCCACAAATATCCTCCAGAAATTGGATATGAACAACTGTCAAAAAAGGTAGTTATTTATGCTACAGGAATTCCCTTAGCTTTAAGGGTGTTGGGTTCATTTCTTTATTCCAAATCTGTAGGAGAATGGGAAAGTGCATTGACAAAACTTACAAGGACTCCAGATAAAGATATACAAAAGGTGTTAAAATTGAGTTATGATGGATTAGATGATGAAGAAAAGGAAATGTTTTTGGACATAGCATGCTTTTTGAAGGGTGAATATATAGAATACGTAATAAGACTATTTGAGAGCTTTGGCTATGAGGCAAGAATTGGCATAAGTAGACTTTTAGACAATGCTTTAATAGCAATAGATTACCGTCAAGTACAGATGCATGACTTGATACAAAGAATGGGTCGGCACATTGTTATTCAAGAGAATATTAAAGAACCTGGAAGACGCACGCGATTGTGGGATCCTAAAGATATCTACGATGTGTTGAAATATAATAAAGTAAGAGAAAAAAAATCCCTTTTTCTTTTTTGAGAATCAATAATTTTATTTTAGAATAAATAAGAGATGTGTCGTTGAAAAATATATTAGAGTTTTATTGCTTAATTGTCTTCTATTTTTTATGTTTTTCAGGGCACCGACGCAGTAGAAGGAATAATATTAAATATGTCTCAAATTAGAGAAGTACAGTTGAGTGTTGATACTTTCAGAAAGATGCCTAATCTTAAATTTCTCAAAGTATATTCCTCCTCGTATGAGAAATCAAGCAATGTATATCTTCCATTTGGCCTTGAGTCTTTTTCTAATAGACTAAGGTACTTTCATTGGAATAATTATCCTTTGGAGTCTTTGCCATCAACTTTTTGTGCTGAGAACCTTGTTGAACTTTGCATGGTGGGTAGCCGTGTGAAAAAACTTTGGGACGGAGTGCAGGTGCGTTCGTGTGTGTGTGTATATATATTATATATATTTTAATTTTTTATTCAATTAAGATAGGAAGACTTTCTCATTTAATGTTTCTCTTTTAATTGTTACAGGATTTGGTGAATTTATTGATAGTAAACCTTGTAGGATCCAAGCAATTGATGGAGCTACCTGATTTCTCTAAGGCGCGGAAACTTGAATCATTATATCTCCCTTTCTGTGAAAATTTATGTAATGTTCATCCATCGATATCATCTCTTCCCAAGCTTCATTCTTTGATACTGAGTGGATGCTCTAGTCTAAAGAGTCTTCGTTGTGAGAGGGACTTAGAATCTCTAATTAACCTCGAAGTCCACAAATGTTATAGTCTCAAGGAACTTTCACTGTCATCAGAGAAAATAACATATTTAAAGTTAGAAGGTACCGGAATTGAAATTTTGGACTTGTCAATTGGGTGTCTCAATAAATTTAGATATCTAACTCTCGATAGTTCAACACTGGAGAATCTTCCCATAAACAAGATATGTTGCTTAACATCTCTTAAGTCTCTAAGAGTCTCTTCTTGCAAACTAGTAATCGAGAAACCGATACTACATAACCTATTTAATGCCTTACGTTCTTTGGATAGACTATATTTGGACGAATGTAGTAACTTGGATGAAGTCCCAGACAACATCAGCAACTTATCATCTTTAAGGATTTTATCTCTAAAAGGAAGCAGTGTAGAAAGCTTGCCTTCTAGCATCAAGCATCTTTCAAAGCTGGAATACATATGGTTGAGCGAATGCAGGAGGCTTTGGTCTCTACCACAACTTCCCCCATTCCTTAAAAATTTATTTGCCTCCAACTGTACATCACTGGAGACTGCATTCACCTTATCAACTAATCACAGGATGGAGCTTGTTTTTCTAGTAAATTGCGTGAAAATGGATGAACATTCACTATGGGGTATCATGGTAGATGCTTATTTCTCCTCGATGCGGCATGTGTATCTCACTGCATCCGGCCTCGGGTATAATTACTTCGGTGAAGGAACTAAGTTTTATTACCCAGGATGCAGAATTCCAGAGTGGTTCAGACATAATCGGACAACAGAAGCTTCCCTAACTATTGAACTTGCTAAACCTCTTGATAACTTAATGGGTTTCATTTTCTGCCTCGTTCTTCCTCAATTCTTCTCAACGGACGGGGTTGCAAAAATTTTAAATTTCCAAGTTTTCTTGGAAGATGGTGGAGAGGTTAGACGTCTGATTGAACAGGGGTATTTGGATTCCATGTCCCGGTTCGGGGATTGGCATCACATTTCCTTGAATTCGGATCATGTTTTTCTATGGTATGATGCTTCACTCTGTCAAAGCATATTATATGAAGTTAAAGGAAACCAAGATGAGCAGGGAACCGCTTATAACCCAAAGGTTTCATTCCAATTCGACTGTAATTTTTGTGATTGCTTGATCAAGGAATATGGTGTCTACCCCGTTTATGCCTTAGAAGATTACAGTTTAGTTGAAGAAGTGAATTTGCATTTCAAGAAAAAGAAATGGACAAAAACCAAGAGGCATCTGGTTATTAATGAGGAAGAACAACTCCCTCCAAAAAAGAAATTGAAGGCAGGTATAGAAGACATTATGTATCAGAAGCGTAAGGAGTTAGATCAGAAGATTGAGGAGATAATACTCAGAACTATTGGAATCGAAGATGGAGACTAGACTACTATGCTTATGAGAAACAAGACGTGTTGGAATAACTGTCAGACCCAAAAATTCAATGGATTCACCAGAAACAGATTTTCTACGATTTCTTTACAGGTATCTCTCTCTTTAACATTTTATCACTTAATTAAGCTTGAATTTCTAATATATATATAACATATGTGGCCTATGAGAGAAAAAGTGTAGTCATATAACAGTAAGAACTGTGTTTTTAGTTAATTGCTTTTATATGGTTCTTTCCTGACTTTGTTGTTCTCCTCACTTTTTTTTCCCTCTCTTCATATTTTTCTTATTGGGGGGAAGGGGGCTAGAAGTAGAATCCTAATATGACATCCTAAATATAATAACAATGACATTTTTCTCTTATAAAAAAATTAAAAAGTTGATTGCAAAAGGCAATAGAAATAAGTAAAATCATGAAATGACATTTTAGATTGAATTAGTTAATAAAATAAAGAGTAAATTAATAATTTATTTTTTAAATTTATAGATTTACTTAGTTTTAATTTTTAAATTCTCTTTAAGTATATTAAAAAAATATTAAACTCGTTACATGTTATTATTTCAAAGAATAACATGCAATAGGTTTAATATTTTTTAGAGACTAACAAAATAATTAATATGAAATAGGTTGATAATTTTAAAGATTAATTTATGCATTAAAAAATTATAGATTAAAATTAAATGAATCTATAAATTTAAATACCAAATTATTAGTTTAGTCATAAAATAAATAAGTGGCCGCAAAATCATTTGTGATTTCGTAAGAACAGGAAGCCAACAATGGACCCGTGGGATCATCTTAATTAAAAAATAAATAAATTAATAAGCACCAATCTCTAATATAAATATAATGATCATTTGAAGATGATGACGCCAAAACCAGCAGAACCCCATGGATGTGAGACAGTTGCAGCACTACGTCTAACAAGACTTGCACGGCAACACTTTAATGGACTCAAATCGTCAACCTTGTGAAAGCATCAACTTTGTTTGCAAGTCTCTAATGTTAAAGCATCCTTCATATGCTCAAATTGTCAGAAAAGCATCATGGGCTTTGAACTAATAAGGAATTATGAACTGAGATAATAACACTTAAAATCTCTAAGTAACTTTTACCGGGAGTGAGGGGTTAGAAATTTGTAGATATATGGCAGTCTGTTCATTTGGTTATGAAGACTAAAGACTTACTATTCGGTCAATCCCAAACTCCTTTAGGCCTATTATGTTGCATTGCTTCCTTAATTACTCCATCATCTCTATTAACATTCTCAGGATCGAATAAGACTGGGCGTATTCTTGTGCACTTTGAACCTTGCAATCGCCAACTAGTTAACAAGGAAAATGAAATAATTACGCCTTACGTGAACCATTCATATTTTCTTGACAAGTTAAATATATTATATGAGTTGATATTTTGTTCTGTTAATGGACAATTTTTTGTTTACCAGTAGTGTTTAAATTATGATACATAACAAAAATAATTTTAAAAAATATTATTTTTATTACGTATTACGATATAAACACTGTTGATGAACAAAAAATTATTCACCGACAAGTGACAGTAGACTAAATTATTTTTCATATTATATTTACATGATTAAGTTTTATGATAATATATGTACACATGTTTCCTTCACATTTTATTTATGCTATCAAGAATTTTATGATTTTAATCAAAACAAATGAGATTTATAAAATATGTTTTGAATCGAAAATTTTAAATATGAAAGATTTGGAGTCAACAAATGAGAAAATAAAAAAAATTCTGGTTACGGGACTTTCTAATTTTATCCTTGATTTCATTTGGCATTCCATGAATAATCTTATAAAAAAAATCTGATTTTTTATGCATTTTCAAAACTACCCTTTTGCCATTAAAAAAAGAAAAAGAAAAAGGGAGCAGCAGCTGAAAACGTGAAGCATTTCTCGAAGGAGAAGGGAAGCTTCATTTGGCTCCTTCTCCATCTCACAGCTCTCTCTTTTTTCCTCCAAAAATTCAACCAAATCAAGCTTCCATCTTGGAGCTAAGTATCCCACCATACATTAGCATGAACGTCGCCCAAAATCTAGTTGGAATCGCAGAGAAACAGAAGCAGAAACAGTAGCGTGCTAGTTGAGGTTAGTGCTTTCGATATACCAAGTTGAAGAGCATAATGGTGACCGGTTTTGTTTAGAGAAAAAGTGAGAAAAGTTTGAAAAGCACGGACTTGTGCACTTTGAACTTTGCAATCGCTAACTAGTTTACAAGAAAAAAGGTATTATGATCATCTTCTTCATTCTTATGCACTAGAATAACACAATATTACTCCAGTTGGTAGTTTAGTTCTTCAAAGCTATTCTTTCTTCTTTTATTATGTTTACTTTCTGCCTTGACTTAATTTTGTTCAGTAGCAACAGACCTAATTACAGCAGTTTCTAAGAGAATACTAGAGTCTTGATTTATCAAAGAGTATTCAAGACACTTTTGATCTTGTTTCTGTCTAGTAACGAAATGGAATCTTGTCAGCTTTTCTGATATTGGAACAGCTAACAAACCAGAATATGGGTGCTGCTGCTTCATCATCTTTATCTGCTGCTCTTCCTCCCAAAAAATATGACGTGTTTATTAGCTTTAGAGGTGAGGACACCCGCACCAACTTCACCAGCCATCTTTATGAAGCTCTCCGCCAAAAGAATGTAGAAATCTACATAGACTACAGACTTCACAAACAAAGGAGATCAGATCTCCCTAGCGCTCATCCAAGCAATCCATGATTCAAGTGTATCTGTGGTGGAATTCTCAGAAGACTATGCATCCTCAAAATGGTGCTTGCATGAGGTCACCCAAATACTCCAATGCAAAAAGGAGGAGGGACAAAAGGTTATACATGTCTTCTATAAAGTTGATCCATCTGATGTTCGCAAGCTTTTCGTTAATGTAAAGTTTATATCATGTTTGATTTAATAGAAGAAAAAAGAATTTATAAAATGTAAAATGATAATACATGATAAAAGAGAAATACATAATCAATATAATGCAAAATTTAAAGAATAAAAAAAAATTGTAAATTTTACTAACCTCCCTTGAGGTTCATAAAATACAAAAATATTTCTTAAAAAAAATAGCATGTAAAGCTTTTGTACTATATATGTATATATTTTGGACACGGATTCTCTATTGTGCCTTGGACACGACAGGAATATTGTGCCCCCACAACGTAGTATTTTAGGGGGCGTTTGATATACGGCAAAGTTTTTTGTTCTTGAAAATTATATTTTCTGAAAAATATAATTGATGGGAATAATAATTTTTGAGAATGTATAAAATATGTTTGGTTAACTTTTAAGATTGCTGAGAATCTTTAAATAACAATTTTTAAAAATCTTTATTTATATATATAGTTTCTAAAAAAACTCTTATTTTTTTTAAATTTTTTTAACAAAAAATATAATAAATTATTATTAATAACTTATTAAGTTTATTTTAATTTTAAAATTATTAAAAAATATATTAACAATTAAATTTATTTTTATAAAAAAAATTTATATAAAATATTAAAAGATAAATATATATTTTATTTTTGATAAAGATTCTCACATTCATGGGAATTATCAATTCTCACCCCCTTCCATGGTAATTTTTTTTATGAGAATCCTTACTTAAAAAATATTTTCAAGAATTGAAATTTTCTGAGAATCAGAATTTTCATTTTGAAATCAAACAAAGAAATCTTCAATTCCCATATTCAGATTCTCAGAAATTCAAAAAAATTTCTTCTACCAAACACCCTCTTAGATTTTTCTCTGTTTTTTTTTTTAAATTTTAATATATTTTTTAATTTAAAGTTTTAATAATTTATTTAAAAAGTTAGAGAAAATAAATTTTAAAAATATAGGAATTTGTTCAAAATAATTTTTATTAAAAAAGTTTAAAATTTTGTTGAAAAATCAAATATAAGAATACTTTTAAAGAGAATTTTTTTAAATAATTTGTTAAAAAATTAAATTTTAAAAGAATAATTTTCAAGAGAAGATATTTTTTAAACAATTTGTTGAAAAAACTTAAACTTTAAAAATATATTAAAAATAAATTTAAAAATAAAAAAATGCCAGGAAGTTACCTTCTTATTCTTATATTTAATTTTTCAACAAAAAATTATTTTCAACAACTTATATTTGATTTTTCAACAAATTTTTAAAGTTTTTCAATAAAAAAATTATTTTTAACAAATTCTTATATTTTTAAAATTTATCTTCTCTTTAATTTTTTAAAAAAATATTTTTCTAAACAATCTGTTAAAAAATTTAAAATATATTAAAAAACCCAAAATATTCTTATATTTTTAAAGTTTATATTTTATTTAATTTTTTTAAAAGAAAAAATAATTTCTTAAAACATATATTAAAAAAAAAACCAAAACACAGCTAAAGGCTGCATTTTAGGGACACAGCATGAGATGCATGTCCATATATTTTTCCATCTTGAAAATAAAAAGAAAATAGAGTCGTGACCTTTTACTTTAGATATACAAAATAAAGCTGTGACCCACCTAAAACAAGAAATAAAAATTGCGAAAACTTTGTGACCACTAAGAATAAAAAAGCCTTGTGACCGTTGTGCATATTTCCTCCCCTTAATCTTTTTTAATAACATTTACAAGTTGTTATTGTTTAACAATCACAACCTGGCTCATAATTAAAAAAAAAAAATATTTGAGAAGAAATTTTTTTTTTTTTGGGTAAAAATATGGTGACACTTTGTGACCGCTGAGTAGTCACAAAGTTTTTTTTTTTTTTTAAAAAAAAGGCAGTGTGATCACTTGGTGGTCACAATGGTCGGTCACAAAATTGGAGCTTTGTTGTAGTGAGAAAATTCAACATTATTCTCCTTAGAAGCACAACCATTTTCACCAAAAGTTTATTGCACAACCATAATATTTTGAGCAACAGAATCAGTATGCACATATGTCCTCCCAGAAGTTGGCATATAATATGGAGAAGGGAATAAGGAGCTAGAATAATGAATAAGAGAAGTTAAAGGAAAGAAATATTAAGGAATAATATGGAAAATATTGGGAATATCGTAATTGCTGCAAATACCTCCTTATATCTCCTATCATAATGAAAATATTATAGTTAGGAGTGATTGATCAAATATCCTACAGTTAAGATATATTCTCTCCAAAATTCAATGAGAAGATTAGCTTGAAATTACAAAATACAAGCTACATTGAGTATATGCTTATGTTTGCGTTTTACTCATCCATTTTGAACTGCCAACGTCGTGTACAATACCATGCTCACACAAATAGTTAGTCATGCATGTAAATTATATACTATTATCACTATGCAATGTCTTCATTTGTTTATTAAATTGTCGTTCTACCATGGCTATAAAGTGGCATAAATTTATTAAAAATTCTGTCCAAACTACTCTTGAATAATCATTTACTATAATTAAAAAATATCTTGTACTAGAAAAAGCTATAGTTCGATAGAGTTCCCATAAATTATAGTGAATCAATTGAAAAATCTCTGCTGCTTTATTATCACTAATAGGAAAACTATCTCTTGATTCCTTTGCTCTAAAACAGACATCACAAGCTTTATTGCATAGGTCACTATTTCTACTAGAACCAGCATTTGGGATTAGCTCTACAATCTTATAAGATGGATGTCCTAATCGTTTGTGCCATAGATCAAACATAATTGCACCATCAGTCTTCATAGCTGTTGCAGTGACGACCATCCCCGGAAAGTAGTAGAGTATCTCCTTTTGTTCACCCGCACCAATCACCATTTTTTAAGTGCGGTCCTGTATAACACAATTTATTAGTGAACTGAACAACATAGTTACAATCATCAATTATTTGGGAGACAGAGATCAGATTGTAGTGTAAATGTGGCGCATAAAGCTCGTTGGTCAATTTCAATGTATCATGAAGCACTACGGTTCCTTCCTTTGTAGCGATAGTTTGCTTCCCATATGGAAGTCCCACATGACATTTAACTATGTCTTGTTCACTACAACAAAAGTAGGTTTTAGCGACAGAATTTTAACGACGGTTAGAAAAAACCGTCTCTAACACATAAAATAACGACGGTTTTGAAAACCGTGGTTATTTAGCGACGGTTATTAAAAAAACCGTCGCTAAATAAATTTAACGACGGTTTTTAAAAAACCGTCTCTATTTAGCAACGGTTTTTCAAACAACTGTCGTTAAATATTGTTAATTTTTGCTATTTTTTAAAAATTTTAACTTTTAGCGACGGTTTTCAGAAAATCGTCGTTATTTAGCGACGGTTTTCTGAAAAATCGTCGTTATTTAGCGACGGTTTTTAAAAACCGTCGCTAAAAATATTAATTCTGGCGCGTTTTTAACAACAGTTTTTATAAAACCGTCGCTAAATAACGACGGTTTTCTAAAAACTGTCACTAAAAATTATAATTTGAATGTTAATTTTGGCGCGTTTGTAATTTAGCGACGATTTTTATAAAACCATCGCTAAAAATTGTTATTTGAATGTTAATTCTGGCGCGTTAATACTCTAATTTTTCTATAAATCTCACACATCTTGCCCCCATTTTTCACTCTCATCTTCCCTCCTTTATTTTTCATTTAGAGAAGGTTTCTCTTTTCGATTAGGCTATTAGATTTGTTGTAAAGAATGTTTCTCTTTTTATTTTGTCTCTATTTTTTTCATGAAGAAGCAACAATGATATAAGTCTTTATGAAGAATACTTCTCCCTCATCTTCTCTCTATTTAAATATCAGTTGTAATTCTAAAGTTTAGTTAATTTTTTATTGTTGAATTTTTCTTTTATGGATATTATTATTATTGGAGATACAATTATAAGAATCTTAAAAAATATTAAAATAAACTAACAATCTATAAGCGAAAGGCAGAAGGTGTAGCTTAATTTCTGTCCATGGTTAAAGGATTGACTATTTGATTTCGTTCTAAAAAAAGCAAAAGATAGGTTTAGCGACGGTTTAAAACCGTCGCTAAAAAACCGTAGCTAAAACGGCGTCACACAAAAAAATTTAACGACGGTTCTAAAACCGTCGTTAAATATGGTTTAACGACGGAATACCCACGGTTTTCAAAACCGTCGTTAAATTATCGATTCTACGATGGTTTTTGTAACCGTCGTTAAAGGTTTTAGCGATGGTTAAAACCGTCGTTAAAGCCACTAAAAAATCGTCGTTAAATCCCGTTTTTCTTGTAGATTTCAGTTGTCCTATCATATGGTGAGATGCGCCTGTGTCAATGACCCATTTATAGTTCTTACCAGTCAAATTTTCATTAGCTCCTACTTTAACATTGTTCAAAAAATTGAGCAACGTTTTCCACTGCTCATTACTGAGACCACTAATATTTGCTTTCTCAGCTTTTGAAACCATGACATTTGCCATTTCTCCTAGTGCTGTGGCTTGTGTTGCATTTGCTTTGATTGATCCTCCACACCCTCTGCCACTTGTGTTTTGTGATCCTCCCTTACCGTGTCCAGTTCCTCGTCTAAATCCTTTAGGACAATCTCCCCACCAATCAAGATACCCAATTAACTGATAGCAGTTATCTGATTCATGTCCTGCATGGTTACAGTGGGTGCATACTGCATTATTGTCTTTTCCCTTGGTTCTGCCATGAGACTTTGGTCCTGCCTACACAGTGAAGCTCATCACCTTGCCACGCTTCTTTCCATGAGTCATAGTTCATACACGTTCTTCTTGCACCAAGGTTGAATAAATTTTGCTTAAGTTGGGCAAGGAGATTGGACTTTACTGTTTCATATACTGTTTCATCAAGTCCCATGAGGAATTGATGCACCTTTTATTCTTCACGTCTCTTTTCCAAGGCTGCTCTGAGATTGCAAGTGCATAATCCACTTTTTGAAATACTCTGAAGAGAAAAAAATATTTCAAAAAATAGTAAATGACTTTGTGTGTGTGTGATCAAATATCATTCATCAATGTGGTCACGCAGAAGTCTAATAAAAGGTTGCTAAAACAGAAGCTGCTTGCAGAAAATAATGGTTCACCTCTTGAGAGTCATAATCTTTATTCCTTATATCAATGTTGGCAAGTAATAGTATAAGGAGTTCCCAAATGAGGCAAGGAGATTCAGTCAGATGATTCACAAGAAATTTGTATGACAAAAATAGATATTAGTATTTGCAGTTGACAAAAAAATAAAAAATAAAAAAGTTAAAAGAAGTATAACTTTGAACTCACACCTTTGAAGCATACAACAAATAAAAATAAAAATAAAATGATGCTGCAATCTATGATCCAGAACATCCAGAACTTAGAGAAAAACTCTTGTAAAGAGAAGAGGTTGTGATTTAATAGTGGGTGAAGTGATTTTAATAGTAATTATTGTATTGATTATTAATGTATTTGTAATTTATTACTAAGGATACTTGTCCGAGTAGAACTACAGTTCTTCAGGTCATCTATATAAGGCTAATTATCTTTTTATGGATTTCAGTATTGTTATTGGAATTTGAATAATAATATTTCTAGTGTTTTCAGTTTTGTTCCTTGATTTCTTCTTGCCCTGCATCGAGATTTGAAATCTAAAGAAAAACTATTTTCAGGAAACTTCTATTCATCCTTTTCCTTTCAAAAAATTGTCCTTTTCCACGAGAACAAATAAATAGTATCCCATACAAGGTACTCTAGCTTGTAATAGCCCAAGATTTGAACCCCGGCATAAGTTTTGGAAGGAAAAAGGAGGCTAAAGCACTGTGGCACTGTGCAGTATTCACAGTGTTATGAATTATTTGGTCACAGTGGAACTCTGAATCTTTTTAAGGGTGGTTTTACACCTCTAAAGCTGTTATGGGAAAGGATAGTATTCATGTCCTTTGTTTGTTGTTCTTCTCTTGGTTATTTTAAGAGGGTGGCCATCTCGGAATCTGAAACTTTGCTGCATTGTTTTTTCTTTTTTCTTTTTATTATTGTGCTTCTCTGTTTTTGATTTTCTATTCAGAGGATGTCTTATTCTACTATTTTGTTTCTCTGTTCTTCCTAAATAAAATTTTCTCTTCTATTAAAAAAAAAGAAAGTCTCAGTCACTTGAGAGTTTAGGTGCTTACGGTTTATGAAGGGTCGATGACTTAGCACTGCTTAGAGAATTGAGAAGCCACTAATGTCTTTAAACAAGTTGGTGACAAGCCACGACCAACTTACAAAGCAGCAAGTCTGCATCACTGTAGCACCCAGTTTACACCACTAGAGTGCCAGGGGAAATCCAAAGAAAAGGGATAGAGAGACCAGTTGTTTCAGAAAAGAGTCAATGTTTATTGAAACTGAAGTACTGAGTTTGAAAATAGACTTAGCCTGTACTAGAAGGAAGCAATCTAATATAGTTCATTCATGTCTATTTCCCAGAAAAAAGTAATATTTTGAAACTAAACTTCTTGTTTTCTAAAAAGAGAGTTCTCACATAATTTTTTTTTTCCAAAAATGTAGAATTAATAATTCATGCCTCTCTTGATCTTTCTTACCCTTGTTAGCCATCTTTCGGGTGGCTAAATTGAAAGCTCTGAGTCAAATCAAATCATTTTACCTTGTGGCCACAGAGATATTTTATGAGAAGGTCTCTACCGTTCAGGTGCAGAGGCCAACAGAGGACTATAGTCCTTGTTAAATTCTTCGAACCTCAAGTTAGTTAGTCCCTTGGGTATGGGAATTAACTGTAGAGGCATCTCCTAAAATTATATTATGAATAATCGGAAAGTGAGGAATTTCAAACACTGAATACTCATACTGTTGTGAATTGTAGGGACCCAAGGGAAAGAGACATACACCTAATTAGTGATCTGCACAAGAGTTTTAAGCTGGAAACTCTAATGAGCTTGGTGACCCCATGAAGCATATCAGATTTAAGGAAGTCAATTTGAAGGCTTCTCTGTATATTGTAACCTGTTGAAACTCCAAGTTGTAAGCAATTTTTTTAAAAATAAAACCAAGTGTTTTTTGATAAAAGAAGAAATCATATTAAAAAGAGAAGAAAATACAAATTGTTGGAGGATATAAACCAAAAAGTACAAGGAAAACCCCAAAACAGAGCCAAAAAAAAAAAGGCCCTAAAAACCTATTAAGTATAAGAGAGCTTTCTAATCTCCTTGCGTATCAGAAATAGCAGTGCCCTTAAAAAAACCCAAGTGCAGAGTAGTAAAGAGAAATCATATGTACAATTCTATCCCATAACATTTTTAAAAGCAAGGAAATGCCCTTGAGGATGCGGGAGAAAAAGGATAGATGCAATTAATGGTATACTCATTAGCATCACCTTAAATTTAACGCTTAAGTATTGGTGTCCTTCCCATAATAGTACCTATTTGTGAAGGTGGAGAGTTAGCATGAATTGGTGTCCTTCCGAAGCTTGGTGTCCTCAGGGTGTTGCTTCAATGACTTGTACACAGTGCTATTTGTCCTCGTATTTTCCAATATTTTTTCTGTTAAATTCAATTTTAAGCATTGTCCCGAGAGTGTTAAAAAATGTGTTCTTTCAAAATTTTAATTTGTTTCTGCTTCGTTTCTTTTTTCTTTTTGTTGGTTCTTGCTTGAATCTGCCCTCAGAATCCCTGATAAATTGAGACCTGATTTGCAGGTACTGTTCAAAGCTTCCAAACAACCCTAAATTTGGAAATTGGTCCTCAATCACCATCCTGTTGCTCGCAAACAAGCCTCATGTGAAAATAAGTTACAGGAACATCAAAGAGTGAGACATGGAAAATGATGTAATGCACAAAACTAGCAAGTGTAGAAGTTTAAAATCAAGCCTCACGGTTTTTTGTTAAATTCTCCTTCCCGGACATGTTCCTCATAAACTTTTGGGTAGTATGACTGAAGCTCCTTAGTATCACTTCTTTTCGTCATTTTATCGGTATATTCCCCTTCCTGCAGCCAAGAAAAAGATTAGATTTTTCAGGATGTAAACTAATAGATTATTTTTGGGCAGCAACTACAGTTTCTATCTTGATCAACCAAAAGGCCCAACATAATTGTGCTCTGATGCTAACGTTTTTTCTCGCTGACAAAATAAAGATGTATAAAGAAGGAGAGAGATTTCATTGCTAACACCAATATCTAAGATATAAATCCATGTGACCGACATCTTTATTACCATCTCATAAACATCAATGAGAAGCAAGAAATACAACCTCCAAGAACAAAAGAACAGTAAGAAAACAAGATTAGGGAGTCAGTGCAACAAAAAGCGGCCCAACATCAAGATAGGTCTTGAACTGACGAACACCACGCCCACTTGATGTTGGATCCATTGTATGAGCCTTCTCAAATGCATAAAAGCGGCCTAATTAAACAAACAATGCAAGCTAGTTATCATCTTCTATGTTTAGATTGAATTATTAATTATAAGTCTTAGAGTGCCTCTATAAGCTGATTTTATCTGATTTTTATAACCTTGAAATTGAACCTTACGAAAAAGAGTGCCTACAAAAGCCTAAAAACAACAGAGGCGCATTTTGTTTTTACACTAATTTTGAACAAAATTATCCTCATTGATTTTTACCTACATAAACACTTCTCAAAGTGTCTTTTCAAACACAAATTAGCTTAGTTTAGTCTGCACTTATGACGGTAGAGCTTATATGATAAGCTCCTCACTCTTCAGCACTTAGCTAAGCTATTTATCCAAACAAAGCCTAAATATATTGAATAGTATCTTTCTTGAACCAAAAAAAAAAAGTTATTGAAAATAAAAGACAAATCCTTGTAACAGATTTGAACTTTTTTATTTACAGTTTCGAAGGCCTCACACCAAAAAAAAAATAAAAGAAAGAAAAAGAAAAGGCACGCACAACACATGCACGCACACAGAAAATGGTTCAGATCTAGAATTAAAAGTAACTATAGACGTGATAAAGGCATCGTTTTCTTGGTGTTCTGAAGTTGAAATTTGAGCTGTTTGATTCTCTCACTTTGTCCCAGACATGGTATGAATGCTCACAACCAACCACACGAACCAATACTGAATCAGATGTTGAGGATAACAACCAAAATAGCAGAAGTTGATCTTGACGTTTCCAATCTAGAAATTCTTTGCTCGGCTTACCAAGACGACGATCATCTTCAGTCAAGAACTCTGGTGGAATAAACTTGAATCCAGATATAAGCCTTTCAAGATCATTACCTTTGATAGCAGCAAGAATCTGCTGCTGCCAGAGACGATAATTGGAGTTATCAAGCTTCACCGAAATTGTGTTAGAAAAGGTATGAGCCATTCGAAGAATCCATGGAAGTTAAGGAACGATGGATCTGCAGGGAAAATTCAAAACTCTATTACTATAACCAAAATATGAAAGAAACAGAAAGAGAAGACGAACATGTTGGGATAATTCCCACAAATTAAATAGATAAAAAATAACACCAAATATATTAGCATAGAAAACTCTTAAAAATAATGGGATTACAAAACTCATCCTTAGGTGGATCTCTCTCTTAATTTGTGGATTGTATCCTCACAAATTGGCTCACTAATTTTCTCTTAGAAAAATTTTCTTTCTAAAGATCTCTATATTTTTCTCTCAACCTTTCTCTCTGAAGGTATGAGGCTCTCTCTGTATATTATCTATATTGTTGAGGGAGAGAGGCTCTATTTATAGAGCCTCACCTCCACCTACTACGCTCATAAATTGCGCATGCAGTACCGTTTTTCTTCCTTCAAAATTTTCGGCTATCTTCGGTGCCTAACAATTGCATTTTTTCTTTAATGGGACCCGCCATTCTTTGTTTTTTTCAATTAAATATAACATGGGCCCCACTTGGAGGGACCCACCTTTCAAATCTCCCCCTCCCAACTTATGTGGGGATGATGCTAGGCCTACCGCTTCTTTACACGCTTCTAATTTCTCCATTGGTAGAGCTTTTGTCATCATATCTGCTCCATTTTCATCGGTGTGAATTTTCTCAACTCGCAGTTGTTTACTTTTCAACACATCACGGATCCAGTGATACCTCACATCAATGTGTTTTGATCTGGAATGGAAGGTTGAATTTTTGCTTAGGTGTATTGCGCTCTGACTGTCGTAATAAAGAACATAACTTTCCTGGTTCTGGCCTAACTCTTGTAGAAACTTCTTTATCCATAGGATTTCTTTGCAACCTTCAGTAATTGCAATGTATTTTGCTTCTGTGGTGCTTAAGGCAACATACTTTTGTAATCGTGATTGCTACGAGACAGCTCCCCCTACAAATGTTATTAGGTATCCAGAGATAGACTTTCGAGTATCTACATCTCCAGCCATATCTGAATATGTATATCCTTTTAGTATAGCTGTACCATTACCAAAGCACAAACAATGACTAAAAGTACGTCTGAGATATCTAAGTATCCATTTAACTCCTGCCCAATGTTCCTTTCCAGGATTTGACAAGAATCGGCTTACAACACCAATAGCATGAACAATGTCTGGTTTAGTGCATACCATGGCGTACATTAAACTGCCAACCGCTGATGCATAAGGCACTTTGATCATCTCTAATTTATCATCCTTGCTTGAAGGACACTAACTCACTTTTAACTTAAAGTGACTTGCAAGTGGAGAACTAACAGATTTTGCCTTGTCCATGTGGCATCTTTCAAGAATCTTTTCCACGTACTGTTCTTGAGATAGCCAAATTTTGTGATTCTCCCTATCACGGATAATCCTCATGCCAAGGATTTATTTAGCAGGTCCTAAGTCCTTCATTGCAAAGGACTTGCTCAACTCTCTCTTCAATATGTTAATGTTGTTGATATTTTGACCTATAATCAACATATCATCAACATAAAGCAAAAGAATGATAAAGTCATCATCAGAAAATTTCTTGATGAAGACATAGTGATTAGCCGTCGTTTGCTTGTATTTATTTTCCTCCATGAACGAGTCAAACTTTTTATATCACTGTCTTGGTGCCTGTTTCAGACCGTACAAACTCTTCTTTAGTTTGCACACCAGCTTCTCTTTCCCCTTCACTTGGAAACCTTCAGGTTGCTGCATGTAAATTTTCTCGTTAAGATCACCATGTAAGAAATCGGTCTTTACATCAAGTTGTTCAACCTCCAGATTGAGACGAGCTGCTAAGCCAAGAACAACTCGGATGGAAGACATTTTTACCACTGGTGAAATTTTTTTATCAAAGTCAATACCTTTCTTTTGACCGAATCCTTTCACAACCAATCTTGCTTTGTAACGTGGTTATGAGTTGCCTTCTTCGTTCTTGATTCTGTACACCCATTTGTTCTTGAGAGCTTTTCTTCCTTGTGGTAGTTTCATCAAATCAAATGTGTGGTTCTTATGTAAGGATTTCATTTTCTCTTGCATGGCTTTTAACCACTTATCCTTGTACTGGTCAGTAATAGCTTCATCATAGCTCTCTAGTTCTCCCCCGTCAGTGAGCATTACATATTCGTTAGGAGAATATCTGCTACTCAATTTTCTTTCTCTGGTTGATCTCCTTAACGATGCTTCTTGTTGGACTTGTTTAGGAATTTACTTTGGTTGTGTACTACTAGCTAGTAGATCTGCATCGTCAGTATATGAGTAGCTCTCCTGTCATTAGAATTTGTTGGTGGAGAGACTGGATCCAAATTAACTGGAATTTCATATGATTGTGGCTTCTCTAGTTTTTCAAAATCTTTGATTGTTTGATCTTCAAGAAACACCACGTCTCTGCTTTTAATGATCTTTCTGCTAATAGGATCCCAGAGTCTGTAACCGAATTCTTCATGGGCATATCCCATAAAGATACACTGCTTCAATTTTCCTTCCAACTTAGACCTCTCATCTTTTGGGATGTGAATAAATGCTCTGTAGCCAAATACCTTCAAATGTTTGTAAGAGATATCTTTTCCCGTCCAGACTCTTTCTAGAATGTCATAGTTCAATGGAACTGATGGAGAAAGATTGATTAGATCAACTGCTGTTCTCATTGCCTCCCTCCAAAAAGGGTTTAATAGTTTTGCATTTGAGAGCATACATATGACTCTCTCACAGATAGTTCTGTTCATCCTTTCTGCGACACCGTTGTGTTGAAGTGTCTTTGGCACTGATATTTCTAGCTTGATGCCGAAATTTCTACAGTACTCCTCAAATACTCACCACCATTATCTGCACGTACACACTTCAAATGTATGCCAGTTTCTCTCTCAACTTTTACATGAAATTGCTTGAAAACTTCCTACACTTGATCTTTAGTTTTCAAAGCAAATGCCCACACTTTTCTTGAATGGTCATCAATAAAAGTCACAAAATAAAGTGCTCCACCTAGTGACTTAGAACTCATTGTGCAGACATCTGTGTGTATTAAGTCTAGAATGTTTGCTTTTCTAGAGGGTGGAGAACTACGAAATGCTACTCTGTGTTGTTTTCCCATAATACAATCAACACAAGTATGCAAAGATATACCTTTCAATTATGGCAAGAGTTCCTTCTTGGAAATAATTTTAAGACCTTTTTCACTCATGTGGCCAAGTCGTTTATGCCATAACTCGATGAGAATTTCTTTCCTGGTAGTATTTACATCTCCTCTATACAACTTTACTTCTATGGAGTAGAGAGACACATATTTCTTACCTTTAGCTACTACCAAATTACCTTTGGTAAGCTTCCACTTTCCTTCACCAAAATAGCTGCTGTAGCCATCATTATCAAGTACTCCAGTAGAGATCAAATTGAGGCGAATATCTAGAACATGCCTCACATCTTTTAAAAGTAATCTGCATCCAAGATTAGTTTCTAAACAAATATTGCCGATACCGATAATTTTGGATGCATCATCGTTTCCCATCCTTACTCGACCGAACTCACCTTGAGTGTAGGATGAGAAGAACTCTCGTCTTGCAGTGACATGGTAGGAAGCACCTGAGTCAACTACCCATGTAGAGTCTTGACATGCTAGGTTGACATAATTAGCATCTTGAACAATGACAACTTCTTCGGTGACAGTTGCAGTGTCATTTGTTCGATTTTCAGCTTCTTGTTTTCTGGACTGCTTTAACTTCTGACATTCTCGAATGAAATGTCTAGGCTTGCCGCAATGGTGACACTTCTTGTCATGCCTTGATCAAGACTTTGATCGTCCTCTTTGCTGGTTTTGACTTTGAGAATCTATACCCTTATTTCTTCTGCGCCATTCCTGCTTGCCTTGTTTTTCTGTGACAAGCGTTTCAGCTTCAGGATTATATCCTTTGTCTTTTTGTCGAGATTCTTCATTCAACATTCTGTCTTTTACCATATCCATGGTAAGCTTGCCTTTAGAAGCAGAGTTGCTGACTAACACAACTAAAGTGTCCCAGCTTTTTGGTAGAGAACTCAGCATCAGCAATGCTTGTAGCTCGTCGTCAACAGTCATCTTCATCGAGTTGAGTTGATCTACAATGCCTTGGAACTCGCTCATGTGTTCCGATACGCTGCTACCATCTTTATACTTTAAATTAACTAATCGTCGCATCAGATTGGCTTTATTCTGTGCGGTTGTCCTTGCATACATTTTCTCCAACTTTTGCCAAAGAACATAAGCATCATGTTCATTAGCAAAATTTTGAAAAATATTCTTGTCAATCCATTGTCTGATTTGAGCAGCACACTTACGATTCAGCACAGTCCAGTCAATGTCTGATGTGCTGGTTATTGCCTTGCCATCGGCTTTGTCATCTTTTGGAGTAGCCACTACTTCCTCCTTCGCCATCCCAATCGGCTTCCATAGATCTTTAATGTATAAAAAATCTTCAATCTTTGGCTTCCAAATTGCATAATTAAATGCAGTCAACTTGATCATATTGCCAGTGCTTTCCTCTATTTTGAGCAATATGAACAGTACGACTGTATGTATGAATAGTTCGTACGTATAAATAGTCCCCGTACGTACGAATAGTACCAGTATGTATGAACAGTACCCCGTACGTATGAATAGTCCCCTCGTACAGCTTCCTTCAGCCAACGGTAATTCCAATAAAATCTTTTTTGATGTGGAAGATCAGTCAATACTGTAACTACAGAGCATACTAAGAATTTTTAAAAGAATAACCACCATGGCTCTTATACAACTTTGTTGGGATAATTCCTACAAATTAAATAGATGAAAAATAACACCAAAGATATTAGCGTGGAAAACCCTTCTAAAATAAAGGTAAAAACCACGGGACCCGTAGGCCGCTTAAACTTCCACTATAAAAATAATGGGATTGTAAAACTCACCTTTAGATGGATCTCTCTCTCAATTTGTGGATTGTACTCTCACAAATTGGCTCACTAATTTTCTCTCAGAAAAATTCTCTTTCTAAGGATCTCTCTATTTTTCTCTCAACCTTTCTCTCTGAAGGTGTGAGGCTCTCTCTGTATATTATCTATATTGTTGAGGGGGAGAGGCTCTATTTATAGAGCCTCACCTCCACCTACTATGCTCATAAATTGCGCATGCAATACCGTTTTTCTTCCTTCAAAATTTTCGGCTATCTTCAGTGCCTAACAATTGCATTTTTTCTTAGTGGGACCCGCCATTCTTTGTTTTCTTTTCAATTAAATATAACATGGGCTCCACTTAGAGGGACCCACCTTTCAGAACAGAAGAGAGATCAATCATTGAATTGCAGTTTGTCATAAAATGCATCATAAACCATAAATTATTAGTAAGAAAACGGGGCTAGCGTCTAGTTCCCCTGACTCTCAAAAGAATTTTCTTCACTATCAAAACTTGTTTTCACTTGATTATAAGAAACAAATGGTTCTTCCATGCTCATTAGAAATGTTATGTTTTTTTCATGCTCACCAAAAATGTTATGCACAATAGTTTTACCATATTCACCAGAAATGCTCTTTTTCTACACTTTTACTCATAAGAAAGCTAGGAAAGAAGTCACACAAAGGTTATACTAAAAATGAGAGCCTAAACCACTTAGGCTTACAAACAAGGCTCGCGAAAATTCTCTTAACTGAGTTGATATGCTAGATAAGGTTCACAAAGAAATTACAATTGAAGTAGAAGTGTTGAAAATTAGGTTACACTGAATTCGCCTTGATATATTCAATTCCCAAACACACATAGTATGTGATTGGTCCAAGTTCCACATTAATGTAAGAATGTGCTTTTACTCTAAAACATGGAAAAGTATTTGATCCACCAGCGGTAGACCAAATTTTATATAAGCGAAACATTAAAAATATGTCACGTATATTATTTTAGTTAAAAAATTTGTTTCAACTATTTAAATAAATTTGTGATAAGTTTTTAATGTCTCGTTTGTGTAAAATTTAATCCACTACCATATTTAATAAAATATAATAGAAGTTCAGAGTTTCATCACAATATTTAGCTTTATTAATGCTCAAACTTGGTTTAAATAAATAAATTTAAATATATTAAGACTCGACTGGATTACAGTTTTTTTTAATACATTACATGGAGCCGACCCCACCCCTCTAACCACTTGAGCTAGTATTAGGTGGCACTGGATTATAGTTTTAATAAAATATTATCATGTACAAGAGATCTTCATCAATATTTTTTTTTTCTAATCGTTGCAAGCTAACACTTTCTAGAATTCTAGTTAACTTAGATATTAGAAACGCCATCAATGTTGTGAACCTCTTCGTCTGTTAATCTAATTTTTTTTTACCAAAAAAAAAAGTGATTAAGTTATTCATGTCTGCTTATGGAAATTCTACATTGACCTTCGTGTTATTCTGCAAATATTTTAGCATTCTGATGCTGTTCAATTTTTAATTACATAATATAGAAAGAACATGCATAAAAAATTTAAAGAAAATAAAATAATATATCCATCATTTACTTATCTTCTTTCACTTTGTCGCTGTCAATATCAGTTGTAAATTTTAACTTTAATAAAAAAAAGAACTTTTTTATCATCAAAATTATTTATTACTTAGTTTAAAATATTGAAGAAAATATATTTGCAGAAAAAAGGGAGAATATAAGATATACACAAAGGTAGGAGGATGTTATCCTCTAAATATAAAATAGAAAAAATAGCATTACTCATCTCTTAATAAAAAATTATTGCAATGTCCCTCAATATATAAATCTATTGTAAATAACACTCAAAATTATATAATTGTCCCTCCCCTTCTTTTTCATTTTTAATTACACTTTATCCTCTTAAGCAAATTTCATAAAAATTTCCAAAGTAAATTTTGAGTTGTCTAACAGCTCTTGACATAAGAAAACGAAAAAAAAGCAAACTATTGACACCTGTCTTTTGGCTCCAGAGCAGGGTTCCATTGACTCCAGCTTGGCATCAATCCGGGCTACATAACCACTACAATTTTTTCCAGATACACCATGGGAGTATTTCTGATGATTAGCTGCATAAACAAGAAAGAAGCAGGTAAGGGGACAGAAAAAGGAAAAAAAAAAAAGAGAATCTTGCAGTGACGGAGTCATTAAAATAAAGCGTAGGAAAAATGCGAATCATAAGTAAACATGACAAAAGAGAAATTACTTTAGTAACATCATTTTTTATTGCACTCGGGGTCGCCATGTTAGCTGTTGGGCACCTCAACACCTTTTACAACAATAAGAAAATTAAAGATAGCATAATGAAGTATAACGGTATAGCCCAAGCAAAACGAATGTGATTAGACAATCGTACGGCAATTCAAGCACTCTCTTGTGAAAATTAATGAGGAAACATTGGGAGCTAAAAGAAAAATATGGATCTGAGACTAAAACGAAAGATAGCGAAAGAGTTTTATATATGAGAAACATTATGCTAGCAAAATCAATACGTACAAGACGGGGGTGTTGAATTTGCGGAAACTGCGACCTTAGCTTCGGAGAGAAAGATTTCGATTTTAGCTAGTTTTTATTAATTTTATGAGGAAGAAGGAAGTGGATGGAACAAGATTTTATCTAGTGGTGTTTGTGCAAAGATGGTCAGTGATAAAGAAGAAAGGGAGTATTTTTGTCATTTTAGATGTTGTTTATAGTATATTTATAGATTAAAAAGACGTAACAATGACTTTTAAATTAAGAAACATCGCAATTGAAAGTATAAATTAATATAAATTAGTGTTATTTTCTTTATAAAGTATATATCTGTAAACCTTAAACTTCAAAACACCCCATACATAAAACAACAATACCCACACTTTCTGCCTTTAAGTAGTGAAATATGATTTATATAAAGAGTAAAAAATGACAAATTTCCCTAACTCTATTTGTGCTTCATAAACTAATTTCAAATAAAAATCTATAAAAATTATTCATTTTTAATTTTAAATTAAAAAAGTGTATTGACACCGACGATAATGTGACGCTAGTAATTTATATTGAAGACAATAATTTGCTTGCAAGCACAACTTACGGCTCACCATTAATTATATATAAATTGAGTTTGCACTTTTCTTCTCTCTTATCTTTTTCCCCAATCCAAACCTCTTTTAATTAATTTTTTTCTGGCTAAGACTGACAATGAAAGAGATTAAAATTGAACCGAAATTGTAATATGAGTAATTATAAAAGAAAAATAAATATATGAATTTTTCTGCTTTAATTATTCTTCCAATTTATTTAGAATTATTGTGATATACTGTTACTCGTTATGCTTAATCTAATAAATAATTTCATAATTTAATTCCTTTTAGTTTATCGATGCGGTCATACTCAATAGGAACCCGGCCCAACGCTGAAGTTAATGCGCCACTTAGCACACTAATTGACGTTGCGTTACACATGGTTGGCCTAAGGTAGAGCTGTCATCCAGTTAAGTCGAGCAAAATTTCAACGTGCTCAAACTTGTTAATTAATTTTAAATAGACATTTGAGTCTAAATTTCAAACAAATTAAAAGTTGTAATTATTTTTGAGATTGAACATTTCATTATCAGTATAATAATAATAATAATAATTTATTAATAATTAATCAAACTATTGGTAAATTTGATGAACCAAGCATTAAATTATCATGCACACACTTCTTTCAACTAAATGAGTTTAACGTGTTGATCAAAATCGTTCATTTGAAAAATGACCTGAGCTCAATTTGAGCTTTTAGCTATCCGAATTCAATTAGTTCATAAACAATTCAGTTCATGTGCACTCCCACTTAAACAAAACCTACAATGCAGACACAACCAATTGTGAATTCTTTTCAGTAACTGTTGAAGCTTCTTTGCTTGTTGACGTTGGTCAAGACTAGAGGATAGTTATGGCACCCTTAGTCCCTCTAGAATAATCTGGCAATATCCTTCCCTCCATGCTATCTCCAAATTCTCTAGAATGACTCAAAGCTCTGTTGTAAAAGAGTTGCTAACGCTTATAGAAAATCGTCAATGAAAATTGTTAAATATCAACGGTGGCATAATTTAAAATTTTAGTAATGATTAAAATCATCACTGAAAGTCTACTCTTAATAGTGACTATTATAGTTTCGATGTAATTTTTATAGTTTTCAGTGGTTCAAAAAGTTACCGTAAAAAACTGTGTGACAGAAGTACAAGCAACAACTTTACGACTAAAGTTGCCGCCAAAAATTTTCGATGCAAACTTTTAATCATTTGCTACTAAAAATCTATTTTCTTGAAGTCTATACTCTTAACCATTTGCCTTTCTGATCATGAATAATCCCACAGCCGATGGTGATCGTATATATATCCCTCACTTGGAACATTCCGAGAAATATGAACCCACTCTTTAGTACCTTAAAGTTCTCTCGGAATGCCACCTGAAATATCTTAGGTAATGTCCTCATACTACTGCACTTGAAACTTGAGGAAAAAGGAAGTTTGCCTTATGGATGACCTTGTTTTACCATTTCCACAAGAAAAAACACGTAATTACAAAAATAGTAATCTAGTCCTAGGGATTATCTCTTCCAAGGTTTTCGTTAAGATTCTTTCAGAGACAAAACTCTTTAGAGGCCAAAAAGAAAGATACTATGTGTCATAAGTGGATCAATATTTTACATATAGAAATTTCTTTGCAGTAGTCAGTAGTCACGAAGTCAATACAAGATTGTCATGCCTCCATCATTATAAACTGGGCAAGTTTTAGAGGACTCTTTTTACCACGCAATCTATTATTCAGAGAGGAGGCGGCCATGTGTGATTAGCCATAAAAACATCTACATGTTCTACTGTCCCTGCCATTACCAAATGAGACGCCATAAAGCATTATCTGCATCATTCGTATTTGGAGCTAAAATTCGATAGGCACTATTTAGCAAGAATTCACCAGAGCTAGATCCTCCCAAATGATCGTGTCTTCTCCATTCACAGGCAGTGGGGGAAGATGAGCTCTTCTGACATCCACTTGATCGGTAGGAATGTAATGGAGTAGTTCTTCCAAGTTCCAATAACCTTTTCGATCAGTACATTGAAACATTGTTTTCGAATGTTCAAACTCAAGGATAGTTTGTGTGGCTTTACGTGCTAGAACTTCACCTTTCCCCAATTATTTTGAGTGCCAAAATTGCACTGTGTTCCCATCATTCACCTTTTATCTGAAGTTGTCAACAAACTTCGGGTATATTCTCGCAAGATAAAATTTTCCACAGAACTCAATCATCATTTTTAATTGAAAGAAAACCAGAATGAGAGAAAACTAAAGAAAAGATGAATGAGAAATGATCTGGAAAAGATGAGAGGCATTGTATTCAAAAGCTTGACTGATACAATGTTGATATAAGCTTTATATAGCGGTTAGCAGCTGTAAAAAAAAAAAATAGCAGCCAACTAACCTGAAGTATTCTGTTAACCAACTCTTAGCAGCTTCCTGCATCTCTAACTCTAACATCTTCCTGCAACTCTAAACTACACCTTCCTACGAATTTTACAAGTCGCCACTGAAAACTTAATTTCTTGTAGTGTTGATCCAAATATCAGAAATTTGATGCAACAAATAAACTCAGCATAGATATCTTTCTTAATAACTTTCACCCGCACAAAGTGTAAATCCGGCTCAATATGCTTGGTTCTCATATGTAGCGTTGGGTTGGCAGTCATGAGGCAGCTGGTGCTTTTGTTATCACAAAGCACTATGGGTCCGGTAACACTTTTGACTCCCAATTCTCGAAATAACGACCGGATCCAAGCAATTTCAGCTACAGTGTTGGCTAAGCTTCATACTACTCAGCCTCCATACTGGATTTAGACACTACGATTTGCTTCTTGGAGGACCATGAAACCAGATTTTCACCTAGGTTGACACATGATCCTGACACTGACCTTCTATCATCAGGATCCAATCCCTGCTCTGCATCACAATATGCCAGTATGTCAAGCTTCTTAGTTGGATGCAAGTGCAGGCCATGACTTAGGGTGCCACCCAAATACCTCGATATTCAGTGAGCTGCCAAGGTTCATTTCATCAATTGGCAGACTTTGTTTATATCAAATGAAATCGCAGGTCTAGTTATTGTGGCATATTGAAGTGCCTTAACAACTGACCTATAAAGCTGACGATCTTCTACTGGGTCACTCCAAAACTTAGACAGTGTTAGGCAGGCATTCATTGGTTTAGAAATACTCTTAGCTGCCACCATTTTTTGCTTTGTATGGCATGTTCCTAATGTATTTTGTTTGAGTGTGTAGCAAGCTGCCATCTTTCTATTTGTGTACCTCAATTCCCAAGAAAAAGTTAAGGGAACTAAGATCTTTCAAGAGAAATTCATGAGTGAGCTTGGATATAAAAGAATTGATCTCTGAGTTGGAAGTCCCTATGATGATTATGTCATCAACACAAATGAGTTTATAGATTTAGCTGCTTGAGGTAATTCTCATAAAGAGAGTGGTCATATTTGCTTGATATGAAACCAAGTTTAGATTTTAGGCCATAGAAAGACTTTTATATTTTGCATATCAAGCTCTTATCAACAATAACAACAATTAAGTCTTTTTTCACTAAGTGGGGTCAGCTACATGGATCAAATGACGCTATAGTGGCCTATCATGAATGAGATCAATAGATAGCATACCAAGCTCTTATCAGAACTTTCAAAACCGAAGGGTTGTAGCATATATACTTCTTCGTGAAGAATTCCATTAAGGAAAGCATATGGCATCAACTTACCTTATACTCCAGCCTTGAGATAGAGGGAAAGTCAGAACCACTGCGATGCTAGTGGGTTTAACAACCAGACAAAGCTTCATTTTAATCAAACCTTCTACTTAATGAAACCATTTTGCTAGTAGCCTAGCTAGCCTTATCTTTGAATGCTGCCATCTCAATTCTCGTTGACTCAAAATACCATTTGTAGCCTATTGAAACTCTTACTTGAGGCAGTGGAACTAGCGACCAGTTTTGATTCTTTCGTAGTGTCTGGAATTCTTCTTCCATACCTGCTCTCCATGGTGGAGCTTGCAATGCTTCTTTAACTATGTGTGACTCTCTGTCAGCCAAGAAAATTCTGGGTTTAAAAATCCCAGCCTTAGCATGGGTAGTCATAGGGTGTGTTGTAGGAACAAAAGCATTAGTAGTAGCTACTGAATCTCGAGCTGCACTTGTAGGAATACCAGCATCCATTACAATATCATTTTCTGAATATTCAACATTAGATAGGGGAATGAATGGCATATCAAGAAACAAGAGGTGCATTTGCATCTTTAGAACTTGGGTTCTCATGACTTGATCCAAGTGAATTAATAGGAATGACTGGTGGAGTAGCAATAGGCAACTTCTGTGAATCACAAATTTCAGTGTCAACCTGTGACTGGTGAACCAATGAACCATAGCGAATGGATTGCTCATTAAAGATTACATCCCTTGAGACATACAATCTGCCATTTGGTGCCAAACATTTATAACCTTCGTGATGCTGACTATAACCCAGAAATATGCACTCAACAAATCTGAGGTCTAGTTTATGTTTATTATATGATCTAGTCAAAGGATAACATGCACTACCAAATATCTTCAATGCCTTGTAATCTAGTTTGAGCGAGTAGCTGCTTAAAGGGAGATTTAACTTTCAAGATAGGTGTTGGAAGCCTATGTATTAGATAGGTGTAATATCCATAATTTTCAAATAATTATGTTTTACTAAAGCTAATGTACTTTTAATTTAAATGATTTTGTTTTGCCTAAAAAAATTATATTTGGCTTTAAATAAATTTTTGTTTTATTTTAATAAATATTCTTTACTTTAATATGCATGAATATATTTTATATTGTAATTTATTTTATTAAAATTTTTATATAAAAAATTCAAGGTTTAAGATTGTAACTAAAGTTTTGCAAAAGTATAAATTTTTTAAAAAAATTTGAGATGCTTTAATATAAATAACAATATTTATATGTATATAAACAAATAATACTAAAAAAAAAGCAAGAAAACACAAGGAGGCAGGAGGCTTAGCACCCATAAGTTTTTTTTTATTTTCTCCCCTCTTCCATTTTGTCTTTCTCTTTTTAGAGTCTAACTTTTCTTTAAAATTTCTCTCAATTTAAACATCTATTTGAGTTGTTGAAGGTATCGTAGGACTTATGGTGACAAAAGCTAAAGTTCCACCGATTGGTTTTGTCAAAAATTTGCCAGAAGCTCGCCGAAAAATCATGAATAGTTACCACGATAGGTAAATGCTTATGAAATGCATGATTTTTTTTTTTATGGTTTTCTAAGCTTCCAAGTTATGATTTTTGTTAATAACATAGTATTATATTTATGACGAATTTTCTGACAAGATAACATGATTTGGTGTCTAAATCATGTGAAATGTTTTTCAGCAAACATTGCATGAACAGTACCCAATGTTGGTATTTAGACAATCCAAAATTATCAAATTGAAAGTGCATAATTTGAATGTGTTGGTGACCGGTTTTATTCGAGGAAAAAAGCAAGACAAAACTATTCCAATTGAAACTCGAAGTTGATGAGTAAATAGCACAAATTATAGTATGAAGAAAAAAAATTATATTTTGATCTTTAAAATTTCTATGTATGGAATGTGATTATGTAATATAAATTTTTGACTACTTTATTATAGGTTGAATTAGTGGCTTTGGGTGATGCATGAATTCAATTAAATTTAGGTAGAAATATATGAGAATATGTATAATGTTTGGAGTCAACATGTGAATGAGGAATGTTACAAAAAGGGAGGACTTGAGAGTTGCAATGCATTGATTTGAGAATTTAATAAGGAGAAATTTAAAGAAAAATTTAAATGAATGTGTCATATTCATATTGAGACGATGGAGTTAATGTTTAAGTATACACCTTAAGTGGATTAAAAATGGTGAGTTGCAAATGAGTTTAGATATTCAAAATAGAGATAACTAAGAAAAGTTAAATTACAGTACGTAGAACATTGATTAAGGTCTTTTATGTGTGTGCCATATGTGAACTAATAACTCATTTAAGTATAGGTGGGTTGGAAGACTCAAGTATTATATATTCATAAACGAAGTATTATGAAATGGAGGTATTTAGTACTTGAGTCTTCCAACCCACTTATACTTTAATGAGTTACTAGTTCACATAGAGCACACACAATCAATGTTCAACTTCCTTTAGTTATTTCTATGTTTGAACAACTAAACTCATTTAAAACTCATCATTTATTAATCCACTTAATGCGTATACTTAAACATTAACTCTATCATCTCAACATGAATATGACACATTCATTTAATTTTTTTTTCTTAAATTTTTCCTTAGTAAATTTTCAAATCAATACGTTGCAACTCAAATCCTCCCTTTTTGTAACATTCCTCATTCACACGTTGACTCCAAACATTATACATATTCTTATATATTTCTACTTAAATGTAAGCAAATTCATGCGTCACCCAAAACCACTAATTCAACCATAATAAAATAGTCAAAAATTTATATTACATAATCATATTACAAAATATAATTTTTTTATGCTATAATTTGTGCTATTTACTCACCAACTTCGAGCTTCAAATGGTATAATTTTTTCTTGCTTTTTCTGCCAAATAAAATTGGTGACCAACACCTCCAAATTATGCACTTTCAACTTAATAATTTTGGATTGCTTAAATACTAGCTTTCAGGTATTGTTCATACACGTTCACTGAAGAATATTTTTCACAATTTAAGCACCTAATCATGTTATTTTACTATGAAATTCGTCATACATATAATACACTATGTTATCAACAAAATCTCTAACTTGGAAGCTTGAAAAACCCTAAAAAATGCATTTTGAAAGAATTTACCTATTGTGGTTACTATTTACGATTTTTCAACGAGCTTCTAGTGAATTTTTGACAAAACCAATAAGTGGAACTTATAGCTTTTATCGCCATGAGTCCAACAGTATGCACCTCAAATGGATGTCTAGATTGAGAGAAATGTTATAGAGAAGTTGAACTCTAGAGAGAGAAAGAGAAAAATGAAGTGGAAGAAGGGAGAAAAGAAAAATTAAGAAACTTTTGGGTGCCAAGCCTCTAGGCTCCAACCTTCTTTCGTTTTCTTCATTTTTTTTAATAACTATATATTATTTTAGTATTAATTTTTTATATACATATTTCTTTATCCTAAAGTATATAAATTTTTTTCTAAAATTTATATTTTTATTAAACTTTAGTTACAATCTTAAACCATAAATTTTCTTCATAAAACTTTTAATAAAATAAAAAATAAATCACAATATAAACATATATTCATGCATATTAAAGTAAAGAATATTTATTAAGATAAAAATTATTTAGAGCTGAATATAATTTTTTTAGGCAAAATAAAATCATTTAAATTAAAAGTACATTTTCTTTTTGTAAAATATAATTATTTAAAAATTATAAGATATTACATGAGGTTTCTGCCAAGAATGCTTCATCCCAAAACTTGAGAGGTAATGAAGCATTAGCAAGCTAGGCAAGACCAGTTTCTGTAATATGCCTATTCTTCTTCTCAACCATCCATTCTCCTCATGAGTGTGAGGGCAGCTTCTTCTATGCGCAATTCCTTATGAAAGAAAATGCTTGAAACTCTCAACCCCAATATGACTGAATCATCTTAATCTTAGTGCCAAATTACAATTATGTCATGTGCTTAAACTTAGTAAAAACATCAAGAGCTTTAGACTGCTATTTTAATAAATAGATCCAAGCAAACTAGAATATATATAAAAAAAAAATGAATATGATAAGAATAGGCATTTGTATACTTGTTGGGGGAGGGTCCCCAAATAAGTACGAAGCAGCTCAAGAGGTATCAATAAATTATTTTAGAATCAAGGAAAGGCTGCTTTTATATGTTTTAGCAAGACCAAAAGCATTTTATTCATAGGCACTTAATTCATCACAGAAATGTTACAATATTTAAGGATGGAATTTACAACAACATGAGATAGGTGGCCTAACCTGCAGTGCCAAATTTGAAAAGATTGAACATTTGCTGTTGAGGCATTTACATTGAAATTGAAATTGTTTTCTGTTTTGAAACTAGTAATCATGTCAAAACCAGTCTGCACCATCTTCAACTTTTCCTTGCTCGCACCCGATTACTCCTTATTGATATGAAAATCTAAAAAACGTAAAGCCCGTTTCTAACCTTCCCTTGCAAAAGCATGTTTTATTTATCCTATGCCTTAACAAAGCAGCAGGTAGGATGGAATTCAAAACAGGCAGAATTTTGTTATGCAAATTTTGAAACGCTAGGAAGATTTTTAGTGATGGCAGGCACATGCAATAAATTTTTCAGTTCAATACAAATTGCTGAAAAGAAGATTTAACAAAAGAAGAACCAATAGATTTGATTAACAAACCTGCTTACTCCCTATGTGAACTCTTTCATGGTATTCATACATTAATTTAGTCATTAGTTACTGGATTTAGGAGTAACATGATTGGTTGCTCTTGAATAAGGGTATCAAGATCAATCACACAGTGTTGCCAACATGGAAGTCACAGGACCTTGAGGTCTGAAATCTTGTGCATCGTAATTCTGACCATTATAATTCTGTGCACAAGGTGCAGGTTGGAAATTTTGATGAAACTTCTAGTAGTAATTCCAGGCTGAGTGACCATTCTTGCAACATAGTTGATAGGTAATCTGTGGCCTGTTTCCGTTACCATGGAACCATCCTCTCTCTCTTCTTCCACTAAAACCATTTCTGTTTCCTACCCTTCCAGCAAGCCTCCTCTGTAACTAGCATTATTCCTACCAGAACTGTGATTCTTTGACTGCATATGAGCCACATCAACTGACATTGGCTCTGTAGCCTTAGCAAATTTCTCAAATCTGCTTTCTTCTGCTAAGAGCAATTCAATTTCGCTAACACTATAGAAATCCTATCTTGAAGTTATTGAAGTCACAAAAGCATTATATTCTTCAGGAAGCCCTTTTGAAATTGCATCTATATGATCACTTGTGGTCATTGGACAACCAATATTGATTAAAGAATCACTAACAATTTTTATCTTCAAAAGATACACTTACAGACATTGACCCCTTCTTTGTATTTCACAACTGCTTTTTGTACAGATTAATCTTTGCTCTAGTCTGAGAGCTAAAGAAAGCTTTGATTATACTCCATACTTAATAAGAATTCTCATAGGCTACGACTCTTGTTAGCATGCTCTTTTGTCATGGACGATAACAACCAGTAGAAGCGGATCTTGGCGATCCCACTCAACGTATTCCTTGTTGTGTTTGCCTACTAAAGCATCTCTTTCTATGTTGAATTTCATAGGAACAACAACTTTTGTATCCAAGAACCTTTGCAATTCATGGCCTCTGATTTCTGCTGCAATTTGCTACTTCCATAGAGGTAGTTCTTCTTATCCAACTTTACAGAAATTAAGTGAGAAAAAAGACACTAATTTTGTTGAGGGAAAAGATGAGTGATTCTCCATTAGAGGAAGATAGCTTTGATACCATGTCAGAAAACTAGAATAAGAGAAAACTAAAGAAAAGACGAATGAGAAATTATTTAGAAAATATGAGAAGCATTGTCTTGAAAAGCTTGGCTAATATAATGTTGATATAAGCTTTATATAAATGTCAGCAGCTGTAACAAAGTTCCTAACAACCAACTAACCTAAAATATTATGTTAACTATCTCTAACGTTAATAGCACATTCTAGTCAGATCCAACCCTCTCCCATATTTTCCGTACATGACTTGAGCCGACAATGAAGTGCTGTTAGTTATCAAACCCTAAATGAGTTTCCTTAGCAACGCACATTAAAAATCCTCATGCGACAAAATTCAAGCCCTTTTATAATAAAAGAGAGACATAAATTATTCTATGAAACTAGATGAACTCTTTCTTTAGTAGCACTGCGTCGGATTAGTTTTTCTTGTCATTTACAATTAATACTAGAAGGAAGCTTGGAATTTTGCATATGATAAACGGGTATGTCGAGAGCACAGACTTAGCAAGCTGGACACGACTTACTATTGAGAGGGATTGTCTCCTTCACCCACTTAGTCGTGACTACACCCTATCCACAATATAAGCAAAATGTTCGTTAGTCACTCTGCCATGCTGCATTTTCATTCCAAGATATTGTTCCGGCAGAATGTTGAATGCCACCGTGACTAACAATGTTTTGAATCACATCTTTAACAGTTTTAGAGAAGAATTGACATCTGGATTGATATCTAAATTGAAATCTTACAAAAAATATTGAAAAAGTTGAGGATACATTCCAATTTATGAACATGAACCTCAACAAAAATTGACATAAATTATCTGCCAAAAGGTGAGAGGTTTTAGGGCCATATCTTCCCGCCTTCATAGGAAACCTTTGATTCTCCACTTCCTTAATAATGAAATGTGATAGTTTTTCAATACATAAAACAAAATAATAAAGGGAAAAAGGATCTGCTTGACGGATACTTCTATTAGGCGCAAAATTTTCAGAGTTGTCAATATTTCACAAAATATTAAAAGTCGATGGAGTAAATCTATGCCATAAAATTCCATTTAAGCCTACTGTAGGCTTTTTCGAAATCCACCTTAAATGTCATGAAGCCTATTTTTACCTTTCAAGAGATTGGTTGAATGCACCATTAATTGCTTGTGCATTAATTATATTGTCTTAGATGTTCTGACTCGGCACAAAACTAACCTGAAAGGGAGAAATAATTTCAGGAAAGATAGGCTTCAACCTTGCACAATGACTTTTTTGATAGATTTATACAACACATTGTTGGGCATAGCGGGTATTACCAGTAAAAATAAATGCGGAATAATCAACAAAAATAATATCAGAAAATTTAATGTGATTTACCTTTGATTTTAGGTTACGTCCATGGGATAAAATTCGAATAAATCTTCCACTATAAAAATAGTAAGTACAAGGAGAGTCTTCTCCAGAATAAATTTAAAGATTACAACCGAGATTTAACTAAAATAGTGGCTCACAAAGTGTTTCCCACAATACCCCAAGAGTATTTTTTCACTATTTTGTCACTCACTATTTAGGAACTATTTTTCAAATATTATACTAAACTCTCCCCTATTTTTCTCTCCTCAGAGAACTTCTCTGGTTTCTCTTCAGGCTGCTCTTTCCTGCCTGCCTTCTCTGCTTGTTGGTGTTGTATCTTCATGCCTCCTTTCCTTGCCAATTTATAGGCAGAGGATGTGAAGAAAAATTGAGGTTGTTGCATTTTTCTTCACCTACCTTTCTTCCTTTTTGTCTTTGTTGAAAAGAAATATCTGGTGCCTAAATTTCGTTCTATTTTTCGCTCCTGCATTCTGCCGCTTTTCTATTGCATTTTTCAGCCTTCCTTTTAAAATTTGTCAATGGTGTGGGCCCTCTATGTTGGAGGGACCCACCACTAACAAATCTCTCCCTCCCGACTACATAGAGGGTTCCACAATTCTTTTAGCTAATCGATAGAATTCAAACTTCTCCCTTAGTAGAATCTTTGTTAACGTGTCTGATCTTTTTTCATTAGTATGGATCTTTTCAAGCTGTAGTAGTTTCTTCTCCAATACATCCCTAATCCAATGATATCTCACATCAATATGCTTGGATCTTGAATGAAATGAGGAATTCTTCCCAAGGTGAATAGTACTTTGATTATCACAAAATATTTGATATCTGTCTTGCTGAAAAACAAGTTCACTTAAGAACTTCTTCATCCACAGCATCTCCTTACACGCTTCTGTTGCTGCAATAAACTCTGCTTTGGTAGTCGAAAGAGCTACACACTTTTACAACTTTGATTGCCATGACACAGCACTCCTTGCAAATGTAATCAGATAACCCAAAGTAGACTTTCTTGAGTCTGCATCACCAGGTATTTCTGCATCTGTGTAGGCGACTAACATAGGCTTGATATCTCCAAAACATAAATATATTTTGGAAGTACCACGAAGATACCTAAAAATCCATTTCACTGTAGCCCAATGTTCCTTACCTGGATTAGAAAGGAACTGGCTCACTACCCCAATCGAGTGAGTAATATCTGGCCGTATACATACCATGACATACATCAAATTTCCAACCGCTGAAGCATATGGAACCTTGTCCATTTCTTCTTTCTCCTCATTTGTAGAGGGACTTTGTTTAGAACTTAGTCTAAAGTGATTAGCAAGATGACAATTAACCGTTTTAGCCTTATCCATATTAAACCTCTGAAGTACTTTCTCAATGTACTTCTCTTGTGACAACCACAATTTCTTGGCACTTCTATCTCTGGTAATCTTCATGCCAAGAATCTGCTTTGCAGGCCTCAAGTCCTTCATGGCAAAAAATTTGCTCAATTATGTTTTCAAACAATTGATTCTAGAAACATTCTGGCCAACTATTAGTATATCATCCACATAGAGTAAAAGGATAATGAAATCATTGTCAGAGAAATTCTGCACAAAGACACAATGGTCTAAATTAGTCTTTCTGTAACCTTACTCCCCCATAACAAACTCAAACTTCTTATACCATTGTCTTGGTGCCTATTTCAAGCCATACAGACTTTTCTTCAGTCTGCAAATATAATCCTTTTTTCCTTTCTGTTTGAAACCCTCTAGCTACTCTATGTATATCTCTTCCTCCAAATCACCATGAAGGAAGGCAGTTTTCATATCCATTTGTTCAACCTCCAAGTCAAGGGTTGATGCTAAGCTTAGCACTGTTCGGATAGATGTCATTTTCACAACTAGTAAAAAAATCTCGTCAAAATTAACGCCTTTTCTTTGGTCGAATCCTAACAACCAGTCTAACTTTGAATCTTGGATGGAGATTGTGTTCATCATGCTTGATTCTGAACACCCATTTATTTTTCAAAACTTTCTTGCCTTCCGGCAACTTCATCAGCTCAAACATTTTGTTCTCATGCAAGGACTTTACTTCATCTTGCATGGCTTCTCTCTACTTCTGCTTGTGTTCATCTTCCATAGCTTCTTCAAAGTTATCAGGTTCTCCCCCATCAGTGAGTGTTACATACTCATCATTAGGATATCTAGTAGAAGGTTGTCTTATCCTACTACTTCTCCTCAATCGATCTGGGGAAGTCACAAGTGTTGGTAGTTGATAGTGAACATCATCATCATCTTCTTCTGATTCAGCCTATATGGAAGCATCATTAGGCTGATTGTCATCTCCAACTTGCCTCGGCACCACTGTTGGAGGAACTAATCTCAAGTTTGTTGAGTCACTATTGGAATTAGGAACATCCTTCTCCATTTTGTCTACGTCTTCAATGGTCTGATCTTCAATAAACACAGCATCACGGCTTCTAATGAGCTTTTTCTGGACCGGGTCATAGAATCTATAACAAATTGATCTTGACCATAGCTAATAAATACACACTGTCGTGTCTTCGCATCGATCTTGGCTCTCTCATCCTTAGGTAAGCAAGGCTTCACCCCAAAAATTTTTGGGTAACTTTTCATGTGAGAGTAAACATCTGACTCTCTCCATCAAAGTTCTATTCATCCTCTCAGCTAAGCCATTTAATTACGGTATTTTTGGAGGCATCATCTGATGCCGAATACCATGCTCTTTACAATAAGCATCAAATGGTCCAGTATACTCTCCACCATTGTCTGTCCGGATGCATTTTAACTTCTTCCTAGTCTGTCTCTTAACTGAGGTATGAAACTATTTAAAGATGTCTAACACTTGATCTTTTTTCTTCAAAGTGTATGCCCACATTTTCTTGGAATGATAATCAATGAAAGTCACAAAGTATTGAGCACCACCAAGTGACTTTGGCATTGGCCCACACAGATCTGAATGTACCAGATCCAACACATTCTTTATTTTGGAAGGAGGGGAACTCTTGAAAGCAACTATGTTCTACTTTCCCGCCAAGTAATCAACACATTTCTTCAAATGTACTTTATCCATTCCAGATATCATTTTCCTCTTGGTCAAACGTGTTATACTTTTCTCCCTCATGTGGCCAAGTCTCCTGTGCTACAACTCAACTGCATTTTCTTTCTCCACGGCATTCACAACGTCGTTAGAGAGCTTTGTATGCATAACATACAATGTTGAGTCTTTTCTACCTCTGGCCACCACCAAATCACTTTTAATGAGTTTCCATTGGCCATTCATGAACATGTTGCAGAAGCCTACATTATCAAGTTTGTCGGTAGAAATCAGATTCGGGCAAATATCTGGAATATACCTAACATCTTTTAGCACTAATCTGGTGTCGTTCTCTGTCTCCAAGTATATATCTCCTCTACCAACAACTTTTAATAAGTTGTCATTTCCCATTTTAACAACACCAAAATCTCATTCTCTGTAAGATGAGAAGAATTCTCTACAAGGTGTGGCATGAATGGTAGCTCCACTGTCAATCATCTAACTGATCTCATGGATTGTAAGATTGACAATATCATTATCATAAACGACATTAAATTCATCTATGGCATTTGTCTGTTCATCATCACTGTTGTCGTCTTTCTTCACTTCTTTGCCTTTGTTCTCATCTTGCTTGAACTTTCGGCATAATCTTTTGATATGCCCTTTTTTCTTGCAGTAATGGCATTCAATGTTGGCATATTTGTTTGACTTTCCTCTCCTTTTATCTCTAGGCTTTGTATGGCTAGACTGGCTCCACCCTCTAGATTTTGTAACCAGAACATCTGATTATGATGAAGAGGTTGAATATTGTGATCTTCTTCTCATCTCTTCATTTAGAATACCACTTTTGACAGATTCTATACTCATGACACCGTTAGGCACTAAGTTGGTAATTTAGATCTTCAAAATCTCCCACGACTCTAGAAGGGAGGCGAATACCATGAGAGCAAATACTTCGTCGTCAAACTCTATGCTCATCCCCGACAACTGGTCCACGATCCCTGGTATCTTGTTCAAGTGATCTGTTATAGAAGTATATTGGTATTTCACGTGCATCAATTTTGTTAAATAAAATAATTTGTTGTTGCCGGTTTTTGAAGCATACAGCTCTTCCAGCTTATGCCACAACGTTCGTGCATGAGTCTCATTACAAATGTGATTATATACATTATCTTCAACAAACTATCGGGTGAATCCGCATACCTGCTCATGCTCGAAGTCCCATTCTTCATCCAATTTATCTTTGGGTTTAGTTGTAGTAAACACTGGTAGATGCATTTTCGTCACAAACAGGAGATCTTTCATCTTGTTTCTCCAGATGTGGTAGTTTGTGCCATTTAAGTTGATCATCTTGCTAGTCTTTGCCTCCATTTTGAGCAGTATGAATAGTATCGTATGTATAAATAGTACCAGTAGGTATGAACAGTGCTCGTACGCTTCCTTTAGCCAACAGTAATTTCAATAAAAATCTTTTCTGAAGTGAAAAATCAGTCAATACTGTAACCACAGAACATACTAAGAATTTTAAAAGAATAACCACCACGGCTCTGATACCACTTGTTAGGCATATTAGGTATTACCAGCAAGAATAAATGCTGAATAATCAACAAAAATAACACTAGAAAATTTAACGTGGTTCACCTTTGATTTTAGGCTACGTCCACGAGACCAAATCCGAATAAATCTTCCACTATAAAAATAGTAGGTATAAGGAGAGTCTTCTCCAAAATAAATCTAGAGGTTACAACTGAGATCTAACCAAAATAGTGGCTCACAAAGTGTTTCTCACAATACCCCAAGAGTATTTCCTCACTATTTTGTCACTCACTATTTAGGAACTATTTTTCAAATATTACACCAAATTCACCCCTATTTTTCTCTCCTCAGAGAACTTCTCTAGCTTTTCTTCAGACTGCTCTTTGCTGCCTAGCTTCTCTGCTTGTTGGTGTTGTATCTTCATGCCTCCTTTCCTTGCCTATTTATAGGTAGACGGATGTGAAGAAAAATCGAGGCTGTTGCATTTTTCTTCACCTACCTTTCTTCCTTTCTGTCTTTGTTGAAAAGAAATATTTGATGCCTAACTTCCATTCCGTTTTTCGCTCCTGCATTCTGCCGCTTTTCTATTGCATTTTTCAGCCTTCCTTTTAAAAATTTTCAATGGTGTGGGCCCTCTATGTTGGAGAGACCCATCACTAACACACATTGCATAAGGAAATAGGTCTAAAGTATTTCGCAAATTCAGGCATCTTCATTTTAGGAATAAGTAGTACTAGAGTGCTTTTTACTTTTTTAGCTTGATTAACGTCTTGCCAAACTTTAGAACTAAAATATACCACTCCTTGCCCAACTATTTCCCAATTAGCCTTATAAAAAAGCACCTGGAAACTTGGTGGCACAAGGCGCTTTCCATTGCCACATAGGGTCTTGCGAATTTCCATGTCAATAATGTGATTACCCAAAATACTTGCAATAGTAATAGACATAATAGACTAGGTACTTCCCGCCCAACTCAACGTCTGAGGCTGTTCATCCATAAGGAACAAGATTTCATAAAAATTTAGAATTAAAGCTTGAAGCTCTTTCGACTCATCAATCCACACCTCATTAGCATTTCTAATTGAGATAACTTTGTTGCACCTTCTCCTTATAGCCATTTTTCTGTGGTAGTACTGAGTGTTTCTATCTCCTCCTCTAATACATTCCCCCCTCAATTTTTTTACCAAAGCAATTCTTCTTGCAACAAAATAAAGTCAACTTCTTTTTTGAGATCTTGCTCCAGCAATTCAAGAAAATGATGACCAAGAGTCTGCATTTTTCAAAACCTTATTAAGGAATTCCTTAAAACCGTGATAACATAGAACCAAACTCCCTAAAAATGAAAAGGTTTGCACCTCCCGATGTTCATAAGGCTATCAATGATAATCAAAAGCGGATGATGATGAGAAGCTACTCCAGTAAGAATTCATTCTATAGACTCACTAAATTTTAGTCTCTTAAGAAGAATTGAATAACGCTCTATCCAATCTTTCCAAGTAAAATGAGAATCCTTAAGTTCCGAATCAATTAAACTGTAATTATTAATCCAATTATTGAAATTGTCTCCTTAAAACGTTAGTTAGAACCCAACTATTTTTTAGTAGGACCAGCAATCTCATTAAAGTCACTAGCTAGAAGCTAGGGACGATTTATCTAGTTTGACAAATCTCTTAGCTGCTGCCAAGTACATAGTGTTCATTAGGGCTAGCAAAAATTCTTGTAATCCACCAAAAGACCCTTCAACATCTTCTATGCATGATTTGAGGAACAACCCATCTCTCTTGTGCACTATAAACTTCAAATACCCATAAACTTATGACTCAAGTGATAAGAAAGTTTGACCTAGTGATTGAGGGACTTCTACAATATTAAAAGTTTAAAGTTGCAGAATTTTTTTTTTGAAAAACAACAGTTTTAATACTTCAAATAAGATTAATTTCAAATGCTATTATATGGTAACGAAGCTTTTTGATGAGGCCACAACTCTCTCTACACTAATCCTTGTTTCCAAGAGCAAGACTACATCTGGCTTATGGAGATGCTTAAAATTCATTAAATGCTCCAGGAAACTTTTTGCTAGCAGCCCCTCTATAATTCTATGAATGGGTTTTCATGATAAAAAGAAGAATAAAATCCGAAAAGCAAGCACTATTATCCTTCGAGAAATTATTCATTTGAGAAATTTTGCTCTACTAAAGTCAAAAGAAGCAATAGTATCCTTTGATTATTAGATTAATAAAATTGAAAACAATAATCAAAATGGGCAATAGCTAAACATTGTAAAGTGAGAAAAAACAGAATTAAAAAGTTGTCTTTAATAATCCTTTTCAAATAATTAACATAAAAGACTTATTTAACTGAAATTAAAGGATTCGATTATAATTAAAACAATTATAGTACCTTTTTTTAAAATTTTCAAACGTTTTGCTACCAGCGTATGATTTGATGGAGGGAAATTCATTTGAAAATGATTGATAAATAATAATCGAAGATAGAAACAAAATAAATGTCACAAAATATAGCAGCTAGAAAATTCTAGAATAGGGCTGTGAAAAAGTAATTTAATCATCTTTATTTCACAAATTACTCCTAATAGCACAAAATTTAAATAAATAAAATAAAATTAATTGAAATGGAGAGTTGTACAATTTTGGTACTATAATTTATGATTGAATTTGATAGGTGCCATTGCCAACTCCCAAAGACTGTAAGGAGTGCAAGAAGTTCCATTGAAGCAGTCCTTTGAAGAAATCTCATATGAGATTTCAGTTGGATGACCCCACATATCATACATGCAATACTTTGATCTATCAGGACAAATAGCACCTTTCACATAGCAAGGTTGTCTTACATTTGTGATTCCTGTACATTTTAAGAAATCATATGTCACTGAAAACTATTAAAAAAAATTATTTTATGAAGAGTTTCACATTTCAAGAATTGTCCTAAAAGAAATTTGATTACCATATTCTTCATGATTTTGCATAATTGCTTTGGATATGTTGACCCCATCAAATATTGTAAATAATGAACCAAATAGGTCGGATTGCAACTCAAGTATCCTTTGAGGAAGCTTGTCTGCATAGTATCTTGATTCACAATTTATATACTGATAGGGCTCACAAATTGTAATGCTAGACACCAGAAACTTTCTAGCTCCAAGAATATAAAGTGTCTGGAAAAGAATAAGATGAAAGCATGTCATCGTCTACAAAACATGATATAGATAGTGTCAATTAATCAACTCTATGATTGGTTCTCTTAGGGTTTTAAATTGTAGTTGCAGAGTTGGCAATTGTTGAAAAAAGCAATAAGATGCTAAGAAATATGATCGTCGCCAACTATAATTATAAATTTGATGTGGTTGAAGAACCTATCGCAACAGCAATATCGCAAACCACAATTTAAAACCTTGAGTCCTTTATTACGTCATAGAGCAAATGAAAATGATGTAGATTGAACCTTGATATGTTTTGAAACTTCGTCAAGGAGATAATCTGCAAAGCCTTGTGGATTAAATTTTTCCATAATTTTTCCATTCAGATGATCATTGTAATCGTTGCTGCCAATAATGAGGAGGTATATCGATTTGGCTAAATGATTTTTCAACTTCTTTGTATCCTTTAGTTCTTTCGGAAGATCTCTCATTGCAGTTGAAGCGAAGTATTCAACTTGTTGCATTAGAGACAAGCATCCCCCCTTTGGCATAAAGTAGCTAGAAAATGGTTAGAGACTAATTAACGAAAAACAAAAAATTTCAAATGCTATTAATAGAAGGGAACACAAGATGAAAGTTTTCGAGAAGTTTCAATCTCTTACTGCTCTGGTTGTATTTAAGATTCCACATGCCCCTGATGCATAGTTTATTCCAGTGGTCATTTTACTTCTTTCAGAATCGGAGAGATTCAAGTATGGAGGAGGCATTGGTAAACCCAAATTAATAGCTGCAAAGGAAACCACAAATGCCACAAGTGTTGTGTTATTTAGGTTATATGCAAATGAATAAATTTTTTGACATTGTAGTAAATTTTAAATTGTGTTTGCGGTCTTCGCAAAAAAATACTTCAAAATATAAAAGAAATTCGGCAAATTAAAACTCAAATGTGAATAATTGAGTGGGTAATTTTCTTCTTGTAGCAAAGTTACCAGCAAAGTCAGCCCCATTTTTTCCATTAGTAAATCGGCCCCTTATATTATTAAGATCAACACCAGAAGGCCACCGATCCGACTTTGCTGGTGTATTAAGATGGTTGTTGTTTCCCGCATCTACACTTGAATCACCAAAAACGTACACTGCCGGTACCAAGGGACCTTTGCCTTTGGCATTGGCAATAAGAACTTGGTGAGCAATAATGGAAAAAACCATCAATAATAATTTTGAACTGGCCATATCTTCTTGAATATTTTACCTTATTGGTGAATGGCATTGACATAATGAGAGTCCATAAATATATATAGGGAACTACTAATCTTGTTGTCAAAGAAAACAAAATGAAAATGAGGAATTTGATCTGGCATATGAGCAGATTTAGAAGTAATGAAGGAAAACAATGGTACTAATTTGAACTTTTTACAATTTGTTTTGAAACAAACCGGGATTTTGAACCCTGATAAGATGGAATGAAAATGTAGAAAAAACAAGATTATACTAAAATTGTACAAAAGATGTGTTCTTATTTTTTTTTTTCTAATTTTGCAATTACACACCTGCTTTTGTTGCAATGAAAGAAAAATTAAGTTGTCATTTACAAGATTTTTTTGGTTAGTTACATACCTAACCCATTATATTTAGACACAACTAACCACGAGATGCATGACAACACATTATTAACAAGATATTCTAATTACAAAAATTGAATTGATAAAGCAACATGGATGACCTGATTGCTCACTGGACACACCAGATTTGATCTTTAAAATTGAAATGAAATATTCATGAAAATTTTTCAATCTACATCAAGTTGTGTATGCACTGCTCGACCACTCGTTAAATTGAGTTCTCTAGCATTAGATCATTGTAAGATTTGTGTACATCTATATATCTGCACAAATTTCAAAAAACTCAACATTTGTCAAGCTCTCCACAGTACAACCTTCTCTATCTTTATATCGCTTTTTTTTTTTTTTTACTTTGTACTCTCAAGATTTTGAGGTCTTCTTTATAATAATTTTTTTTTTTTTGATAAAATGACATTATGCCACTAAACCATAGGCTAAGCTTGAATTAACTCCTTGTCTAAATAGAGAAAAAAAATCTTATTTATTATAATACTTTGAATGAATGAAGTTCTTAGACAAAAAAAAAAAGTCCTAGAGTATGGCAAAACCAAATTCCTTTCCCATTCTCTCTATTGGCATTGCAGAAATTAAAAATGCTCACCTTCATCAATATATAATTATGATAATTGGTCAATTGATAGCATATTATACTTAATATGTATGCATAACTAAAATCCAAGTTATTTGTCCATTCTTCCTAGATCTTCCATCAATTTGTCTTCACAGTCTACAATTCATAAATAAAATATATAGTGTTTCAAACATACAATCTATAATATTGTGCAAAGAGAATTAATATTTTAGTATTTGTAAGATACCATTTTTCTCCATTTAATCATCTCAAAATTTAACTTTATCATTTCCATCCTCCTAAAACTATGCCATCTTCAAAAAGGTCTTCCAATTAAATCAATTAAAAAATAGTTAACATATTTGCTTACATGTCACATAACCAAATTGAAAAAATTAGTATATTTTGAAGACTAAATTAGCAATTCATTTTATTCAATGCAATAAGAGTCATGTGCCTATCGCGGAAAGAGTATCATATAAGATCAAAGAAACTTGAATCATGGGCAAATGTATTCTTGCTTTGTCACTAGCTTGTTGGGCAAATAAAAGTTTTACTTCCAGCTTAAAATAGTATGGTTAGAAATAAGAAGTTACAATTAAATTAGAAGTGTCTCAAATTAGGTTACACTGAATTTTCCTTGCATTATTCAATTATGAAACACACATAGTATGTGATAGTCCAAGTTCCACATTAACGTAAAAATGTCCTTAAAACATTTAGTAACAAGGTAATAGATGTTCAGGGTTTCATCACAAGATTTAGCTTTATTAAAACTCATGCTTGGGTTTAATTTTTTTTTCGGGTTCATTTTAATTTGGTTTCAATTGAGATTTTAACTCAGATCTCCACACGTAGAGACGATTTGGTGAGTTTGATTTCAATATATTTTAAATAAAAAAATTTAAATATATTAGGTCTCAACTTGATTACAGTTTAGTAAAAAAGTATCATGAACCCAAGATCGTGATAAACATTTTTTTCCAATTGTTGCAAACTAACACTTTCAAGAATTCTAGGTAACTTGGATATTATAAACGTGACTTGAGTTGTTCATATCTGCTTATGGAAGTTCTACACTGATCTTAATGTTATTGTGCATAGAAAAAATATTTTAGGATTATGAGCAGTTCAATTTTTAATTACATAATATAGAAAGTGCTGGATAAAAAACTTCTAAAAAATCTGAAAATTAAATAATATATTCATCATTTACTTATCCTCTTTGGCTTTGTCACTATCAATGTGAGTTTCCCTTTCAAAACCTTGTTTATGATTTTGACTATATTCAAATAAAAAAACTTTGTTATCATCAAAATTATTTGTTACTTAATTCTAAAACAAATCTAGTAATTTATAGTGAACATGACTTTCATAATTTGCTCGTCAGCACAAGTTATGGTCCCATCATTATACATAAATTGAGTTTGTACTTTTCTTCTCACTTATCTTTTTTTTTTTACTAATTTAAACCCCTTTTAATTAATTTTTTGCTGGCTTAGAACCAACAATGATTGAGATTAAAATTCAATCGAAATTGCAATATAAGTAATTAAAGAAAAATAAATATATGATTTTTTGCTTTAATTGTTTGTATGATTTATTTAGAATTATTGTGATATTTGATTACTGTTTATATTTAATCTAATAAAAAGTTTCATAAGTTAACCTCTTTTAGTTTATACCTTGAAAATTAATGTAACTATTGATGATATAAAAGCAATTTTTTGTTGCCGGTGATACTAAAGCATGCCAATGACTATTGGCTCAAATTGCCTTTTGTGGTATATAAAATACAAACTAATATTCCATTAAAATAATAGAAACTAATATCTTAACTAATCAACTTCCAGAAGGAAAAAATTCCAAATCACAAGTAATCAGATTCTTGAGAACCAGAATCACCTAATATAAATCAAAATACAAAGAATTTTATTTCATATATCCAATATCTTGATATGTTTATTTGATGGATATCATAGGTTTTTTTGTAAACTAGAGACCTTTATATCAAAAAATGTTATCTATATTTTACTTTTTGCAGCTTTCTCATCAAAGAAGGGGAGGTTATATTTTAATTGATGGGTGGTTACCATAACCTCCCTAAACCAAATCATCACATAGAGAGATAACTATCATATATTTAAATATTAAATAAATTAATTAAATAGGCCATATGTTTTTTTAAGTAACTAACATCCATCTACTTGCCATATTGAACACTTAATATATACCAATTCAATATTGATACATTCTTAAAAAATTTCATAGACGCAGTATTTTTATACCCAAACAAAAGAGTTTAGATTGAATGAACCATAGTGGTAAATCTTTTAGAACAAGTCTTACACTTTATGTATTAGAATGCAACCAAACTCCCTTGAATGAGAACTATATATGGTATGTATCTTTATAAATGAACTTCCTAATGCTTATTCAGGGTCACCAAGACACACATTGTCATTCTATTAAATTTTATGTATACATTTAAATAAAAGAAGAAACATATAAAACTAATGGATCCTTTCAAATCAACAAAGTGCAATACAAACACATAAGGGTGTGTCAATTACACAAGATTACGTAATAAAATTGAGTCTGATATATTCAACATATTCTTTATAAGCAACATGAGGTAAACATTTTGTCAAGGGATATGTAATCATCAGTTTAGTGTTGATGTATTTTATAACTACCTTCTTTGCTTTGACATTTTCTTTAATAGTTAGATACTTAATACCAATGTGCTAACTATGACTTCTACTCTAATTGTTTTTGGCCAAAAACACTGTCGCTAAATTATTGTAGTAAATATCTAATGACTTGACAATTGTGTCAACAATTACAAGTCCATAAATAAAACTCATCAACCATATAGTCTATGATGTCACTTCAAAGCATGATATAAATTATTGTAGTAAATATCTAATGACTTGACAATTGTGTCAGCAATTACAAGCCCATAAATAAACTCATCAACCATATTGTCACGGCCCCAAATGATGGAACACATGACCGGCACGGCATAAGGGTTTCCCCCTAGCCGCAAACCTAACACATAGCATGTACAAATATCCAGCACACAATCCAGAGTACATAATAAATATAACTGGCCACATATGCCACATCCAGTATAAGAAAATACTGTATATATAAATATATATCATGAATCCAACATTCGTGATTGAACTTGGCCCATGGCCTCATAATACAAACATCGTTGTAAAACATAAAACCGTTTTCCAAACAACACATCAAAATACGCAAGAAGCGAGGATCCTGCCTGTAAATTCATAGATGTACACTAGACATAATCTAAATTAGACAAACAGTACAAAAGAGTCTTGCCCAAACTGGGGCTCACCAACGCTATATTCAGTCTTCTACGAAGCTGTAGCTGGATTAAAGTCTCTTTGACTATTTGTGGGGAGGAAACAGAAGAGGGGTGAAATCACATCTCAGTGAATGGGTAAATCACACTATAACAGAAACATGGCAAACCAAGCACAAGTGTTTCGCAATGAGTTTAATAATTGAAATCAAAGTGTAAAGATAATAATAGAAACATTAAGCATTTAACCATAATTTATTGAAAGAAAAGCTAAAAAGTTCAAATATATGTTCAAAAGATAAAACAGGATTTAAATCAGTAACCGTAAAGCAAATCAATTATGCATGGTAAGTAATAAATGAAGTTATTTATGCAATAACAATGATGAATGAGATTGTTTAGAAATATTTAATCTTTAAGAAAAATGCACTAGTCTATTGAAGTTCTTTCTTAACAGATCTATCATCTTCCCCAAGCACATAGCAAGGGTGTGACAATCACTGTAGGCGTAGACATAAGTCCACCCTAAATTTCCCAAGCACATAGCAAGGGTGTGGCAATCACTGTAGGCGTAGACATAAGTCCACCCTAAATTCTGTGACTTAGGCGATCATAAGCCCGTCACAATATCTTAGGCCGAAGCCTTAACATGACCATGGTGCATCAGGGCTAGCACTACCTGCGGCTAGCTAACAGTGATCTAAAAGGGTTCCTCCAATAGAAAACATTTGAAGATATGCTATTCAAAGAGTTTAAAGTAAAACATTTCAATAACATTATAATAAAACTATAATTCTCCATCTAACTCTTTTCATGCATAAAACTCCGTTCTAAAATATGTCTCATCCATGGATTCCCATGGAGACCTTTATCATCATAAACTTTCCCTTTAAACATAGATCGTCCGTAGACGTCGCATAGATGTTTGCCATGCATCAAATCATTTCATGGCTAACTTAGTTCATTTCTATGACTAAGTTCGCATTTCTATAAATCTAGCTCAATGGAAAATTATCAGCCTAGATGCTTGCCCTGCATACCTAGGGTTCAACTAGTATTGAAATTTATAGTTTCTAACATAGTTGGAACATATTGATTTTCAAAGCGGTAAAACAATTTAGCATACGTTCCAACTAGGTAAAAATCATACGAGAGAGTTATAAACCGAATTCGTAAAACATGCGCTATAGTAAGAAAAATCCACTCACCGTACTAGGAGTCCAACAACGAGAATTTCACCTCGTGGTAGCTCAACAACCTAGAAAACATAGACATAACATGAGAATTTGATAAACCCTAAACATCACTATTCATGTCGGAAATTACTATTCACCGCCGGAAAATACTATTCACCGTCACAAAATTTTTTATCGAATCAACGAAACAATTTCATATCCTAATGTTGATCTAGTTTCTGAATCCATCTACGGAGTCAAATTTCTAATTAGAAATTTCTAAGTAAGGTTTTTCAGAACTTACCTTTTACCGAGATTTTCTACTTCAGATCTACAGCGATTCAACGGTTGATTTCAAAAACTGATCGGTCAAAACTGAAGTACTCTTCGTCCTGAATCCAATAACACTTTCAATTTTGAAATTGAAAGCCAATCGATACTCCAAATCGAGAGAAAAGATTAGGAATCACTATTCACTCACTATGCAACTATCCATTTTTTTTCTTTCTTTCTTTCCTTCTGAAATCGTCGCCTCCGGTTTCATTTTATGGTTTCTGAGAATTTTTTTTAATAATTATTAAATAATTAATAATTAGATTTTCTTTTATATAAATTCGTATAAATTCCGTTTTTCATCATAAAATATCCCAAATTTTTTTAAAAATTTTCATTATCATAAATCTTTAGTTAAACTCTTAAATCATAATTTTTCTTGATAAAAATCGTTATAAAATAAATCTCAAAATGAATATCTTTATTCATATTAAAAGAAAGGATATTTCTAAAAATACTATAAAAATTCATTAGAGGCTGGTATAATTATTTTAAGCAACACAATACTTCTTTTACTTAAAAGTTCACTTACTTTTAACAAATCATAATCAGTTCTACATAAATAAAAATATATTTATTTATAGCAAAATACTATTATTTAAAAATAAAATTACGCGCCAAAACGTAACTTCTCATATTCCTTTTATAATTTTTTAATTCATGTAATAAATAAATTTATTTCTATTGGCTCTTATCTCCATTTTCAAAATTATCTCTATTATTCAAAATTTTCTTTATTTTGGACTTTATTAAATTTACGGCTATTACACATATAGTCTATAATGTCACTTCAAAGCATAATATAAACTCTGTTTTAGTAGTAGAAGTGTTTTTCACTTCTCTAAGAAATAGCCCTTCCAGGTAATAAGAAAATATATATTGATGTTGAATTTCACGAGTTAAGACAGCCAAAAAAGTTAGAGTTTGAATATTCAACCACTTCTAAATGGTCATATTGTCTATAGATTGTCTATGAGTAATCTTTTAGTCCTTAGTTCCCTAAAAGTTATCACATAACTTAGCAGGTCTCCAATGATTCAAACTAGGGTCTCTTTGATATATGCCTACTTCTTTTGCAAGAAGAAAGGACATATTAAGAAGATCAGTCCCAAATTCAAGCATGACTTGAACATAAAGATAAGCTCATCTCTTCGGTGTGTTTTGAATATAATATTTCATGTTTTATATAACACTTGGTGGATTGATTCTAGTTTTATAATCCATATTGCCAATACCATGTAGAGCTTCTCAAACCATAGAAAACTAATTAAAAGTGAATGTTCCATCTATTCAGGAAACAAGATGTGTTCAAATATAGAGATGGTTGGGACCTATAAACTTGTTCTTAGTTATGGATTTGTATTAGACTTTAAAAGAACCTTTTATGTTCCATCTTTTTCAAAAAAATCTTATTTTAGTTTCAAGACTTTTGTCTTGTGCTTTTAGTTGCAATTACATTGATACTACCTTATGTTTGTATAAAGACAATGTTCTTGTAGATAATAGTATTATAAATAATGAATTGTTTAAACTTTTTTTAAATTCTACCCTTGATTATAGCCTTACAACCGTGCATGGTAATAATATTGGCATTAAGCATGGTGTTATAAATGAGAAATCCTACATGTTATAACATATGAGATTAGCTCATATCTTCGTTGATATAATTAAAAGATTAGTAAATGATAGAGCCCTTAAGAATCTTGATTTTACTATTTTGGGTACTTTTATATATTGTATTGAAGGAAAGTAAACTAACAAGTCCAAGAAAGGTGCCAGGAGTAGTTTTGATGTATTATATATCATACACATTAATATTTCATGACCTTATAATATGTGCGATAATGGTCAGAAATAATTCATTATCTTTATTTTATATACATATAGCAAGTTCTCAAATAGATTTCTTCTTGGTACAAAAATTAAACAAAAAGTTTTGCATAGATTACAAAGTTATACCTGAAAAAAATTTAGCTACCCAATACAAAGTGTTAGTTTTAGATGTACGGCTTAAGAGAAGAGTTGAAAGAAAGAGTAAGAAAATGGCCCCGAGAATTAGGTGGTGGCATTTGAAAAATGAACAACAAAGGGGCTTTCAAGGATGGGTGGAGGAAGAGGGGTTTGGGAGATTCAGGGAAATGCTAATGATATGTGGGACGAGGTGGTTAAAGAGATTAGGAAAATAGCAAAATAGATTCTTGAAAAATCAACAAGCATTGGACCAAAGGGTAAATAATCTTAATGGTGGGATGTAGAGAAGCAAAATAGGATTAACATTAAAAGGGAGTGTTATAAAGTGTGGCACTTATGTAAAAATAATAAAAATTGAAAAAAAATATAAATTTGTTAAGAAAGACACTAAGAAGGTTGTGAGTAAAGCGAGATTTGAAGCTTTTGAAGGGTTATATCAATATTTAGGAACTAAGGATGGGAAAAGAAAAATTTTCAAGCTTGCGAAGGGTAGGGAAAGAAAGACAAAAGACCTAGACCAAGTGAAATGTATTAAAGATGAAGAGAGTAATGTCTTGGTAAGATAACAAGATATCCAAGAAAGATGGAAGAGTTACTTTCAATGACTTCTTAATGAAGGACGTGAGTTGACCTGTTACTCTGATATATTAAATATTGTAAAAGAGAACTACAATTATATCTTTTATCGTAGAATTCAGGAGTTTGAAGTTGAGAAGGCTTTGAAGAGAATGAAAAATGGCAAAGTAGTAGGACCTGATAATATACCTATTGAGGTGTAAAAAGGTTTAGGTAGGAAAGGTATAAGGTGACTCACTAAGTTATTTAATATGATAATGAGATCTAAGAAAATGTCAAATGAATGGGGGAGAAGTACTTTAATCCCTATTTATAAAAATAAGGAAGACATACAGAACTGTACCAACTATAGGAGATTAAACTCATGAGTCACACTATAAAGTTATGGGAGAAAGTCATTGAGTAGAGATTAAGACAAGAGACTTAAGTCACAAAGAATCAATTTTATTTTATGCTAGGAAGGTCAACCATGTAAGCCATTTACTTAATGTGGAGATTGATAGAAAGATATCAAAGGAAGCAAAAAAGATCTACATATGGTTTTTATTGATTTGAAAGGACATATGATAGAGTGCTAAGAGAAATTTTATGGAAGACCTTAGAGAAGAAAGGAGTACGTATTGCGTATATTTGAGCAATCCAAGATATGTATGATAGGATCACGATTTGCGTGAGAATACAAAATAGAGACACAAAAGATTTTTTTTACAACTATAGGGTTACATCAAGGGTCATCTCTGAGCCCATATCTTGTTAACTTAATTTTGAACACAGTTACTGAACATATACAAGATTTGGGGCCTCAATGTATAATTTTTGCAAATGATATAGTATTAGTTAGTGAATCAAAAAGAAATAAATACGAATTTAGAAATAAAACTTAGAGAACATCTTTTAAAACAAGTCACAAGCTTTAAATATCTTGGATCTATTATACAGAATGACGGTGAAATAAAGGACTTAAACTATATGATTCAAGTGAGTTTGATAAAATGGAGGAAAACTTCGGGTGCCATTCGTGATAAAAAAGTACCGTTTAAAGTTAAAGAAAATTTTTATCGTATAGCTATAAGACTTGCTATATTGTATGGTACTGAATCTTAAATGGTTAAAAAATAATATGAAGATAAACTCAATGTCGTAGAGATGCGAATGTTATGCTATATGTGTGGACACACTAGAAAAGATAGAATTAGAAATAAGTGCATAAGAGAAAAAGTTAGAGTAGCACCTATTGTGGAGAAGATGGTATAATCTCACTTAAGGTAGTTTAGCCATGTGTGGAGAAGACCGGCAGAAATCCTACTAAGAAAAGTAGATCAGATGGAGAGCAACCTGATAGTTAAAGGTAGAGGGAGGTTAAAGAAAATAATTGGTGAAACTATTAAAAAATATTTAATAATTAACAATCTATCTGTTGATCTCATTTATAATAGATCACTATGGCGGCATTTAATCCATGTAGCTTACCCCATCTAGTGGAAAAAAACGATTGTTGTTGTCGTGTATAAATATATATTTCTTTATGATAAAAGTGGAGCACTAAATACTTTTAAGGTCTATAAAGTAAAAGTAGAGAAACAATTAGAGAAGCAAATTAATATTTTGAAGTCAAATAAAAGTGGTGAATATTATGGTAGGTACACTAAAAATGAACAGTTACTAATCCATTTGCAAGGTTCCTTGAGGAACAATGTATTGTAGCACAATACATAATACCTGACTCACCATGTCAAAATGATGCAACTGAAAGGAGGAACTGAATATTGATAGACATAGTGAGGAGTATGATTAGTAACTCTGATTTCCATTGTCTTTTTGAAGTAAAACTCTAAAAACTACGACATATTTACTAAATAGAGTTTTAACCAAGATAGTTTAGAAAATGCCATTTGAATTATAGAAATGTTGGAAACCTAGTTAAAGATATGTACATGTTTAGGAATGGCTAGCTCAAGTTATGATTTACAATCATAGAGATGAAGTTAGACTTAAAAATAATCAATGGACATTTCATTGATTATGCAAAAAAAAGTCTAAGAGATGTAGATTTTACTGTCCATTTCGTGCAATACGAATTGTGGAGTTTGAGAGTGCACGTTCCTTGAAAATGATAAAGTTAGTAGGAGTGATCTTGAAACTTGGTTTTTAAGAAGCATAGTAAACTTGAATCTATTCCCAAGTCTTTATGTAGATTGGTTATTTTTTATGATAATCATCAGAATTCAATTACTCAAGAAAAACCAATTATTGAAAAACCACTTCATAATGAGGATACTATTATTGTAGATCCAGTCACTCAGCATTCTCAAGTTGAGGATGTTGGGGTAATATTAACAAAATCTTCAAGAGTTAAGAAACATAAAACTTTTCAAATTATATTGTGTACCTACAAAATTCTGATATAAACATTGGTGTTGAAGATGACCGTATCACATTTTCACAGGCTACGATGTCTTGAAGGATGAGTTGAATTCAATGGTTAACAACCAAGTATGCGATCTTATTGAATTGCCTAAAAAGGGAAAGGCCATTGGTTGTAAGTGAATTTTTAAAACCAAAAGAAACTCTTTAGCTAATATTGAAAGATATAAGGCAGAACTTGTCACCAAAAGAGTCACTCAACAAGAAAGAATTAATTATCATGATAGATTCTCTCTTGTTTCAAAGAAAGATTTATTATAGATAATCATGGCATTAGTAGCTCATTTTGATATGGAGCTACATCAAATGGATGTAAAAATAACATTTCTCAATGGATATTAAGAGGAAGAGGTTTACATGAAACAACCAAAATATTTCATTTTAGAGGGCCACGTGATCACTTAGTTTGTAAATTTAAGAAATCTATATATGGGTTAAAACGATCCTCTCATCAATAGTATTTAAAATTTCATAATGTTATTTATTCATTTGACTTGACAGAGAATATTATGGATCATTATATATACCATAAGGTTAGTTTGAGCAAAATAATTTTTTTAGTCCTATATATAGGTAATATTTTACTTGTTTTAAGTTATATGCGCTTACCATTTTTTACACTAAAAGTCACTACTGAAAAATGGATTCAATGGAAAGTCCCCATTAAAAGTGAACTTCAGTGGCCATAATCAAAGTCGCCATCAAAAGTGGTAAAATAAAAATATATGGTAGATGCTATGGTGGCATAATTTAGTGTTTTGGTGGCAAATATGGAAATTCCTCATTGAAAATAGACATTTAGTGATGACTATTATGTTTTCAATGGTGACTTTTTATGGTTTTTGAGTCAACACTGAAAACTTTTAGTGACAGAGGTATAAACAATAACGTGGGTCTTTGGTAGTGACTTTTAAAGTCTTAATAGCGATTTTAATAGTCACTGAAAGCCTATTTTCTTATAGTGCTAAAATTCTCTTTCGCTCGAACAATTTGGTTTGGTATAGATTTAACCCTAAAGATAGGCCATATTTCACCACAAATTTTGAGAGAATAGGTGAAAATCTTGTGGGAAAGTAGTTAAGCTCAAAATAAGGATGAAAAATAGGCTCTTACGTACTAAGTCAATATTGTGATCTATCAGTGCATTTACAAAGATCGAAACTTATAGTTTTGTTTGAGCATCATGCCCTTTCGCCAGAAATGTTGATCAAGGACATCAAGTTCATGATACAATACTGCAATGATGACTCCTCGCTAAATTGGTGTACATCCCCAAATCATTTTATTAATCAAGAGCAAAATTCTCAGTATACGTTAATTGTGAATCAAGTGACTCACTACAAGAAATTTGACTTTCGGTGGCGACATTTTTCGCCACTAAAAGTTAAAAAATTGCCACTAATACCTTTTAGTGGCGACAATTCGCCACCAAAAAGTCGCCACTAATACGACCGTCACTAAAGGGTTTTTGTGGCGAGAAAAACGAGTCGCCCCCAAAAATTATATCTTCAGTGGCGACTATATGATGCGCCACAGAAACTATATTATCAGTGGCGAAATAAGTCGCCACTAAAAGAAAAAATTAACATCCAAATATAAAAAATCGCCACTAAAAATTGGGTATAAGGTGGCGATTTGTGAATTTCGGAGATTGAGTGGCGACTTAGGTCGCCACTGAAGGGTTTCAGTGTCGACATCCTCAGTCGCCACTGAAGGGTTTCAGTGGCGACATCCTCAGTCGCCACTGAAGGGTTTCAATGGCGACCTCCTCAGTGGCCACTGAAGGGTTTTAGTGGCGACCTTCTTAGTCGCCACGGAAGGGTTTCAGTGGCGACTTGTATAGTCGCCACTGAAGGGTTTTAGTGGCAACCTTTTTAGTCACCACGGAAGGGTTTCAGTGGCGACTTTTACCGTTGCCATTGAAGGTCTTCAGTGGCGACCTTTTTAGGTCGCCACAGAAAACCCTTTAGTGGCGACGTAGAAAAGTCGCCACTGAAACCCTTCAGTGGCGACTTTTTGATATCGCCACCGAAAACCATTCTGTAGCAACATTTCCAAATCGCTGCTGAAAGATAGATTTTAGTTGCAATACTTGTCGCTACGAAAAATAATTTTTTAATAGCAACAGAAATTATGGTCGCTAGTAAAGCCATTTTTTTTTATTTTTTAAATTTGTTCAATTTTAAAATTGATAGTATAAAATTATATTTATTTTTTTATTTTATATTCACACTATTTTATCATAAAAATCTGATAATATATAACAAAATCAAATGAAAAGTAAAAATTATCCAAAATATTTTTCTTTAACATTTATGTATAGATAAAAAAGATCCTTTTATACAAAATAAAGTGAGTATAGATACACCCTAAATTACATAAAGAGCACAAAACAAACAAATTATCATACTTGCTAGGAATATGACAGTAGCATAGAAAAAAAACAAGATTAAACATAGTTTAAATACAATAGATACGCAATACATGCAGGTTCAGTAAAAATAAAACAAGAGACTAAATCCAATACAAATTTCATATATACAATGCATTTACAAAACTAAAGGTTTATACATATTCCTTCTCTTCACTAATAAAGTTGCAACTCTGTAGTATTATGTACAAATCACTTGCTATTGGTGCTGTTGTCAATATCTTCTGGGACATGATAAGTTCAGAGAACAAATGTGTCATGAATTTTTTATAGGAACCTACATCACAAGATAGATAGTGTAAGACATGAGACCCTAATTATAACAATATTGAATATGAAAAAAAATATTTAGCTAGATAAATCAACATGCTAATGTGCAAACAAATTTGAGAAACACAAGTAAATTAAAAATTGACCACATAACCATCAAATCCATATGTGATTGATTGCAAACTATCTCAAAAGTTAGAACATAGCAAGAGTGGCTATATAAAGAAAAGTGGGTGACAACATATAATAGTAGAATAATTTCTCACCCTTTCTAGATATGTTTAGATCATACAAATGATGGTAGAGGTGAATTTAAATTATAACTTCTATTTTAGGCTCAAATTCAGATTTGGTTGGAGCATACTCTCAATCATTTTCTCAAAATGAAAAAAAATTTAACTTCTCAGGAAACATACAGGTTAGTATCTCCTTCCCTAAAATCCATACTCATAAGTTATGTTTAAGAAAACTCTAAAATTTCAGCATTTCATAAATAAAACCAAACATCTGAACTTCAAAATACAAGGTCAAGGAGACACAACGTACCTCACTTCTCACTACAGCTCTTTCTATAGCCTCATACAAATCATGTGTTTCCTGAGCACAACATTACATAGTCAGCAACATTTGCACTAATCACAAATTCCTGTCACAAAAGATATAATAACAATGTTCCTTAATAATCTAGAAGCTCAATTCTATGACTTTTTTTTTACTAAAATTAAACTTAAGAGATTACAAACATAAACAACAGCAGTACAGCACAAATGCCTCTATCAGATAAACCCTTCTTAATAATAAACAATGAAAGTAGTTGAACATACAATATTGAAAAGATCTCCAAAGAACAACACATGCCATAAAACACTTTATAAGTAGTAGTGTACCTCCACTAGCCATCCATCCACCACAAATACATCAAGGGAGTAGCCATCAGTTATGGAAAAAACATGTACTTCCTGAATGTTAAGCCCAATATCAAACAGCAAAGCAGACAGTTAAAACAAAATAATTATTTGTCAAAAGAAATCAATCATAAACCAATAACCAAAATTCAAATTACTGGTGCACATAATTAATTTTATTGGTACCATGTAAGTATTGGCAGGTTCTATCAGTGACATAACATGACTGGTTTCAAAAGTCAAGTCTGACAATTCAGCGTCAATCTCCACAAGTTTCCACTTGCACTCCCAATGCAATTGTAACTGAACATGAGATATACAAAGACAGGATATTTTCACATGAAAGTTTATTCAACAGGCATATGACCTCAACAACCTAATTTTATACGACTCCAGTAGAAGGACATATGATATTAAGAGCAGAAATCATCATAACAAAGCAGGCCAGAAGTACTCTTGTAAGTTAAGTACCCTATTGGATGAGCATGAACTCAAACAAAGAAACACTTTTTAACCCTTAGTTATCCTCAACAATTAAAAGATGAAGATTTAAATTTATCACTAATGCACCCAGTACATGCTTCATGCAGGTAAAAACCAATATAATGAAGCATAGAGTTCTAATTATAAGAATCATAATGGTAAAAAAAAATACCTGATACCAATAAATATGTGGTAGCTAATATCATGCAATACATGGTAAAAAAAATACCTGATACCAATTGCTGCTTGTAAAATTTTTCTGTCACCAAATATATCAAAAAGAAAAAGATTAACAATAGATTCTATAAAAGCAAACACCTAGTTGGTGGACCAGGTGCAGTTATGACTAAATTAGTTATACATATACGAATGAGTTACTCTTCTACAATGCCATAGCTTGTTGTTCATCTTCTTCCACCTCCATTCCCACTAGTGTCTTAACTTTCTCGAAGGCTTTGTTCATATTTTCTATTATTTTCCCTTTCTTTATCAAGAAAATTGACATATAAAAGATCTATAAGAAATACGATAATAAAACTTAGATTCAATTTTCAAAAATATTACAAACATAGACAAGACAATATCTCTCTACTTTAGTATACATTAACATGATTTCAAATCTAACAAATATTTGAGACAAATACCTCTGTAAATAAAAACCAACACACATAACAATAAAGTGAAATGAACCAATCAAGTTGGTGGTTCTCTTGGAGATGTTTGTGTTGTATTAGCTGTAGATCCCGGTGCAGCACTACCAATAAGACTTAACGGAATTTGCCCCTATTCACAGACAATAAAATTATTTAAGCGAATTAGGATAAAAAAAATTATTTATAATAATATGAAAGCATACATGAAGATGGATTTAGTTGAACCAACAAGTTTAAAACTACATAATTGATTCATCAATTTGATTTACAGTTTGTAGTTAAAATTACATAATGTAATTGAACCAAACAAATCTTATCAAGAAATACCTGTTGGAGAGATGCGATAAGAGAAGCCATCTGCGATTGTAGCTTTTCTTCAAACTGTGCCTGCAACCTCTCTTCTCGAACTCTCATCTCTTCACGTACCTCCGCAACAACTTCTTCACGTAATTTCCTTTTCTGCTCTTGAATTTCTTGAGGTGTGATTCGATCAGTGACTCTCTTAGAGGAGGTTTCACACTGTATCCTTTACCGCGAAAGAACCCCGACCTTTGACCAAGTACTTGAGTCAAGATTTCATCATTGCTTAAACGTGTCGTGGCATCTTCTTGAGATTGCTTGACTATAATCTCTTGAAGTTCACCCTACAATTAAACAAAGCATACATTTGAAATAAAAACACAAATATAAATTACAATTTCTAAATAGTAATAAATGTTGCAGTAATTATACATGAACTTCTTGAGATTTTGCATCGGACCATACGACATTGCCTTCTTTAGTCTTACGTGTATGTTGCAGCTCCCATATTTGATCAATTGGTGCCTTCTCTCTAGTTTCAGGATTTCTCTATTATAAAACATTATTGTTACTCATCATGCACATAAATGTATACATGAAAGTACATTACTCTAAAATTTCACCGTTGATTCCTCAACTTCTGCAAATGACCGAGAACCGCACGAATGTTTTTTTGTTTGCTTAGCCCTATTTTGTACATTTGTTGAGCTTTTGTCCTGCGTTTAACATAAAATGAGCTTAGTGCATTTGTCATTGTACGTGCTACTAAAATGTGTTAATAGAAACTACCTTAAATTCATCTGAGTCAAAATAACTGATCAAATGCCTCCAATCATCATCGTGGACTCTAGGAGGAAGATTCACAAGTCTTTGTTCGTCAGTGTCGTACAAGGAGTAGTGCTCGTGCAATTTTGTCCTCCAAGTTCTGTAAGACCTTTGTGTAGTGGCATGAATAAATGCATCAAATCGTTGCTCTGGAGTTCTTCTGACCTCAAATTTTTCCTATAATAATAAACCCAAAGGTGATAAATCTATGAAATGTATACTAACAATAGTATGATAGATAAATATACTAGTTGTTACCTTCACTCTAATCAAAATCCCTTCTCCATATCCTTCCCAAATATCGGTCCACTTTCTCACTTTCAATGGAAATATGCATCGTGTGATATACCCAATATAGTTGACGATATCCCTCGATCCTTCTCCTACGGCTCGAAGGATCTCATCGGAGATTTCAACTACAATTTTCTGTCCATTTTTTTTCTTTTCATCGACAGTAAGGCATTTATAACTTCCCCTAACCTTTTTATATGTACTGCAAGAAGCTGTTAATCAAGTGATGCTTGTTATTATTTTTACAATTATCAATTTTAAGTAACACGTGTTGAGTATTCTATATCTATACCTGCACTACTAATCGGACATCGAAAAGTTGGTGTGGCGGGCAATGCCTGGGTCTCTTCATTGTAAGACTGTATAGATAGCTGTGGAGGATCTTCATTTAAAGGGCCTTGTGCAACTACTTTATGTCCACGACCACCTCGTCCACCTCTTCCTCTTCCCACCATCATCAAACCCACCTGCTGCATATAAATAGAACATGTTGTCATTTCCACACTTAAATATGACATAAATGATTACAAAAATAAAAAAACTGCATGCAAATAATATAAAACAACGAGAAATTAAGCATATGTAAACATTTTACACTACATGACGTTTCACATTGAGTCTCTAGATAAAAATTCTCCTTCATCGCTTTCTTCATCCACAGTCTCATCTTCCTGATTGTCATTGATGAAATTATCTTCTCTAGCACTTATGCCCTCATTCTGATGGCTGAGTCTTTGAGGTTGTATGTCATCCCTATATAACACCACTGCAATATCATTTGTGTCCTCAATGTGAATAAATAAATTATGTTCAACCTCCTCTTGTTGGTAAGCATCTTCGGCAGACAATGATTCACCCTCATTATCTTGACGAGGCATGTTAAAATGGTCACGGGGATTTGTTTTCACAACAACAAGCCAATCTTGATCGACCGTGTCATCTAAATAAAATACTTGTTCTACTTGAGATGCCATGACAAATGGTTCATTTGTATTCAACGAACAACGAGTATTCACACTTGTGTATCCATATCTGTCAACTTTATATCCTCTTCCTAAGTGAGCAACATCCCACCAATGACACTTAAAAAGATATATTTTCCTTTCTCCCAGGTAAGAAAACTCATAGATATCCTCAACGACACCATAATATTCTTTCTCAGGATTTGAATCATCCCCCTTCACTAAAACTCCACTATTTTGAGTTTTTCTTTGAGATTCTCGATCTTTTGTATGGAACCTAAATCCATTTATCAAGAATGTTGTGTACCTACATACAACTCTTTGAGGACCCATAGCTAAGCTAACAAGCTCATTGTCTCCTCGCCACTGTGAATCTGGCTTCATAACCTATTGAAAATTATAAAACATCTAGAGGTTATGACACAACTTATAACATATTGCATTGTAGGCGTAATTGAAAGACACTTACTTGATGATTAAACCATTGAGGAAACTCTTAGATGTGTCTTGAATCAACATTTGATACACGTACTTGAAGCTCATTTTTGTGCTCTCTACAACACATCATTTCATCAAATGAGTTTAATCTAGTAACAATTTAATTGCTAGTAAAATATTGTATACTTACTCTATGAATGGCCAAAAATTTTCGCAATTTTGTAGTACGTATAGACAGGCTTGATCAAATTCTTTATTAGGTAAAGTAATCGATTTGGAAACACCTCTCGGTTGCCCACTCTGGTCAAATATTGACTCCCCATAAGCTGTCATGTTCCCATCATCATTCCTTGGAGTTTTATTAAACTTTGTTGGGATATTGCTCAAATATCTTGAACAAAACGTGAGACTTTCATCTGCTAAATAGCCTTCAGCGATTGAGCCCTCGGGACGAGCTTTATTACAAACATATGATTTTAATGTATGTAGATACCTGTAAATGTGAATTGAAATAACTATGTTATCTACTAAAAAATGAAACTAAAGCCCAAGTATATGTCACATTGTTACCTTTCAATTGGATACATCCATCGGTATTGAACAGGTCCAGCAATCCTTGCCTCTCTTGCCAAATGAACTGGTAGATGAACGATGACATCGAAGAATGCTGGAGGGAACACAGTTTCTAGTTTGCACAAGGTTATGGCAATTTGTTTTTCTATGGAATTCAAATCTTCCATTGTTAAACACTTTGAGCAAAGAATCTTGAAAAATTGTGCCAACTCTATTATAGGATCACTCACCTCCTTAGGCAACAACCCACGTATTGCAACTGGAAATAGTTCTTGCAATAATATATGATGATCATGACACTTCAATCCAAATATCTTTTTCTCTTCGACATTGACACACCTCGAAATATTTGATGAAAATGCATCGGAAACCTTTAATTGGGCCAAAAATTTACACACTTTTAACTTTTCCTGTGGTGATAGCACATAAGATGCTACCGGTAGCAAAATTTTGTTTCCATCATCAATAGGATGCAAGCCGGGCCTTATTCCCAAGTTCACTAAATCATATCGACTCTTCACTGTATCCTTCGTCTTTCCAGCCATTCCCATTACAATAGACAAAATATTATCCGAAATGTTTCTCTCAATGTGCATGACATCGAGATTATGTCAAAGCAAATGTGTTTTCCAATAAGGCAATTGAAAGAAAATGCTCTTTTTCTTCCAATTGTAAGCAACACTAGATTGGCTGCGCATTCGCTTTTGACCTTTCCCAAATGTCACATTTGATAAGAGTTCTAATTGTTCAAGTGCTTCTTCACCTGTCAGATATGTAGGTGCGACTTTATTCTCCACTTTACCATCAAAGGCCCTTTTATTTCGACGCCATGGATGATTGGTTGGCAAGAAACGACGATGGCCCATATAGCATAATTTGCTTCTCAATGATATAGAATGAGTATATTTATGGCAACAAGAACATGCCAACTTTCCTTTGGTTGACCACCCAGAAAGATTGCCATATGCGGGAAAATCATTTATTGTCCACATGATAGCCGCCCGCATACTGAAGTTTGATTGTGAATGAACATCATATGTCTCTGCCCCTACCTCCCATAATTCTTTTAACTCCTCAATCATTGGTTCTAAATAGACATCTATATCATCTCCTGGAGACTTAGGGCCTGGAATAAGAAGTGTCATCATGAAGTATGGCTGTTTCATGCATTTCCAAGGCGCCAAGTTGTATGGTACAAGAATAACTGGCCAGATACTATGGTTGGCACTCATGTTTCCATATGGTTGAAAACCGTCGCTTGCTAAACCCATCCTAACATTTCTAGGATCAACTGAGAAATTAGGATATTTCTCATCGAAGGATTTCCAAGCAATGGAGTCAGCTGGATGTCTTAATACACCGTCATTAACACGTTTATCTTTATGCCACCTCATATCTCTAGCAGTGTGTCTTGCCATATACAATCTTTGCAATCTAGGTTTTATAGAAAAATATTGCAACACTTTGTGTGCTTGTTTCTTACCTTTCTACCCGTTTAATTTCCATCTGGACAAATTGCACTTAGGGCACGATTGTGCATTAGCATATTCTTTCCTGTAAAGAATACAATCATTTTTACATGCATCTATTTTGGTGTAGTCTAACCCTAAGTCTTGAATTATTTTCTTGGCCTCATAGTAAGAATTTGGTATTTGAGCCCCAGCGGGCAATACTTATTTAAATAAATCCAACAACATGTCTACAGATTTATCGCTCCAGTGATTAAGACACTTCAGATTAAGTAGTCTAACAATAAATGACAACTTTGACACTTTATCACAATTTGGATATAGACTTGTTTCGGCATCTTCCAATAATTGGTAAAACTTCTTTGCTTGCAAATTTGGCTCTTCGTTATTTTCTACAAGAGTATTCATATCCTCTGTGTTAGCAACTCCATATGCATCGTGTATCATTTCAGTTATATCATCCTCTTCAACATTATTACCATGAGGGAGAGTTGAAGTCGTCACTAAGGGTTCTCCGTGAAGATCCCACACCTTGTAAGACTGCCAAAAACCATTTTGCAACAAGTCAAACCGCACTTCGTGTCTCACTTTGAATAATGTGTTTTTACATTTTTTGCATGGGCACCTAAGTTTGCTACCAGCTCTTAACTTACTGTATGCCCACTCAAGAAAATTATCCACCCCTTGTATATATCTTCGATCAGCTCTATTTTCAACATTCAACCAACTTTTATCCATAATATTTCTTACAAAATTGATTGAAGTGGAAGTGAGCAATTGAAATAGAGAGTGAACAATGTATTTGGACAAATCATATTAATGTTAACTTTCATACCATCAGGAAAGCTGAAAACAAAGGAGAAGTGCAGCTCAAAATGGATATGATGCTAATTCTGGGATTGGTGCTACACATGCAAGCCCTTGAAAGTTCATTTCTGAGGTATTTCATTCTGTTTACTCATTTTTCTCATCATGTTGGCATTGGTAATTGGTTGAGGTTTTGGGAGGACCATTGGTTTAGGAGACAAAGCTATATCATGTCTTTGAATTTGCAACATGTCATTTGTGTTAATTCTACTGAATTTGCAACACAAAGTATATACACCATTTTAGCTATTGTAAAAATGAATTTATTGTATCATTCTTTTCGTGAGCTTTCTTGTATGGTTGTACCTGGTGTATAATTTCAGGGAAAGTAATTTGCGACTCAAGATTAGCTCATATAAATGGATAGAATATGCTAGGACTGCCTTCTCCGTCGATCCTAGGATTGCTTTATCCTTGGCCTCGAGATTCCCAACGAATGCTTCTTTGAAGGCTGAAGTCACTCAACTAGTTCAGGTATGTTTTCTGCTGATAATGAATATTGTGAACTAGAATTCCTAATGAGTTGAGCTCTGAAAATGGGGAACTGATTAAGTGGGTCAGAATATACTTTTATTTTGAATAATTGTTATGTTCTTATCTTGAAGGCAGGGAAAGAGAAAAAGGACATGTTGGAAATTTTGTTAATAGAACTCCTGATTACTTTACAGAAGAAAATTATTCAATTTCTTCTCAGATCTTGCTGGGCCTGCTACAAATCTTGGCATATTAACAATAATTTTTTTGTTATACATTTGGTTTCAAAATATGACATAATAGCCTTTTCTTTTTAGGCACATATACTAGATGTGCGCAATATACCAGAAGAATTACCTTACTTTATCACCCCCAAGGCCATTAATGATAATTCAGTGTTTTTGCAACAACTGCCTCATTAGGCTGCTTGTTCAATCACCCAAGCTCTAGAGTTCCTTAGTCCAGCATACAAGGGGCATCCACGTGTCATGGCATATGTTCTAAGGGTCCTAGAATCCTATCCACCAGAAAAGGTAACATTTTTCATGCCGCAGCTGGTGCAGTCATTGCGATATGATGATGGGGTTAGTTATCTACTGGAGTTTAATTTCATGGTTTATCAAAGTAGTACGTTTTTCCTCCTACACTGTTATTTAAAACCTGAATCTTCATTTTTTTCTCCATCTAACATCTTCAGTATTAGTAAACCTTGTGTTTCAAGTCATGTAATCAGATTTATAAGAATTTTCGAGAGATCATGTTGGCTTAAATTGGGAAAGATGAGGAAGATGAGTTGAACTGTATCAAATGTCCTGGGATTTCTCATGTTGAATCTCATTCACTTCATTTGGACATGGGTTTTCTCATGTTTCAAGGTTATTATGAGAATTTTGTTACTTGCATTTTTCAACTTCTCAAACTCACTAAGCATTTTAGTATCTTAATTCCATTCCTTTCTCCAAATTTATCTAGATGGGTTATATGCTTTTTGGCCCTCCAGTTGAAAACTATGGGTCACAAGTCTTTTACATAATATAACATGAATTAAGCTGCTGGAGTTATGATGGGAAATCCTATTTTTGGTTAAACATCTTGTATTCATTTGGCTTATACCAAGTTTAATACAAACTTATCCTCAAAATGTTTTTTAAATTAATTCTCTTACTGATCAAAATAGCATCAGGCTGCTGTTATGCCCTAGGTTATGTAAACCGAGATTCAACATAATTTTTACTTAATCATCTGATTCATATATTGTTGTCTGCAGAAATTAGTAGAAGGATATCTACTTAGAGCTGCTCAAAGAAGTGACATATTTGCCCATGACACACTTTAAACCACCTAGAGATCTACAAACTAATTGTCAATCATAGGATAATAAATTATAGGTTATCCTTATTGATTATATAAACTTTCCTACTCCTTCAAATTATACCAGCAAATTAAAGTTAATTCTTTTGAAGTTGAAGAGAAGAAAAATTGAATACCACCAATCACAGAAATAATCAGAGAATTGGTAGAGATGATGATGATATGAGAATAAGAAGGATACATGGTGTCCTATATGGGGCTTTCTGCAAGGGCAGTAAAACTGGATTATAGAGTATCATGTTTTGGGTGCTGTCAAGGTTTCTTTCTTCTTGAGGTTGCATTTTGGGATATATATAAGGACACAGAGGTGGTTCAATCTCAGTACAATACCTTAATCATAGGCTAAACATTATCCTCTCAAAACCAAAAGGATCCTGTTTTTCTTTAATTTGATTACTAATATTATTTTCACCATTTTGTAGGGAGACAAAGTTGGCTTTTAGTCACCATTGTGTCTAACACTTATCACATCAGCCAGGTATCAAGTATCAACAGCTATATAATAAACCTAATTAGAGGAAGAGAATCAGTGTTGGAAAGTAAATCAGTGTTGGAATAAATCAGTGTTGGAAAGTAAAATTACATACTCTTTGGTTAAGAAGCTTTTAAATTTTTTCTCACTTTCTCTATATTCACGTTGTTGAACAAATTCATTCAAGTTGTTAAAGAACTCAAAACTACACTATACTCTGATAAAATTTCTTTATAATTGTTTTTGCTTAAAATTTAAATTGACAAATATTTATATAAGATTAACAAAGTTTAAAAATTAACACATGATTAGATTTACATTTATACAGAAACTAAATGAAATATAATGTGATTGATATTTGGGTCCTTATTCTAAAAGAGAAAAATATTTTAGACGTAAATATTTTCAACATCAATAGCTTTCTTTATAATATACATTTAGATTTTGCCTGCTAATTCTATTTTTTGTCCAATATAATATACAGAAGTCACATAGTTTGTTAAGCATTTTACAAGCCCAGATTAGTACATTAGCTATCAAAGAGGAACATTATTCAACGGTTCAGATAACATTGACAACAAAAAAACAATTAAAAATGGTATATTATTCATATTTACAATACTTTTATTAACTTAAGACAAGGGGAAAAAAACATACCAAGTTAGAACAAGCAACAACTATTTGCTTCTCTAACAGAGCTCCTGGCAAAACTAATAAAATCTGCATAATGGACAGGGAATAAGTTAAACCAACATACAATTGTAAAACTTTTAGACAAGCAACACAATATAGTTACACCCACATCATTATATTTTTACTTCAAGAGAAAACTGCCATGTAATTTCTCATTCCCATTACGAATGCCAAGTATGTTCTGACCAGAAAACTACCAACATACAATTGTAATTTCTTTACCACATAGTTCCAAGATAATCCCATTTCCACTACTGCAAGCTCAATGAAAATGCCAAGTATGTTCGGACCAGAGAAAGCTACTATTTCAGGACAAGTATATTTACTCCAGGAAAATCAAACATGGAAAAGATTGAGGGAAAAAATAGATTATCACTACGAAGATCTGAAATCAAACTCAGCAACAATTAGCACCTTAATGCTTCTTGATCATTTTACTTATGGGATGAAAATAAGCAACATTAACAGTAGTATAATACGAAGGAGCAATCGAGCAATCGAGAACAGAAGGTAAAAAACGAAGGAGCAATCGAAGGTAAAAAATGCAGAACCAAAAATGAAGGTAAAAAACGAAATCTCCAGCAAGAAAACCAAATGCAGAACAAGAAAACCAACAATATCAATCCCCCAACCGAAATTTCAAAACCCCCAAACTGATTAAATAAAAGGTAAAAAACAAAATCTCCAGTAAGAAAACCAAATGCAGAACAAGAAAACCAACAACATCAATCCCCCAACCGAAATTTCAAAACCCCCAAACTGATTAAATAGAAGGTAAAAAACGAAGGAGAAATCGAGCAATCGAGAAAACCAAAAACGAAGGTTCAAAACCCCTAAACTAATCAATCTACCTTGGACGCTTCAAGATGAAATCTCCAGCAATATTTTCACCCACGAAGCTGTAGATTAGAGCTGCTTTCACTCGTGAAGAACCGAAAATGGCATGGAGTGAGGAGTGAGTTGAGCGCAAGAAATCAAAGAAGAACCCCGCTCTGTTTTTCGTTTGGGCGCGGGACATAATTTGGCAAAATCAGCTCAGTTTATTTTACTTAGTCACCAAATTTTTTTGAGAAATGGAAAAGCAGAAGGAGGTCAGCTTTTATTTTTGGACAGAGAGAGCCGTTGGGTCAAATCCTGGTCACATCCTTGCAAAAAGAGCTCGTCCTTGTAGCCGTTGGTTCAATGCATCAGTTTTTAGTTTTTGTGTAGCTACAATTTTTAATTTGTTTTTCTTTTAGGAATTCTACTTCTTGTAGAACATTTTTTTAAAAAATAAAAATATAAATATAAAATCTTCCACTTACCTATACAACACATAACAAATTATCATTTTTTTAAATATTTATTAAAATTACAATAAAAAGATTCAAATTTACACTCTATTTCATTTATTTTATTTTTTTTTATTTAAATTTTTTTTTCTTATGTAATAGTTAAGATCACTACAAGAAATTTAATTTTTTGTGGCGACTTTTCAGTGGCGACATTTAAATTCGTCACTAAAAGCTACTTTCAGTGGCGACATTTAGGGTCGCCACTGAAAGTTATACTTTTAGTGGCGACACAAGAATGTCGCCACAAAAACTCACCTTTTTCGTGGAGACATATGAATGTCGCCACAAAAACTTGCCTTTTTAGTGGCGACTTGAATAATGTCGCCACTAAAGAATGGGGTAAAAACTGATTTATAATTTTTTTTCGGCAAAAAATACAATTTCAGTGGCGACTATTTGTCGCCACCGAAAGGGTTTTGGTGGCGACTTGTAACGTCGCCACTGAATCTCTTGGCTTCAATGGCGCCTCATTGTCGCCCCGAAAAGGGTTTTAGTGGCGATTTAAACTAAATCGCCACCAAAAGGTTACTTTCAGTGGCGACATGTGAAGTCGCCACGGAATCTTGGCTTCAGTGGCGATTTAAAATAAATCGCCACTGAAAGGTAAAATTAATTTTTTTAAAAAAAATTTATCTTTAATTTATTTTTAATATATGCATAAAATTTAAAGTTTTTATATAAATTATATAAAAAATTTATATTTTTTAAAAGATTGTTTTGTTGAGAGTGTTAAAAGAAATTTGATTAATATAGAGAAAAATTTAATATAATTATATATTTATTTCAACTATATAAATTCTTATTTATACTAAGTAAGAAAAGATGTGAAATACACATTGTTGTCACGTTCTATCTTTTTTTTGTTAATTTAATTTATTTTAATAACAAAGGGTTTGTTTCAATTTTAATTAATAATCAAAACATTTCAAAATTTAAAACTTTTAGGTTAAAAGATCTTTTTGTTATTTTAATCAATTAAAAATAAATTTTGAATTTAATTTTGTTGAAGTTTAATTTTTAAACATATTACTTAAAAAATTATTTTCCTTGTATAAATAATTGTGCATTAACTATATTAATTGAAATTGAATAAAATTTTGTAACTAATTAAAATGAAATTTTAACTAAACTTTAGCGTTGCTTTAATTATAATTTTTTTTAAATATTTATAAATAAAATAAATTTGAAGACATTTTTTAATTTAATTAATTCTTAAAAGATTAAATTGATGAAGGTAAATTTTTAAAAATAAAGTTGAATATATATATATATATATATATATATATATATATATATATATATATATATATATATATATATATATATATGAAATATGCAAAACCTGATTATCCATTAATATATTTTAAGAATATATTTCGTTTTTTTCTTTAATAATTAAAATAATTTAAAATAGTTCATGTATTAAATACAAGATATCAATTGTCATGAAAAGATGGCAATATTTTCTCGTAAAATTTTTATTAAAAATTCTAATAGATAATACCATTAGCGCAGCCTTAATAGAAATTGTTGTTGCTCATTCTAAAATTTCAACTATGATTTCTAATTCTTCTTTTGTAAAAAATGATTGTGTAAAACTTAAAGGCATGGTATAAATACATAAAAGTACAACATATAAGAAATGTAAAGAAGGAATATAATGTGTTATGTACAAAAGTACATACATGTAAAAAAGTTGCTAGGAATAATATATGAACATTCTACTAACATAACTTGCTAAATATGATAAGCCACTTTTACATATAGAGTATGTTTGACAAGTTAAATAAGCTAACTTATAGCGTATTTGACTAACTTATAAGTTTGTTTTACCAAATTAGAGGTGTTTGGTAAACAAACTTATTTAAGTAGCTTATAGCGTATTATCATACGCTACTTTAAGTAGCGTATAGCTTTTAGCTGATAACTTTTATTATTTTATTCCTTTTTTATTTTTATTATTTTATTCAAATTTCAACACTATCCTACTTATAAGATGTTACTGTTTTTACTATGTTTAAACAACATTCAAATTATATACCCTATGATGAACTTCCATATATTATTGATAGTGAAACAAAAAATAAAAATTTAAAGACATCTATATAATATTGTGGGACACTAAGATAAAAGAGATTCGTAACAATATTACTAATTTATTGTGGGACACTATATAATATGTTTATTTTGTAATTTTTGGGATTACATAATGAAGTGTAATTACTAATAAAAAATGATTAATTTTATATAAGTATATCATTTTATGTTATTTTACATTTATCAATTAATTCAATAGATAATTTTACCAAACACTTGTAATTCAATAAATTAACTTATCAGCTTTCAGCTAAAAATTAGCTTTTAAGTTTTCAGCTAACTTTTAAATTTTCAGCTAACTAGTCTTTTTTTTTCTTTGAGTTTCTTCTAATTTTTCGTTTTAAGTCGCATACCAACCTCATACAAGAAAAAAACAAGTTAAAATCAAACAAATTTATTTTGATTATAGAAGATCATGTCTTAAATCTCTAGAAAAATGTAGAAGAAATGTAATAAAAAATGTTATAAAATGATAGAATTATGAACTTAAGATCATCTCATATATATTAATATAGATGATGTAATAGAATTGGAGAAATTTAAACAGTAATTTGCTTGGAACTCAATGTCAAGCCCATTGCCAATTTCACCTAATATATACTATGGAACAATTAAAATAATTGTAACTAAGATGAAAAAAAAAAGTATAATAAATCAATCATCTTTACACTATATCTCCAAAAAAACAAAATTGGAATATGTCCTTACACTATAATTTTAAATTATTTATTGGAAATTTTAATTTTTAAAAATATATTTAAAATGAATTTAAAAATAAAAAATTCAAAATTCAGCAAAAATGAAGTGTTTTAGAACAGAGCACCCTCTAAGTACAATTTCCACACCTCAAATATCTTTCAATAAATTTGATAGTTATCATGCGCTTGGTGTTAACAGATTATTGTGTAGAATACACAATAATTTAAAAAAAATTATTAAATTGCCATTAGACATCGGAGATAATGAATGTCTACTCAATACCTTACTCACCAATATAATCTTATTGTTTTATAAATATTAAGTGGGGCCAAACACAGTGTATCAATTATTTTAAAAAAAATCTAAAAGAAAATTATAAAATACATACAAAATAAGTGAAAGTAGTAAACATATTATTATTCAATATTTATAAACTTATGATTTAAAGTATACATAAATAAAACTTCTGTGATTGAAAGATTTTTGTAATATAAATAGTCAAAATTTACTAAAAATATTTTTAGAGATAAATAATTTTAATACTTCGAATCAAATTAATCGTAATATAGAAAATAAAAAAATTATTGTGTAATAAAAAAATTATTTTTTTATTATTACATTAACTGAGTGCTTCCATTTATCATATGAATAATGAATCTGTCTATTTTGTATATATATGGTCAATATTGGTAAATAATTTTTATGATTTTAATTTTTTTATACACTAAATAATAACTTTTTTATATATAAAAAAAAAGAATAATTAATTTTTTAATCTTTTTAACTTTTTTTTTAAATTGAAGTACTGTTGGTTTATAATTTTCATAATTATAGAATACATTATGTTAAATTAGTTAATTAATTGTGTTAGCAATAAATTAGTTAATTAATTATGTTAGCGCTATATATATATATATATGTTAAATTGTATATATTTAATTATTTATGAATATATAAATTAAATTATTATTTACTTATTTAATTATATATACATAGAGTCACGTAAAGTAGTTAGAATTTTTATTAGCTTCTCTTAAATTTTTTTTTCTCTTTAAGCTATAAAAACTTATTTTCATATTTTGCAATCTAAGTATTGACTTCACGTGAAAAATGATTTTCAGATAGGACAAATCATATATATATATATATATATATATGGGACAATTTATATATATGTTAAAATATATATATTTAAATTTTATTATTATTTATTTATTTAATTATATATAAATAGAGCCCCGTAATCCAAAAATTTATTCGTTTCTCTCAACTTTTTCAACGGCAAAAATTGTGCATTTTTATGTTGTGCAGCAAACTGAAAATATTTGACTTGATGGGACAAATGAAGCTAACTACTACAATTAGACTAAGCATAACAACAGATACATGAATTCTCTTTCTCTGCAGCAAAGTTCCCTCCTTTCCCCAATGTCACTGTTTTCCCAATCTTTCATGTTTCTTAAATTAAACCCCTAACGTCACTTGGCTGAGACAACTTTTCCAAAAAATTTCTTCTCCTCATTAACGAGTCATCAGAGCTTAACACAAGCAGCTTTTTTGAGCTTCTCTGTTTTCTCCTTGTAATTTTTCACTTGTGGACATTTGCAATAGGGCCAACTGAATGCAAATTAATTACAATAAATAAATTAGCATGGATGCAAATTATTATTCTATCTATTAGCTAAGTCAAAAAAATATAATAAAAAACATGAATAATAACCTGTTTAGCATGATATTTATTTTCAATCAATAAATTACAATAAATTATCACTCTCTCAACTAAATGTTAGATAAAGACAATATTATTAATCGATGATCAAAGGCCATAAATATCAATTTTACTTTTATAGAACATAAAGTGTCAACTTTAGGGAAATCCATTGTGCGCAAGAGCTTATCCCAAGTCACAATAACATTTTAAAATATAATTAGTTTAAAATAATTTTATCTTAAAATTTTTGTTGAAAAAATTTAAAAATTTGTCAAAAAATCAAAAGTGGGAATAGTTTTTAGGAGATAATAATTTTTTAGATAAATTATTTTAAAAAATAAAATATGGGAATAATTTGTTGGAAAAATAAAATAATCTATTGAAAAAAAATAAAATAGAATGCAGCTGTACTTCAAATAATATTGGGGAAATAATTGCATTTGAAATCTTTCTAAATATTAAAAGTGTTGATAAAATGAGATTAATTCTTGTCAACATAGAATTGATTCCCTTAAAATGTATTTTAAAAAATAAATTTTAAATATATTAAATCAATATAAAATAATATATATTTAATATATTATGAGATTTAATTTGGAGTTTAGTTCAAAGATATCTTAACTATTACATAAGAAAAAAAATTCTTTTTAAATAAAAAAAATAAAATAAATGAAATAGTGTAAATTTGAATATTTTTATTGTAATTTTACTAAATATTAAAAAAAATGATAATTTGTTATATGTGTTGTATAGATAAGTGGAATATTTTATATTTTATATTTTTATTTTTATTTCATTTTAAAAATATTCTACAAGAAGTAGAATTCCTAAAAGAAAAACAAATTAAAATTTTCAGCTACACAAAAAATAAAAACTGATGCATTGATCCAACGGCTACACATTGACCCAACGGCTACACAAGGACGAGCTCCTTCTGCAAGGATGTGACAAGATTTGACCCAACGGCTCTCAAAATAAAAGCTGTCCAAAAATAAACTGAGTAAAATAAAAGCTGATTTCCTTCTTTCCATTTCTCACAAAATTTTGGTGACTAAGTAAAATAAACTGAGCTGATTTTGCCAAATTGTGTCCCGCGCCCAAACGAAAAACAGAGCGGGGTTCTTCTTTGATTTCTTGTGCTCAACTCACTCGATGCCATTTTCGGTTCTTCGTGAGTGAAAGGAGCTCTAATCTATAGCTTCGTGGGTGACAATATTGCTGGAGATTTCATCTTGAAGCGTCCAAGGTAGATTGATTAGTTTAGGGGTTTTGAACCTTCGTTTTTGGTTTTCTCGATTGCTCGATTTCTCCTTCGTTTTTTACCTTCTATTTAATCAGTTTGGGGGTTTTGAAATTTCGGTTGGGGGATTGATGTTGTTGGTTTTCTTGTTCAGCATTTGGTTTTCTTGTTCTGCATTTGGTTTTCTTGCTGGAGATTTCGTTTTTTACCTTCGTTTTTGGTTCTGCATTTTTTACCTTCGATTGCTCCTTTGTTTTTTACCTTCTGTTCTCGATTGCTCGATTGCTCGATTGCTCCTTCGTATTATACTACTGTTAATGTTGCTTATTTTCATCCCATAAGTAAAATGATCAAGAAGCATTAAGGTGCTAATTGTTGCTGAGTTTGATTTCAGATCTTCGTAGTAAAAATACCATGCAGAACAAGAGTAAGGTGCTAATTGTTTGAATATACAGATCTGAAATACTATGACGCCAAGAAAAATATAATGAAATCAAACTCAGCAACAATTAGCATCTTAAATAAATCCAACAAGAATATAATGATGTCTAACTTCTCCGATGAAGTCTTTACTGACAATATATATGATAATCATGTCTGTAGCCTAAAATAGATATGTTAGGATGTCTAGGTTTACGTTGCCTGATTTGTATGTATCTCTTTAAACTCTACTCTATTTCTTAATCAAAAAAAGAAAGAAAAAAAGATATAAACATTACCTGAGCTCGATGGCCATCTTGAGATGCATCTAATAGTTAGAAAGCTTATGAAAGATGTACTTCTCCATTGAGTTATCCCTATTAAGCGCTTCACTTATAGCTGACTTCCATTTCCAACTTGAAGTTCTCTTTAATAAGAAGCGATAATTCTAAAATTTCTATAATAAGAAACTGCTTGGAGCTATCAAATTTTCTCTTCACAACTATCATCCCATACGTGCTTGTACACACATTGTTAGAATGATGTCTTCCCATCATCCAAATATACTTGTTTGAAACTGTTTCTGCTGCTACTAACAACAACCACAAGTTAGAATGATGTCTTCTGTGTAGCTTCTGTTGTCATTACTTCTCCTTGCAAAGCCAAGATATTACCTTCCTGAACATGTATATTTGTCTGATCAAGTGATGCATCAAGCCTTACAATCTTTTTTGTTTTCACATTCATTGAGTTTGAGAAATTAAAGAGGTCAAAACAGATTCCTACAAGAAAATACGTATCAACAGCCATTGCTCCTAACTTCATTACAGGTGACATCATCACCCCTTTACCAAGTAGAAACTATGAGTTTATTTTGTAAGTTGTGACATCCTCAGGGAATGACAAGAAAAAAGGGTCGTGCAATAGGTATCCCTGTTACATATACTTCATAAATTAATGTGTAGAAGTAAGGGAGAAGACGATATTGAAGCTCAAGACTTACTTTTTTGGCTGCGACAGCAACTGAATCACAAAGATAGAGCTCTTGATGACTAGAACCTATAGCTAAATGATCACTTGCAAAAGGGAAAAATGTGCCTAATTGAATTAAGGCAAAATAAGTGAATTAATTGATATGTAGTTTGTAATATAAAGTGGATATAAAGTCTCACCTTAGAAAGTTCAAAGTATCTCATAGCTTTTATGAAATAAAATAGTTTTATTTTTAACATACTTGGCATTGTCATTGAGCTTGCAGTAGTGGGAATGGGATTATCTTGGAACTATGTGGTAAAGAAATTACAATTGTATATGTTGGTAGTTTTCTGGTCAGAACATACTTGGCATTCGTAATGGGAATGAGAAATTACATGGCAGTTTTCTCTTGAAGTAAAAATATAATGATGTGGGTGTAACTATATTGTGTTGCTTGTCTAAAAGTTTTACAATTGTATGTTGGTTTAACTTATTCCCTGTCCATTCTGCAGATTTTATCAGTTTTGCCAAGAGCTCTGTTAGAGAAGCAAATAGTTGTTGCTTGTTCTAACTTGGTATGTTTTTTTTTCTTTTTTTTTTCCTTGTCTTAAGTTAATAAAAGTATTGTAAATATGAATAATATACCCTTTTTAATTGTTTTTTTGCTGTCAATGTTATCTGAACTGTTGAATAATGTTCCTCTTTGATAGCTAATGTACTAATCTGGGCTTGTAAAATGCTTAACAAACTATGTGACTTATGTATATTATATTGGACAAAAAATAGAATTAGCAGGCAAAATCTAAATGTATATTATAAAGAAAGCTATTGATGTTGAAAATATTTTCGTCTCATAAATATTTTTCTCTTTTAGAATAAGGACCCAAATATCGATCACATGATATTCCATTTAGTTTCTGTATAAATGTAAATCTAATCATGTGTTAATTTTTAAACTTTGTTAATCTTATATAAATATTTGTCAATTTAAATTTTAAGCAAAAACAATTATAAAGAAATGTTATCAGAGTATAGTGTAGTTTTGAGTTCTTTAACAACTTGAATGAATTTGTTCAACAACGTGAATATAGAGAAAGTGAGAAAAAATTTAAAAGCTTCTTAACCAAAGAGTATGTAATTTTACTTTCCAACACTTATTTATTCCAACACTGATTTACTTTCCAACACTGATTCTCTTCCTCTAATTAGGTTTATTATATAGCTGTTGATACTTGATACCTGGCTGATGTGATAAGTATTAGACACAATGGTGACTAAAAGCCAACTTTGTCTCCCTACAAAATGGTGAAAATAATATTAGTAATCAAATTAAAGAAAAACAGGATCCTTTTGGTTTTGAGAGGATAATGTTTAGCCTATGATTAAGGTATTGTACTGAGATTGGACCACCTCTGTGTCCTTATATATATATCCCAAAATGCAACCTCAAGAAGAAAGAAACCTTGACAGCACCCAAAACATGATACTCTATAATCCAGTTTTGCTGCCCTTGTAGAAGGCCCCATATAGGACACCTTGTATCCTTCTTATTCTCATATCATCATCATCTCTACCAATTCTCTGATTATTTTTGTGATTGGTGGTATTCAATTTTTCTTCTCTTCAACTTCAAAAGAATTAACTTTAATTTGCTGGTATAATTTGAAGGAGTAGGAAAGTTTATATAATCAGTAAGAATAACCTATAATTTATTATCCTATGATTGACAATTAGTTTGTAGATCTCTAGGTGGTTTAAAGTGTGTCATGGGAAAATATGTCACTTCTTTGAGCAGCTCTAAGTAGATATCCTTCTACTTAATTCTGCAGACAACAATATATGAAGCAGATGATTAAGTAAAAATTAAGTAAAAATTATGTTAATTAAGTAAAAGTTTATATAATCAGTAAGGATAACCTATAATTTATTATCCTATGATTGACAATTAGTTTGTAGATCTCTAGGTGGTTTAAAGTGTGTCATGGGCAAATATGTCACTTCTTTGAGCAGCTCTAAGTAAATATCCTTCTACCCATTTTCAGAGCTCAACTCATTAGGAATTCTAGTTCACAATATTCATTATCAGCAGAAAACATACCTGAACTAGTTGAGTGACTTCAGCCTTCAAAGAAGCATTCGTTGGGAATCTCGAGGCCAAGGATAAAGCAATCCTAGGATCGACGGAGAAGGCAGTCCTAGCATATTCTATCCATTTATATGAGCTAATCTTGAGTCGCAAATTACTTTCCCTAAAATTATACACCAGGTACAACCATACAAGAAAGCTCACGAAAAGAATGATACCATAAATTCATTTTTACAATAGCTAAAATGGTGTATATACTTTGTGTTGCAAATTCAGTAGAATTAACACAAATGACATGTTGCAAATTCAAAGACATGACATAGCTTTGTCTCCTAAACCAATGGTCCTCCCAAAACCTCAACCAATTACCAATGCCAACATGATGAGAAAAATGAGTAAACAGAATGAAATACCTCAGAAATGAACTTTCAAGGGCTTGCATATGTAGCACCAATCCCAGAATTAGCATCATATCCATTTTGAGCTGCACTTCTCCTTTGTTTTCAGCTTTTCTGATGGTATGAAAGTTAACATTAATATGATTTGTCCAAATACATTGTTCACTCTCTATTTCAATTGCTCACTTCCTCTTCAATCAATTTTGTAGGAAATATTATGGATAAAAGTTGGTTGAATGTTGGAAATAGAGCTGATCGAAGATATATACAAGGGGTGGATAATTTTCTTGAGTGGGCATACAGTAAGTTAAGAGCTGGTAGCAAACTTAGGTGCCCATGCAAAAAATGTAGAAACACATTATTCAAAGTGAGACATGAAGTGCGGTTTGACTTGTTGCAAAATGGTTTTTGGCAGTCTTACAAGGTGTGGGATCTTCACGGAGAACCCTTAGTGATGACTTCAACTCTCCCTCATGGTAATAATGTTGAAGAGGATGATATAACTGAAATGATACACGATGCATATGGAGTTGCTAACACAGAGGATATGAATACTCTTGTAGAAAATAACGAAGAGCCAAATTTGCAAGCAAAGAAGTTTTACCAATTATTGGAAGATGCTGAAACAAGTCTATATCCAAATTGTGATAAAGTGTCAAAGTTGTCATTTATTGTTAGACTACTTAATCTGAAGTGTCTTAATCACTGGAGCGATAAATCTGTAGACATGTTGTTGGATTTATTTAAAGAAGTATTGCCAGCTGGGGCTCAAATACCAAATTCTTACTATGAGGCCAAGAAAATAATTCAAGACTTAGGGTTAGACTACACTAAAATAGATGCATGTAAAAACGACTGTATTCTTTATAGGAAAGAATATGCTAATGCACAATCGTGCCCTAAGTGCAATTTGTCCAGATGGAAATTAAACGGGCAGAAAGGTAAGAAACAAGCACACAAAGTGTTGCGATATTTTCCAATAAAACCTAGATTGCAAAGATTGTATATGGCAAGACACACTGCTAGAGATATGAGGTGGCATAAAGATAAACGTGTTAATGACGGTGTATTAAGACATCCAGCTGACTCCATTGCTTGGAAATCCTTCGATGAGAAATATCCTAGTTTCTCAGTTGATCCTAGAAATGTTAAGATGGGTTTAGCAAGCGACGGTTTTCAACCATATGGAAACATGAGTGCCAACCATAGTATCTGGCCAGTTATTCTTGTACCATACAACTTGGCGCCTTGGAAATGCATGAAACAGCCATACTTCATGATGACACTTCTTATTCCAGGCCCTAAGTCTCCAGGAGATGATATAGATGTCTATTTAGAACCAATGATTGAGGAGTTAAAAGAATTATGGGAGGTAGGGGCAGAGACATATGATGCTCATTCACAATCAAACTTCAGTATGCGGGCGGCTATCATGTGGACAATAAATGATTTTCCCGCATATGGCAATCTTTCTGGGTGATCAACCAAAGGGAAGTTGGCATGTCCTTGTTGCCACAAATATACTCATTCTATATCATTGAGAAGCAAATTATGCTATATGAGCCATCGTCGTTTGGCGTCGAAATAAAAGGGCCTTTGATGAGACTCAGCCATCAGAATGAGGGGATAAGTGCTAGAGAAGATAATTTCATCAATGACAATCAGGAAGATGAGACTGTGGATGAAGAAAGCGATGAAGGAAAATTTTTATCTGGAGACTCAATGTGAAACGTCATGTAGTGTAAAATGTTTACATATGCTTAATTTCTCGTTGTTTTATATTATTTGCATGCAGTTATTATATTTTTGTAATCATTTATGTCATATTTTAGTGTGGAAATGACAACATGTTCTATTTATATGCAACAGGTGGGTTTGATGATGGTGGGAAGAGGAAGAGGTGGACGAGGTGGTCGTGGTGGTCGTGGACATAAAGTAGTCGCGCAAGGCCCTTTAAATGAAGATCCTCCACAGCTATCTATACAGTCTCACAATGAAGAGACCCAGGCATTGCCCGCCACACCAACTTCTCGATGTCCGATTAGTAGTGCAGGTATAGATATAGAATACTCAACACATGTTACTTAAAATTAATAATTGTAAAAATAATAACAAGCATCACTTGATTAACAGCTTCTTGCAGTGCATCTAAAAAGGTTAGGGGAAGTTATAAATGCCTTACTATCGATGAAAAGACAAAAAATGGACAGAAAATTGTAGTTGAAATCTCCGATGAGATCCTTCGAGCTGTAGGAGAAGGATCGAGGGATATCGTCAACTATATTGGGTATATCACACGATGCATATGTCCATTGAAAGTGAGAAAGTGGACCAATATTTGGGAAGGATATGGAGAAGGGATTTTGATTAGAGTGAAGGTAAAAACTAGTATATTTATCTATCATACTATTGTTAGTATACATTTCATAGATTTATCACCTTTGGGTTTATTATTATAGGAAAAATTTGAGGTCAAAAGAACTCCAGAGCAACGATTTGATGCATTTATTCATGCCACTGCACAAAGGTCTTACAGAACTTGGAGGACAAAATTGCACGACCACTACTCCTTGTATGATACTGACGAACAAAGACTTGCGAATCTTCCTGCTGGAGTCCACGATGATGATTGGAGGCATTTGATTAGTTATTTTGACTCAGATGAATTTAAGGTAGTTTCTATTAACACATTTTAGTAGCACGTACAATGACAAATGCACTAAGCTCATTTTATGTTAAACGCAGGACAAAAGCTCAACAAATGCACAAAATAGGGCTAAGCAAACAACAAAGCATTCGTGCGGTTCTCGGTCATTTGCAGAAGTTGAGGAATCAACGGTGAAATTTTAGAGTAATGTACTTTCATGTATACATTTATGTGCATGATGAGTAACAATAATGTTTTATAATAGAGAAATCCTGAAACTGGAGAGAAGGCACCAATTGATCAAATATGGAAGCTGCAACATACACGTAAGACTAAAGAAGGCAATGTCGTGTGGTCCGATGCAAAATCTCAAGAAGTTCATGTATAATTACTGCAACATTTATTACTATTTAGAAATTGTAATTTATATTTGTATTTTTATTTCAAATGTATGCTTTGTTTAATTGTAGGGTTAACTTCAAGAGATTATAGTCAAGCAATCTCAAGAAGATGCCACGACACGTTTAAGCAATGATGAAATCTTAACTCAAGTACTTGGTCAAAGGTCGGGGTTCTTTCGTGGTAAAGGATACGATGTGAAACCTCCCTCTAAGAGAGTCACTGATCGAATCACACCTCAAGAAATTCAAGAGCAGAAAAGGAAATTACGTGAAGAAGTTGTTGCGGAGGTACGTGAAGAAGTTGTTGCGGAGGTACGTGAAGAGATGAGAGTTCGAGAAGTGAGGTTGTAGGCACAGTTTGAAGAAAAGCTACAATCGCAGATGGCTTCTCTTATCGCATCTCTCCAACAGGTATTTCTTGATAAGATTTGTTTGGTTCAATTACATTATGTAATTTTAACTACAAATTGTAAATCAAATTGATGAATCAATTATGTAGTTTTAAACTTGTTGGTTCAACTGAATCCATCTTCATGTATGCTTTCATATTATTATAAATAATTTTTTTTATCCTAATTCGCTTAAATAATTTTATTGTCTGTGAATAGGGGCAAATTCCGTTAAGTCTTATTGGTAGTGCTGCACCAGGATCTACAGCTAATACAACACAAACATCTCCAAGAGAACCACCAACTTGATTGGTTCATTTCACTTTATTGTTATGTGTGTTGATTTTTATTTACAGACGGTATTTGTCTCAAATATTTGTTAGATTTGAAATCATGTTAATGTATACTAAAGTAGAGAGATATTGTCTTGTCTATATTTGTAATATTTTTGAAAATTGAACCTAAGTTTTATTATCGTATTTCTTATAGATCTTTTATATGTCAATTTTCTTGACAAAGAAAGGGAAAATAATAGAAAATATGAACAAAGCCTTCGAGAAAGTTAAGACACTAGTGGGAATGGAGGTGGAAGAAGATGAACAACAAGCTACGGCATTGTAGGAGAGTAACTCATTCGTATATTTATAACTAATTTAGTCATAACTGCACCTGGTCCACCAACTAGGTGTTTGCTTTTATGGAATCTATTGTTAATCTTTTTCTTTTTGATATATTTGGTGACAGAAATATTTTACAAGCAGCAATTGGTATCAGGTATTTTTTTCCCATTATGATTCTTATAATTAGAACTCTGTGCTTCATTATATTGGTTTTTACCTGCATGAAGCATGTACTGGGTGCATTAGTGATAAATTTAAATCTTCGTCTTTTAATTGTTGAGGATAACTAAGGGTTAAAAAGTGTTTCTTTGTTTGAGTTCATGCTCATCCAATAGGGTACTTAACTTACAAGAGTACTTCTGGCCTGCTTTGTTATGTTGATTTCTGCTCTTAATATGTCCTTCTACTGGAGTCGTATAAAATTAGGTTGTTGAGGTCATATGCCTGTTGAATAAATTTTCATGTGAAAATATCCTGTCTTTGTATATCTCATGTTCAGTTACAATTGCATTGGGAGTGCAGGTGGAAACTTGTGGAGATTGATGCTGAATTGTTAGACTTGACTTTTGAAACCAGTCATGTTATGTCACTGATAGAACCTGCCAATACTTACATGGTACCAATAAAATTAATTATGTGCACCAGTAATTTGAATTTTGGTTATTGGTTTATGATTGATTTCTTTTGACAAATAATTCTTTTGTTTTAACTGTCTGCTTTGCTGTTTGATATTGGGCTTAACATTCAGGAAGTATATGTTTTTTCCATAATTGATGGCTACTCCCTTGATGTATTTGTGGTGGATGGATGGCTAGTGGAGGTACACTACTACTTATAAAGTGTTTTATGGCATGTGTTGTTCTTTGGAGATCTTTTCAATATTGTATCTTCAACTACTTTCATTGTTTATTATTGAGAAGGGTTTATCTGATAGAGGCATTTGTGCTGTACTGCTGTTGTTTATGTTTGTAATCTCTTAAGTTTAATTTTAGTAAAAAAAAGTCATAGAATTGAGCTTCTAGATTATTAAGGAACATTGTTATTATATCTTTTGTGATAGGAATCTGTGATCAGTGCAAATGTTGCTGACTACGTAATGTTGTGCTCAGGAAACAGATATTTGTATGAGGATATGGAAAGAGATGTAGTGAGAAGTGAGGTACGTTGTGTCTCCTTGACCTTGAATTTTGAAGTTCAAATATTTGGTTTTATTTATGAAATGCTGAAATTTTAGAGTTTTCTTAAACATAACTTATGAGTATGGATTTTAGGGAAGGAGATACTAACCTATATGTTTCCTGGTTAAATTTTTTTCATTTTGAGAAAATGATTGAGAGTATGCTCCAACCAAATCTGAATTTGAGCCTAAAATAGAAGTTATAATTTAAATTTACCTCTACCATCATTTGTATGATCTAAACGTATCTAAAAAGGGTGAGAAATTATTCTACTATTATATGTTGTCACCCACTTTTGTTTATATAGCCACTCTTGCTATGTTCTAACTTTTGAGATAGTTTGCAATCAATCACATATGGATTTGATGGTTATGTGGTCAATTTTTAATTTACTTGTGTTTCTCAAATTTGTTTGCACATTAGCATGTTGATTTATCTAGCTAAATATTTTTTTTCATATTCAATATTGTTATAATTAAGGTCTCATGTCTTACACTATCTATCTTGTGATGTAGGTTCCTATAAAAAATTCATGACACATTTGTTCTCTGAACTTATCATGTCCCAGAAGATATTGACAACAGCACCAATAGCAAGTGATTTGTACATAATACTACAGAGTTGCAACTTTATTAGTGAAGAGAAGGAATATATATAAACCTTTAGTTTTGCAAATGCATTGTATATATGAAATTTGTATTGGATTTAGTCTCTTGTTTTATTTTTACAGAAGTTGCATGTATTGCGTATCTTTTGTATTTAAACTATGTTTAATCTTGTTTTTTACTATGCTACAGCCATATTCCTAGCAGGTATGATAATTTGTTTGTTTTGTGCTCTTTATGTAATTCAGGGTGTATCTATACTCACTTTATTTTGTATAAAAAGATCTTTTTTATCTATACATAAATGTTAAAGAAAAATATTTTGGATAATTTTTACTTTTCATTTGATTTTGTTATATATTATTAAATTTTTATGATAAAATATTGTGTGAATATAAAATAAATAAATAAATATAATTTTATACTATCAATTTTAAAATTGTACAAATTTTAAAAATAAAAAAAAAATGGCTTTACTAGCGACCATAATTTCTGTTGCTATTAAAAATTATTTTTCGTAGCGACAAATATTGCAACTAAAATCTGTCTTTTAGCAGCGATTTGGAAATGTCGTTACAAAATGGTTTTCGGTGGCGATATCAAAAAGTCACCACTGAAACCTTTCAGTGGCGACTTTTGTACGTCGCCACTAAAGGGTTTTCTGTGGCGAGGTCGCCACTAAAACCGTTTCAGTGGTGACTATACATGTCGCCACTGAAACCCTTCAGTGGCGACCTATGTCGCCACTGAATCTCCGAAATTCACAAATCGCCACCTTATACCCAATTTTTAGTGGCGATTTTTTATATTTGGATGTTAATTTTGCTTTTAGTGGCGACTTATTTCGCCACTGATAATATAGTTTCTGTGGCGCATCATATAGTCGCCACTGAAGATATAATTTTTGGTGGCGACTCGTTTTTGTCGCCACAAAAACCCTTTAGTGACGGTCGTATTAGTGGCGACTTTTTGGTGGCGAATTGTCGCCACTAAAAGGTATTAGTGGCAATTTTTTAACTTTTAGTGGCGAAAAAAGTCGCCACCGAAAGTTAAATTTCTTGTAGTGGATATCTTTGAACTAAACTCCAAATTAAATCTCATAATATATTATTTTATATTGATTTAATATATTTAAAATTTATTTTTTAAAATACATTTTAAGGGAATCAATTCTATGTTGACAAGAATTAATCTCATTTTATCAACACTTTTAATATTTAGAAAGATTTCAAATGCAATTATTTTCCCAATATTATTTGAAGTACAGCTGCGTTCTATTTTATTTTTTTCAATAGATTATTTTATTTTTCCAACAAATTATTCCCATATTTTATTTTTTAAAATAATTTATCTAAAAAATTATTATCTCCTAAAAACTATTCCCACTTTTGATTTTTTGACAAATTTTTAAATTTTTTCAACAAAAATTTTAAGATAAAATTATTTTAAACTAATTATATTTTAAAATGTTATTGTGACTTGGGATAAGCTCTTGCGCACAATGGCTTTCCCTAAAGTTGACACTTTATGTTCTATAAAAGTAAAATGGATATTTATGGCCTTTGATCATCGATTAATAATATTTCCTTTATCTAGAATTCAGTTGAGAGAGTGATAATTTATTGTAATTTATTGATTGAAAATAAATATCATGCTAAACAGGTTATTATTCATGTTTTTTATTATATTTTATTGACTTAGCTAATAGATAGAATAATAATTTGCATCCATGCTAATTTATTTATTGTAATTAATTTGCATTCAGTTGGCACTATTGCAAATGTCCACAAGTGAAAAATTACAAGGAGAAAACAGAGAAGCTTAGAAAAGCTGCTTGTGTTAAGCTCTGATGACTCGTTAATGAGGAGAAGAAATTTTTTGGAAAAGTTGTCTCAACCAAGTGACGTTAGGGGTTTAATTTAAGAAACATGAAGGATTGGGAAAACAGTGACATTGGGGAAAGGAGGGAACTTTGCTGCAGAGAAAGAGAATTCATGTATCTGTTGTTATGCTTAGTCTAATTGTAGTAGTTAGCTTCATTTGTCCCATCAGGTCAGACATTTTCAGTTTGCTGCACAACATAAAAATGCACAATTTTTGCCGTTGGAAAAGTTGAGAGAAACGAATAAATTTTTGGATTACGGGGCTCTATTTATATATAATTAAATAAATAAATAAAAATTAAATATATATATTTTAACATATATATAATTTGTCCCATATATATATATGATTTGTCCCATCTGAAAAGCTGTTTCACGTAAAGTCAATACTTAGATTGCAAAATATGAAAATAAGTTTTTATAGCTGAAAGAGAAAAAAAAAATTGAAGAGAAGCTAATAAAAATTCTAACTACTTTACGTGACTCTATGCATATATAATTAAATAAGTAAATAATAATTTAATTTATATATTAATAAATAATTAAATATATACAGTTTAACATATATATATATATAGCGCTAACATAATTAATTAACTAATTTATTGCTAACACAATTAATTAACTAATTTAACATAATGTATTCTATAATTATATTCTAATGAAAATTATAAACCAACAGTACTTCAATTTTAAAAAAAAGGTTAAAAAGATTAAAAAAATAATTATTCTTTTTTTTTTGTATATAAAAAAGTTATTATTTAGTGTATAAAAAAATTAAAATCATAAAAATTATTTACCAATATTGACCATATATATACAAAATAGACAGATTCATTATTCATATGATAAATGGAAGCACTCAGTTAATGTAATAATAAAAAATTAATTTTTTTTATTACACAATAATTTTTTTTATTTTCTATATTACGATTAATTTGATTCGAAGTATTAAAATTATTTATCTCTAAAAATATTTTTAGTAAATTTTGACTATTTATATTACAAAAATCTTTCAATCACAGAATTTTTATTTATCTATACTTTAAATCATAAGTTTATAAATATTGAATAATAATATGTTTACTACTTTCACTTATTTGTATGTATTTTATAATTTTCTTTTAGAATTTTTTTAAAATAAATGCTACACTGTGTTTGGCCCCACTTAATATTTATAAAACAATAAGATTATATTGGTGAGTAAGGTATTGAGTAGACATTCATTATCTCCGATGTTTGATGGTAATTTAATAAAAAAATTTTAAAATTATTGTGTGTTCTACACAATAATCTGTTAACACCAGGCGCATGATAACTATCAAATTTATTAAAAAATATTTGAGGAGTGGAAATTGTACTTAGAGGGTGCTCTGTTCTAAAACACTTCATTTTTGCTGAATTTTGAATTTTTTATTTTTAAATTCATTTTTAATATATTTTTAAAAATTAAAATTTCCAATAAATAATTTAAAATTATAGTGTAAGGACATATTCCAATTTTGTTTTTTGGAGATATAGTGTAAAGATTATTGATTTATTATATATATATTTTTCATCTTAGTTACGATTATTTTAATTGTTCCATAGTATATATAATGTGAAATTGGCAATGGGCTTGACATTGAGTTCCAAGCAAATTACTGTTTAAATTTCTCCAATTCTATTACATCCTCTATATATATATATATATATATATATATATATATATATATATATATATATATATATATATATATATATATATATATGAGATGATCTTAAGTTCATAATTCTATCATTTTATAACATTTTTTATTACATTTCTTCTACATTTTTCTAGAGATTGAAGACATGATCTTGTATAATCAAAATAAATTTGTTTGATTTTAACTTGTTTTTTTCTTGTATGAGGTTGGTATGCGACTTAAAACGGAAATTAGAAGAAACTCAAAGAAAAAAAAAATGACTAGTTAGCTGAAAGTTTAAAAGTTAGCTGAAAGTTTAAAAGCTAATTTTTAGCTGAAAGTTAATAAGTTAATTTATTGAATTACAAGTGTTTGGTAAAATTATCTATTGAATTAGTTGATAAATGTAAAATAACATAAAATGATATACTTATATAAAATTAATCATTTTTTATTAGTAATTACACTTCATTATGTAATCCCAAAAAATACAAAATAAACATATTATATAGTGTCCCACAATAAATTAGTAATATTGTTATGAATCTCTTTTATCTTAATAGATGTCTCTAAATTTTTATTTTTTGTATCACTATCAATAATATATGGAAGTTCATCATAGGGTATATAATTTGAATGTTGTTTAAACATAGTAAAAACAGTGACATCTTATGAGTAGGATAGTGTTGAAATTTGAATAAAATAATAAGGATAAAAAAGGAATAAAATTATAAAAGTTATCAGCTAAAAGCTATACGATACGCTACTTAAAGTAGCGTATGATAATACGCTATAAGCTACTTAAATAAGTTTGTTTACCAAACACCTCTAATTTGGTAAAACAAACTTATAAGTTAGTCAAATACGCTATAAGTTAGCTTATTTGACTTGTCAAACATACTCTATATGTAAAAGTGGCTTATCATATTTAGCAAGTTATGTTAGTAGAATGTTCATATATTATTCCTAGCAACTTTTTTACATGTATGTACTTTTGTACATAACACATTATATTCCTTTTTTACATTTCTTATATGTTGTACTTTTATGTATTTATACCATGCCTTTAAGTTTTACACAATCATTTTTTACAAAAGAAGAATTAGAAATCATAGTTGAAATTTTAGAATGAGCAACAACAATTTCTATTAAGGCTGCGCTAGTGGTATTATCTATTAGAATTTTTAATAAAAATTTTACGAGAAAATATTGCCATCTTTTCATGACAATTGATATCTTGTATTTAATACATGAACTATTTTAAATTATTTTAATTATTAAAGAAAAAATGAAATATATTCTTAAAATATATTAATGGATAATCAGGTTTTGCATATTTCATATATATATATATATATATATATATATATATATATATATATATATATATATATATATTCAACTTTATTTTTAAAAATTTACCTTCATCAATTTAATCTTTTAAGAATTAATTAAATTAAAAAATGTCTTCAAATTTATTTTATTTATAAATATTTAAAAAAAAATTTATAATTAAAGCAACGCTAAAGTTTAGTTAAAATTTCATTTTAATTAGTTACAAAAATTTATTCAATTTCTATTAATATAGTTAATGCACAATTATTTATACAAGGAAAATAATTTTTTAAGTAATATGTTTAAAAATTAAACTTCAACAAAATTAAATTCAAAATATATTTTTAATTGATTAAAATAACAAAATGATATTTTAACCTAAAAGTTTTAAATTTTGAAATTTTTTGATGATTAATTAAAATTGAAACAAACCCTTTGTTATTAAAATAAATTAAATTAACAAAAAAAAGATAGAACGTGACAACAATGTGTATTTCACATCTTTTCTTACTTAGTATAAATAAGAATTTATATAGTTGAAATAAATATATAATTATATTAAATTTTTCTCTATATTAATCAAATTTCTTTTAACACTCTCAACAAAACAATCTTTTAAAAAATATAAATTTTTATATAATTTATATAAAAACTTTAAATTTTATGCATATATTAAAAATAAATTAAAGATAAATTTTTTTTAAAAAAATTAATTTTACCTTTCAGTGGTGATTTATTTTAAATTGCCACTAAAACCTTTCAGTGGCGACTATTTGTCGCCACTGAAGGCAAGATTCAGTGGCAACTTCACATGTCGCCACTGAAAGTAACCTTTTGGTGGCGATTTAGTTTAAATCACCACTAAAATCCTTTTCGGGGCGACAATGAGGCGCCACTGAAGCCAAGAGATTCAGTGGCGATGTTACAGGTCGCCACCAAAATCTTTTCGGTAGCAACAAATAGTCGCCACTGAATCCAGGATTTAGTGGCGACATCAAAGGTCATCACTGAAAGTGTATTTTTTACCGAAAAAAATTATAAATCAGTTTTTACCCCCTTCTTTAGTGGCGACATTATTCAAGTCGCCACTAAAAAGGCGAGTTTTTGTGGCGGCATTCTTGTGTTGCCACTAAAAGTATAACTTTCAGTGGCGACCTTAAATGTCGCCACTGAAAGTAGCTTTTAGTGACGAATTTAAAAGTCGCCACGAAAAATTAAATTTCTTGTGGTGACTCCTATGTGTATCTGTAAAAAAAAACAAGGCCATAAAGCTAGGAATGTTTTTGCCTACTTTGCCAAGAATAACAACCCTTTAATTGCTTGAACAGCATGGTGTATATCCCCACCCACTATGGTAAAAAGCAGAGAACATGGCTTGAATGCATTGGAGGAATTTTAGAACTTTTTCTTCAGGATGGAATTTCAAATGTGAAGGTTCTGTGTCAAACGAATAAAGAAGTGCGGTTGTGCAGCAGCATAAAGGCTCCAAATTACATTACGATAATTAGAATGGATGTGGATAAACTCAGAGACTACTTCCATCATATAATGTTTATTTCTGTAGTAATGATTATGTAGCATGGTCTACTTTTGATGCTCATAACTTTTTGAGTTATACTAGGGCCATGCTCCCTAGATGGTATGTATTTTATGAACTCCTTTTTTGTATTCATTAATATAAAAAAATGATATGGTAATTTTTTTTTTCAAAATATAGAGTATATGGATACGGTAATATATACTTTATAAATAAAAAATATTTATTTGACTGGCTAAACTTCAAATTGACATTATTCCATAGAAACCAAATGCCCCTTGAAAATTTAGTGGATTTTTTGAAAACGCAATGCTGGTAACCAAGCTTCTTCATGGAGGCTACAACTCTCTTCACTGAACCTTGTTTCCAAGAGAAAGACTACATCTGGCTTATGGAGATGCTTAAATTCATTAAAGGCTCTGGCGAACTCCTTACTAGCAGCCCCTCTATAATTCCATGAACAGATTTTCGTAATAGAAAGCAAGATAAAAACCTCAAAAGAAGCAATATTATCCTTTGAGAAATTATTCATTTGACCGGTTATGTTTATGTCTCTAAATTATACATCTGAGATATTTTGTTCTACTAAAGTCAAAAGAAGCAATATTATCCTATGATTATTAGATCAATAAAATTGAAAACAATAATCAAGATGGACAATAACTAAATATTGTGAAGTTAGAAAAAAATAGAATAAAAATTGTCTTTAATTATTTTTAGAAAAAGCTTATTTAATTGGAATTAAAGGATCTAATTATTTAAGTAAACTAGAAGGACAAACAGAGGAAATAGTTTAAGAGACTCCAAATAGACTCTGAAGATAAAGAAGAATACGTCATGACAACAGTTCAATAAAACTTCCTATATATATAGCACCATTTCATAAAGTAAAATCCTAGAAACTACTAATATACATGGCCTAGGAATTTAGTATGGTTGTAATCTGAAAGGATGTCCAGCGGTATAAACCGAAAACTTTTGGGATGCATGAACATTGTTGGTTTGTATGAACCTAGCTAATTACAATCTTTAGGTGTTTAAGAAAGTAAACCTAAAAGATTTAGGACCGCCAAGATTTCATTTAGTGAATCAATGCTTGCTTATTAGGAAATAAAAGATCTCTCTCTGATTTTCTCTCTCTACCGACCTTTTCTCTCTACAGGATGAGTAATGAGAATTTTAAATGAACCGGTTTGATCATCCTTAATGGGCATTTTGAGGTAGAAGGCTTCTTCTCAAACTTATAATGATGTACCGTAAGAGAAGAGAGAGAGAGAGAGAGAGAGAGAGAGAAAGCATATGAGAGAGAGTGAATCCAAGTGGATGCCAAACTAGGAATTTTGAATGTCAAGTCATAAATTGAAAAAATAATTAATTTATAACGAATTAATATTTTTAGAGATTAATTTATGTATTCAAGATAATTTTTAGGGTTAAGACTAATGAGTCCACAAATGTAAAGACCATGTTGCTGGTTTGGTAAAAACAAAAATAGTTGAGAAGTAAATGATACATGTAGTTAGGAAAACTATTAATATTTTGACAATAATGATTCAAGTTACAAATAAAAATATGGAAATTTTGAAGTCTTAGCTTTACTACCTCAGCCAAATCGATGAAATAGAAAATGCAGATATTATCTCTAACAAATCTACGGTTTAATAAGTCGAATATAAATCATTTAAAATACTTTATAAGATAAAATTAGAGAAAGAAAAATACAATTTTATAAAATTAATATTTAATGAATTAGTCGCCATATATTGTATTTTTCTCTCTCACACACTTTACCTTTTAAAGTTCCTCAAGCCACAGGATCCACCATATGAATCATCTCCCCGGACAAATCATTCTTGTTCCTGTTGCCCTTCGCGTCTTTCATCTTGATGTACATGCCATAGACATAAGAGCAGAATCCCCATATGCATAATACAGTGGACATTGCCTTCACACCATCAAAATGATCTCTGAATACCAACACACCTCCTAGCACATTCATGGTCAGCAACGCTGTCATGCAAATTCCCCCTGTTAGTGACGATGTCAAGAACACCATTCCAGCAGTGCCCACAAAGCAAAGTTGCCAAGTCACTATATTTGCCATCACTGTTACCCAGTAAATCGTTATTCCCTTATCGAAAAGGATTTGGCTCTCTGCCTTCATATCAGAAAACCCACCATCTGATGACATGCCAACAATGGACAATGCCGATGCTGCCATCTCCATTATGAATTGCATTTCCATCACCATTTCATAACAATAGACTTTTCTATAAACCATCTCCATCGCAGGCAAATACAAAGCAAATAACAAACCTGCGCCAATTGTGCAGAAGAACCCAATGAAATATTTCTTTTGGGTGAGCCCTTGAGGTTTCTCTTTACTGGAATCTAAGGCTAGAAGGATGGAGCTGATAGTGAGAAGGATTACACAATTAAGGTTTGAAAAGGTAATCTTTTGTTTCACTATGATAACGGAAAGCAAGAGATTGAAAACTAGTTGGGAGGATAGCAGAAGGGCTGAGGTTGAGACTGGAACATAAGAATTTCCCCATGAGAAGAGAAGATTGTTCAGTCCCAGCATAAGTCCAACAAAAATGGATAGAAACATTATCTTCCGGTTGAAATCAGCGAAAGGCTGCCTCTTAGTGAATTTGAGAAGATAAGGAAGATAAATTGGGATGATCAAGAGGGGAAAGCCTGCAGATTGAACCCAAGTTGAAACCCATCTACTTGAACCTTTGTGGATGAAATAGTACTTTGAGAGCAAACTTGAAGAGACCGAACCCACAAAAAGGCATAGGTAATTAATCACCAAAAGGGGAATGTACCTCTTGCTAGTGCTAGACTTTTGATCCGCATGCAGTTGCATTGAGTTGTCCATCATCAAAACTTGAGTTGATGAAAACGAATCTGTAGGATGTTGATCAATGGACTCAATGTCAATCGCATTGTTCTTGACAGTGGTGGTGCTGAGAGGTTGACTATAGATGTTGGTTGCTGGAGACTGCATTAGTGAGGTTTCTGATGTAAACTCCATGGCTAGCTAGGATAGAGACAGGGAGAGAGTAAAGATGGGGGAGATGAAATTTTGACAGAAAAAGAGGGAGGGAGGGTCTTTCTGCTTGAAAATTGAATATGTTAATCGGCTCTTCTCTCTCTCTTCTTTTCTTTTTGTGAGCGTTACTGAGAGGTGAGAACCACTGTCAATATAGCTTTTGGCACCATGTGAGGTTTTATTTATTGTGGTGGATAGGAATTTTATATTTATATCTATATTGAAGAAAAGACAAAGAAAAGTTCACTACCTAGTTTGACTGAAAAAAATCACACAAGAGTTTTATTTTTTTAGCTTTTCCCAGAAACATATATACATATATTGATAGAAAATCATCTTCCCTCGGAATCCAATATTTTTATTCATATTGGGTAGGTGTCATAAATGTCTCTTATATAGTAAATAACAATGGAATTTATGGGTATCCATCTATAGTTAGGCACTATAAATGAATATATATATATATATATATATATATATATATATATATATATATATATATATATATATATATATATATATATATATATATATATGTGGTAATTCGTTTCTTATAATTGGTCATAATACAATTAATTTACTTTTGAGTGGCAAATCTTTGATTTGGATATCAAATTAAGAATATAACTTTCTTACCATATAACTGGCATACAATTAATTAATTTTTTTCTTTGTAAAATTTTGTTTAGCTGTGATAGTCTTTCTGTATTCAAAAAAATCGCCTTGCGATTATCTCTGATTACTTTCTTGATGATTTAGTCGTTACTGGCTTTCTATCTTGTGAACAAAAGTGTTGCATGATGTTATCTTTTTGAAATAGTGCTTATAATATCTAGCAAGCTAAGTTGGTGTCAAATACAAATCTGTAATATTTTTTACTCTACTATGGTAAAATGGTGGAGAGACCTTGTAGGCGTAGTAAAAAATATGAATAGTGATTAAGATTGATTGAAACTTATTGTCCATCTTTTTCAACACTTTTCCGACCAGCGTTAGAGCGCAAATGGTTAATATAGCTAAGGATGAGATGGACAACTTGTTCAAGAAAACTAATATTAGAATTGGCAGCTTCTTTAAGAAAAAAATTAATAATAATAATAATAATATAACAATAATAATAATAACAACAACAACAAAAGGTCTTCTGTAACTTTCTATGGATGGTAAAGCTTATGGAGGGAATTATTTTATGATTTGAAACGGTTCTTCTGACCATTTACACTGAGCTGACTAATAATTTGAATTTTTTTGAAAGAATCCTATATATTTAGGGTTTGATTTAAGTAGAGTGAGTTAGCATTGCGAAACATTTCAAAGTAACTGATGTTCGGTCCACTTGTTCCTTCATCTTTATTATGGATATGTATTTCAAACTTGATCTTTGACAGTTGATGAGTTTGGATAAGTTTGTGCATCAATTAATGCATAAACATATATAGAAGATAAAAGAAACTTATCAACAATTAGAGAAGACCAGAAGTTCGAATTTTAAAAGATGCTATTATAAGGAGGCCTGAAAATAATAATTGCTTTAAAGCTAAAAGTGGATTAGTTACACAATAATATCTGTGAAGATATCCTTGATTTTCATTTATATATATATATATATATATATATATATATATATATATATATATATATATATATATATATATATATATATATATATATATATATATATATATATATATATATAATAAAAAAATTAATTAATATTTTTATGTGATAAATTAGTGTTATTTGACTACTATTGTCAAGGAGGTTTTCCTAGGTAACTTTTCTATTAATATGTATTCTTTGAAGAAATGAAAATAAATAGAATTTGTTAACACGGTATTTTTCAGAGCTATTTAAAAAAAATAATGATACCAAGAAATAAAAAATTTAAAATACAAAAGATTTATGTCTTGTTTTGTTCTAATTTGTAACCTTGAAAATTTCAAAAAAAAATTAGTTTAATTAAAATTATAGAGATTAAATTTATAAATATCTATGGTTCGTATACAATTCTGATTAATGGATTCCATTATAATTAGAATAATTATAGTACCTTTTTAAAAAATTTCAAACGTTTTGCTCTGAGCGTAGGACTTGAGGGAGGGAAATTCGGTTGCCAACTGATTGATAAATAATAATGAAAGAAAAAAATAAAATAAAGTGTCAAAAAATAATAGCAACTAGAAATACTAGAATGGGGCTGTGGAAAAGCAATTAAATCAGCTTTATTTCACAAACTTTAAATAAGATTCATAGAAATGGAGAGATTTATAATCTTGGTACAATAATTTATGATTTAATTTAATAGGTGCCATGGATAACTCCCAAAGACTGTAAGGAGTGCAAGAAGTTCCATTGAAGGAGACCTTTGAAGAAATCTCATATGAGACTCAGTTTGATGACCCCACATATCATACATGCAATACTTTTGACCTATCAGGAAAAATTGTACCTTCACATAACAAGGTTGTCTTCCATTTGTGATTCCTGTATATTTTAAGAAACCATGTTACTGAAAACGATTAAAAAAATGAACAGCTTGACATTTCAATATTGCATAACTTTTTTGGATATGTTGATCCCATCAAATATTGTAAACAATGAACCAAAGAGTTCGGATTGCAACTTTAGTAGCCTTTGAGGAATCTTGTATGCATAGTACCTTGATTCACAATTTAATAGTGATAGGGCTCACAAATTGTAATGCTAGACACCACAAACTTTCTAACTCCCAGAATATTAAGTGTCTGGAAAAGATTCAGATGTGTCTACAAACCATGATATAGATAGTGTCAATTAAACTCTATGAATTGTTCTCTCGGGGTTTTAAATGGTAGTTGCGTTGGTGGCGACTATAAAAAGTCATCATTAAAAATAAATTCAGTGACCACTTTTTGTGGTCACTCAAAATAGACATTCAGTAGCAATTATTATAATTTCAATGATGACTTTTATAATTTTTTATTAAAAGAAGTATAAATAGTAATTTGATAAACTTAAAGTGGTGACTTTAATCACCATTGAAAGTCTGTTTTTTTGTAATGCGAAAAATATCCGAAAATTTCAAGAATGTGTTTGCTGCCAACTATAATCATAAATTTAATGTGGTTGCAGAACCTATTGCAACAACAATATCAGAAAAATGACAATTTAAAACCTTAAATCCTATAATAAGTCATAGAGCAAATTAAAATGGAGAATGAACCTTGATACGTTTTGAAATTTTGCCCAGGAGATAATCTGCAAAGTCTTGTGGACTAAATTTTTCCTAATGTTGCCATTAAGATGATTATTTTAATCATTATTGCCAAGAATGAGAAGGTATGTCGATTCGGCTATAAAAGATTTTTCAACTTCTTTTTATCCTTTATAGATTTCGGAAGATCTTTCGCTGCAGTTGAGGTGAAGTATTTGACTACTTGCACTAGAGACAAACATCCTCCCTTCGGAATATAGTACTTAGAAAATAGTTAGAGACCAACAAAATTTAGTGCTGAAACAAACATTGTTCAAAGATGCTTTTAATAGAAGGGAGCACAAGATGAAAGTTTTTGAGAAGTTTCAATCTCTCACTGCTCAAGTTGCGTTTAAGATTCCACATGCCCCTGATGCATAGTTTATTCCAGTGGTCATTTTCCTTCTTTAAGAGTCGGAGAGATTTAAGTATGGAGGAGGCATTGGTAAGCCCAAATTAATAGCTGCAAAAGAAGCAACGAACGCCACGAGTGTTGTGTTATTTAAGTATGCAAATGAATGAAATTTTGAATAAATTATTTCCTACTCCCCTCATTAATTAATACATTTATTACACGATCATCTCCTTATTATAAAATATAAATAAATTTTTTTAAACAATTAAGAGTAAATTATTTTTTACTCTCTTAATTAATACTTTTATTATATTGTCATTCCCTGATCTGTTAAAAAAATTTATACAAACTTCTTTTAAATACAAGAGTAAAATATTTTTTTCTCTTAATTTACATTCTTATTACACAATTATCTCTTATATTATAAAAATGCATATAAATCTCCCTTAAAAATAATATATACACACACACTATAACTTAATCTAAATATCTTAAATACCTTTCACGAAAGAAAAAATAGATTAAAAAAATAAATAAAAGATTACTCTCTCAAATTTTTTTTCTTCTTAATTTTCAACTAAGTTTTTAAGCCAATAAAAAATTTTGATACTTCAAACCACTTCAAAAAAATTTTGAGTATGAATAATTGGTATTAGACAGTAAATTTTTTAAAAAAATTATGGGAGTATTATTTTATTATTTTTTAAGTTTTTAAGACATTTAAAATAAGTTATAGTATATTTTTTTATTTTTAAGGAAGATTTATATATAATAAAATGGTGGATAGTACTGTAATGAGCAGCGTGTTAATTAAAAGAGGAGTGTTTTTTTATCTGTATTTTTAATTTTAAAAGAGATTTGTATATATTTTCAAAATAAAGAGGAAGGCCATGCAACAAGATCATTAGTCAAGGGGAGGAGAGAGTAATTTACTCTAAAAAATTTAACATTGTAGTAAGTGCAAAAAAAATACTTCAAGATACAAAGAAATTCAGTAATTTGAAACCCAAATGTAATAATTTAATAGGTAATTTTCTTCTTGTAGCAAACCAACCAGCAACCCCAGTTTTTCCATTAGTGAATCGACCCCTTATATTATTAAGATCAATACCAGAAGGCCATTGATTTGACTTTGCTGGTGTATTAAGATGGTTGTTGTTTCTAGCATCTACACTTGAATCACCAAAAGGGTACACTGCTGGTGCTAAGGGATGTTTGCCTATTGCATTGGCAATGAGAAGTGGGCGAGCAATAAAGGACACAACCACGCATCAACAACAATTTTGAACTTGCCATTCTTGAATATTTTACCTTACTTATGAATGGCATTGACATAACGAGGTTCCATAGATTCATATAGGAGGAACCACTAATCTTGTTGACAAAGAAAACAAAACAGAAGATAGGGAAGTTGAGCTGATATATAAGCCAATTTAGAAGTAACGAAGGAAAACAATTGTCCTCATTTGATTGTTTTGTTTCTCGTAAACAAAATCCCATGTTTCTTGATATGAAAAATGGAATAAAAATGAACCCACATGCCCTTATTTGGTCAAGTGATCCCAGACCTATGTGCCCTCTCTTCCATTCCATTGTTCCCTTTTATTGTCTCTATAGTTAGTATATATAGATTGAGTTGGGGATTTTTCCTTCATAGAAATGGAGGCTGAACCTTCAGAGACCAGTTTCATTGTAAGAAGACAGCGAAAACACTATGATTGTGGCAATAGGATTCTGCTCCTTACCTCCTTCATGGCTGAAAACCTAAGTCGAAGGTTCCTCCGATGTCAAAGTTTGATATAGTTCAAATTAACTGAGACGAACACAGAACCCTATGACTGTATCAGAGTGCAAAAATGGCATTACCCAGTTTTAATTTTGAAAAGATACAATAAGCTCCCTCCCTTGTACTTCTCTGTGTCTATATATAACACAATAGAGGCTCTAACAATTGCAAGCACAGTCGAACATAGCTGTTAAAAATTATTGATAGATAATTGTTTGTCACCTTAAATTTTCGAGTTAAAATCATTTTTAACATGGTATTAAAGTCTTTGTGTCCAAACAATAAAAATTCCGAACTCTATGGACTCTCATTTTCTTAAAAAAAATTTAAAAAAAAATTAAGAATTTTCTAAGATAAAGTCAAAGAGAGCATATTAAATATTATAAAAACTATTAATTAATCATAACTCGTCAGTTTACTTTTAAGTTGAAATAGTTGTCCACATAACACAGCAAGAAAAATAGAAAAATTTCAACAAAATATGGAAAAACAACAAAAATGTAAAGAAGAACCAAATATAAGAAGAAATATAATTATTATTATTTTAGACAAGTAAAAAAATTACATTAATATAATATCAAGCACTAAAGTCAATAAATAAAAAATAAAGGTAGGATAATTTTATAACTTTTAAAATTATAAAATAAAAATTTAATATTATAACTAAAAAATAAAGAGATAATATAAAAGAAAAGGAGCCAGTGGGCCAACTTTGATCCATTGGGCTGAGATCATGAAGTATATTAAATTGGGCCTTATAATTGAAGAAATCCAATTAATACAAGCCCAATCCCAGTTTCAACGTTGTTGTTGACAGCTTATCCCATTTCCAAACAGTACTCCCCCCGGTGGGGAGACCCCTTTTTTCACGAGGGCCTAAAGAGAAACTTTTTTTTGTCTTAAAAAAATAAAAAAAAATATATGATACATCATCGGTGGACAAATTTTTATCTATCAACACTGTACCAAATCATTACTTAAAAAACAAACTTGTTTTATAAACTCGTGCGAGCGGACCCACGCGGCGGCATCTTGAGGAGTAAGGTGTTGTGGAAATGATAGAATATTTCAAAATGTGTTCAGGAATCCTTCGCAGGTCCTTCAGCATGCTAAGCCCTTTTATACTCCTATTTGAGTTTCTTGGTTGTGGATGAGGTGTCGGTTTTCGTAACCATCTCTTGTGCAACTTGAAATTTGCCCTTCTTCTAAATTTCGACCTTTTGATAAAAAAATAATTAAATAATACATATTAATATATTTAAAATTTTATTAATAGCTTTATTATATATATAAAAAAAATTCATATTTTTATATAATATAGTATTTAATAGTGAATAATATTCATTACAATATTATTTTTAATCATAAAAAATTAAAATATATGTAAAATTATGATTAATATATAAAATTAATTAAAATGACATTATTTAAATTAACATTTTTTATTATAAAATCTTCAATTCATCTCATTTTAATAACAACAAAATATTATTAAAAAAAATTATTCCAACAACTCTTACATTCATTTTTATCAGTATTGATCGATTTTTTTAATTTTTTAACCTGTTGATAGACACGTTGACCAAACTTTTGTTAAACAATCCAAAAAAGTTTAAACAAAACCAGTTCTTCCCCTAATTCACCAATTTTTCTTCTTTCAAACAGTATTATTGAACTAAAAATGTGTATCTCTTACTTTCATTAGTTTTAGTATTGTGTCCTATGTGTTTAATGTTTAACCAAGAATTTTTTTTTTTTTAAAAAAAAAACAAACATTTGTTTCAATGTTGAGAATTGCACAAGATTTCCGTACAAGGCCGGAAGTTAGCTATTTATGATAATATCACGAAACCATGAAGGATTAAAACAAACGAACTTTACAAGAAAACAAGTGCATGAAAGCTTATATTTGCATATCAAACTAAATTTTCACATATTGGTGTCATCATCCATGTTCTAGAATGCAACATAAAGTAAAACTAGGATTCTTGTAAACTTTTAATTGCAAAATCCAAAAGAGACCTCTCCTGCATTGCCAAATGCCATATGGATCATTTAAGAAGGGACCTGGTAAAATGTTCCCTAGCTGTAGCCAATGCTTGACTTAGTGTCTGCAAAAAGACACAAAACAATTATATCTCAAATATGGGAGATCTCATTCCAGTTCTTTTCTGGGAAAAAAGTTCAAATTAAGGTTTTAACATACCTGCTCAGATAAAGGAGATCCAGAATCCACACTATTACTTGCAACTTTTCCAGCTATAACATTTGGATCAGTTTCAAGAATAATACTGCACATGAAATGAAGATATGGGCTAACAAAATGCATTCAACCCTGCAGTTATGACCTAAATGGCATATTTTCATTTAAGAAAAGGAACAAAGTTTGAGATCACGGGTTCAAACCATTTGCTTGGCTTACCCATGAAAAGAAAAGAAGAAAAAAATTGAAAAAACAGATGTTATTGGATGAAAATATGGTGAGATTTTAATTTCTTATCTGGCTGGCGATACTAGATGAAACTTTGGCAAGCACTTATCTTATATCACACTAAAACTCAATGGAACATATAAAGCATTATTGTGCTGAAGCTAGGTATTGCATTACACACACACACATAAAATTTAAGAGTTTCATGATGAACAAGAGCTCCAAATTCTACCATGCTTATGTTCCTTACTAGTGGAATTAACAGTTCAAAGAAGGTTTGTCTTTTTTAATAAATATGAATGTATAATTTAGCAATCATTTAACCAAAAAAACAAAAATTAACCAAATATGATCTCTGATGTCATAATTCTCTTTCTTTTGGGGAAAATTTAAAACATAGTGACAGAATCTCACAAGAAAACAATTCAAGAAAATAAATCAATGGCATACCCGCTATCAACAATTTCATCAAGGCATAATAGAATGAGATCCAAATTCTCAAGTGCTTCCCTCTTTTCCACATTTCCTCTGGAAAGAAAAACAAGGGGGCCCAGGGACGAAGTCAGTACAACCATCAAAGCTGTTATGTTGACAGAGACAATATCTTTAAATATGTACACACAGATAAATACAAGAATAAGAAAAGAACCTGAGCAGAAGGCCAACAGCATCAAAAAATCCCTGCAGAACTGTCGCTAAGATAAGCTCATTTTCATCCTCACCACCGATAACAAAAAAATGAAGGTCTTGGACAAACTTGTAAACGACGATGTTATTCTCAAACATTGCTATTTCCGCTGTAAAATGAAAACAAATATAGACAATAAAGGTGAACTCAATTCTTTTATATAGTAAGGTCATGTAGAGAATTATGATTTGCAATCTATGCCAGTCACATGCAGATGTCAAGCAAACATGAAGATTACTATTGATCTCAATAGAGGAAACATGGGATGATTTTGGTTTTTGAACTCCATCACTGTTCCACAGTTTCACTGATTACCAATATCTTTAAAGAAAAAAATACACTAATACAAACATGAAACAATCATTTATAAGAACATATTAAACTTGAATGAGCACTCAAGAAAAACACCACCAAGAAAGAAGGGATAAGTTAACAATTGATACTGACTGCAATACTTTTTCTGGATAAAATGGTGCTGTAAGTATTACCAAAAGAAACCAATGCAAGACAAGATCCCCTTCAAATGGCAATGACAAGGAACAAGTTTAAATTTAACCAAAATCATTCGCCAACAAAATCAACCACCATACAAAAGGCCCCATGTAAATGAGAAGGAAGCATTCACCTTCTGTCCGGGCATTGGTCTTTTGAGTCTTGGTGAACACAGCTTTCTCAAAGGCTTCCTTGGCACTATTTGTTGGCCAGTCATCTGAGTAATATTTAACAGCCACACGTTTCCCCTCAGAATCCAGAAGGAGGATGCTTTTTATAGAAGGGCATGAATCCTAAGAAAAGAACATGGTAAAGGTTCAAACTTCAAATAAAAGAAGATATTCAAAAAATAACAATCTTTTTCATTCTAACACTGCTATCTGCATCCCATAATGGCAACCTACATGGAAGTGCCAAGCATCTTTTTTATTTTATAAAGCAGGGGCAGTAGTAAAGCATATGATTCATGACTTTATCTATGCTGGCACTCTTCCGTTTCTTCTAAGATTCATGACTTCATCTAGAAAGAGCTCACCTTTTCTCAATTTACAGCAAACCCCTTTGGGATGGCTCCTGGCTCTTACATGAGAGGACATATTTTCTCATTTTACCAAAGTCCTCAACTCCCTTAACTTTGATACGTTATAATTTTAGCCTTTGATGTAAATTTTATGCTTGATGCATTTTGATTTTGAATGATTATTGGAATTAGTATTATTATGTTTTGAGAATGAATTATTCTTTCATATATATTAGTTGTTTTACTTATGCGTTTTTTTTATTGGATTATCCTAAATATATTTTTCTGTGCACTGCACACCAACTATGGTATCAGCAACCGTTGTGCATCATTTGCAATATAATTAATCGATTGCTACAAGTCTAATTTGTAGTTAACTTGGCACAACTGGGATAATCATACCAACTAATAAACAGAAAATTGTTAGGCCAAAAACCTCTAAGGAAAGGATAACAGGTATAGGCCAGGGAAAATTTTTATAAAGAGTGATCTGCTGGATCTCAAAGCATGATCCAGTATTAGAACTATAAATATAGTGCATTGCATCTGGTTATCTAATGCATCAAAATCTAAGGAATTTCTTAGTAATTCATCTAACTCTAATTATGGTGAACAGGGCTGGAAGGTTGTGATAATGAATAAAAATCCTGACACCCATAACATGGCATTGAAGTAAAGTTCTCTGCATTTGCTTGCTAGGCTAGTTTTACATCAAGATGACCCGCTTGCAACCTATTGAAATTGTAATATATGTTCAAAGTTTGTTTCTTAAAGGCACCACGAGAATCCTTGCTGTCAGATAGTATGTGTACTCCAGCCCTAAGAGGTAAAGTAATAAGCCTAGAAGAAAAATATTCTCCTGTCTATGAGTGAATTCAATATATCAATATATCTATCTTCCAGCTTATCTTATGGGTACTGTGTACCAAACAATCCCATAAAAGGATGAGAATAGATCATATATCCAATTAGATCATGTAAAGAATAACTAAGGCAAACAGCACATCCACCGAAAATATTCCCAGTATCATAAATTAGCCACTGATCATACTTATATGGCTAAATTTCTATATAAAAGATAACAATTACATGGCTATATGCATATCGGCATACAAAACCCATTCTGGCATACTCAATTTATCGAAAAATTGTCAATAGTAAATGATCTTTCCTGGGTTTTAAATTCATATAAATTAGCAAACTCAGATCTACATAACGGACTAAACATGAATGTTCTAACAGGGCAAGTGAAAGCATAATCAAGCTAAGTGGGTGCAGCTGATTTAAAGAAGTGAGATCTATGTGTGGATTCAATATTCGATACAATCCGGGAAATGGGTCACACGAATTAGTCGAAAATCATAAGACACTACAAAAACCGGTGAATTGAAGTCCAAAGAGGGTCCAAGGAATCTATTTTGACTTGGTATAGCTGCTCCACCAACAGAGAGAGAGAGAGAGAGAAAGAGCTTACAGTGTATGCAGGCGACATTGTCTACAAATTTTGCCGACGTCGTCACCGAGGGAAGGAAACGGAGAGTTTTTCTGCCAGTCTAAAAAGATTCACACATGATCCGACACAATATTAATGCTCAAAATTTATGAAACGATTCGGTGTAATCCGGATCGCTGGGTTCTTTTTTTTTTTTTTGGGTACATTTAGCCCGGTTTTGCTGAGATCAATAAAATAATGTAAAAACTATTAATAGAATAAATCTTTATATTATTATAGTGTTGGTGACATGAACTATATTATAACTATGGGAACGGATCCCTGTTAAACACAGCCAAATGCAGGCTGGAGCAGCATTTTAAAAAAAAAAAAAAATGCTGCGTTTTGCTGCGTTTGAGGCACAGCACAGTAGAAGATCTGTGCGCTATAACTATAGTGACAATGGTTATAAAGAGAGTGACAACACAGGATAACAATAATATAGTGGTTATGATTAGTATTGTTAAAATAAGTCATAGTCTTATTTATCTCTTCCAATGGCATTTAAAATCAGACTTACTTAATTCAAATTGTTTAATTTTACAATTTATCACGTCATTTTGTTAATATATGCATATATTATTGTGTTTATAATTTTTTATGAAAAAACTGTTTATTTAAAAAAAAATTAAAAACAACCTAGTTTGTATATGGTTCATCAAGCTTGTTTATCATGACCTGCATGCTATCTTTGGTGGGTATGGGCACCTCTTTTGAAGTGTTTTTTAGAAAAAAAAAAAAAAAAAAATAGACCGATTCATTTGAAAGTACTAACTATGGTGACAATAGTAGCAATAGTTGTAGTGATAGTAGTGATGAAAAAAAATATAGCACATGACTAACACAACCACTGTAGTTATGGTAGTTACCAGTTGTTGAATGAGTAATTAAATATAGTTGAGGCTATGCTTATATAAAACCTTGTACGCTATGTTTTAGTTAGTCAATATAATTATGATTCAACTCAATTCTTTCATTGTCATTCTTACTTCTTTCTATTTTATCTTCTTCTTCTTTTTCATTTTCCAGCTGTAATTCTCACATGATATCAGAACTTATGAGTCTTTAATGAAATGCTTTAGGGTCCAATTCTTTAAATTGAAATGCCTGCTACAATAAATTGACAAGCCCCTAGGGCCTGGTTTAACAATATCCTTATAACCCGGAGCTTGTATGTCAATTGTAAAAGTTATTGTATGGCTTTAAACAATCCCTCAGGCTTGGTTTGAGAAATCGACGCATACTAGTTTTCAACTTAGTTTTAAAGCTAGTAAATGTGATAATTCCTTTCTGATTAGAGTCACATCTCATCATACCACTTATTTTTTGATTTATGTAAATGACATCATAGTCACTGATTTTTTAGCAGCTAAAATTTTCAAGTTGATCAATGATCTTTATACCATTTTCTCTCTTAAGGATCTTGATGACCTCAATTTTTTTCTAGGAATAGAGGTTAAGCATCAGGCAGATGGGTCTTTACATCTATCCCAAACAAAATATACTAGAAAGTTGTAAAAGAAGGCTAGAATGGAAGACTACAAAAGTTGTCTAGCTCCAATGACCTCTAGTTCAAAGTTATCTGCTAAAGAATGAAATCCTATGTTTGATCCACACTTATATTGTTCCATTGTTGGTGGACTCTAACACCTTATCATCACAAGACTTGAATTGGCTTACTGTGTTAATAAAGTTTGCCAATTCATGCCGCAACCTCTTAATAACCATTGGATTGCAATAAAGAGAATACTACAGTATGTTCAAGGATCCCTATCTTTTGGTTTAGTGTTAAGCAAGTCTCCCAATTTGCAGTTATTTAGTTATTGTTATACTGACTGAGAAAGTGATGTGAATGACCGCAGATCAACCTCTGGTTTTGCAATTTTTAGTATCCTGGTCATCTAAGAAACAAGCTGTAGTTTCCAAATACAACACTAAATCTGAATACATAAGCATAGCTCTCACAATGACTAAGTTAATATGGATAAAATCACTTCATGAACTACAAACTCCTTTGTTTGCAAAATCAACCATTTATTGTGATAATCTTTCCATTGTCATGCTTATAGCCAATCCCATACTTCATGCTAGAACAAAGCACATGGAGTTAGATCTCCATTTTGTAAGAAAAAAGGTCCAAGCCCAAGATATTTCAATATTATCATTCGAGTTGATACTTAACTTTTTAACGAAAATTTTTAAAGTAATTGTTTAATATGAATTTTTTTTACACATAAAAGGGTATATCTAGAAAAAAAAACAAATAGAAAAACTTAAGATATTGTAGTTATGGCACCCATCATACTACCATATAGTAAAACTTTAAAGTCAATGAAGAATTCTAACAAGATACAAGCGCCATAATTATGATGGAAACTGTCATTAGCTAGCCAATATGTGCACTTATTTCCTTCCTTGTAAATCTATGCAAAAAAAATTCACCAGCCTTGATTGGTTCTTCTAACAATACGTTGAAGCAATCTAGATCTATAATTCTGGTCTGATGGAGGATTATGAACCAACCATATTAGTTCTTGTGAATCACTTTCCATTGTTACCACTGTATAACCCTCGTTCCATGCATCTCAATACCCATTAAAACAATACAAAGCTCAGCAGTTATAACATAACATCTACCTAATTTTTTTGTAAAACCTTTAATTCAGCTACCATTGCTGCATTGAAAGAGACTGCTGCAACCAACCATTCCAAAGCTCCCCTTACCGCACCATCAGTGTTTAATTTTATCCATCCACATGGTAGGAAATTCCATCCAGTTACCACTGTATTTTTTATCAAATTACTAGTTTCTACATCTACACACACTTCAGCCTTTTCTCCTACTGCATGTTGAATTATGAATTCTTAGTGGTTGGGCTTTTGGTCATCTTTTTCAAATAGATCAATGTTCCTTCATTTTCAAAGCCACCAACAAGTGATGGCACAAGTGATACTTCAGATTCTTTGCCCGTTGAATCCAAAGTCATAGGAGAGATTTTTCTTTATCCATTCTTTGTGTTCCAGGTAGTAAATATATCATTTTTTTCACTTAGGTTAATGAATGTTGCCAAAACTAATATGACCATTGGCAGTCATGCAATACATGCACGGTTTCCTCTATGGCAAGTGGACATAGGTGGAAAGATGTTGTGGTGTTTGTCCATCTCCCATACCCCCATTTAGTGAGAATTAGATGGTTTTTTACAGCTGCCATAGTAATATTTGAATCCTTCACAACCCTCTCCACCTCAATATGAGCTTGCATAGGTTGTTGTTGCATTGAATATTGATGTTGCATAAAGCTTTGTACATGCTCTTAACAGTAAAGTCTCCCTTAGCTTTAAGTCCCCAACAAATGACTTTCTTTTTATCTTCTTAGCATGGTGGAGGTGTTGCATGTAGAAGGGGAATCACATTGGTGTTCAAGCTAGTGTTGTCGTATGTTTTGTCTGTCCCCCGAGCCATCTTCATTCACATATTCACATACAAGGTTGCTAATCTCATTCTCAAGTAAAGGCTTTAAGCATGACTCCTAACAAAATGTCTTCTCTATTTAGCCAACAATCTTTCCAAAAAAGAACATAACTCACATCCCCTATGCTCTAGTAATAGTTTTGAATGATTATTGACTATAATCTTGCTATATTTTTCCATAGTGGAGAATATGCTTATTTAACACAAATATTTTGCATGAGATTCTTACCTCTTACATATTTTTCCACTAATACCTATACTTAGAGACTCTTTGTGTCAAGACTCCCTACCCAACTTTGCATAAAAAGGCATCATTCATATTTTTTCCATTCTTTTTGTCCCAAGACCCTCCATTTTCCTTGGAAGGCAAATAATTCTCCACGCTACTGGATGCCACCTCTTTTGTGTGTTTCTCATTCCCAAATTAAATTTCTTTGGAGTTTATCTATTTCCTTTCAAATTCCTCTTGGAATCTTACAATGTTGTATATGGAAAATAGGTATTGTGGATGTCACAAATTCCACTAAAGGCATCCTCCCAGCTAGTGATAGGCACTGTGTCTTCCACCCATTTAATTTATCTTGAATTTTATCCACTATATGTTTGAACATTTGAGAAGTCCTTTGGCCATTTATGATATATGATTCCAAATATATGCCTAAATTCTCTACTTTCTTGAAATTGCTCTTGTTAATATTTTCATCTTTCATAAAATAAATATAAAAAGGGCCAATGAGTCTCTCTATTGAAGAACTCTAGTTGGCTGAAACGTTTGAGTCTTCTCACCATTCCATAATGTTGTGGTAGTGGAAGTAGTGATGCACTTTGTGGCAAGTTTGATGAAGTTGTCACCACGACCTATTTCCTGCAAAAACCAATTTACACAAAACCCTAGTTCAAATGGTCATAAGCTTTCTCTAAGTCTATTTTAATTACCATAAACCCCTTTTTTACTTTCATCTTATTCATTGAATAAGTTATTTCCCTTGTAATAATAATGTTATCTTATATGTTTCTTTTTGGTACAAAACTAGCTTGAAAGGGGGATATTATTTTCTTAAGGATTGGTTTAAGGTGGTTGACAAGAATTTTAGTAACTCTCTTGTAAAATCACATCATATAAGGAGATTGGCCTCATCCGACTAGTGAACTCTGGCTTATCAACTTTTGGAATTAAAATCTATTTCTTTGATTAGGCCTAGGTTCTACCATATTTTCTTCATAAAAATTTTTATCGTGATCTCCCACTATTCCCTAATTTGTTTTATAAAATTATGTGGGATATCCATCTTCTCTAGGAACCTTAAGGCTTTCTATATTGAAAACTGCATTTTCTTATTGCCTTTTTAGAAATAGGGGACTCGTGATCCAAGAACTCTTTCTCAATGTGTGCTCAATTGCATAGGGTAATGTGCCACTATCTTTGACTGATTGTTTCAATAAATAGTTTTTGAAAAATGCAGTGACTAATCTCACAATTTGTTCATTATCTTCCTCTATCTACCATCACCATCTCTTATCATATTAGGTCAATTTTTTCTTCTTTTGATGATTGTTTTGGTATGGTAATATTTGGTGTTACAGTTCCATATTGAATCCAATCACCTCATGATTTTTGGTGCCATAAAATTTCCTCCTGATTAAATACTTCATCTAATTCTTTTAGAAGAATATTTTTAAGGTTATCTAAGTTGGGGTTTCTGCCATAAGAACCAGCCCTTTGAATCCTATTAAATCGTCGTAAGAGTATACCTTTTCTTTTATGAATGCTACTAAAAGTGTTTGTGTTCCAATGAGTCAACGTACCTTGCAACTTCTTGTAGCATAATATGTGTGTCAATCTCATTTTTTCAGGTTAACTTCAGTAGCTCTTTGAAATATTCATGGGTAAGCCACAAAGCTTCCAATATAAATGGCCTTACTCTATAACTAGAAAATAAAGATAAACAAATGAAAAGGGGATGGCTATCAGAATGGATCTAAGTAAGAACTTTGGCAGTTGCATTCTCAAGTTCTATTTTCCAAGCATTATTACACAAAGCATGGTCTAGTCGCTTGAAAACTCTTTCCCTACTTCCCATAAAGGTCTTTACCAAGTGTAGAAATAGCCATTAGCACCCATATTAATTAATCCACTGTTATGAATCCAGTTTGAGAAATTTCCACATCTTGCAATGTTTACCCTTGCCATACCTTTTTGTTCATATAGGTTGGCTATTTGGTTAAAGTCTCCAACTAGAAGCCATGGTGTATTCATTCCTACGACTATGTTAGAGATGAGACCATAGCTCCCTTCTTCCCTGCTTTCGAGGACGTCCATATACTTAATAAGAACCTAAGGTCCTTATGCAAGAAAAAACAAGAAAAATAAAGAATAGGCAGAAGAGATGATCACTTTGAGGGGATTTAGATCTCTAAAAAACCCTAGGCTAGTAATTTTATTACTTAACAAAGAGGCCATACAACGTCTACAACATATAAGGTTCTAAGACTTTCTAAGTAAGACAGAAAATTAATAAGATTACCCTAAATTAAGTTAATATATATATTAATCAGACCAATTACAAGGTCAACACCACAATTATAGGAAAACATCAATAAATATGTAAATAAAATAAGGTAACAAATCAATAAAATAATTAAGACAATGAGATATGGGTTGTATCACTCCTGCCTCCTTCAAAAAAGCATTGTCCTTGAGACAGTGCAGCGACAAATGTGAGAAACTTCTCCTCAAAGGAATGAAAGGGATCTTAAGTTGCATCTTTAGTTGGTAGGTTGCCCACTAGACAAAGACTTCTACAACAGTTCCTATTATTGCACTTCACCATGCAATGATCTAGAATAACTTCAAATTGAACTTGAGCATCCCTTGTGGACATAATATCTAGCAAATGACTTTGCACGATACCATTATCCCCTAATTTCTTCTTAGACAAGACACATGAAAAATATAGAGTATCTTAGACCCTGTTGACGAGTCCAAGCGATAAGCAGCAGGACCAATGTTATGGTCTAAAGTAGTGAGGGGAAAGTTTCATAGATGGGTGTATAACTACAAAAAACTTGTTTATAAGATTGGAGCTAAAGATAAGCCCAATCCCCAACCAAAATTTCTCGTTCATTGTGATGTTTGTCTTCTTGTTGCTTCATTTGATGTTATGCTACCATTAAATTTTTGTTCAGCAACTATAATACCTTATCTCTATGATGCAACTCTTTATATACCTAACCAACTGTAGAATAACTAATAATATATCTTGTTAAAATAGGTGGTGCATGAACATACACTACCTCAAAAGGAGTCATTTTTGTGGAAGAATGGTATATGGTGTTGTACAACCATTTAGCCCATGAAAGCCAACGCACCTAATCCTTTGGTTTATCATTGGCAAAACAGTGAAGATAATTTTTCAAATATCTAATCATCACCTCCGTTTGGCCGTTTTTTTATGGGTGGTAGGAAGTGCTCATATTTAATTGAGTACCTTGCAAGCAAAAAAGCTCATTCCAAAAAATTATTAGTAAAAACTTTATCACGATCACACACAAAATGTTATGCAACAATGACAGTAGTATAAGGGTGTGCTAGAGCACAAAAATAAACATATTTAGTTAAACAGTCGACAACCACAAAGACTGTTGTCTTCCCTTATGATGAGGGTAGCCCTTCCACAAAATTCATAGAAATGTTAGTCCAAACTTTGTCAATTATCGCTAAAGGTTGAAGAAGGTTGTTGTTATTTTTATTAAAACTCGCAAGCGCACAAATCTATTGAAGTATAGATTTAGTGGCATGCAAGGTCGATCCCACGAGGATTGCCAATTGAGAAAATTTAATTCAAATACAAAATAAATATTTTTAACCTAATTGTCAGAATGTTTGTTTTGTGAGAAGAGTACTGAACAGAGTTTGTAAAGAACTAAAATATCAAAATTAAATATGAATGTATTCAAAGTAAGAAACATGCTAAGGTTAGGGGATCCACTCTTGGTACATCAAATAATAATAAATTTTAACTCTTTTATTACTCAAATGGAATCCTCACGTAAATGAGGTTCCATTCGGAAGATATGTTACATTAAACACGTTTTAATTTATAGATGAAGTGTATTTGCCTTCTTTTATTGTATTAATAATAGTAAATAACTTTTGTAAAATGGATTCAAGTATACATTGTGCCAATCGTCATATTGTCTACAATAAATTAAGAATGATTCAAGTATTTATTGTGTCAAAGATTGTCTACAATGTATTAAAATTTGCACTTTACAAAATTTAAAATAAAAATATACAAACAAAATCAATAATAATAATATAAAGTAGGTGGTAAAACCAGCCATTGAGAAAAGAAATAACAAGAAAATAAATACAAAAAGTGTAGAAAATAAATAACAGAGGGGCAATAAAGCTATCCTCTAAAAAAGTAAATAACAATAAAGTAAATAATAAAAGTGTAGAAAATAAATAACAGAGAGGCAATAAAGTCATCCTCTAAGAAAGTAAATAACAAGAAAGTAAATAATAAAAGTGCAGAAAATAAATAACAGAGGGACAATAAAGCCATCCTCTAAAAAAGTAAATAACAAGAAAGTAAATAAAAGTGCAGAAAATAAATAACAAAGGGACAACAAAGCCATCCTCTAAAAAAGTAAATAATAAGAAAGTAAATAAAAGTGCAAAAAATAAATAACAGAGAGGCGACAGAGCTGTCCTCTCAGAAGAAAAATAATAAGAAAATAATAACATAAAAAAATAAATAATAGAGAGGCAACAAAGCTATCCTCTAAGAAAGTAAATAACATGAAAGTAAATAATAGAAAGGCAAAAAATAAATAACAGAGGAGCAACAAAGCTATCCTTTAAAAAAGTAAATAACAAGAAAATAAATAAGAAGATGAATACAACATTAGGTATAAACATTAAAATTAAGAGTTAGATAAATTATTATTTTTATACCAAGAGTTTCACCCTTTCACCTTAGCCTTAGGAGATTAGTTCTCCATAATCAAGAAAAGAAAACAAAATGAAAGATGAAAAAGCATGATAAAACTTATGAGAGAAAGTAAAGATACAAAATGTATAAAGAGAGAAAATGATTACAAACACTTAGAACTTTCACAAAGATTTCCCAAACTCCCTCTTTATCCTTTCTTCCCCTCCCTTTATCTCACAACATGTCTCTATTTATAGACAAAACAAGGGAAGTAGGTGACAAAAATGGTGGGTAGCAAATTGCACTAAAGTTGACAAGTAGTGTTGCATTATGTGCCCTGAAAGTCATCGTGATATATCGCCATGATAACCACCGAATTGACTGATCCAATCAACATAAGAGTTGTTGATATTTTCATTATCTGTCCATCCATATAAGGTAGAGAAACATTAGCCATGTATTTTGTGATTTATGGCTAAAACACTATAGCAAGGTCAGGCTGGACTGCAACAGTAAACATGTTTGGTTCTAGCCCAATTTCAACCCTTTTAGTGTCCGAATTTGCTGACCATGTGAACATCAAAGTTGTAGCAAATGACATATGCTTTTCACCTACAAAATTTTGTGTCCATTAAATGTGTATTTGCTAAAATATGGCTCAAATACTATAATAAGGTTGGATTGGACTGCAACAGTAAACATGTTCTGTTCTAGCCAAATTTTGGCCCTATGGATATCTGAATTTGCTGATTACATAAACATGAAAGTTGTATAAAATTATGTCATCTATTCATCTACCAAATTTCGTACATAATATATACGTATTTTCTGAGATACGGCCAAAATACTATAGTAAGACCAAGTTGAAAAGCAAGCAGCAAACAAATTTTTAACATTGAGTGTTTTGTCTTGAATCTTTATCTTTCGATTCTTTTAGAAATGTGGTCATAAATCAAGATTGAATTGATGCATATATACATTAGGATGTGTCTCAAGAGACAAAAAGATAATGCTCCTTACTTAGCCATCCTTTATGAATTTATTTTGTCTGCTTGATTTATAAACATCATTTCTAAAGAATCACAATTTAACTTTGATTCCTCCAATTGAGTCAATTTCCTATTCTTCTCTTTATCTATAAAAATACACAAAACTAAAGACAAATAAGGGAGATAAATACTTAATTAAGGTAAAAAGATAAAATAAAAATATTTAATTTATGAGTACAAAACTCATTCATCAAATACCCCCAAACTTAATCTTTTGCTTGTCCTCAAGCAAAACATACAAACATCAAAATTCAAAAGATGAGTGAGTGATGAGTTGTTTTTTGCTTACTAAGCATTCATCAAGGATTTAAAATGTGCAACCAAGGAAAATATCAGAATTCCAAAGTTATGTAAAACTTTAATTCAAATGCAACATATAGTTTACTATTGAATTCCAAGTGTGTGTGTGATAATCTTATGACATTGGACTTTTTGCATTCAAATAAATTTACATAATCAAATTTTTAAAACAGAACTCCAGAGTTTTACATTGGAGACTCCATAAGCTTATTTTTCATGTCACTCTCCACTAATGTAGACTAATCATAAAATTTAAGATCATTAGGACTTTCATTAGGCTTGTAATGTATGGCATAGGTTAAAGGTAGATAAAAAGATATGAAAGCTCAATTCACTCTATAACATACATGATCATTTAAGTCCTCCCAAATATTTTTGATATTATCATGTGAATTCTATCTCCAACCTTATCCTCATCCTTATGTTATATGCTCATTATACTCTCTCTTTTTTTGAAAGTACCCCCAAACTTATTTCTTTGGGTGGTTCTATTTTTTTTCCTCTTTTTTTGTGTTTTTTTTAACTTCTTCCATTCACCCATGAACCATAGCTTTTCAAATGATCATTTCTGTGAGTGAAAGGTAAAAGTTAGAAATATTTTTATTCAAAGGCTATATAATAATATAGGTGTACAAGAAAGGATAAATATAAGCTCAAAATGGGTTACTAGAAATGGCATAATGTGTAGGTTTGTTTGAAAGGCTCAAACGATTCCAACAATGCCTAATTCATTTCTTAAATAGAGAGTAGTCTAGAATTTCATTTCAAGTGACAATCAAATAAGTTTTAGAGTTTCATGAGATCACTTAGCATATTTGGATTATATAAATATTTTCTGAATAAACAATCAATCAAATGTAAAAGATTACGTGCTCAGGATTTTAGGATTCTCAAGTAAAATATAAGTTACAATTGAGTTTAGGCTCACACATAACACTCAAAACTCATCTATTTTCCTAAGGTTACAAGTACTTTAAATTATTTTCATCATTGGTGCTAGTTTTACCTATTCCCAAAACATCACTCAGTTTTTTTTTTTGAAATCTAGGTGCTGGAACCTATATAGAGATAGGAGACTAGACACCCACGTCCCTTTTTTTGTGAAGAAAGAAGAAGGACAAGTACAAAATAAACAACAAAAATTGAAAGAGATATTACCTGGAAGGAAATCTAGGAAAAGATGAACCTGCAATAAACTAACCAGAAAAGAAAAATTTATTCAATCAAATAAAAAGTGTTACAGATAAAGATCCAAATCCAATTTGCGCTTTTTACGGTTGTCTGATGTCCAATCTATTTAAGCTGTAGCTTGATCAGGAATATGAACATATGCTTGTAATGCATCAATCAACTCATCAGCATTTGAAGCCGAGATAAAAATTCGTTGTGCTGAGTGTGAGATAAACCTTTATTCTACAGTTTGATCAAGAAAAGACAGCAAACCATCAAAGAAATTGTTAACATTCAACAGACCTATGGGTTTATGGTGGAGATTCAATTGTGCCCAGGAAACTATTTGAAAAATTTCCTCTAAAGTACCAAAACCACCTGGTAAGGCAATGAAAACATCAGCGTTGCTCATCATTCTAGCAATGCGTTCATGCATGGAGGCTACCCTAAATTCTTCCCCAATTGTTTTTCCAATGATGTTTGATACAGCTAGAGTTGTAGGAATAATACCAAGAACTTGGCATCTTCCTACATGTGCAGTTGTAAACACACACCCTATTAACCCACGACTACCTCCACCATAGACTAAATGAATTTTTCTTCTGGCCAGTACAATACCTAAATTTTGTGCTGCTTTAACATATTCTCCATCTTTTCCAGGACTGGAACCACAAAAGACACAAATATTTTGAAATTGACGAAATGTGATTCCTTCCATACCTGCAATCACCTTAACTTTGAGTATAAAGATAAAGATAATAATATGTACATTTATAGAACTCAGATAAAGGAATACTTACAGCAGCTATGCGAATAAGACTGTGGCATAATTACAATAGCCATGTGAGTAGGCCGATGGATGACAGCTAAATTAAAGATGAAAAATTCAAAAATAACGGCACGCATGCATATGTACAGTAGTTGTGATTGTGGTTCACATATTCCTCTGGTTTTACGTCCAGTAACGGCTTAAACGCCTTCTAAGGGTCGAGGATATACTTCCCATCCAATTTTCTTATAAATTGGCAAACAGGGTCTTTTAATGTCAGATTTCCAAGACTGTATCATTTTTGTTCTTTTTTAAAATGGGCCCATAAACCAACAATTCCGATATGCACAGATCTACTAGGATGTGTCTCAAGAGACGTTGGATGAAACTCATCATCCAATGACTCCTTACTCAAGCCATCCTTAATGAATTTTATTTTATCTTCTCGATTTACATGAACCCATCCCAAAGAACTGAAACGTGTGTTGCAAGTTTCACGTCCACATTTATGGCAGACACCTATTCTTTTAACTCTACGCTTTTTAGCAAAACTGCTTTTTCCTAAACCAGGCATGTAAGAGATGTAACCATTTGCAAACTCACCTGCTAATCGTACCTTAGCTTCAATTAGCCAACGAATATCAGCAGGTATTCCCATTATCATCATCAACCTTAATCTTTCAACCCGTGCTTTATAAATTTTCAACAATGCATTGGGTGGAAGAGAAGGAAAATGATTTTTCAAGTTTACAAGTATGTCTTCCATTCTCAATTCAATTTTTTTTGAAGAAAGATCAAAAGCAACAAAACCAAGAAAACAATAACAATTCAAAAGAAAATATTAATGAGGGAACAAATTAATGCAAACTAATAAAAAATATCTTACCTAAATAGCGTGCGTAGTAATTAAAGGAAGCAAATCAATCCTGGTAGACAGGATCACGCAGAAGTGTCTCCTCTACCTCTGGGTTGCGTAATTCCAAAAATTATTTCAATCTTTGGCCATTGACTTTAAATACATCACCATTTTTTGGATTTTCAATATCTATTGCACCATGTGGATAAATAGTAGGAACAATGAATAGTCCTGAGTTGAATTCTCATATGCATAGAAGAAATGCAAACGAGAGTTATATAGAAGAACTTTTTGACCTACATTAAATGATTTTCTTAAAATATTTTTATCATAAAAAATTTTCATTCGATCCTTGTACAATTTTGCATTCTCATATGCATAATTCCTTATTTCTTCCAGTTCATTGAGTTGAAGCTTCCTGTGGGAACCTGCTTTGTCAAGATAAAAGTTAAATTGTTTGATGGCCCAGTAAGCTTTATGTTCTAACTCATCAGGTAAATGACAGGCCTTGCCATACACAAGTCGGTAAGGAGACATTCCAATAGGGGTTTTAAAAGCAGTACGATAAGCCCATAAAGCATCATAAAGTTTCAAAGACCAATCTTTTATACTTGGGTTAATCGTTTTTTCCAAAATATTTTTAATTTTCCTATTTGAAATTTCAACTTGACCACTAGTCTGAGGGTGGTATGGGGTAGCAACTTTGTGTGTAATGCCATATTTTCTCATTAACTGCTTAAAATGCTTATTACAAAAATGTTTTCCCCCATCACTAATGATAGCCCGTGGTGTGCCAAATCTCGAAAAGATGTTTTCTTTCAAGAATTTTACCACAATCTTGTGATCATTTGTTTTATATGCAAGAGCCTCTACCCATTTTGACACATAATCCACAGCAACAAAGATGTATAAATTACCAAAAGAATTAGGAAAAGGACCCATGAAATCAACTCCCCAGACATCAAATATCTCAACAATAAGAATGGGAGTTAAAGGCATCATATTCCTCCGTGAAATACTACCCAATTTTTGACAACGCTCACAAGAACTACAATACAAATAGGCATCTTTGAACAATGATGGCCAATAAAAGCCACATTGCAAGACTTTTACAACAGTTTTTTTAGCACTAAAATGACCTCTACAAGAATGATCATGACAAAAAGAAATAACACTATATTGCTCACTCTCAGGAACACATCTCCGAATGATTTGATCAGGACAATACTTAAACAAGTATGGATCTTCCCAAAAGAATTTATTTACTTCTGCTAAAAATTTTACCCGATCTTGCTTACTCCAATGTGTAGGCATTTGACCTGTGGCAAGATAATTAGCAATGTCAGTAAACCAGGGTAACTGAGAAATAGACATGAGTTGTTCATCTAGAAATGAGTCTCCGATAAGCAAGTTATTGTCACCCGATTCAACTATCAGCCTAGACAAGTGATCAACCACAACATTTTCAAATCCTTTCTTATCCCGAATTTCTAAATCAAATTCTTGCGACAACAGTATCCATCTTATCAAACACGCTTTAGCATCTTTCTTAGAAAGAAGATACTTAAGTGCAGCATGATCTGAAAAAATTACAATTTTAGATCCTAATAAATAAGATCTAAATTTGTCTAATGTAAATACCACAGCTAGTAACTCTTTTTCTGTTGTAGAATAATTCAATTGAGCATCATTAAGAGTTTTACTAGCATAGTATATCACATAAGGAAACTTTTCTAGACGTTGACTCAAAACAGCTCCAATTGCATAATCAGAGGCATCACACATGATTTCAAATGGAAGATTCCAATTGGGTGGTCTAATTATGGGTGCAGAAGTAAGTAGGGATTTGAGCTTCTCAAAAGCTTGAAAGTATTTTTCATCAAATATAAAAGGTGCATCTTTGGTAAGTAAATTACACAAAGGTTTGGAGATTTTGCTAAAATCTTTGATGAATCTGCGATAAAACCCTGCATGGCCTAAAAAAGAACGTACCTCTTTCACTGTCCGAGGAGGTGGAAGACTGGAAATCAATTCAATTTTGGCTTTATCTACCTCAATCCCCTGATTTGACACAATATGTCCCAAAACAATTCCTTTTTTAACCATGAAATGACATTTTTCCTAATTCAAAACAAGGTTCTTTTTCTTACACCTAATTAATACCAATCTTAAATGGTGTAAACATTCCTCAAAACTAGACCCATGCACAGAAAAATCATCCATGAATACTTCCAGAAATCGCTCTACCATGTCAAAAAATATGTTTATCATGCAACGCTGAAATGTAGTAGGTGCATTGCACAATCCAAATGGCATTCGACGATACCGAAAGGACAAGTGAATGTAGTTTTCTCTTGATCCTCGGGTGCAATGGGAATTTGGTTGTAACCTGAATATCCATCAAGAAAACAATAATATGCATGTCTAGCCAACCTTTCTAGCATTTGATCTATAAAAGGAAGTGAAAAATGATCTTTTCTTGTTACAACATTCAACTTGCAATAGTCAATACAAACACGCCGCCCAATTTGTACTCTAGTAGGAATTAATTCATTATCCTCATTCTTGACTACAGTAATGCCAGACTTCTTAGGAACTACTTGAACAGGACTAACCCATACACTATCAGAAATCAGGTAAATGACACCCATATCAAGAAGTTTAATCACTTCAGCTTTCACAACTTCTTTCATGTTTGGATTCAGACGTCTTTGTGGCTCTCTTGAGGTTTTGGCATTGTCCTCCAAATGTATCATGTGCATGCAAATTGATGGACTAATACCTTTAATGTCTGCTATTGTCCACCCTATGGCTTCCCTATACTCACTGAGGACTTTTATGAGTTCAACTTCATGTTCTCTATTTAGGTCTGATGCAATTATAACAGGTAAGGTCACAGCAGGTCCTAGAAACATATATTTTAGAGAATCTGGCAATAGTTTTAACTCTACCTTAGGCAGTTTCTCTATGGATGGTAATAGGACAGACCCAGAAGCTATAATTGTCTCTATTTTGACTTTCCATTTATTGGTATCTATCAATGGAGTAGTCTCTAACAGGAAATTTATTTCATTGATCAAACAATCCCCATCTATGTCCATGTTGAAGTAAGCCAAACATTTTTCTAAAGGGTAATCATCAAAAGAACTTAAAAATGAATCATCAGCTATACTCTCAATCATGTTGACCTCACATAAATCACCAGCATCCACAGGTTGATGAGAGACATTAAAAACATTAAGTTCCACAGTCATATTTCCAAAAGATAGATTCAAAATTATATTTCGACAATTAATGATCACATTGGATGTTGCAAGAAATGGTCTATCCAAAATGACTAAAATTTGTGTCTCTGTATTCTCAACAGGCTCAGTGTCAAGAACAATTAAATCTACTGGAAAGTAGAATTTATCAACCTTAATGAGCACATCCTCTATGACACCTCTAGAAATTTTTGTAGACCTATCAGCTAACTGAAGGGTTACTAGTGTAGGTTTTAACTTTCCTAATCTAAATTTTGCATACACAGAATACGGCAACAGATTTACACTTGCTCCTAGATCAAGTAAGGCTTGGTTAATCACACGGTCACCTATAACACAAGAAATTGTAGGACAACCGGGATCTTTGTACTCGACAGGAGTTCTTTGTTGAATTATAGAGCTCACTTGTTTAGTCAAAAATGCTTTTTTTGCAACATTAGTTTTCCTTTTCACCGTGCAAAGATCTTTCAAAAATTTTGAGTAAGCAGGTACTTGTTTGATAGCGTCAAGAAAAGGGATGTTAATGCTTACTTGCTTAAACACCTCTAAAATGTCACTATATTGAGTACCTTTCTTATTTATCTCAAGTCTTTGTGGGAATGGAGCTTTAGGGGCACAAGAAATATGTTCACTTTTATTCTCACTTGAGTCATTAATTTGTGATTCATGCTGATTTTGTTCTTTAGTTCTAGGCATGTGAACTTGATTATCAATCACTTTTCCAGATCTAAGGGTCGTTACAGACTTTACTTATTTATTAGGATTTGTTGATGATCCTACTTCAAATTGACCCTTAGGATTAGGAATAGGTTGACTGAGGAATTTTCTTTTCTCTCTCTCTCCTACAGCATTGGCTATTTGACCCAATTGTGTTTCACGCTTTGAAATAGATTGAGTGTGGGATTGTAAAGCTTGTTGAGTTGATTGCATGAATTGCTGTAGAGTATATTCCAAAGAAGGTCTTCTTTGTTGTGATACTCCGAAAGGAGGAGCATATTGAGGAACTGAAGGATATGAGTTAGGAGGGGCAAATTGTTGCTCACCTTGATTCATTGAAGGTTGATTTTGCCTCCACGAAAAGTTTGGATGATTCCTCCAATTTGGATTATATGTAGGTGCAAACGGGCTGTCTGATGATTTTCCATGAAATTGAAGAGAATTGACTTGCTCAGAAAATGCATCTTGGTAAGCTAGTATGGATGGACAAGATTGTGTAATGTGAGATGTACTAGAACATAAGGCACATGCCTCTATCCTAGTATTGGTAGAAGGGTTCAGAGTGTGGCTTAAAGTTAAAGCTTCAACCTTTCTAGTCAGGTTAGCTAAGGCAATTCTCACATCTGTGTCATCACTCACCTCATAAATTCCTCCCTTTTTGTGTGTTTGAGACTTCTTATCCCTGGAATCTATGCAGCTCCAATGTTGAAAATTTTCAGATAAAGATCCTAAAGATTCCCAAACTTCTCCCTCATTCAATTGTAAAAATCTCCCACCATGCATGCTTTGGATCATTTGACGGTTTGATGAAGTTAAACCATCATAGAAATATTTCACCAATCTCCAAATTTCAAAACCATGATGAGGACATTTCAAAAGAAGATCATTAAATCTTTCCCAATATTCAAAAAATTGTTCACCCTCTTTTTGACAAAAATCAGAAATTTCTCTCCTAAGGGCATCAGTTTTAGACATGAAAATTTTTTTTGCCAAAAAGTTATTTATTAATTGATTCCAACTAGTAATAGTTCCTGTAGGAAGGGAGTTCAACCAGACTTTAGCTTTATCTTTTAATGAGAATGGAAACATTCTAAGCCTAATTGACTCATCATTAAAATTTTGAAAGCGAAATGTTGAACAAATTTCAAGAAATTCCTTCACATGCATGTATGGATCTTCTCTTTCCAAACCATAAAATGATGGTAAAAGTTGAAGTATGGCTGGTTTGAGTTCAAAGTGAGTTGCAGTAGTTTGTGGCAAAACTATGCAAGATGGAGTATTGGCTATGACAGGTGAGAAGTACTCCATAAGAGTTTTTTCATGCACAACTTGTTCTTCCATTTTTGATGATGTCTCAACAAAGTCTAATGTTCCAATTTTTAAATCAAAGGGTGATCCTAAACTTTTTCTAACCAAACGCTGATCTTTATCACGTTTCCAAACATGCATAAACTAAAAGAAAAATTATAAACAAATATTTCTAATAGCATATAACGCAATTACAAAAGAGGATAATTTTACAACTTAGTAACATATATATACAATGTTAACTACAAGTAATAAAATGCAAATACAACAAAAACAATCACAAAATTTTGCAACAGAATTTTTTTTTTCACAAAGAAAATTTTCTATACAAAAAATAAATATTCTAAATAATAACTAGTGGAAGAATTTTATTTACCTGGATCTAATTAGCTTTTCCGTCGGAATCCCCGTCAACGACGCCAAAAACTTGTTGTTATTTTTATTAAAACTCGCAAGCGCACGAATCTATTGGAGTATAGATTTAGTTATATGCAAGGTCGATCCCACAAGGATTGCCAATTGAGAAAATTTAATTCAGATCCAAAATAAATATTTTTAACCTAGTTGCCAGAATGTTTGTTTTGTGAGAAGAGTACTGAACAGAGTTTGTAAAGAATTAAAATACCAAAATTAAATATGAATGTATTCAAAGTAAGAAACATGCTAAGGTTAGGGGATCCACTCTTGGTACATCAAATAATAATAAATTTTAACTCTTTTATTACTCAAATGGAATCCTCACGTAAATGAGGTTCCATTCGGAAGATATGTTACATTAAACACGTTTTAATTTATAGATGAAGTGTATTTGCCTTCTTTTATTGTATTAATAATAGTAAATAACTTTTGTAAAATGGATTCAAGTATACATCGTGTCAATCATCATATTGTCTACAATAAATCAAGAATGATTCAAGTATTTATTGTGCCAAAAATTGTCTACAATGTATCAAGATTTGCACTTTACAAAATTTAAAATAAAAATATACAAACAAAATCAATAATAATAATATAAAGTAAGCGGTAAAACCAGCCATTGAGAAAAGAAATAACAAAAAAATAAATACAAAAAGTGTAGAAAATAAATAACAGAGGGGCAATAAAGCCATCATCTAAAAAGTAAATAACAAGAAAGTAAATAATAAAAGTGCAGAAAATAAATAACAGAGGGGCAATAAAGCCATCATCTAAGAAAGTAAATAATAAGAAAGTAAATAATAAAAGTACAGAAAATAAATAACAGAGGGACAATAAAGCCATCCTCTAAAAAAGTAAATAACAAGAAAGTAAATAAAAGTACAGAAAATAAATAACAGAGGGACAACAAAGCCATCCTCTAAAATAGTAAATAACAAGAAAGTAAATAAAAGTGTAGAAAATAAATAATAGAGAGGTGACAGAGCTGTCCTCTCAAAAGAAAAATAATAAGAAAATAATAACATAAAAAATAAATAACAGAAGGGCAACAAAGTCATCTTCTAAGAAAGTAAATAACACGAAAGTAAATAATAGAAAGGCAAAAAATAAATAACAGAGGGGCAACAAAGCCATCCTCTAAAAAAGTAAATAATAAGAAAATAAATAAGAAGATGAATACAAAATCAAGTATAAACATTAAAATTAAGAGTTAGATAAATTATTATTTTTATACCAAGAGTTTCACCCTTTCACCTTAGCATTAGGAGATTAGTTCTCCATAATCGAGATAAGAAAACAAAATGAAAGATGAAGAAGCATGATAAAACTTATGAGAAAAAGTAAAGATACAAAATGTATAAAGAGAGAAAATGATTACAAACACTTAGAACTTCCACAAAGATTTCCCAAGCTCCCTCTTCAACCTTTCTCCCCCTCCCTTTAGCTCACAATATGTTTCTATTTATAGAGAAAACAAGGGAAGTAGGTGACAAAAATGGTGGGTAGCAAATTGCACTAAAGTTGACAAGTAGTGTTGCATTATGTGCCTCGAAAGTCATTGTGATATATCGCCTTGATAGCCACCGAATCGGCTGATTTAATAAACATAAGCGTTGTAGATATTTTCATTATCTGTCCATCCATATAAGGTAGAGAAAAATTGGCCACGTATTTTGTGATTTATGGCCAAAACACTATAGCAAGGTCAGACTGAACTGCAACAGTAAAAATGTTCGGTTCTAACCCAATTTCGGCCCTTTTAGTGTCCGAATTTGTTGACCACTTGAACATCAAAGTTGTAGTAAATTATATCTGTTATTCACCTACAAACTGTCCATTAAATATGTATTTGTTGAAATATGGCCCAAATACTACAGTAAGGTTGGACTGAACTGCAACAGTAAACATGTTCTGTTCTAACCCAATTTCGGCCCTTTGGATATCTGAATTTACTGATCACATAAACATGAACGTTGTATGAAATTATGTCAGCTATTCATCTACCAAATTTTGTACATAATATATACGTATTTTCTGAGATACGACCAAAATACTGTAGTAAGATCAAGTTGAAAAGCAAGCAGCAAACAAATTTTTAACATTGAGTGTTTTGCCTTGAATCTTTATGTTTCGATTCTTTTAGAAATGTGGTCATAAATCAAGATTGAATTTATTCATATATCCATTAGGATGCGTCTCAAGAGACAAAAAGATAATGCTCCTTACTCAGCCATCCTTAATGAATTTATTTTGTCTGTTTGATTTATAGACATCATTTTTAAAAAATCACAATTTAGCTTTGATTCCTCTAATTGAGTCAATTTCCTATTCTTCTCTTTATCTATAAAAATACACAAAACTAAAGACAAATAAGAGAGATAAATACTTAATTAAGGTAAAAAGATAAGATAAAAATATTTAATTTATGAGTACAAAACTCATTTATCAAAGGTCTAGGCTAGCAACTGCTTCCCACTTATGTCTTTGGCAAACATCATGTTCTACAAAAAAATGTCTTAATATTAGACTTCATCCATTTCTAGTAAAACTCTTGAGATATGCGTTTGTAAGTCTGAAGAAAGCTAGAGTGACCCGCCATAAAAGATGAATGAAGCTCCTTTAATATTATGTCTTTGTAAATTGAAGTGGGAGTAACACTATTATGTCTTTATAGCACAAATTATGGGAGCCCCAAGAATAATGAGGTACTAAAGTAGAACTTGCTTGTAGCCTAGTAATAATTTCTCGAGTCTCTGGATTATGGAGTCATTCTTTCTTAATCTCTTCAATGGTGGTATATGTCGGTTTTGAAATAACTATAATTTCAACATGTTCAAGGATGTGAGAATGTGCATCTGCCACCACATTTTTAGCACCTTTTGTTTTTGTAAATAATTTTATAATCATACCCTAATAATTTGGTTACCCACTTCTATTGTTCTAGGGAAGAAATTCTTTACTCCAAGAAATATTTCAAACTCTTGTGGTCAATGCTAATTTGAAAGTGCCATCCTATTAAGTATGGCTGCCATTTAGAAACTACATGGATAATGGCTAACATCTTTTTATCATAAATAGACATACTCACGTGAGTTTTAGACAAGGCTTTACTAGTAAAAGCAAGAGGGTGACATTCTTGCATACGTATTGCCCCAATTCCAACTCCAAAAGCATATCATTCAATGATAAACATCTTGTTGAAATTTGGCAAAGAAAGATATGGTGTAATTAACATAGCATGTTTAAGTGCAGAGAAAGTTTTATCAGCTTCTTCACTCCATTAAAAGATATCCTTCTTCAATAAGGCTAATAAGGGTGTATTAATTTTTTCATAATTTCGAACAAATTTTCGATAATAACCAATTAACCCAAAAAATCCTCGTAATGCCTTTACTATTTTGAGAGTGGGCCATTCCATCATAGCTTAAGTTTTTGAGAGATTGACAACAACTCCTTCCTTGGAAAGGATATGGCCTAAATATTCCATTGTTGATGTAGCAAATTTGTACTTAAATTTTTTTGCAAATAAACAATGCTCACACAAAAGGGTGAGAACAAATTGCAAATGGGTAACATGATCTCCAAATGATAAATTATAGATAAGAATATCATCAAAAAAATATAAGTATAAATTTACACATATAAGGGCAAAAAATGTGATTCATCAGACTTTGAAAAATAAAAGGTGTATTGGTCAACTCAAAATGCATAACTAAAAATTTATAATGCACATCATGTACCTTGAAAGCTATCTTCTACATATCAGCCTCATGTACCCTAATTTGATGCTAATCGGAACATAGACTTAACTTGGTGAATTTTTAGGTACCACTTAATTCATCTAATAGCTCATCCACCACAAGAATTGGATATTTGTCTTTCACCTTAACTCGATTGAGAGCTCGATAATCCACACATGTCTGTAAAGACCCATCTTTCTGTAATAACCGTAAAATTTAACAAAAATTCAAATTAAAGGAAATTTAGAATAAAAGAGAGAATTTTGAAAATAGTGATAAGAACCGGTGAAAATAAGTATATTTATTACATGGATTAAAGAATTACAAAAGAAATATGAGAATTTATATTTTGGCACGCTATTAGCAAAAATATTTTTATTTATGTATAAATAATTATGATTTTTTAAAAATAAGTGGACTTTTAAGTAAAAGAAGTATTGTATTGCTTAAAATAATTATACCGACCTCTATTGAATTTTTATGGTATTTTTAGAAATATTATTTCTTTTAATATGAATAAAGATATTTGTTTTGAAATTTATTTTATTATGATTTTTATCAAGAAAAATCATGATTTAAGAGTTTAACTAAAGGTTTAGGAGAAAGGAAATTTTTAGAAATTTTTGGGATATTTTATGATGAAAAACGGAATTTATATGAATTTTTATAAAAGAAAATCTTATTATTAATTATTTAATAATAATTATTATTTAAAAAAAAAAGCAGAATGTTAAAATGGAAGCCGAGAGAGGAATCGAGAAAAAAAAACGAAGAAATGCACAGTAGTGAATAGTGAGTGAATAGTGATATCTAATTTTATCTTTCGATTTGGAGAGCTTATGGGCTTCCGATATCAAAACTGGAAGTGTTATTGGATTCACGACGAAGAGTACTTCAGTTTTGACCGATCAGTTTTTCAAATCAACCGTTGAATCGCCGTAGATCTGAAGTAGAAAATCTCGGTAAAAGGTAAGTTATGAAAAACCTTACTTAGAGACCTCAAATTAGAAATCTGACACCGTAGATGGGTTCATAAGCTTGATAAACATTAGAATATGTAATTTTTTTGGTCATTTGATAACTTTTTATGTGGCGGTGAATAGTAATTTCCGCGCGTGAATAGTGGCGGATGAATAGTAATTCCGGTGATGAATAGTGATGATGAATAGTGTTCCCGGCGGTGAACAGTACCCCCGAGCTCATTTAAGGTTTTTGGACCCTCCGGACACGTTTTTGAAGCTTATTTGGTCAAATTCAGACCAGAAACGAGGATTTTAGGGCTGTCCAATCTGGAGCCCTTACTTGTGAGTAAATGATTCTTCCTATGACTTGCCTATACTCTTCTTGATACTTGAATATGTATATGATTATGTTTATGAGATATATACACTGTGATATGTTTCTGAAATGCATTAAAACGATCTGATATGCTTACATTTTGAAATACAGTTCAAGAAGAGTATAGTTTTGAAAATGGATTTATGAACACATGGTGTATATGATTTTGCATGTATTTTTCATTAAATGATAAAGTCAATATTATACACATGACATTGATTTATAGAGATATATGATTGCCTAGAGAAATGGCATATATATGTGATAAACCCTAAATGGGTAATTTATAACAGATGAATTTTGAAATACATTGAACAGGTGATTTTTACATGTATTTCGCATTACATGTCAAAGAAAGTATGTTATACATATGACATTGATTTTATTGCCTTGAATATGGTCATGTATACATGTTTCCCCTGAATGGGAAGTTTTGACATGAGTATTTTGAGACTGAAAGTCTGTATTATATTGAGAATTTATACTGGATTATATGGCATATGTGCATATGGTATTTTCTATGGAGGAATCCTATTGGAAACACTGTCTGCTAACAGCAGGTGATGTTAGCCTTGGTGCGCACCTTGATTGCCTCAGCTAGCAGGGGAGGTGGTGCTAGCATCGTGTGAGGGCCAACACACGGGAGATTATATGTGAAGAAGAGCGGAATGCCTCCTATATATGGGCGAGATGCCAGTTATATGAGATGTTATTTGCCTTCCCTTGCTGTGTGCTTGGAAAAAACCCATACAGAGTCCCTTCGCGTGTCCTCTTGAATGGTAGTAGGGCAAACCTCAGCGGGATGCTGAGTTTAGGCAAATCCTATACCACCAAAGTACGGAAGGGGTCAAACTCTAGTATGGTGGTTCTGATATGGGATCCTCCGAATATTTTAACAGAAATGTTTTGATGCATAGCATAATTTGATTAATGATTTTACAGTATTGAATATGATTTTGAACTTGATATGAGCATTGTTTATACAGTATCGCATACAGTTTGAAAGACCTGATTATGATTTTTGAACAGAGAATATTTGAAAATGCGGGTCCCATAAGAATGTACTTCTGAACGGTATATTTTGATATGATAAGTTTTACTATATGAGTACATCCTTATGTTGACCTGAGAAGTCATAGGAGGTGTTATCTGCTCACTGAGTTGTAAAACTCACTACACGTGGTTGACATATTTTTCAGATAAAGACCCAGAATTTGGTCCCGCAGCTACTTGACCGACTAGGTGTCGTGCCTCAGTGGTGAGCCTAACTTGTTTCTAGGCTCTCAGTGTATTATATTGTAATATATTTGTACTCTAGTGTTGCTCTGAACGTCACAGGCAGGATCCTTGCTTCTACTGTTACTCTGGTGTTTATAGACGTAAACTGAATATTATATATGTGTATGGAAATTTATATGTATTGGTTTATATGATAAAGAATGGCATTATGTACATTTATGGAAAATATATGTGTATGGTATATGGATTTCACGTGCCCTAAAATTAAGGTCGTGACACTTTCTTTCTTACCAGCAAGATTGGAGAAGGATAAGGGCTAACATTAATTCGAATGATACCAACTTAAATCATTTCCCAAACTATTTTTTCAATTTCGATTTTTTGAAAATAAGGGTATCAATAAAGACTAACATTTATTGGTGCACTTCTTGGTTGTAGATTGATCCTGTGATCATGAAATCTCCGCAGTGGTAACCTCTATGGCTCAGCACATATATTAGAAAATTCATCAAGTAAGGAATCAAGCTCCTTATTATTTTGGGGAGCAAGATGACTCTTACTGATAACGTAGATTTGCAATATATAACTACGTCGCTCTTTTTTTAAGATTTTCTCTATGCAATGGCTAGTGACTGTTGCGATATTACCGCAACACTTCCCCTTAAGAGTCACTCTCTTTCCATCCACCATGAATCTCATAATCAATGGAGAAAAATTCCAATATATATCACCAAGCTTTTGTAGCCATTCAATGTCTAAGACAACCTCATAATCCTCTAATGGCAATAAGAAGATATCAACGAATAATTCACGTTCTTGCAAATTCAATTTAATCTTAGAGTATTTACTCGTACAAGTTAAAGTTCTTCCATTAACAACTCTTACATCAGAATTATCACATGGCTCTATGGGAAAAGCAAGTCACTTAGTAAGTTTAGCATCCATAAAAATATTGGTACTATCAGTATCAATCAAAATAGTAAAATGTAATCATTTTTAAAAAGCCATCAATTTTCATAATATAAGGATTAGCATAACCAACAAGAGTATGAATAAAAGATGTAATAGAATCAATAATGGCACCAGTTTCCATACCTTCTTCCTCTGAATACAAATTGAGGTCATATTCTTCTATGTCATCGTTCATAGGTTTAATTATTAGCAGCTTCATTTGTTTACAACGATGTTATTTATACCACTTCTCATCACAATGCTAGCATAATCCATTTGTTGTTATTTTCTTAAGGGCTCGTTTGGTAGTCAGAATAGAATAGGATAGCAGATAGGATAACAACAAGATAGGATATGGACCTAATAAGCTCCTATCCTATCCTATATTTGATGTGCAACAGGATAAGCATTATGCTATCTTATCTTGTGTTTGGAGTAAATAAGATAATGGTAGGATATGATATAATGGTATAAAATGACAAAATTACCCTTATAATAAAATTGCATATATACTTATTTAAAATCAATTTTAATATAATTTTTTGATTACTTTATACATTGGTATAAATTTAAAATAAAAATAAAATATATAATTAACAAAATAATATCCATAAATTAATATATCATATAATGATGGACTACTTCACAACAATATAACCAAAATAATCATTTAATTGTATGTTATTTGATTTAGTTGCAATATAACTATTTAGAAAGTTAAATAATATAAAATAATTATCATTCATAAATTTCATCAAGTCATTGTCATTCATATATTTTATATAAAATCATTGTCATCCATAAGTTTCATCAAGTCATTGTTCATCTATAAAATTCAACAATATTATCTCATTTATTCATTATACATTCCAATCATAAATATATATGTTCTCAAATGACAATAGGCCATCATTCACATCCATAAGTTTCATCTAACCAAAATAAGTCAAAGTTACAGAAAAGAGCAAACTTCATGAGATCAAATATAACAATGATTTTACAAATGCAAGACGTCTAACATAATTACCACCCCAAAAGATATGCAACCAATGTGACACCAATAGTATTTTTTCTGCTGCAGCAAAACACTCTTGATCTGTCAAATTCATTTTCTCCAATTCATTCAAAAGATTCCTAGAATCATCAAATAGATTCTTGGCAACTCCAATGCGATCTGCAACTTTACTCAGCTGTTCTGAACTCTATTTTAGCCACATCCCAAAACTCTTCCCTAACTCATTTATGTTGTTAGCAATTATGTTTGCTATTCTATTTTTTTCATTAAATGACTTTCCACGTAATCACTCTTTCTCTTAGATTGAGCCTGATTTACAGATGTTGACTGTGTCAAATCTTTTTCAAGCTCTTCATCATCATTTTCTTCAAACTCTTTATCTAATTCCTTAATAGCATCAACAGGGGTAACGACTTCTTTACTAGTGGCATGATCTTTCCCAAAAGTAAGGGCAAGCTTATCAAGCAGCAAGATTGATGTATATCTGTAATCCTTTACATTTGGATTACTCTACACAAAATAAAAACACTTGAATTAATCATAAGTAGAAAGTGAAATAAAATAATTCATAAAAGAGGAAAAACAATAAACACTAACCTTTATATACTCCATCCACACATCATCACTATCTACTTTAATTATTATTTTTCTTCATCCCACTCAAATCTACTTTGATTTAGCATATCATAAACTATTGCATAGATAGCCCTTAACCTCTTCATTACAGACTCAATATGTGGTTTCACTTTATTCCACATCCAGGAAACCTTTGCTCTATCTTTGTCTCAGTCATTTTCAAAGTATGCGCATTGAATTGTTCATTGTCACATCTATGGCCTTGGTTCACGGCTTCAATCAATATGTCAAGAAGGGCTTAGTCTTCTTAATTAGATAATTGCCTACGATCTCTCTTTTTCCTAATAGCTTGTTGCATACTACTCTCGAATTCCATTCCTATCTTATTACCAAAATATAAATCACAAATCTTTTATGCAATATATGAAGAAAAAGACCAAGTACAAATAACACATGTGTCAAATCCAATAAAAAAACAATATAAAATGACACGCAAAGTATTTATTGAAATTATAAATTACAGACATTGTAGATGTTTTAAATCCTTTAAAAAAAATACATAAACCAAACAACCAGACAAAATAAAATTACAAATAAGGAACCAGCAACTAAATAATCAACCCATGTGTCTATTAGCAAGCCATTCATTCCACATTTATGTTGTTATGTTTTTCCCTCCAAGCAAACCACTCATTACTTATCTCAATTGTGCTAATAGGATCAGCATGTGCCATATCCTCATTTTGTAGTTGTATATCCAATTCTGCATCCAATTGTTCTTCCATTGGGTTAGTAGGCATTTCTCTTATGATAAAATTGTGAAAGAGACAACAAGCAATTATAATGTAGTTTTGAGTTTTGATTGGGTAAAAAGACTGATTTCTAAGTATAGCCCAACACATTTTTAATAATCCAAAGGTTCTCTCTATCACATTTCTTCCCATTGAGTGTCTCATATTAAAAAGCTCTCCCTTATTTGATGGTATGTATTAGCATCTCCATTCACTGCAATGGTATCGATATCCTCTATATGGAGCAAGAAATTCTTCACAGTTTTTAAACCCAGCATCCACAAGTTTATAATATCTTATAATAAAATAAAATTGTTAATTGAACATATTAATAATTACTCATTCGTTACTATTACAACTTCTCTACCTCGTAAATCTTTTTTACCTGTTGGAACTCTTAAACTATTCCTCCTACAAATGGCATCTTGCAGTACCCTTGAATCTAATGCTAATCATTCCCATTCAGGTAACACATATATAAAGTTCATATATCTTGAACATACACCTAAGATATTAGTCGATATATCTCCTTTTCTATTATGATATCTCAATTTATCAATTGCTAGCACATTAACTTTGATATGTGTTCCATCTAATACCTCAAAATAGCTCTATATACGAATACAAATACAAATAAAATGTTAATGTTTAACAAACTAGAGTGCAATTGTTTATGTATTTTAGAACACAAATATCGTACCTTAAATCATTTTTATCTCTCATCTAAGCAATCTTATGGAACAAGATCTATTCCTCTAAGGAGTGTTTCTTGCAATCGTAAGACACTTTTCAACACTTTATTAAAGTACCTACTAACTATTTCTCCAGACCTTTTAAACAAAAATTTAATGACCCAATTCTTAGAATGATATGTCAATATGTGTAAGAATATAGCCACTTGTTCTTCAATACTTACTAGTCCATCCTTTTAATCTGCCTTCAGTATGAAGGAGAAAGCATAATGAACGAAATGACATAATATCCGTGTGAAGATGATCAATAGATGTAACATCATCTTGGTTTATCAATCCCTCTAGAAGTTCTCTCCTTAAACCCTCCATAACCCTTGGTTGTTCCCTAAGACTATGATTTTCATAAAACCACAATGGATATAATAAAAATTACAAAACACATCCCAATCATCTCTAAAAATATTTCCTCCAAAAGCAGATATGATATAATCTCAAATTGCTCTTCTAAATCCATATTTATCTATACAAATAAAAAGAAAAAACAAACAACTTAAATAGAGACCATAAAACCAAGAAGATTGCAATCAAATAGCTAAATAAAATACTTAAAAGATATGAAATAAAAAAGACACTCTTCATGTCTTAAATTTGTAGTTTGCCACTAGGTCATTATAGATGTTGAGAGTGATTTAATTAATGCTCATAGCATGAAACCACTAAGGCCCCATTTGGATAGCATAACTTATAGTTTATTAGATATTCTCTATCAGTATAAGTGCTTTATGTTAAAAAAAAACAGTGTTTGGATAAGTTTAAATAAGTAACTTATCAATTTTCAATAAATTAATTTTAACTTACTTCATAAGCCAGTTTTTTAAACTTATTGAAAAAAGTTTCTGCAAAAACTCAAATTCACATGACCAAGAAGTTATTTTACACTTTTATAAGTTAAAATTCCATCAAAACTATATTCAAATGTTTTAGAAAGAGTTTATAAATTTGAAAAGTAATTTTTGAAGTATATATCCAAACGCTAAATAACTTAATTTAAAAGGAGTTTATAGTATAAAAGCTTTTTACATAATGTCTTCTTCTATAAGTGCTTAAATAAGCTGTTAACTAAACTGGGCTTAATTCAAAATCTCTCGTTCCCCAACCTTTACCTGCCACCATAAAACCTTGTCAACTTGAAGAAACAGAATGACATAAGAACTCCCATATTTTTTCTCCCAGTATTATAAAGAGTACATTGCAATCAAAAGTTTCTTGCAATACAACTATTCATCAGCAAAATTTTCCAGCTCCACCCACTAAAAACCCTGTTCATCTATTTTATCTTCAAGGCTCTTTACGGCAAAGAACATTCTGCATTTTCTTATGACTAACAATATGAAAATATTAGCATATCAATTGAAGTCTCATTTGTTAATTATGCACAAAGACAAAAATCTACCAACTTACATCATTATAGATGCAAATAACAGTTACAACTTATCTCTTGACTAGATGACAGAGTAAAGTGGTCCAGTAATTAGCAGCCACTTAACTAACTAGAAAACTACCTTTCTATCACACCATAAAATTAAGTGTCAAAGAAGTACTCAAATCAATGCTTGTAAAATGTTGTAGTAGCCAAAACTGTAATCTTTTTCAACTCTAAAATATAATCATCCCTTTGCATCTTGTGACTGAATACAGATCTTATGTCTAAGTCCACAACAAATAGTCCATTTTCAATTAGAACAGACATTTTCCTTTTACTAGTAACAAAAATGTAATTAAATTTGTCTCCAAAGCAAATCTTAAGCATATAATTATGAGAATTTACAAGTTCAAAGGGAAAAAGGAATAAATCAATCCAAATTCTGAGTCCATTCTCATTTCATTATAATAGAGCCAGCTGATCTATAAATTGATTTGAAAAAATGGGTTCAAATATCAGTCACCTTAATATCAGTATTATTAACCAATTAACTTGTGTTTCATAGTCCTACTACATAACCCAGAAGACCATTTCCAAGCTAGATCTAAGAAGACTAACACAGATTCCAAAGTGAGCGGATGAAAATGTTCACTTGAATATTGTTTCAGATAGTTGCATGGTAATGCTAGGAAAAAGTTGAATCCAATATTAAGGAAAGAACAAAACTTGAATCTACATATACTTCTTTCAATGAACCCTAAACCATCCAGAAAAGGTAAGAATTCTAAAAATGCTACCCAATGTAGACAACTTCTTCTCTGAAGTCTCAACTGTGATTTACAGATACAAACAGCCAACAATGTCTAGTCCAAATTTACATGAACATCATTAAGAAAACCCATGCATAAAGACAAAAACCCCAAGCTATCACCCCTTTAACTCTAAGATAAAGACGATGTTGAAAGCTCTTTTCAAAATCTACACCAGAACAACCATTTTGGACCTTACCAACTTGATGCATTAGCATTCACCTGTTGAGCTAAATTTTCCAATGTTAGTGTGTTACTTGAACATAAATCTAAGGTGCAATTACCAAACACCAACATACACATATCACCCACAAATACAAAAACCTAATAATATCAAACAGAAAAGGAAGGCAGAAGAAAAGGGATGAGGAAGAAAGCCTGTTCAAAGTCAATAAGAAACTAAGCTAAATCATTTAACAGAACAATATTCAACCTTTGATATTCACAGGTAGGACATCATAGGCAGGCAAATATAGCAACCAATGGATACCTAGGCTGATAAAAGTGCCAGATATCGAAACCCCCAAATACAAGTAGAAATCGATACCTAAATTCCCAAGTATAGTGAACACTCAAATGGATTTAATAGAACAAAACTATGCAGAGGGACAAATCGATGCTTACCTTGATGATGGAGCAGCGTTCTTGATGAGGGAGGAGCTCAAAGGCGAAGACGATGAGGGCCCGAGAAAGCGTTTTCTGAGGGAGGACCTCAAGGGTGAGGGAGATCAAAGATTGAGAGAACTCGAGTGAAGAGGGAGAGCTTGAGGTGAGGGGGAGAGATCTCGGGTGAGGGAGCTCGAAGGGTGAAAGCTCGGGTGAGGGGGAGAGTACTCAAAGGGTGAAGGGGAGAGAGCTCAAGGTGAGGGGGAGAGATCTCAGGTAAGAGAGCTCGAAGGATGAAAGCTCGGGTGAGGGCGAGAGAGCTCGAGGGCGAGAGATGCAAGAGAGCTCGTGGGTGAGGGTGAGAGAGATATCCAGCCAGTAACCCAAGTATAAAGGCAGGATAGAAGTTTTCACTGAAGAGCAGGATAGGATATTAAATGAGATAACATTATCCTATCCTATTGGCTCTCCAAACGTAAGATAGCAATAAGATAGCAAATATTATCCTATCCTGTTGCTCTTATCTAGTTCCCCAAACGTGCCCTTAATTCTTTCGAGGGGAGATATCTAGTAGTGGGATTCCATGTAAAAGAAGTTGAAATAGGAGTATTGTTAGCCAATTGTTTACCATGCACCTTATTCATGCGACGACCTTCTTCATTAAGCTTTTCTTCCTATAATTGTGCAAAAGAAATTACAACAATCATAGTTTAAGGTTTACTAGCTTTAACCTCATACAGAATTTCAGGTCGTAGTCCTTCTATGAATGTTCCCACCAACTGTTTCTCACTCCAATCTCATGCACGATTCGACAATCGTTCAAATTGATTTTGGTATTCTAAAACGGTTGATGTCTGACTTATCATTGCAAGCTCCCCCATCAACATTCTCATACTTTGATGGTCCAAATCAAATGAATAAACCATCAACAAACTAATTCCATGTGGGTACTCTTTGGCATGATTTAAACCAGTCATACCACTGAATAGCATCACTGTCAAGGTTGATAGCAGCAATTTCAACCTTTGAAGCATTTGATGTGTGGTGAAAGCAAAACAAATTTTCAGTTCTAGAAATCCAACCTATTGGGTCTTCCCCTTCCCAATGTGAAAATTTAATCTTCACATGGGGAAAACTTACCTTACATTCTCCACGCTAACTTCATGGAACCCTTAAGCTCTTCAATCATCTTACTGAACTTTGCTTCAAGGCAGGCCTTAATTTGTGATTCAATATATTTTTTCTAGAGCTATAGCGTATGATTGCAACTCAATTACTCCATAATTCTTCTTCTATTGTCATGTTAATGGCATCCAAGGATCACTGCTCTAACACTAAATGATAAGATCTTAGGGTCTTTATGCAAAAATAAATAAATAAAGAGAATAAGCAAAAAATATGATCATTTCAAGGGGAACTATACCTCAAAAAAGCCTTAGGCTAGTAATTTTGTTGTTTAACAAAAAGGCCATACAACACCTACAATATATAGGACTCCAAGACTTGCTAGACAAGATAGACAATTAACACGATTACCCTAAATTGAAGCTAATAGATACTAATCAGACCAATAACGAGGTCAACACTACAATTATAGGAAAGCAGCAATAAACATATAAATAAGTAAAGCAACAAATTAACGAAATAATTAAAAAAAATAAGATGTGGGTCCTATCAACATTGCTGTAAAAACCCAATGAGCCTATTTGGGAATATGAATTTTAATTATGATGAACTGCTCATTCTTTTCGATTATTGAGATATCTTGCATATCTTTATTCCACATTAGCCATATGCCCCTGCAAAGCCTCTGGCGTCAACTGTTTCATAACAACAGAAGCCTAATTTTCGAATAGTTATGATTGCTTTGTTTCCACTCACCCTTGGTTCCATTAAAGCCATAGGGGTTGGTTTGTTTTGTCAAAAAATTTCTCAAAAACCTATGCCAAAAGCCTTGCCTATCGCTCCTCGACAATTCCACACTAGAATTTTTATGGTACGTCCATTGAGAGAGAAGGCTCTCCCTTATTCTCTGCATTCATTGTTGCAGCCTTAAATTCTTTGGTCCCTTCGTGATCACTCCCATCAAATTTAGGGGGTCTTCTTTCGGGCTATGCTCCTTCCTTACCTCACTTATTATGCAGCTATAATGATTCTCACACAACGAAGGGAGGGTTTTTGCGTAGGGTCTTCATGAAACCACATCAACCTACATGTTTGGTGGCGAGATTACCGTATCGTCTTTTAATAACCTTGCTGGTTTCTTTAGACAAGTGAAAAATTATATTCATATATGATTAAAAAATATTAGACACTAAAATCAATAAATAGAAAATAAAAATATAATAAATAAGTTTTGAGATTTTCGAAGATATAATTAAAATAATAATAATTAAGTACTATAATTAAAAAATAAAGAGACATAGTGGCTGTATTGATATTTGTATTGGCAATCGATTTTGTTGTGTTATGAGTTAGGCTAGAATAATGATCTTTGGCCACTTCCTCGCCTCGTAGAGATTCTTTTTTACAAATCCACATCACCCTATTCTTCAAGAATAGCTTTGTTTTCTCTATAGATCTTTTACTACTTTTTTTTATAAGTTGAATTTTTGTAATTTTTAAATTATAATTTGATAAATTAATATTTTAGGAGTTTTTTAATATTTTTAGTCTTAGTACTTATTTTTTGTATATTAATATATTTAAAAGTTAAATTGAGGTAAACTCTTGTTGAATTCCTTTAATTAAGCCTCTATTTAAAAAAAATTAATAAATAGCTTTATTTTTTACTTCTGACAAAATTCTAGATGGCCCGCTCCTGTCTTCCTTTTCATTTCTTCCAACATTGCGCGTCTTGAGGGACCGAAATGCCCACTTCTTTTTTGACTATCTGCATTATTGTTCCGTAAATCACTCTTCCCATCGTTGTCTTGATGTTGCTTCCCTTTCCCGTTCCTCCAGTTCCGCTGAACCGCCATCCACGGTCCATATTCAACAGCGTTCGGAGAAAGATCAGTGGCTTCTGTATTCTTTAATATCCGCTTCGTTAAGTGCTATTATTTGTTTGCCAGCGTCATCTTTTATAAGTTCTTTGCCTGAATTGTAATTAAGAATATTTTTAAATTTACATATGATATTAAAATTATTAATTTAGTTTTATATTAATAATTAATTTTTTATATTTTAAAAGACCAAAATTTCATTTAATTGATAATAAAAAAATAAAAAATAAAATAAAATATTATTATTAAAATTACGTTTGATATTACATAAAAAATTTTATTATTTTTTTATATTTAGTATATCTTAAATAATACATAAATAAAATAAAAAATTAATAAAAAAATAAAAATATTTTTTAAAAATAAAATTATTAAAATAAAATTATTTTGATTTAAAAAATTTATTTTTAAAAAATAATTAATAATATAAAATTTTATTAAAAATAATTTAAATATTATTTATTTTATTTTATTTATTAATAATAAACAATTTTTAAATTTTTTCTTTTAATTTTTAAATTATTTAAAAATTGTATTTTCAATTTTTTACGTAACGGTAAATTTCTTTTTAAACAATCTGTGAAAAAAAAAGGGAACACCAGTGATAATGTAAAAATAAAATATTAAAAAAAATAAAAAATAAAAAGATGAACATCAGCGATAATATAAAAACGAAATGTAAAACAAAATAAAAAATAAAAAAAAAAAATATTTTAGTTATTTTAAAATTAATTACATTTCATTCACATTTTTTTCATTAAGAGTGATTTTACATTCCATTATATAAAATAAAATGTACTTTTTTGAAGTTTATGTATATAAAAGTTAAGTATGTATATAATCTTAAATAAATTTGAAGTATTAATTAAATTATAAAATAAAAAATTAATTTGTAAATAATTTCCACAAAACGTCATGAATACAATTATAGCTTTCATTGGAACGTGTAGATGGTCAAGCTGATAAAAGAGCGCCTATTGGTCCAGAGGGACGCGGAAACAAATTCTGCATCTGAAGTTTTTCTTTTTGAAATTTTTTATTTTATTTTGTCACTAACAAAATCAGCGCCACAAAAGAGAAGCCAACTCCAATAACATACAAAAAAGGGAAAATAATCATCTGAATGTCAAACCCGTAACAGTGCAAATCACGTCATCCAAAAACAAGGGGTGGAGATAAAACACAAACACCTTTGCGTTTCAGAATTTTAGGGCCTGTTTTTAAAATTATTTTTTATTTTTAAAATAAAAAAATTATTTAATAATTATTTTTTATTATTTTTTCATAAAAAAATTCTAAGAATAATTTTTTTTTAAAACATAAAAATAAAAAAAAAATTATTTTTATTTTTTATTTTTATTTTTAAAGTATAAAAAATAACATTAATTTTGTTCTATAAAATAATTTTTAAAAACAAAATAATAAAAATAAAATCGAATAAGTTCTTATTTTCTTAAATCTACGGTCACCATCTGCGGAACCTCCTTTTTTATTTATTTATTTATTTTTTTAATCACACGGGAACGTTGCTTCTGTTCCTTTATCTTGGAAAACTATGGGTTTTAAAGTTACGCGACATTAGAAACGCTCCACTGTTTTCCATTTCACGTTTCCCTTATCAATGAAAGAAAAAGGCTTAATGAACGGAAAACATAATTAAAAACCAAATATAAATCATAAATTTATATAGATATAATAAATTAAAAATAAAAGTTTAAAGATACATACTTCAAACTATAATAATCAGATTACTAATCATTAAATATGAATTAGAATAAAAAACTATTTTGTTTAATCTATATAAAATCTTAATTTTTATACTGAATAAAAATTATATATATATATATATATATATATATATATGTATAACTTAAATAATTAACAATCCACTCGCCTTAAAAGTTTCACTTAGGAACGTTTGGTATACGACAAAATTTTTTGTTTTTAAAAATTATATTTTAAAAAAAATATGATTTATAAAAATAATAATTCTTGAAAATATATAAAATGTGTTTGATTGGATTTTAAGATTGATGAAAATCTTAAAATAATATTTTTTGAAAATTTTTTATTTTTTTGTTTAGTTATATTTAAGTTTCTTGAGAATCTTCAATAATTTTTCAAAAATATTTCTTAACTTTTTTAAAAAAATTATCTTTTTTTTTAATAAAAAGTAAAATATAAAAAATTAAAAAATAGTTATAGTTGCCTTCTCAAAATAACAAAAATATTTTTTCTATGATAAAAGATGTGTAAAATTTTAAAAATAGATGATTTTACATATATAATTATATGATAGTACTAAATTGTAAAATAAAAAATAATATCTACATAGTATAATATTAATACTTCAAGTATAATAATTTATATAAAATATTTATACACAAAATAAATAATTGAAAAGATATAAAAATAGATAAAAGTGAAAGGTAAAAATAAAAGGTAAAATTATCTTTTTATTATTTAGCAAAATTCTCACCTCCATACAAAATTTAAATTCCCGCCTCTTACATAAAAAAGTTTTAGTAAAAATTCTTCTTAAAAATTATTTTTAAAAATTATAGATTTTTAAAAATTCTGTTTTAAAATTTAAAAATTAAACATAAAAATTTAATTTTTCAAGAATCTAAAAAATTCTCCCTACCAAAAAAATCCCAAAAAAAGAAGCATCTTGAGGGAATCTGTGTCATAACTTTTTACTTTTTGCTCATACGCAGTTAAAGAAGTTTGAGGTACTCATAATCTATTTCTAAAAAAAAAAATAGAATGTGTACATATCAGATACATTTTCTTGGAAGGTTCACTTCCCAGTTTCGCGTTGACTACGTCTTATTATTTTAATGCATCTACTTTTATTATATCAAATATCTTTTCCGAAGATACTATCATTTTGAAAAGGTATGTAATTTTTGTATGCAGAAAATTGATAATTTAGTTTCTGAGTTTATAGATTAATTCATGCATTAAAAAATTTAAAAATTAAAAGAACAGAATTTAATTAATTTATTTATTTTTTATGCAAGATGGACAAATCACACTGTTGGCGACAAATATACCCAGTTGTTCGCCATACAAAGCTCAGTTTAGACTAATTTATCGTACCCAAAAAAAAAAAAAGTTTACACTAATTTATTTATTAAAGGCGAAGCATCTCTTGAGGGAATCTTATCCACAAGCGATATTTTCGGTGTCTTTTGTCTCATAAATTTTTACTTTACTCTTTTGGTCATATACAGTTAAATATTTGGACGCGCTCTGCCTTTGCATGTCTTGTAGTTTGCAAGTTTCCAACTTGGGATTCAGATCCTCCATAACTGTGATCTTTCATCTCAAATCTGACTTACTCGAGAAACTATGGCTGCAGAGCTTGTGGGTGGTGCTTTTCTCTCTGCATCTCTCCAGGTAATCTTTGATAGGTTGGCTTCTCCTGAGTTTCTGAACCTCATCCGGGAAAAGAAACTCAACGAGAAATTGCTTGACCGGTTGAAGACAACATTATATGCTGCTAGTGCAGTTCTTAACGATGCTGAGTATAGACAAATCAAAGATCCTGCTGTGAAGAACTGGCTGGATGATCTTAGAGATGCTGTCTATGTTGCAGATGACTTGTTGGATCAAATTTCTAGCAGATCTGAAACACAAAAGGAGGTAACAAGCTTCTTCCCTCTTTTTCGTAGAAATTCAAATGATAGAGAGATAGGAAGTAAAATAGAGGACATAACTAGCCGACTGGAATCAATTGTGAAAGACAGAGATATTCTTAACCTCAAAGTGAGTGAAAGCAAGAGCTTGTGTATGAGGCTTCCATCAACATCTTTAGTAGAAGCATCAGAAGTATATGGCAGGGATAAAGATAAAGAGGCTTTAATTAAGCTCTTGCTAGATGACGGAAGTGACAGTAACTTGTCTGTGATCCCCATTGTGGGCATGGGTGGGATTGGAAAAACCACTTTAGCCCAATTAGTGTACAATGATGATCATGTCCAACGAATATTTGATCTAAAAGCATGGGTTTGTGTTTCTGAAGAATTCAATGTTTCTAAGGTCACCAAAGCTGTCATAGAGGATGTCTCTTCTGAGGTTTGTAAGAAAGAAGGTTTGAATTCACTACAACTTGATCTGAAGGAACAGTTGACAGGGAAGAAATTCTTAATTGTGTTAGACGATGTTTGGAATGAGAGCTATGGTGATTGGGATCTTTTAAAGAAACCTTTTCAATATGGGAGTAAAGGAAGTAAGATTCTCTTAACAACTCGTAGCGAAAGAGTTGCTTTAATCGTCCAAACCATACCGAATAGCTATCATCCAGATGAATTGTCAAATGATAATTGCTGGTTGCTATTTGCAAGACATGCACGTCTCCAAACAGATTTTGATGAGAATTCAAATATAGCAAAAATTGGTAGAGATATTGTTAAAAAGTGTAAGGGATTGCCCTTGGCGATAAAAGCACTTGGAGGTCTTCTGGGATCAAATCATGATATTGAGTACTGGAAAATTATATTAAAGAGTGATCTATGGGACTTGTCGAAAGAAGAAAGTGAAATTTTTCCAGCCTTAAGAATTAGTTACCACTACCTCCCTCCACGTTTAAAACAATGCTTTGCTTATTGTTCCTTGTTTCACAAAGATTATGCATTTTGCAAAGAGGAATTGATCTTGTTGTGGATGGCAGAAGGTTTTCTACAATCACCGAGCACGGAAATAACTTTGGAAGAAGTTGGTTCTGTGTATTTTGAAATTTTAAGGTCAAGGTCATTCTTTCAATGCCAAAGCACAACAATTGTGGATATTGCTGCAGAGGAATTTATATGTCGATTTTACATGGGACTTAAATTACAAAGGATTGACCAATACGAATCAAGAATTAAGGGTGAGAAAGTTATCATGGTAGACGATCAAATGTCAAGTAGATTTTGTCACGAGCATTTCATGCATGACCTCATTCATGACCTATCAATATTTGTTGGGGGGGAGTTCTATCATAATTTAGAGGCTGATAATGGAAATAAAACTCTTAAAAAAACACGTCATTTGTCATGTGATGTAGCCAATGTTGATGTGGCCTTGGACAGAGTGGAAAAGGAATGCCTGCGGACACTAGTACTGAAGCGAAAGTTTTCCTCTGAAATAGCAACACATATGGATAAAATAATGCTGTCAAAGTCCTTGAGGGTGTTGTCCATTTGTGAATTTAAAGATCTTAGAGAGTTGCCTGACTCAATAGGTCAATTGATCCATCTACGGTACTTGGATCTTTCTTGGACAAATATTGAGAGCTTACCCGAATCACTATGCAAGTTGTACAATCTACAAACATTGAAGTTGGAAGACTGTGCATATCTCACCATGCTGCCCAAAAACATGCAAGACCTTGTGAACTTGAGGTACCTTAATGTTAATGGTACTCGCGTACGAGAGATGCCGAGGGGAATTGGTAAATTGAAAAATCTGCAGTTTTTAAGTAATTTCATCATCAGCAAAGATCAAGGGGCCAAGATTGGGGAATTGGGGGGACTTCCAAGTCTAGGCAACTGTCTTGGCATTTGGAACTTGGAGTCTGTTAGCCACAGCAATGAAGCCCTCGAGGCCAGGGTGATGGACAAGAGTCGCCTTGAAGCTATATTATTGGAATGGTCTCTTGATGATGATACAATGGATTCACATAATGAAAGTGACATCCTTGACAAGCTACAACCTCATTCCAACTTGAAACGTTTGATTGTCAGAGGTTACAGGGGTACGAGGTTTCCAGATTGGTTGGGACACCCTTCATACCACAGTATAGTTTATCTACGGCTAGAGAATTGCAGAAACTGCTGGATGCTCCCCCCACTTGGGCAACTATCCTCTTTGAAGGAACTCGTCATTGAAAGATTTGACAGTGTCGTGAGTATTGGTGCTGATTTTTATACGGCCCATGATTCTTCTTTGGTTACTCTGACACCATTTGCATCCCTTGAATCTCTGAAGTTTAAATATATGTCTGCCTTGGAAAATTGGTGTTCAGTTGGGATGGAAGCTTTTCCTAAACTCCAAAGGCTCACAATCTACGATTGTCCCAAATTAAGAGGTGATTTGCCTCAGCAACTGTATGATCTTTATTTGGAAAATTGTCCTACACTGTTAAGTAGTTGTATACCATCATTAGTGAAAGATCTTAACATATCAGATAGCTGTGACTCACTTCCATCCTTCTCAACAGATACCTTCTCCAATCTCAAGCATCTTAAAATCAGAGGTGCATATGATTGTGTCAAGTGTTTCCCAGAGGATGGTTTGCTAACTTCCTCCCTTTCCTCTCTTAAACTTGAAAGGTTTTCAAGTCTGGAGACATTGGATTGTGAGGTGTTCAGACACATGACCTCTCTCCAAGAAGTAACCATTTGTGGATGCTCCAAGCTCGAGAAAGTGGCAATAGAAAGGTTGGCCGCCTCTGTAAGGTCACTAAACATTGAGTTGTGTCCTTTGATTCGAGCTGAAGAACTGCACCATTTGAGCAACGTGCAAGTTAAATATTAATTTGACCGTGTAAAGTTATCAATTCTCATCTGGCTGCAACTACTTTCTTCTTCTTTTTATTTCGATGGTAACTCTCTCTCTCTCTATCTATCTGTACTTTCCTTCTTTTATATACAGATATAGACACAGCTAGTACTTTTGCATTCTGCACTTAGGATTGTTTTTATTACTCTCTGTCTATATCAACAAATATCATGGTTGTCTAGATATTTTGCTGGTAGCGTTTTTGTTCTTTTCATTTTCTTCCCTTTTCTTGTTAAATGCACGAAATGCATCCTATTTTACCAAGATCTTTTACAAGATAACTGAAGTAACATGATAACTTGGAACTTTTGGTTCCTTCTTCGGTTTCCTTCAGATATTTGAAGCGCAATTTTCTTGGGGCAGTTTCTGATTTGCGTGGCATTTTGATTCAAGCTAAAGAAGTGCACCATTTGAGCAACATCCGAGTTTTGTCCTCTGAAATTTATTTGACCGTGTGAAGTTACCAAATCCTTCTCTGGACCAACTTTCTTCTTCTTTGTTTTTGTCGGTAATTTCTTTTCCTTTTTCTATTTTTTTCATCTATTTTCCTTCATTTATATACAAATATAGACTCAGTGCCACAATTGAAGAACACAATCTTGCTCTGTCGTCCTGCATGGAAAGGCAAAAAAAAAAAAACACAAAGATACACAAAGTAGAGTGGCGCTGTAAAGTAAAATCAGAAAAAAGATTCCAAACTTTTTCTGCATGAATTATGAGTTCTTTTACGGGTAGCTTTTATTTTTTTTTGAAGTAAAAGAAAAAAAAATTCTCTTCCTTTTTTTGTGATAAATGTAAGAATGGATCCTATGTTGCTGAGTCTTTTACAAGATAACTGAAGAGACATGACAACTTGAAACCTTTGGTTCCTTCTGTTTCATTCGGTAACTCAAGGGGGCAGCTCTGATTGATTTGGAATCAAACATTCTAGTATGATGCATAGATTGGTAAGTAACTCAGAAATGCACTGTATCAAAATCTTGCATGTAGTATTATTGGCTAATTAAGTTTCTCCATATGATATGCTTCTTAAACAATGACCTTTTGTATGCAGAACTTACAACGTTATCTGAATATGCCACTTTGAATCACATCATTGAAGAAACAAATTTAGCATCTGAACTTGCTAATCAAGATGATGATAAAGTCTTGGGATAAGGATCGATACAGAGATGATAAGGAACTTGCTAATCAATAAGGTTGATGAGTTTCTTCGACGTTCAATATTTTCTGTTTAAAAAATAGTTGTTAACGGTTGGTTAACCATGTACTAAGTGATTGAAATATCATATCACTTACTACTTCCTGCCTTTACGATGCATTTCTCTGAGATAATCTAAATGTGACCTTTTTCTCATTCGATTTTTATACTTCCTGGTTCAAGAATTGAACAGCTATCAAATTGTTACTTGTTTTTCTAAATTTGTTTGGCATCAAGTTTCCCATCCTCATTTTTGCTATAATAAATCAAAATTAAAAAAGGACTAACTTGTTGTAAATTTTGTGATTTCGGAGATTAACTTGTACACAATAAAACTTTCTTAACAATGTAAATTCCAAAACTAATTTCTAGCCTTTATTATCAATATAACTTGGACTCCTGAGGCAACAACTCAAATCACTTTACTATCAACACACACCCATTGACCTACGAAGATTGAAGTACAATTGATGTCGGGATTGATATGGACGAAGTGACGAGCATCCAACTTGAACCTTAGGACGATCGCTGGTGCAAGTTTCCCGTTTTCCATGTCATGCACTCTGTTGCTAATTGGGTCTTGAACTGCCAAAATCATAAAATCGTAGTTAACACTTGATTATGGTGCCTTTGTCAGAAAACATTCAAAGATGCCGGGCGTTTGGTATATTAACATTTAAAATGTTTAATATTACTTAATTAAAATATTAGGAGACATAGAATAATATTAATGCCATTTTTATAATAATTTGTATCATAAAAGTTTTAAGAATCTTCTCCAAAATTTGAGTTTGGTTAATTTTTGTAAATACTAACTGTATTATTTACATGATAACTTCAAATTATTATATAAAAAATATCGATATATTAAATACTATGATATATGTCTTATAACATCAAGATATCACAGGATGTAAGATAACAGTGCAAAAATGACTAATTGATTCAATCATCAATATCATTATCAATTAAATATAGGCTATATTATCATTCATGTGCAGCTAGAGGTCCTAATTGATAAGAGGAAATGATAAAACCAGAGCAAAGCTAATATGAGCAGACTTGGCTATCCTAACTTCTTCACCAATTTCCTCGTGTAATTTGTATTAAAGGTTTAAGGTGTTAGGATATTGGAGTGTTGGTTTATATAGGGAGAGAAGAACAGCTTTACCTTAATTGAACTTAGGCAGCATTATCGCATATGCTTCCTCGTTTAGTAGTTCCTGCAATGGACATCGGAGGTTACGTTAAGCATTGCGACAAGAGCAGGCTAGCCGCTCAAAATGACCCTAGTGACGCTTCTCTTGACCTTATCTTCCTTTTCCCTCTCTGAAGGCCGACCTCGGCTGAAAGTTTTCATTTCTGAACAGCACTTGGTTTTTTGTTTCCAGAAGTTAAAAGTCTTCCAGCTTCGTTTCTTTCATTTTCTGATGTAAGAGGGAATAATTTTCTCATAGGACATATGCTGTTAAAAAAAATAACTTCAATGCTTTTAAACAGTTAAAAATAAAATAATTACTCTAAAAATTAAGTGAAATTATTGCTAAAAATTAATTTGTACTTGTATTTAGTGATGTGGTTCAAGATTTAACAACGGTATAATGACAGCCTAAGATAATGATTCATTTTTTAAAAAAATTAAAACTAACTTATAGATTTTTATAAGTAATTTATTGATCAGTTTACTATATTAAATTGATCAGTTTATCTTAAACAAACTTTGAAACAATCATTTTATGATGCTTCGCATGTGTATGAGACTTTCCAATGGGACTCTAATGATGAAGCTGCAATTATTGGACCTTAAAAACAGTGAGCTCTCAAAAAACAACTCAGCTAGTGTGGATAACGTTTCTGACATTGAGCTGGAATCAATTTTCCCGTAAGATCTCTTAAGAATTTTCACCCTTGAACAACTCGAAATGTTCGACATATCCCATGATAAGCTCAACACCGGTAGCCTTCATAAATGGATCAAATATTTTTTTTAAAAAAAATTAAGTTAATGGATGGTTTTTTTTTACCTTGACAAACAATTTATAGATCATAAAATAATATTTTAAAAATTTAAATGAGTAATCCAAATCTAATCAATTATTGCCCCTAGCTAGTTCAAGTATATGGACGGTAGAGAGCGTACCACTTAGCCTTATGTGGGACTAAGGCCCTATTTGAGTAAATAATTTATTTAAATCATTATAAAAAAAAGAATTATGTAAACTTTTTTTATATTGTAAACTCTTTTTAAATGAAGTTATTTAGTATTTGAATATATATTTTAAAAAAGACTTTTAAAATTTATAAACTCTTTTTAAGATATTTAAATAAATAGGTATATAAGTGTTTATAATTATAAAAATGATTGAAATAAACATTAGTAAACACTTATTAAATATTTTTTTTGAATAAATAAATATTTATTTATAATTTTAAAAAAAATTCTACTTAAAATATTTATGTCAGTGATATAATTATTATATTTTCATTCAAGTGGTTAAACTTTTCCACCACATACATTCATCAACACATTGCCTGCCACAGTTCTCTATTGGTACCTCTTCTTCCTCAAAAGCAGTTCTAAAAAAATTTAAAGCAAGTTTATATTATTTTTTGTATATATATTTACAAGTCACCCACAATACCAATATTTTAATTTATTTTATTTTATTTTATGAATTTTTTTTATTACAATCTGGGTCAATCTGCATAATTCAACTCTTTAATTCAGACAAAAACAAGCCATCACTTAAACTATACTAGAATAGGATCCAATCAATGCCTTTCTTTTTAACATGATCTCAACAAATGCCCGTCTCTTTTCCAATAAGACTGAATATAATCATTTTCATTGTTAGAAACAAATACATATAGTAAACTGTGTCAACTGGTGTGAAAAAAATAATAGTAAACACAAGTTGGTGGATTATGAAAGAACCAGAAAGCCGAGGAACCAAAGCATGCAGAAGACGCTAAGAAATAGAGGAACCAAACCAGCTAGCAGGGAACGAAGCACAGAAGTTGCAGAAGTAGAAAACGCAGAAAACAGGGGAGAAAATCAATGTTAGAAGTACTTATATTGACTTTATAAAATAAGTTAAAAATAATTTTTTAAATATTAATAAGTTTTTTATTTAAATTTATTCAAACATTATTATTTTAATATAAAATTATTTATATTAGTAGAGGAGTTTTAATAAACTATGAACTATGCTATTCAAACGCGGCCTAAATGTCACCAAAAGTGCTTATGCCGCATATCAGGCCCCAGGATAACTTTCTAAGGTATTATTTAAAAAAGAAAAACAAAGGTTGACGGCTAAAATAGAGCTAACAGAAATTATTGAAAGCATAATACAGAAAGATAAGTAAGGATTAAATAAAAGATTATCTAGACGTAACTTTCGCGTGCATAAACTTTTGAACAAATAAAAAAACTAAATATTATGACGAGAAAATATAAAAATAATATACTTATAAAGACATTTTTTTAGTTATTAAGAGAACTTACTCCTTTAACCTAAAAGTGGTTTCAATTGTTGAGGCAATACCTCAAAAGTTTTAAGGCCAATGTAGAAACACATTTTCAATCTCATAAAGAGTTGTTAAATTATTGAAAATATAAGGAAGCCTAATTTGTCAGCGTGCATGCAATGCAGATGAAATGGCAATTCTGAACAAAAATAATAACAATACACATGAAAAAAGGTGACAACATACTTTTTGCTCCTGAAATTTAACTGAAGTTTTATTTTATTCCGAAAATGTATTTTGTTTCATTGATATAATAAAAATTCAAGTTTTATTTTAATATTTTTTTCTATTGATTCTGTCTAAGACTCCCTTCAATTTTGACTACTTTTCACAAAGGGTCTTTAGATGCTCTAAGCTATCCAATAACCTCTCAAATGACCTCATTCAAAGAATTCATTCATAGATTTTGTTAAAAAAAATAGTTCGAAAATTAAATTTTAAAAGACATAATTTTTTGGAAAAGGTACAACTTTTGAAAAAAGTTACAATTCTTCGAGAAAAATAATAACTCTATTGAAAGGTTATGTCTGATTAGACTTTTATTATAAATAAGAGTCTGAAAATTAAAAAATAATTATGAAGAACATATTAATTCTTTTATTATATTATCTTTTTTGAAGCTTCAAATTGTTCTACAAGAGAGATTTCAGAAGTTGTTGTCTATCAATATTTGAGTGCTTAAGATAATCTTCTAGTTGGGGCAAATATCACCTTGAAAATAGTGTCATTATGCATGTTTTTGAACACAACTTCATTTTTAATATTTCTATTTTCTAATAATTTTAAAGTGATATTTGTTGAAGACGAAAACTACACGAATAAGTAAATGTAAAGTGGGAACTACGGATGTAAACCTCTTAGAGATTGATTAATTGGATCAAGTGTTTATAATTTTGTTGTTAAGTGTCAAGGTTCAACAATCAAGGTACGCTCTTACTTAATCATTTTATTTTTCAGAACATGACCATATGCTTGTTATGATCACAGTATTAGATAAGAGACGGCAGTTCATAGAGAGACCTGATTCTCTAAGCATATGAATAGCCTATATAATAATAAAATTGTATAATATATATATATATATATATATATATATTCCGGCGTACAGTATATTTTTGGCAAGAAATTTAATTATTATGTATATTTTAATTGGCTTGACTTGTAAGTTGGGGGCAATGCAAATTGTTTGGTGCCTTTACTAATATTTGGTCTTCAAATTTGCTTTACGAGTAGATAAAAATGCACGCAGTCTTTCAAATGGGTGACTTTTTGTTTTATTTTTTATGGCATGGGTTTTTGTCCTCAAGTGTGGTTTAGACTTTTTTATTATATGGCTTTATATATACATGCATAGATGGGACCCTCTTTAGTGGGTAAATAGCTACACAGAAGGACATGTTATCATTTGAACCTTAGAAATATAAGAAAACAAAAATAGAGAAGGAAAATCCAAAAGATGGATATCCAACTACTCAATAGGATTTGTATTGACTGTTTTGCGCTGGTTCAGTGGGGTTCCTGATTGTTTAGCGCTGGTTGACGGTTTTGGGTGGCTTCCATTGTGGAGGCAGTTACTTTCTGGGAAGTTTTTTCTATGGTGCCTCTTCGGTTGGTTTTTAGGCAATTTCTTGGGTGTTTTTTTTAAAATAAATATTATTGAGAGCAAATAGATGAATAAAAGAAGCAAACTGGGTACAATATACATGCTAAGATTTTGACTGCTTTGAATGCATGAGTGGTCATTTCATGGGAGCGCTTTTTGGTAGTTTTAAAAGTAAAAGGGATATAATGCTTCTCCGGTTTAAATTTGAAAAAAAAAGAGTTCAGGAAACCGGATTTGAACATGCGTCCTTTCAAGGTGTTATAGCACCTCTTCATCATGTGAACTGTCAATACATACTGCTATGGGAATGATACAAATATATTTATAGTCTATGGTTGATGTTTTTGTGGCAAGATTGTGAGAAGCTACTACTTAACAAACCAAAAAAAAAAAAAAAATTTACTTCCCGCAATTAGCAAAACTGGTGAGGAACACTTGTTCCCTGAAGTTATTGGCATCTTAATAAACGTGGGAATGTCATCCATGCAGATGGGTTCATGGGATAAAAGAACCATGGCGTGATGGAGAAGAATATAATATAGATTAGTAATCTTATCGATATTTATGTGCTTGGTTTTGCAATTAAATTTATTTTTCAAATGAATTTATTTGTGAAAATACGCATAGTATAATCTTTACAATAGTTCAAAATATATAGTGTAATGATTTGTACATAGGATATTATAGAAAAATTTATAAAGGTACTCATAGATCTTGTGAGGCTTGTATCAATGCACATACATGTAATAATTAAAATTTTATGGTAAATGTGCATTGTTGATGATCAAGTAAATTTGTGATGTTTCAAATTGTCACCAAACTTAATTAGTTTGTAAGGATATATGACATGAAAATTATTAGTGTCATAACATGTTATGAATTATTGAACATGTTTCTTACAAGAATATGTGTTAGTAGAACAGATTGTAAATTACATGAAGCCATTATATATTAGTAAAAGATTTTATTATTAAATTTTATGTTGTTAAAAGTATGTTATATATTGTTTGTGAATTCTTTGATTGAAAATTTGTTTCAAACATGATAGAATCTAGTGAAGACTATTTTAAGTAGTTAACTAGATGAAAAAATTATTGATTTATTTGTCTCATTAGATAAGCATAAGAATGATAATGAATAGGGTGATGTTTCTATATTTATATGTGGGATGAATAATTTGTTAATAAATTTGATTAGTGTGAAGATTTTGTGAAGTAGATATTGTCTTCAATATGAAATTAAAGAACAAAGTAGTGGAGGTTTATCTTTGAATCTATCAAGGAGTTGTCAAGTTGAAACACTTAGTTTTAAAAGAGATAAAGATTCCTCTAGAAATTTCACACAAGGAATTAAACTATGGTGGATCAATTGTTTAATTGATTGTATTGGTGACATAGAAAATTTTGAACGTGATTAAAGTTGTACTAAAGTAAATTATATTTTATAATTTATAAGTTACTGGATATGTGAAATAGTCCAGTATTGATTATTGAAAAAAATTAGTTAATTCTAGAATATATTAAAAGAAATATGATTTTAGGATTGAAATTTAAATTCTTTTATGTAGTATTGGGAGAATAAAATTTATATTAGTTGAATCACTAGTAAAAGTGAAGTAACTCATTCTATTATAGAATATGAGTTGAATTATTGTAATAGTAGACAAAGAGGAAAAATGATTGAAAAATTCATAAGGTGAAATATTGTGGCCACAACCAAAGTCAATCATTTCTTTGCACTATGAATATAAAGTTATATATATCTAGCATATATTGGGGACCATAAATAAATGCAGTCATATTAAGTTTGAAAAATAATCATTGGTATGTGATTTTGTAATCATAATTATTCAATATCTAAAATCAAGTAAATAACTTGGTATATATGTTTATAAGAGGACCCACAAAAGAACTTGTGAGGATAGAGAACTCACAAAAAAAAATTGTGAGGGTAAAGGGGACTCACCGATGAAATTGTGAGGGATATCATGGAGGAAATTGTGAGAAAGCTATAGCAAATAGTGAAATATATAAAAAATGTCTAGACATATTGATTTGGTATATAAATCATTGGTAAATTTGAATAAAATACTAAGAAGAACTCACTAAAGATATAGTGAGGAGATTTAAATGCAATGTGATTAAAACCTCTTAAATAGAGTCACCATTAATAAAAACCCAACATTTAACTAGACCAAATTTAATTTAAAGGTTCAGTGGGTAAAAATAAATTACTGATAAGTGGTTGTGGTACTAAAGAATATTTTACCATTCCAGATCTAGTGCTTATATATATATTCAATATTTAAGGCGGGTAAAACTCTTAATGAATTCAGCAAAGCCTATGAGATTAAAATTTAAGGAAAAATTCACCTATGTGAACATAAGGAGTGGTGCTGCTCCTAGCAAAAATTTAAGGTTGATTTTTGAACATGTTCATGAAAAGCTTAAGGTGAAGAACATGACCATATGAGTGTTGAAATATATTTTGTAAGAACTTCTTTGAAGTTATATAAGACTACGTATGTGATATTTTCAGTATTAACTTAAGAATTCTGATTCTGTTTCATGCAATCATCAATTTGTTTATACATTGAGGTATTTACACTATGAGTTAGAGAAGATGATTAATTTTCAAACTAAGTAGGAGATTATTAGAAAAAAATAGTTTGAAAATTAAATTTTAAAAGAAATAATTTTTTAAAAAAGGTACAGCTTTCTATAAAAGTCATAATTTTTCAAGAAAAATAACAACTCTATTGAAGGATTGTGTCTGATCAGAATTTTATTATAAATAAGAATCTGGAGATTAGAAAATGTTTATGAAGAACATATTAATTTTTCCCCTTCATTATCTTCTTTGAAACTTCAAATTATTTTATAGAAGAGATTTCAGAAATTGTTGTCTGTCAATCTCTGGGTGCTTGAAATAACTCTTAGGGGTGACTTACCATATACCTTGTAGCAAACATAATGGGAACAAATATCACTTTAAGGATAGTGTGATTACATATATTTTTAAGTACAATTTCATCTTCAATCTTTTATTTTCTAACAGATTTGTGATTCAAATGGTAATTTCAAATAAAATTAATTCTATATTAAAGAATGTTGCACTACAAAAAAATTAGCCATTTGTGACCGAAATCAGCGACCGCCACTTAACGGTCTCTAATTGAGATTGATCAAACACCGTTAGCAACTTATTTTAAATGAAGGAAATTTTTTCTGCTTCAGCGACTGATTTAGCGACCGATAAGGACGAAGCAAACATACTGCGACCGATATAGAGACCGATATTAGGAGTCGCAAAAAAATCGGTGGCAAATGGGCAGTAAATCGGCTACAAATTATCAGGCTCTCCCATCTACATCTTAATCGGTCACAGAATGTCGGTTTCAGTAGCAAATCGATGGCTGATTTCAATAAATCCCTAGGCCCCAAATTTTTTCCCATTTCCGTCACTGCGTTGGTTTTCCTCTCTTCCCCGCAGCGTCGTTTGTTGCTTCTGGTCTCCCCGCCAGTGACTCCACGTCTTGTGTGGGTGTTGTTGCTCCTCGTCGCCGGCCTCCGAGCAACCCTAAGTGGTTGCAGACTTTCATCTACGCGTCCGAGGTGTTTCTTCTCTCTTCCCTGCGCCACTGTTCACCCCTGCTATTGTCCTCGTTGGTGACGCCATATCTCGTGCACCATCTTCATCTATTGCAACGGGCCTCCAAGCCACCACAGCTACTTGCCTCAACTTGATGCCACTGCCTCCAGCTTGACCTTCCAGGACTTCAGGTGAGAAATTTGAGTTGTAAATGCTATGGTTTGAGTAATTTTTCTGCTATTCAGTATTGATATATTGAATGTAAATACCATGGTTTGAATATTTGATATTGATCATGGGTATGGTTTAAATTTTTAGAATGTCCAAAGATATTGTTTTGTAGTCTGACAGATGACTTGAGGCTATGAGAAAATTGCTAACATCTCTAACAGCTCCCTATCTAAAGTGGTTTCTATAATTGATCATGATAATCATTGTTGGAAAATCAAACTGGCTAGGGAAATTTTTGGTAACTGCACTTTCTTCTTACTATTTTATCAACCGAGAAAATGATATTGACATGCTCATTTGGCCATAATCTTAATTAAGCTGGAGATTATTCAAGGAAGAGTGGTTATGTTATTACTAAAGAAAAATTTCCTAACCCCAATTGCGAGAATAACTCTTCCTTTAGTACCTTAGATTATGAGATTTGAAAAGCTCTTTGAAAATTTAAAGTCCCTCAGAGATAAAAATGTTCATTTGCAAAGTTTTCAAGAATACCTTGTCTACTAATCTCAACCTTCATAAAAGAAAGGTAAGTGCTGATCCCTTATGTCCACTTTGTCATTTTGAACCCGAATCCCTTAAGTACTTGTTCCTAACCTTTGACTGGACCAATACCTTGTGGTTTGGAACTGATTTTAAGTGGAATTACAACTTTCAAGAAATCATAAGGTTTGAAAATTGGTTATGGTAGAAAATTCAATCTTTAATCTTTAATGTAGAGGTAAGGACATTATCAAGAGTATTTTAATCAAACTTGAATGAACTCAATTTAAAAAATATTTAAAATAGGTCAAATCGGTTTTATTCGACTAAATTTGTTCAAAACTTAATAGTTTAAGTGAATGAGTTATGTGACTTTTTTAATGTGAATGGCTATGGTTTGAATTTATGGCCTTACAAATATGAATGTGAATGGCTATAGATAATCAGAACAATGACTATGTTTTAGTGGATTGAAATTGATTGAATATATATGACTATGCTTTAGTGGTTGTGGTTGCATACATTAGAAAATGCACACACTATGTTTTAGTGTGTTGATTGACTATGACTAAAACTCAGATTTTTTTGTGTTATTTACATTTTTTTTTACAAAAAATATTTGAAGCATTATATCATAATATGCAAAAAATATTTGAAGCATTATTTCATGCAACGCTTGTTGCCCATAAGGGTAAAAAATGCCTCAAAAACCTTATGAACAAACTCAGAGCGGGAAAAAGAAAAACCAATTGGGTACATCCATCTGTTAGGGAGCAGTTGAATCAAAATGGAGGAGTCCCCAATGGATAGAGAAGAGTAGCAAAGCCAACCAGAACCGGTCAGTGGATGTAGGTGCTTCATCATACACTGGTGGGTCAATCTCTACAGCTGAGTATAGAAAGAGATTGGTATGACTTTATGTCAATTTTCTTTAATTCCAATTTGTCGTGTTATTTTGTCTCACATGTATTAACATTTTAATAACGAGTTTGTCGCAGAAAGTTGACCTGCATAGAGAGCCAACTGCTTTCGAGATTATGGAGCGGACGAAGAAGTTAAAGGATGGACAGTGGTCTTGTCAGAAGGCTCAACATGTCGCTGTATGTATATAATTTTTAATATGTAAGGTTAAACATATATCTTTTTATGTTCAAATTCTCATTTTTACTATTAATTTTAAATGTACAAACTGAGTATCATCGGCGTCGAGCTCAGTCCACAGAGAGTGAGGGAGAAAGCTCATTAGTATATGATAATGCTCTCTACCTAGAGGTTGTGGGAGGTTCGGGACGTAAGGGCAACGTCTTTGGGATGGGTGAGTTAGGCCCTATGTTGCTCACTTCAACACGTCCTGCATCATCTTCACAGCCACCAGATAGTGTAGAGTTAGTCTAGTTAAGGGCCAGGGTTGTTGCCCTTTCCATGGAGCTCATGGGAAAGGATGCCATTATTAGTAAAATCACTGATCACCTCCACGAAACTGAGAGGACGACATGGTTTTTATTTCAGCACCTTGGAGTTCCTATCCTTCCAAGTACCACTTCAGCGCCAGATCACCAGCCTTCTGATCTTTCAGTTCATAACCAAAAAACTGATCCATCACATGAGACCCAGCCGACTCCTCCTGAACACCATAATGATATGGATATTGCTAATGATCCGTCTTAAAATAAACTTGGGTTGTATAAATTTAATTTGAACAATGTCTAATCAATTTTTTAAGTTATTTTAATTAACTATTCTAAATGTTCTTTAATTTTTATTTTATAACTCTTTTTTATTATTAATTGAATTATTGCATTTATAATATTGGAATTGAATTGTTGCATTTATCATATTGGAATTGAATTGCTGGATTGTATTCTGTTCTGAATTGCTTCTGTAATTGAAATTAGGGAAATTACAAAATTAAAAAAGATGTTGAGGAATTTTGAGATAATTTGCGACCGATTTTAAAGCATTTGCGACTGATTATAACGGTGACAAAATTTGCTACTACCCTATCGTTCACCAAGCTTGATAAGAAATAACGACCGATTTTAATTTATATTTCGGTCGTAAATTTTGTCACTATCACATATCGGTCGCAAAATTATGTTGCCACCTGCATATCTACTACTTTAATTAATCGGTCGCAATTCGGTCACTATAATATTTTGTGACCAATATTATCATTTTTGCGACAGATTTGTTTGGTCGCAGTTTGCCATTTTTTTGTAGTGTTGAGATAGTAGGAAAAAAAACCATTCAAAGTGTTTGCCAGCCTTATCAAATTGTTGTCTTGGGGAAAAATTTAAAGGGAATGAACACAGGATATGCTTTAGGATATTTAAACTTTTTCATGCTGTCCCTGGTAAAAGAATACTTGCAGATTGTACTTGAAAGCATTTGGTAGAGCTTCCAGATACTCTTGAAGCTGCAAATTGAGGTTGTTCATGTTTTGTCTCCAGCCAACATTACCTCAAGCTACATTCAGTACAGATTCCCTAATTTAATTTTTCTTTCTTTGACTAATAGGGATTGCTGCCCTCTAAAAAGGTGTAGGATGGTTTGTATTTCCCCCTAAATTATAATGAGTGTTTTCTTCTTCTTCTGTTTTTTTTTTAATTCTCATTCAATGACTTTTGAAACTTTCAAATAATATAGAAAAACTTACAATTCATTTCTTTGTTAAATTTTCAAATAATGAATTGAGAATTGTTTCTCATTCCACCCCAATCAGAGTTTTTTTAAGTAACTTGGTCAACTAAACTAAATAATTAACAATCACCTTGCTTTGGTTTGATTTAATCAATTTTTGGCTTTTTTATTTTTTTAAAAATTAAGTTCTAATTAATTTAAATTATAATTAATTAAAAAGAACTTATATAATATATATATATAAATTTTTTTTTAATGTTTATATACCAAAATTTATAAAGTTTTATATATTGAATTTTAATTAGTGTTATATATAAGATTATAAATTATGAAAATATGTATAACAATAGGTTAATTTGTTTTGGTTCATTTTTAAACCAAAAATTGAACCAAATATCGCGATTTTCATTTTTTTAAGAAAAAAAAAACTAAACTGATTCAAATCAATTTTGGTCAATTTTTTTAATAGTTTCAATTTTATTTTATTTTATTTAACCACTTCGGATGAGTTTTGTACGACTATAATCCATTCAATCTCATCTCAACCCACCTTTTCAAACTCCCAAACAAATCTTTTTTGTGGTAGTGGTAGCAGGTAGATTGATCATCCCTTTCCCTATAAACTGGCTATTTCATTGTAGATGTAAAGAAATTTGAAGTACATATAATCTATTTTTTTTTAAAAAAGACTAATATGTGTACATATTGGACAATTTTTCTCAAAAAGTTCATTTTTCAATTTTCACATTTACTGTTTCTTATTATTTTAATGTATCAATTTTTTTATATCAAATATCTTTATCCAAAATTTTTTCCAAAACCACTAAAACTAAGGTCCCGTTTGGTAGATGAAAATAAGGGTATGGGAATATAATGGAATGGAATGGACATTTTATTCCTTGGTTTGGTTGGTGGAAGTGGTAAAAATTGTGGGTCCCACGAAATGCTCATTCCCTTCTACAAGATAATCAGTATTACCTCTAAAAACAAGTGAAAATGAACAGTGCGATGTAATGAAAAACAAAAAGATTGAAATATCCTTCATTATTTTATTTATTTATAAAATTTTTTATAATTAAAAATATATATATTTAAATTAAAATTTTCAATATTATTTAACAAAATTTAATTCAAATTTTTATATTAATAATATTTTATTTTATTTTTTATTTAAAATATTTAAAATAATTTTTAAGTTAAAATAATAATATTATAATAATTATATTTTTAATAATATTTTTGTCTTTTTGACAGTTTTTATTTCATTTCATTCCATTGTCTTACCAAACGTAATTTTAATTATAACATTCCATTCCATTTCATTTCAATCCATTCCATTCCATTCTATTCTCAATTCTTATTCCCATTCCCTTTGTTGCCACCAACTAAACGGGACCTAAATGATTTCTTTTTGAAAAATTATGTAATTTTTGCATGCAGTAAATTAATAATTTTGTTTATAACTAAAAGATACGAATTTAATTTACTTTTTTTCTTAATGCAAGACGGACAAATCGAAAATGATGAATGAACCTTCCCAGAAGTTTCACTTAGTTCACACTAATTATTTTATTTATTAAAAAAGGAAGCATCTTAAGGGAATCTCTCTCATGTCTTTTTGCTTATACGTTGTTAAATATAAGGACATGTCCTGCCTTGCATAACCTGTAGTTTGCAAGTCTTCAACTTGGGATCCATATCCTCCATAACTGCGATCTTTCATCTCTAATATGACTTACTTGAGACACTATGGCTGCAGAGGTTGTCGGTGGTGCTTTTCTCTCTGCTTCTCTCCAGGTGATCTTTGATAGGTTGGCTTCTCCTGAGTTTCTAAACCTCATCCGGGCAAAGAAACTCAGCGAGAAATTGCTTGACCGGTTGAAGATAACGTTAAATACTGCCAGTGCAGTTCTTAATGATGCTGAGTATAAAAAAATCAGAGATCCTGCTGTGAAGAAATGGCTAGATGATCAATTGTGAAAGACAAAGATATTCTTAGCCTGAAATAGACTGAAAGGAAAAGCTTGTGGATGAGGCATCCATCAACATCTTTAGTAGAAGCATTTGAAGTATATGGCAGGGATAAAGATAAAGAGGCTTTAATTAACCTCTTGCTAGATGATAGAAGTGACAGTAACTTGTCTGTGATCCCCATTGTGGGAATGGGTGGGATTGGAAAAACCACTTTAGCCCAGTTAGTGTACAATGATGATCATGTCCAACAAAAGTTTGATCTAAAAGCATGGGTCTATGTTTCTGAAGAATTCAATGTTTCTAAGGTCACCAAGGCTATCATAGAGGCTGTGTCTTCTGAGGTTTGTAAAAAAGAAGGTTTGAATTCACTACAACTTGATCTGAAGGAAAAGTTGACGGGGGAGAAGTTCTTAATTGTGTTAGACGATGTTTGGAATGAGAGCAATGCTGATTGGGATCTTTTAAGGAAACCTTTTCAATATGGGAGTAAAGGAAGTAAGATTCTCTTAACCACTCGTAGCGAAAGAGTTGCTTCAATCGTCCAAACCATACAGAATAGCTATCATCCAGATGAATTGTCAAATGATAATTGCTGGTTGCTATTTGCAAGACATGCACGCCTCTGTACAGATTTTGATGAGAATTCAAATATAGCAAAAATTGGTAGAGATATTGTTAAAAAGTGTAAGGGATTGCCCTTGGCGATAAAAGCACTTGGAAGTCTTCTGGGATCAAATCATGATATTGAGTACTGGAAAATTATATTAAAGAGTGATCTGTGGGACTTGTCAAAAGAAGAAAGTGAAATTTTTCCAGCCTTAAGAATTAGTTACCACTACCTCCCTCCACGTTTAAAACAATGCTTTGCTTATTGTTCCTTGTTTCCCAAAGATTATGCATTTTGCAAAGATGAATTGATCTTGTTGTGGATGGCAGAAGGTTTTCTATAATCGGAGAGCACGGAAATAACTTTGGAAGAAGTTGGTTCTTTCAATGCCAAAACATAGACATTGTGGATATTGCTAAAGAGAAATTTCTACGTTGATTTTACATGAGAGACGATCAAATGTCAAGTAGATTTTATCACAAGCATTTCATGCATGACCTCATTCAAGACCTATTAATATTTGTTGGGGGGGAGTTCTATTATAATTTAGAGGCTGATAATGGAAATACAATTCAGAAAAAAACACGTCATTTGTCATGTGATGTAGCCAACGTTGATGTGGCCTTGTACAGAGTGGAAAAGGAATCCCTGCAGACACCTGTACTGAAGCAAATGTTTTCCTCTTAAATAGCAACACATATGGATAAACTAATGCTGTCAAAGTGCTTCAGGGTGTTGTCCATTTGTAAATTTAAAGATCTAAGAGAGTTGCCCTATTCAATAGGTCAATTGATCCATCTACGGTACTTGGATCTTTCTCGGACAAATATTGAGAGATTGCCCAAATCACTATGCAAGTTGTACAATCTACAAACATTGAAGTTGGAACGTTGCGCATATCGCACCATGCTGCCCAAAAACATGCAAGACCTTGTGAACTTAAGGTACCTTAATGTTAGTCGTACTCGCATATGAGAGATGCCGAGGGGAATTGGTATATTGAAAAACCTACAGTTTTTAAGTGATTTCATCATCAGCAAAGATAAAAGGGCCAAGATTGGGGAATTGGGGGGACTTTCAAGTCTGGGCAACTGTCTTGGCATTTGGAACTTGGAGTCTATTAGCCACTTCAACGAAGCTCTTGAGGCCAGGATGATGGATAAGAGTCGCCTTCAAGTTTTATTATTGAAATGGTCTCTCGATGATTATACAATGGATTCACATAATGAAAGAGACATCCTTGACAAGCTACAACCTCATTCAAACTTGAAACGTTTGATTGTCAGAGGTTACAGAGGTACGAGGTTTCCAGATTGGTTGGGAAACCCTTCATACCATAGTATAGTTTATCTATGACTAAGGAATTGCAGAAACTACTGGATGCTCCCCCCACTTGGGCAACTACCCTCTTTAAAGGAACTTACCATTGAAAGGTTTGACAGATTGGTGAGTGTTGGTGCTGATTTTTACAAGAACCATGATTCTTCTTTGGGGACTCTGACACCATTTTCATCCCTTGAATCTCTGAAGTTTCAATATATGTCTGCCTAGGAAGATTGGTGTTCAATTGGTATGGAAGCTTTTCCTAAACTCCAAGCGCTGACAATCCGTGATTGTCCCAAATTAAGAGGTGATTTGCCTAAGCAACAGTATGGACTCTATTTGAAAGATTGCCCCTCTCTGTTAAGGAGTTGTATACCAGCGTCAGTGCAGATCATGCGAGGTTAGCTGCGACTCACTCCCATCCTTCCCACCAGATACCTTTTCCGATCTCAAGCATCTCGAAATCATAATGTGTATAATAGTGTCAAGGGATTCCTAGAGGATCGTTTGCTAGCTGCCTTTCTTTCCTCTCTCAAACTTGAAGGATTTTCATATAGGGAGACATTGGACTGTGAGGTGCTCAGACGCGGAACTTCTTTCCAATAAGTAACTGTTTGTGGATGCTTGAAGCTTGAGAAAATGGCAGAAGAAACGCTAGCTGACTCTGTAATATCACTTAAAGTTTCATACCCCGTGATTCAAGCTGAAGAACTGTGCCATTTGAGCTAGATGCCGCTTTGGTCATTTTAAATATTGATTCGACATTGTTTCGTTTTATAAGTGATTCTCTCTCTCTCTCTCTCTCTCTCTCCCCTATCTCTTTCTATTTTCCTTCTTTTATATAGTTCATGAATGTAACCTTCAATGTCAATGAAAACCTTATCAAATCTCTAGTTCATTTAGTCCAAGTATCCACCATATAGTCCCCAGCCATCAGACATGATGGCTAGCTTGTGCCAGAAAGTCTACAGTATGTGGATGGGTTGTTAAATAACTTAGTCATGCACCCTATAAAAATCATGCATCATTAATGTATGCATTATTATTGGCTAAAGTTCTCCATATAATATGCTTCTTAAACACTGAAGTTTTGTATGCAGAACTTGCAACATTTTCTGAATATGCCACTTCGATTCACATCATTGAAGAAATGAATTTCATTAGCTGCTTGACATGAATGAAGCTTGCTCATCTCATGATGATCATAAAGTTTCGGGAAAAAGTGTGATACAGGGACGATGAGGAACTTGCTGATTACTGAGGTTAGTGAGTTTCTTCTATATTCAACTTCTTGTTGTTGTTTTGGTTTCAAAAGTATTTGACAACAGTTGGTTAACCATATGCTAAGAATTGAAATAGCACTTACCACTCCTTGGCTTTATGATCCATTTGTCCCAGATTATCTAAATGTGACCATGTTTTTCATTCAATCTTTATACTTCCTGGTTCAAGAGTCGAACAATTATCACGGATATTATTTGTTGAACTAAAGTTGTTTGGCATCAAGTTTACCATCCTCATTTTTGCTAGAATACATCATTCATAGACAATTTCCCAAGGTTTCAATTGTAAGAAAGAACAACAAAGACATGATTCTTAAAACATTCTGGTATTTGACTAATTGATCATGAACCATTTCTTGTGAATCGTTTTACTCTGGCATCTCATATTCTAAGAAGTCGTATGGAGCTTAGCTTTCAGTTGAATAACTATCAGGTGTCAATTATTCATAAAAGGATGTTCAAAAACCTGACAAAAATGTGAAAACTAGAGTCTGGGATAATTATATGCCCAATGTCCAAATTTATGATCATATTTTTTCTTTCTTTCTATAAGTCTAAAGCCTTTCATTATGCAAAAATAAGTTAAATTATCATGGCATCCAATTACCAATATTGTATGACCATATCATAAACTTGGTTTTCCTTGTTGAGGCACATAAGGCTGCCCATCAACGTCGATCTTCTGCAGAAAACTATATTATCCCAATCCTATGTAAGAAATTGCCTTTTTTTTTGTAATATCGTGGTAAAAGGTATCCTTAAGCCCGAAACTAAATTCTATCTTCAGATAATCCTAAGAATGCACTCCTTTACATCAATCTTATTCATTTAAAATTTTACTTATGAGTACTGTTTCAAAAAATCAAGCCCAGGTTGATAAATAAGAACATCATCTCTTCTTATCAGCTAAACCTTTGTATGGTTGTTTGTCTTCATAACAAAACCTAAGTTGCAGTTACCCTAATGTCACACTCACAGCATCCTCTATTTTGCTTGCAGCGTTTTACTCAGATAAATTGTGAATTCTAAAAAGCATGGAATTTGGAGCTAAGGTGCATTCTATGACCATTGATTATTACAGAGATCATAAGATCTGCAGGACTTTCTCAAGACATGGTTATGTTGAAAATTCAGAGGATGTTGGAAAAAATAAAACAATGTGGAACTTGAAGATAAATAGGCTTCCATACTTTATAGTGAAATGCCACATCGTCCTTTCGCCCTTCTCTTTCAATCATTTGGTTAATAGAGGAACGGAATCTTTCTTGGGAAAGGATAACTTCACCCCTTTTTTTCTTTTTCTTTTTTTGTCTCTAGATTGTTAATTTACAAGATATATTATCCTGTACTTGATATCTATTCTAGCATCCATCTGCTATAAACTTCATGTTGACATGGAAGAAATTTTTTGAAGATTTACCTTCTTATTAATTTTTTTTTGTTAAGGTTCCATAATAGTTAATCATGAAGTCAAGTAATATAACTAGATATGAGTAAATGACATTAATCTTCTCACATTTTTTGCGAATGAACTTATCCATACTTTTATGCGAGCTCGCATCAGTGTCAATATCATCATTTTTTATGTTAAAACTTGATTTGTTTTATGGGTTACTAAACTTGCAAGTACATTTGCTGCAAACTCTGCAACTACAGAATTTTTATCCTCCAATTAGGGAGGATAACATAATCAAAATGATCTATAATCAACACTAATTTTGCAACCCCAGCTTCCTAACTTCTAATGGACTTGGGCATGAGTCTCTGCTTGTTGCTGAAACATCTTCACCAATCTTGCAACTCCAACTTCCCAACTTCAACTGGTTCCTTAGGTATGAGATTTTTCAGCCAAGGTAAATCAGGCGAACTACAATCAGCACTAATCCTAAAATGAAAAAGACTGCAGTGAAGACACCAAATGCATATGGTGTATTTGCTGCCTCAGGTATTCCAACAACCTTGATCCCAAATAGCCCAGCAATGATGGGAAGGACAAGGCCACAGCCATCGAATATGGATATGTTATGGGTGAATTGAAGACTTTGAAGTGATATTCATAAGTTGCAATGGTCATGTTAACTTCCAAGAGAGGAAAATAAAATCATCTGGCTTGGCTACAGTTTGAAAATAGAAAAGAATACTAAAATGCTGGTTCACGGGAGCTGATACGTGTAACCATGCACGATCATTGCTCTGCATGGCATCTTGAATGGTATACAAGCGACCACAAACTGCTTCTTGCTCTTCAATCATTTCCTGTTTGCCCTTTTTCATGCCCTCTAACAAATTCCTTGCCGCACAACCTCTCATGTTAGAGATGCTAAAAAAAAATATCCTCTCTTTCATGGAAAGACCACTTCACTCTGATAAAATGCAGTAAAAACACAGTAGTAAGGATGATTCCCCATGCAATGGACTTGGCCAGCATCAATTTATTATCAAACGAACAGAGAGGGGCTTGTGGCAGAAAGGCTCAAATAGACATTGATACGGCAATCTTTGATAATATTGCACACGAGGGGATTAATTTTTGGGTTCTAGTCCCAAATGTACATTATAAGCAGTTGACAGAAAACGAGACATGTACAAATGAAAGACATTCTATGTCTGTATTTTGTGAACTCTTTTACATTAATGGAATGATCAACCTGTTAACTGATGTCCAACCATTTGAAATTCCTACACCCTTTTTTCTATAAATGATCATAAATTTGTACTCTAATCTCTAAAGAAAAAGTTAGAAGGGTTACTCCAATTTCTTCATCCATCCGTAAACTACTTAATATAAACCATTTGACATTTAAACAACTATAGCTACATACCTCCAATATGTAAAGTGGCTGATGATTTACCATCAACAAAGAAAAGAAAAAGAATAATGTGACCAAGTTTTCACTAGCTAAAACAATTGTCACCAGTACTAGCGTCCTTTTAAGTTTATAGTGAAATTTAATTTAATCTTTGAAGTTTTTTTTATTTGAATATATATATATATATATATATATATATATATATATATATATATATATATAAAATATTTTATAAACATCATTTTGAGTCGTTAGAATTAATTCCACAAAAAAAATTGATAAAAAATATTAATTTAAACACACATAATATTTAAGATTGACTTAACCAAAATGAGAGGATTCAATGGTGGCCTATGACTGTCACCATTGAATCCTCTCATTTTGACAATATATACTGCCTTTAGTGACTTTCAATGACAGCATTTATAAGTTGTTATTGAATGTTCACTTACAATGGTGACATAAATATACAACACTTATGGTGGCAATAGTCGCCATTACAAGTCTTATTTTTTGTTGTGTTTGTACTTTGAGATTTAAAATTTTAAAATTTGATGTTTGCAGCTGGAAGTTTGAGATTTTAATATTTGAAATTTGAGATTTGTGATTAAGAATTTGGTGTTTGTAGTTTACAATTAAGAGTTTAAAGTTTAAATTTATATATAAGAGTGGTAGGGTAAGAAGGTAAAAATGTGAAATGTCTTTGAACTTCATAAAAAACATTTGTGAATCTTCCATTACCACCTAACCCTATAGGAATGTTTCATAAGAATGTATAGCAAGATATTCCCATGAAATATTTTTGGGAATGTTATATTTCCATATAGGTTTTTAAAAAAAAACTTAAACCAAACATGGGAATATATCATTCCCATGAAACATTCTCGGAAATCTTGTTTTTATTCCGCAAATCAAATACTCTTAATTCTTCAAGATGTCAAGCTAAGCCATGAGGTAACAAGTTAAAGGAAAACTTTAATGTAAATGTCATGACCTCAATTTAGGATACATGACTAGCACGACATAAGGGATTAGTCCTTAAACCGTAAGCCACAAAATAGACATATAGACATTAGCACATAATATCACTTCACACCATATCAAAAATGAACATTATATTTATATATATAATCATCTTCTCACAAATTCATGCCATACAATCCTTGTATATAGATAGCCTTAACCAACATGCACAGAGTACACAACAGAAGCAGGATCCTGCTCGTGATCACGGGAGCACAGTCTAGATTACAAAAATAGATAAGATTACAAAAAAAAAATTAAGTAGCCCTAGGAACAATTGGGCTCATCACTGAAACTGCTACCCCATTCAAGTTCGAATGAAAGCGGGTTAGCCTATTTAGTGCTATCTGAAAACATAAAAATAAGGGAGTGAGATTACACAACTCAGTGAGTAAATATAGCCTACTATAACTAAAACAGAACAAACCATATACACGAGATTTTCATAAATAAAAAGTATACAATAATATAATATTATCTAAATCAATGTATATAATAACAAACTAAAATTTTAAATTGACTAAATTTGGTTAAGTGAAGTTCTGAAATCTTAAAATTTAATATAATAAACAATAATTTTAAAGTCAGATAAGAAAATAGGAAATAAATCTTTGTAAAAAAAATGTTTAGAAGAAGATTCAAAGCAGAACCATTATTATAATTTTTTTAATACCCAAGCACAAAAAATAATAAGGGCAAATGACCACATACATGTCTTATCCTAAACACATAATAATGAGATGAGTAAATCACCACATTCTCATCATTCATATCATAAAGTTGGGAGCAACTCCCCTTAACTCCTTAACATTTTCCTATGATGACTGTCCTAAGCACACATCAATAAGACGGGTAAATCACTACATTTTCATTATAGGTAACCAGGCCAAATTCCATTGGCTATTGAAGAGATATACCTCAACTCCATACTTATTCACAATCCAATCCTCATGTGTCTTTTTTCACAATGGGCTAGCCACTCTCTTGCTAGTTAGGGTTACATGGTGTATCAAGACTAACTATCTCTGCCACTAACTAATAATGTTTTTGTCAATAATTTTTTTAGAACAAAAAAATTTTATAAACTAAAAATATAAATTGAAAAGAAAAGTGGAAAACATGAGGTTAAAATTCGACAAAACATATCCCTTCATTCCAAGACATTCTTCGGACAAAGTTCTGACATAGAAATTTATTCTCCAAAATTAAAAATACAGTTTTATTCCAGTCTAAACAAACCATGATATTTAGTATCAATGACACCTTCCAAATTCAAATACAAATTCAATTTCACCATATCCATGAAACAGTGAAGTATTATTTATAACATAAATAATATGAAACAACTTAAGAGAAGATACAATTATAAGATTCAATAAAGTGTAACATAACATTCCATTTTCATCATAATTCAAGAGGGACTTATTAGAAGTTTGTTCTATATGTCATATAACTTCTGAGAATATAAATTAATGTAAACAATGAGTATGCTAGGAGAGAATTAAGTTTCTGTAAAATTAGGAGAAAAAAAATGAAAATAATTCTTGAAAGATCTAGTAATACATAAATCAAGAAAAAAAATGAAATCTAATTTATGCTATCCACAATTAAAAACTGGCTTTAAAATGCATAGGCACAAGGGAGATTTGAAAAGGTGTTATAGTAAACTATATTCACTCACACTCAAAAGGTCCAAGAGGAATAAACTCCGCTCTTTGCCTTTATTATCTAAATTATTAGTCAACTTTCAAGTTTAGTTCTCGAAAGTTTCACAACCTGTAATTCAACATTTAAGATGACCAACATCTATACGCATCAAAATTACCATCTTAGGAGCTCATTGCACATAATCCCAAACCATGAGTCCTTAATCTATCTAGGATGAATTTCTAAAATATATACTAGTTCATATTTTCATGGCAATACATATTTATTAATTTAACTTCAACTTCTTCATGATTTAGGAATTAATTCCACCATCTCCAATTTACACATAAACCTTCCAACTTCAAGCTTGCTATGGACAAGCTTTTTTAATAACTATTCCAAAACTTTGATTATTTGAACTTTCAAATTATGCCCTACAACTTAGAGTATCTTAAATCAAAGTTTTTGGACGCAATTACTATTCACTAAAACAAAAATTTATGATCTAAGTATCCAAATAGTGTTATTTGCTTGTAAAAATTGGCATAAAGGTAACACAATATGTCATTAACATTATTATATGTCCAGAAAATCCAAAAAAACAAAAAAAGAACAAAACTTTCAAGTTTTTACCTCTGTGCTATAGTAATTTTGTGCTACTATTTTTCCTTAATTTTCTAACGGCTCTTTAGGTCATATTCTAGGCTAGTTTACAAGGTGTTGCTTTCGATAGGTTGATTAAGTAGGAAAATTTTCATGGGGAGAGGAGCTCTCATATAGGAGAAGGAAGAAGCCCTTTAGGTGAGAAAGAAGGGATGTTTTTTTTTCTTTCTTGATGCTGCTCTGCCTTTGAGAAGGAGGAAAAAATAAGCAAAGGGTAATATAGTCATTTCTAGGATAAGAGGGGGTAGTTTGGTAATTTTATATATAATAAAAAGGAAAAGAAATGGAATATTACATTCTTCTCCCCTTAAAAATTTGATCCCTAAATTTTAAACCAACCAAATACAAGTAAGACATGAAGTCAGGGCATAATTTGGAGTTACTAACTTTATTACTCAAATAAGTGGAGATATCTCTTTCGTATGTCATCTACTTCCAAGATGACTTCCTCACTTGAGTGATTTTTCCACATAACCTTAATCATAGGAATTTCTCTTGACCATAGCCTTTTCACTTATCAATCAACAATTAACATCAATCTTTTCTCATAAGCTAAATTCTTATCTAGTTGAATTTCCTGAGGTTGGATAACGTGAGAAAGAATTGGTAGGTATTTTCTCAACAGTGATACATGAAAAACTGGATGAACATCACTCAGTTCTAGTGGCAAAGCTATGCGATATGCTATAGCACCTATCTTATCCAAGATTTCAAAAGAACCTATATATCGAGGACTCAACTTTTTTCTTTCTAAATCTCATCACTCCTTTCATGAGTGAGATTTTCAAGAATACTTGTTCACCCTCTGAAAATTCTAACTCCATCGGCTTGTTGTCAACATATGCTTTCTATTTGCTTTGAGCAACTTGTAGCCTTTCTTTAATCAATTTCACCTTGTTGAAAGTTTCCTACACAAGATCTGGCCCTAGGAGTTTAGCCTTTCTCACTTCAAACCATCCAATAGGGGACTTGCACCGCCTACCATACAAAGCTTCGAATGAGACCATCTGTATATTAGTTTGGTAACTATTATTAAAGGTAAATTCTGCCAAAGGTAAATACCTATCCCAACTTCTACCGAAATAAAATATGCTAGCTTGGAGTATATCTTCTAAAATCTGAACTGTACACTCTGACTGACCATCTATTTGGGAATGAAAAGCTGTGCTCAAATCTAATTTTATTCTTAATGCCTCTTGAAAAGCTCTCCAAAATCGTACAATGAACTGTAGCCCTAGATTGAATATAATAGATATAGGAATTTCGTGTACCTTAAATATTTCATTTAGGTAAAGTCTAGCATACTAGGTTACATTATAGGTGGTTTTCACGGGAAAAAAGTGCACTGATTTTGTCATTCAATCTATTATCACCTATATAGAATAGTATCCCTTCAAGGTCCTTAGTAACTCTGCGATGAAATCTATGGTTATTCTCTCCCACTTCCATTTTAGTATCTCTATTCATTTTTGTAACCTTGCCAGTCGTTGGTGTTGAGCTTTCACTTGCTGACATGTCAAGCAATGAAAAATAAACTCAGTTATGTCACTCTTCATACCATCCCACCAATACAATTCTTTCATATATTGATACATCTTTGTCGTTCCTGGGTGTATGACATAGGATGAGTGATGTGCCTCCTTTAAAACCTATTTTCTCATATCATTTACGTTTGGGACACAACCATCTACCATATTTTAATACCCCTTCAGTGTCCACTGAGAATTCAAAATCTTGGTTATCCTTCACCTCATCCTTGATCTTGAGTAAGTTGGCATCTCTGTCTTGGTTGACTTTGATTTGCTCAACTAGGGAAGATTGAAACTCCACATAAGTCAAAAATATCACTGGTTCCTTTACTTCAAACTTTATCCCTTCACTTTCTAACTTATGGATTTCTTCCAATAATAGCCGTTGCACTTCTGTTATATGGGCTAAGCTTTCCATGGATTTTCTACTTAGGGCATCAGTTACTACATTTGCTTTTCCTGGATGATAAAAATTTGTACAATCATAATCTTTCAATTGTCCATCCACCTTCTTTACCTTAAATTAAGGTCCTTCTATTGAAAAATGTGCATGAAACTTCTGTGATATGTATAAATCTCACAAGATTCTCTATAAAGATAATGTCTCCAAATCTTCAGAGAAAATACTACAACTGTCATCTCTAAGTCGTGGGTGGGATAATTTTGTTTATGTATCTTCAATTACCTAGATGCATAAACAACTACTCTTCAATTCTGCATCAACATGCAGCCTAAGCCCACTATAGATGCCTCTTAGTATATTGCATAGCCTCCAATAGCAGGGGGAGTAGTAAGCACTAGGATTATGGTTAAAAACCTCTTTAGTTCCTGTAAACTCTTTTCATAAATATCAGATCATTCAAACTTTATTCTCTTTCTAGTCAACTTGGTCAAGGGAGCTACAATTTTGAAAAACCTTTGACAAATCGCCTATAATATTCTACTAATCCTAAAAAACTATGTATCTCAGTCACATGTATAGGTCGGGGCCACTGTTGCATTGCTTCCACCTTTTTGGAATCTACTTGAATGCCATTCTTAGTTATTATGTGTCTTAAGAATGTAACACTATCAAACCAAAATTCACATTTAGAGAATTTAACATACAACTGTTGCTCCCTCAGAGTATGTAAAACTATCTTTAAGTGCTACTCATGTTCCTCTGAACTCTTCGAGTACACTAAGATGTCATTTATAAATACAATGACACACTTATCTAAACAGGGTTTAAACACCTTATTCATAAAGTCCATAAATGTTGCAGGTACATTGGTTAACCCAAATGACATCACTAAGAACTCATAGTGGCCATATCGGGTCCTAAAAGTTGTCTTTGGAATGTCCTCCTTCCTTATCCTCAACTGATGATATTCTGATCTTAAATCAATTTTAAAAAAGCATTGTGCTACTTGTAACTGATCAAATAGATCATTTATTCTAAGTAAATGATAGTTGTTTCGTATTATCACCTTATTCAGCTGCCTATAGTCAATACATAAGCGTAAGGATCTATCATTCTTCTTCACAAAAAAGACTAGAGCACCCCTAGGAGATGTTCTTGGTCAAATAAAGTTCTTATATATAAATCTTGCAACTACTCCTTTAACTCCTAAAATTCTATAGATGTCATTCTATAAGGAGGTATAGATACTGGATGTGCTTTAGAAAAAGGGTCAATACTAAATTTAATTTCTCGTTCTAGTGGTAATCCTGACAATTCTTCTAGAAACACATCTAAAAAATTTTTGACTACTGGAACTTGATTGATACTAGAAACACATAAAAAAATTTTGACTACTGAAACTTGATTGATACTGGTAAACTGCTCACTCATATCTTTGACATATGTCAAATACCCTTGGCACCCCTTTTCCTTAACAACTTTTGAGCTCCTAAAACTGAAATCAAGTTATTTGATGCTTCACTATGGTGACACTGAAACTAGAATGAAGATTTACCAGGGACATTAAAATTTATCACTTTAAGGTGGCAATCCAAAGTGGCATAGCATGATGTTAGCCAATCCATTCTTAGGATTACATCAAATTTTAACACATCTAGCATGATTAAATCAATGAAGGTCTCTTTGCCTAAAATAGAAACTTTACAAGACTTATATACCTTCTCAACCAACAAACATTCACCCACAAGGGTGGCAACCATTAATGGAGAACTCAACCTAACTAGACTCTCACTTATCTGTTTAGCAAAATATGGGGACATATATGAATGAGTGGATCCAGGGTCAACCAATAAATCAACTTGTTGTGAGCAAACTAAGAGAATACCTGTCATTACAGCATTAAAATCTTAGCCATCCTGTTTAGTCAAAGCAAAAACTCTAGGTTGACCTCTGCTTGTTTGACTTTGTCCTCTACTTCTTGCTCCCCTATCAACACCACTGCTACTTGTTTGGCCAGGTACCAATATAACTTGCTGAGCGGCCACTGGTGTAGGTGGCAAAGCTGCTTGAATTGTTCCCTGACTAGATCCTTGCCTTAGTGGGCAGTCTCTGATCATATATCCCATATGTCCATAAAAATAACAAGGACTACTTCTATAACATAGTCCTGTATGCATCTTGCCACAGGTAGGACATTGGGGTCCGACTAATGAAGCTGCTCCAGATTTAGGCTGATTACTTGGCATAATATTTCTCTGACTTACTTTTCTTTTACTACTACTAGCTCCTACCTGACTAGAAGCCCCAGCTTCAATCTGTAAAAATGATGTCTGTACTTGCATCATAGAGTCTTTTGTCTTATAGCTAGTTCCACTCTTAAAACTTCCACTGCGGTCTCTCTTCCGCTTTTTATGTACTTCTATTTTAGCTAACTCTCGAGTCTCAATCAATCGGGCACAATCTACAGCGGCAACATAGTCAGGAAATTGGTTCATCTGTGGAGCTATTGATCTGAACAACGGAAGAACTAATCCAGTGACAAATCTCTTTATCTTATCCCTTTCTGTAGGAATTAAGTGCGGAGCATATCTGGACAACTGTGTAAATCGGACATCATACTCTGTTACTGTCATGCTTGGAACTTGTTTTAACTCTTCAAATTCCCTGGCACGAGCATCTCTTACACTTTCTGGCATAAATCGTCTCATAAAAGCTTCTTTAAACTCATTCCATCCCATAAAAGGGGCTGAGGCTTCTTTACTTCGATTTAAAGCATCAAACCATATCCTCGCTATATCTGACAATTGAAATGAAGCTAATTCCACTGATTTAGTATCTGAACAACCCAGTGCTCTGCAAATCCTCTCAATTGCATCCACAAACTGCTCCGGGTCTTCACTACTAGATGTCCCAGAAAAAGTAGGGGGTTTTAACTTCATAAATTCTAACAAACTAACTGGCACACCACCTTTTCTATCTTCTTGTTCAGCTACTCTCATTTGCTCCTGAGTGGCAACTACTAGTTCTAGTTGCTGAGGTCCCCTTTTACCTTGTTCTACTAACAAACCAGTTAAATTCTCAATTGCTCTCTGCATCCCTTGCATGGTAGCAATCATTTCAGCCATAGTTGGTTCCTGGGGATGTGGAGGAGATGTCCTCACCTCACTAACTTCACCCTTATTCTCATTTTGATCATCTTGCTTGGGTATTTTTGAAACCTGGATGTATTGGTCCTTTCTCCTAGCTCTAGAACTAGGTCTGCCTCTACCATGACCGCTAGTAATTGGATTCACAGATTGAGCAGATTCTTTTATCACCTGTTCTCCACCCAAAGCTCCTCTAATTGTGCCTTGCCTTCTAGGCAGCATCTTCACACTATAAAAGATAAACACAAATTTAAAGCATTTAGTTGTGCCTATACTATAACATGTTTAGAAAGAAGAAATTTAAACAGAAAGAGAACAACACCATACAAAATTCTATAACAACCATACAAAATTGTATAACAACACGTATAAATATGTCTGACTTATACCCATACTTAGGGTCCTACCAAAGAATCCTCTGCTCCGATGAATCACAGAAAAAACTAGGCTCTGATATCACTCTGTCATGACCCTAATTTGGGATATATGACTGGCACGGCATAAAGGGTTGGCCCTTAAACCGAAAGCCACAAAATAGACATATAAAAACTAGCACACAATATCACTTCACACCATATCAGAAATGAACATTACATTTATATACATAATCATCTTCTCACAAATTCATACCATGCAGTCCTTGTATATAGATAGCCTTAACCAACATATATAGAGTATACAACAGAAGTAAAATCCTGCTCGTAATCACCAGAGCATAGCCTAAATTACAAATATAGATAAGATTACAAAAAACGTTAAGGAGCCATAGGAACAATTGGGCTCACCATTGAAACTGCTATCCTATTCAAGTTTGGATGAATGCGGGTTGGACTCTTTAGTGCTATCTGAAAACATAGAAATAATGGGGTGAAATTACACAATTCAGTGAGAAAATATAACCTATTATAACTAAAACATAACAGAACATACACACGAATTTTTCATAACTAAAAAGTATGCAAGAATATAACATTATTTAAATCAATGTATATAACAACAAACTAAAACTTTAAAGTGTTTAAATTTGATTAGGAGAAATTCTAAAATCTTGAGATTTAATATAATAAACAATAATTTCAAAGTCGGATAATAGGAAAATAAATCTTTATAGAAAAAAATGTTTAAAGGAGGACTAAAAGCAAAACTATTATTATAATATTTCTTATACCCCAAGCACAAAGTTTGGCAGGAGCAAATCACAACATATATGTCTTATCCCAAGCACATAGCAATAGTACAGATAAATCACTACATTTTCCTCGTTCATATCATAAGGTTAGGTGGAGCTTCCCTTAACTCCTTAACATTTTCATATGATGATTTTTCCACGCACAAAGTAATAAGACGGGTAAATTACCATATTCTCATAATAGGTAACCAGGCCAAATGTCATTGGCTACTGGAAGAGACATACCTTAACTCCATACTTATTCACAATCAAATTCTCATGTGTCCTTTTGTACAAAAGGCTAGTAACTCCCTTACTAGTTAAGGTTACATGGTGCACCAAGATTAGCTATCTCTACCACTAGCTAACAGTGTTTCTGTCAATGATTCCTCCAGAACAAATAAATTTTATAAACAAAAAATGTACACTGAAAAGAAAAGTAGAAAACATAAAGCTAAGATACTTTGTAAGACAAAACATATCCCTCTATTTCAAGACATTCCTCAGATATAGTTCCAGTATAGAAATTTATTTTGCAAAATTAGAAATACAACATTTTCATTCTAGTTTAAACAAACCATAATATTCAGTATCAATGACACATTCCAAACTCAAATACAAATTCAATTTCACCATATCCATGAAACAGTGAGGTATTATTTATAACATAAATAATATAAAACAATTTAAGAGATGATACAATTACAAGATTCAATAAAGTGTAATATAACATCCCATTTTCATCATAACTCAAGAGGGACTTATTAGAAGCATGTTCTGCATGTTTTATAATTTCTAAGAATATAAATCAATATAAACAATAAGTATGCTAGGAGAGAATTAAGTTTCTGTAAAACTAAGAGAAAAAAATGGAAATCATTCTTAAAAGATCTAGTAATACATAAATCAAGAAAAAAATGAAATCCAATTTATGCTATACGCAATTAAATACTTGCTTTAAAATGCATTGGCACAAGGGAGATTTGAAAATGTATTATAGTAAACTATAATCACTCACACTCAAAGGTCTAAGAGGAATAAACTTCGCTCTTTGCTTTTGTTATTCGAAGTATTAGTCAACTTTCAAACTTGGTTCCCAAAAGCTTCACAGCTTATAATTCAACATTTAAGATGATCAACATTTATACGCATCAAAATTACTATCTTAGGAGCTCATTGCACATAATCCCAAACCATGAGTCCTTAATCTATCTAGGATGAATTTTTAAAATATGTACTAGTTCATATTTTTATAGGAAAACATATTTATCAATTTAGCTTCAACAACTTCATGATTTAAGAATTAATTCCACCATCTCCAATTTACACATAAACCTTCCAACTTCAAGCTTCCTATGGACAAGCTTCTTAAATAACTATTCCAAAACTTCTTCGATTATTTGAACCTTCAAATCATGCCCTATAACTTAGAATATCTTAAATCAAAATTATTGGATTCATTGAAGCCAAAATTCATGATCTAAGTATCCAAATAATATTATTTGCTTGTAAACATTGGCACAGAGGTAGCACAATATGTCCTTTAACATGATTCTATGCCCAAAGAATCCAAAAACCAACAAAAGAACAGAAAATTTCAAACTTTTACATCTGTGATACAGTAATTTTGCGCTGCTGTTTAATTTTCTGGCAGCTCTTTAGGTCACATTCTAGGCTGATTTGAGAGAGAACTTGTTGCTTCCTATAGGTTGATTAAGTGGACAAATTTTCATGAAGAAGATGAGCTCTCATATGGGAGAAGGAAGAAACCCTTCAAGTGAGGAAGAAGTGGATTTTTTTTTTTCTTCCCTAATGCTGCTGTTCCTGTGGGAAGGAGGAAAAAAAATAAACAAGGGGCAATCTAGTCATTTCTTAGATAAGAGGGGGTAGTTTGGTAATTTTATAGATAATAAAAAAGATAAAAAATAGAATACTACAATAAATGAATTTGATGAGAGATTATTGGTAGTCATTCAATCAAATCTCTAGTTCATTTAATCCAAGTATCCGCCATTTAGTCCCCCGCGGCACTCATGCATGATTGCTAGATGACATACGCATTCATTGGTAAATAACTTAGTACTGCACTGTATTAAAACCTTGTAGCATTGTATGTTAATTGATTAAATTTCTCCATATAATATGCTTCTTAAACATTGACCTTTTGCTGCAGTTCTTCCCACAACAACTGAATATGACACTTTGAATCATATCATTGAAGAAAAGAATTCCTTAGCAGCTTAACATAAAAGCCTATATGAAGAAGAGATCTCACGATGATCATAAAGTTTCGCAAAAGGTGTGATACTGGGATGATGAGGAACTTCCTAATTAATGAGGTTAGTGAGTTTCTTCTACATTCAATTTTTTCCATGTCAAAAATAGTTGTTAACAGTTGGTTAACCATATTCTAAGTCATTGAAACATTACTTACCACGCCTTGCTTTTATGATTTCTTTCTTGTGTCTCATTTTACTTTGAGTTCAATAACTATCAGGTGCCAATTCTTCACAATTGATGTTCTAAAGTCTAACACAATATGTGAAGACCAAGGTCTGGGATAATCACATGCCTGATATCCTCATTTATCATCAGATTTTTTTTATAAACCTCAAGCCTTCACAATGCAAAAATAAATAAAATTCATAACACCCAATTCTCACTCCAGCACCGTAAACTTGGGTTTCCTGTTCAGGGACACCCTCTTATTGCCTAAGGCTGCCTGTCAACTTCTACCTCCTGCATAAAACTCTATGATCCCATTCCTATGTAAGAATTTTTTTTTTGGTATTATAGTTAAAGTGTCCTTGAACTTTGCCTGAAACTAAATTCCCTACCCCAAACAATTTTAAGATCGCACTTCTCCACATTGGCCTGGTGCATTTAATAATTTACTCTTAGAGTGCTTTTTGAAAAGAATTGAACCCAAGTTGATACGGACAGATGTTAACTTTTTTTACGAACTAAGTTAACCCCTCATATTTTGTGTGGTTATTTACCTTCATAAAAAATCTATATTACAGTTACCATGATGTCACACTCATGTCACAGCATCCTTTCTTTTGCTTGCATCTTTCCATTAGATATATAAACGCTGAATTCTGAGAAGCATGGAATTTGGAGCTAAGGTCCTTTCTACGACCATTGATTATTAAAGAGATCAAAAGATCTGCAGGACTTTCTTGAGACATGGCTATCAAGCTATGTTGAAAATTCAGAGGATGTTAGAAAACCAAAAACGACGTGGAAGTTGAAGATAAATAAGTTTCCATATTGTGTGGTGAAATAACACATCATCATTTTGCCCTTCTTTCAATAATTTGGTTAATAATTAATATATACAGTTGGGATTTGATCAAGATAAATGAACAAGATCTTCCTTGGTAAAGGATTACTTCACTCTCTCTCTCTCTATATATATATATATATATATATATATATATATATATATATATATTCAAGTGTCCATATGCTGTAAACTTCGTGCTGACATGGAATTTTAACATGCTTGTTTTTGTACTTCACTATTCCCATAAACTTGATTAAAAATATTACTAATAGAAGTAAAAGTTCAAGATTTGCTTTCTTATTGAAAAAAGATACACAACTCTATACATAACTATACTTAAACTATTTAATGATACATGGGGTTCTATTGCATGAAAATATAAAGTTTGGTTTTAAATTGATTAAATTATATTTATCTTCCTTAAGGTTGAATTAAATTACACATGACTCCCCTTGTTATTTACAAAGACAAATTTACCCTTATAGAATTCACAAACTTTCCATATATTTCTCTCTTCCTCTCAGAAAAATTTATGAGTCCTAACCTTTTTTGGTTCTTGATTGCTTCTCGTTGAGAAATAGGATATTATTTTGTCTGCAGGGTGTTTATCATAAAATGCAGTACACTTTTTCTATATAAAGATGTTCTTGCCTTGCATGCTTTCCGATATTTGATTTATGTGTAATTGGCTTATTGTATTTTCCAATTATGTTAGGCTTCTAAACTATGAGCTTTGGTTATTTCACTTTTATTGCATAGCTATGATGAAAGAGGTACAGCTGTAGTGGTAGTAGTGGCTATAAAAATAATTGAGAAATGATAAATAGATGCTGTTGGAGATAACAAATCTACCTGTAAGGACACCAAGGGCAAAGGATCTTTTGAAATTTGAAAATCTAACAGCAGGGGGTTTCTGCAATATATCAATATGTCTATCTTCCAGCTTATCTCACGGACACTGTGTACAAAACAATCCCATAAAGGAAGGAGAATAGATCATATGTCCAATTAGATCCTATAAAAAATAACCAAGGCAAACAGCATATCCACCGAAAACATTCCCAGTATCATAAATTAGCCACTACTCATACTTACATGGATATATATATATATATATATATATATATATATATATATATATATATATATATATATATATATATATATATATATATATGCATATCGGCATACAAAACCCATTCTAGCATACTCAATTTATCTAAAAAGTTACAATAGCAAATGATCTTTCCTGGGTTTTAAATTCAAATAAATTAGCAAACTCAGATCCACATCACAGACAAAACAGGGCAAGTGAAACCATAATCAAGCTAAGTGGGTGCAGTTGATTTAAAGAAGTGAGATCTGTGTGCGGATTCAATATTCGATACAATCCAGAAAATGGGTCAAACGAATTAGTCGAAAATCGTAAGAAACTATAAAAACCTGTGAATTGAAAGTCTAAAGAGGGTCCAAGGAATAAATTTTGATCTGGGATAGCTGCCCCAGCCACAGAGAGAGAGAGAGAGAGAGAGCTTACTGTGTATGCAGGCGTCATTGTCTACAAATTTGGCCGACGTCGTCGCCGAGGAAAGGACAAACACATCGAGTTTTTTAGTCAGGGCCTAGGGAGATTCATACATGATACGACACTAATGCGCAAAGTTAATAAAACTATTCGGCACTCCATTTTGCTGGCTTTTTTTTTTTTTTTTTTTTTGTGGTACATTGAGCTTGACGAAGGAACTAAATTTAGTTGAGTGTGATTCTAAAATTATTTAAAATTTTTTGTAAAAATAAAAAAAAAAATTAATTAATATTTTTAAATTTTAAATAATTTTAATATAATATTGATGATATAAATATATAAAATTATACTAAAATTAACTCAAACTATATTGGTAACTGAATGATAAGTAGAGCATATTATTACAGTGGATATTTCGATTGGAATTTTAGCAATGTATAATATCTTGTTTACAATTTTGTCTCTATTATTAGATATAATTTTTAGCCTCCTCCCCCTCTCTCTATCTCTCAATTTTTTTCAACATCATTTTTATAGTTTTTTTTTTAAAATACGATGAATAAAAATAATATCAATTATAATGAACATGAAGAGAGAGAATAAAAAATTGATAAAAATATTATAAAAAAAATTTAAATAATGAATAAAACAAATCTGAATAACTTGGTGTTAGATATAAGGTGATATTACTTTTATTTACTTTTATATTTTTTAATTTAATTTTATATTTTTTTACAAAAATAATTTAAAACAAAAATATTTTGATAACTATATTTCTTAATATAATAATTTTTATCAAAATAAAATAATTTTTTAATATACATTTTATTTCATTTCAAAAAACTCTGTTTTTTTTTTTACTTTAATAACAGAAACGTTTTAATAATATCAATGAAAAAAAAAATTAGTTCGTTGCTGTGATGTATAAAATAATATATTATAATATTTGCACCAATATATTAGACATAAATTAATATAAAATAATAATATATTATCGCATATTCATTAGCGAGATAAATATAATGGTTATTACCAGTACTATTAAAATAAATTGTAATATATGAAGAAGCCTGATTATCTCTGTCATTTAAAATTAGACCCGATTAAATTTTTTAAAAAATTGATTTTTACATTCTATCACATTATTTTGCTAAAATATGCATGTATTATTATGTGTATATAATTTTTTTTATAAAAAAATTTATTTAAAAATATTTTTTTAAAAAATAAAAACAGGTCATTTTGTTTGTGGTCGATTGAGCTTGTTTAACATGATCCATTGACATACAAACCAAGAAACCATTTCTCTGTCTCTTTTTTTTTCTCTTTTTTGTTTTAATCTTTATATCATTGTAAATATTTTAATTTAATTCATCTGGGTCAAAAGAAAACAATGTTACAATTAATTCTCTTATTTACAATTTAATCATTTTTTATTAAAAACAAATACTAATATAGACACTAAACTACCATGTGACTTTTTTTAAAAAAAAATTGATATAAATGACAACTAACAACTTAAATCACATTTTAATTATTCATGTTTTAATTACTTGAATATTGTTCACGTTTTAATTTCGTTCTATTAAAAAATTGAAGGAAGTGTGAATAGATGATTTAATTCTAATTTTTCTTAAAAATAAAGAGGTAACATTATTTGGTTTTAAACCAAGTAAATCAAATTAAAACACAAATAATATTTGAAGCATAAAAGTGTATTTAGCCTTTTTTTTCAATGTTAAGAATGCTTTCGAATTTTATCCAAAAATCTTTCCTTCAAGTGATTCTAAATTCATAAATGAATTTAATATATTTATAATTTTATTCTTGAAATATTTTTTTGAAAAGTCAAATTTAATTTGATAAAATAGAAAATGTAATTCCCCTGGTCGCGACCCTTTTGGGTTCTCTTTCTCCATCATTCTTTCTTTGTTTTTTTTTATCCTTATGTATTTATTTGTGTATAATACTCTTGACAATTTGGTTTAAATATATAAAATATTAATATGAAAATTATCAAAAATTTTAGTATATTTTTAATTTAATTAAAATGAAATAATAAATATCAGACAAAAATATTTTTTTGTTTCTAAAATATAATTTGATTTATAATTTTTTAAGTTATTATTTTATTTAATTTTATTCTTATTATTTTTTTAAAAATTTAATATTGCTTTTAACTTAGTACTATTAATTTTCTTAATGAAATTTCTCTAACTAACCGTCAATACTACTTGTTTATAAAATTTCTCTAAAAATATGTTTATTTACTATTTTTATTTTCAAAAAATATTATTAAATTTTTTAAAAATTCTGAAAATACTAAAAAAATATTTTTAAAATATTTTCAGAAATGTAACGTATTATAACAGTCATATATTTATAATTATTTCAAACTATATACATAATATTTTATTATTTATATAATTATAAATGATAAAAATAAAAATAAAGTAAAAATAAAATTATATAATTAAAAAATAATAAAAATTTAAATACAAATCAAATGTATTTTATAAAAAAAACTAAAAAATAAAAAATATTTTAACAGACCAAACATATCCTAAACTTCTCAGACTCTTCCAGCTCGTTCGCACCCCACCACAATTTCTTCCTCCACCACTCAACTTGCTTGTACGTTTCCTTCGATCCCATTCATTGATGGAACTAAATCCTAAAATTTGATTTTAGAAAAGAAGTGACCCGGAATCCTCGATTCTTTTTGGATCACAAACTGTCGTTTGGTACTCGTAATGCAATGATTGGAGATTCGATTTTGTATCAACTTTTTTAAAAAAAAAAAAAAATTAAATGCTACAATAATTGTTAAGGCTATACTTCAGAAGTTTTAAGGCCCAATGTAGAAACAAATTTTCAATCTCATAAGAGTTATTAAATTATTGAAAATATAAGGAAGCCTAATTTGTTAGCAAGCATGCAATGCAGATGAAGTAGAAATTCTCAACAAGAACAATAACAATACACATGAAAAAAAGGCAACAACATACTTTTTGCTCCTGAAATTTAACTGAAGCTTTATTTTATTCCGAAAATGTATTTTGTTTCATTGACATAATAAAAATTCAAGTTTTATTTTAATATTTGTTTTCTATTGATTCTGTCTAAGACTTCCTTCAACACACCCCCCTCACGCCTAGGAATGAACATCTGGAGTGTGAAGTTTGCAGGCATGAACATCTGCGAGTGGATCACATTGAAACTGGAGTAGGCTCTGATACTATATTAGAAATATTTGGGCCTAACTCCATTCCCAAAACTCGATTCAAGGGAGGAAAGATTGCCTTTACTTATAAGGAGCATATTTTTTAAACATCCAGCCAATGTGGGACTTCAACAAATTTTGTCTACTTTGCACAAAGTGTCTTTAGATGCTCTAAGCTGTCCAATAACCTCTCAAATGCTCCCATTCAGAGTGTTTATTCATAAATTTGTGATATTTAAATAGTAATTTCAAACAAAATTAGTTCTATATTAAAAAGTGTTGGGATAAGAGGAAAAAAAACCATTCAAACTGTTTGCCAAGCTTATCAAATTGTTCTCTTGGGGAAAAATTGAAAGAGACTGAACAAAAGATGCTTTAGGATATTAAGACTATTTCATGCTGCCCCTGGGAAAAGAATATTGTGTGGGTCACTTGAAAGAGTTTGATAGAGCTTCCAGATACTCTTGAAGCTGCAAATTGAGGTTGGTCATGTTCTTGTCTCCAGCCAACATTACCTTAAGCTGCTATTGCGTGGATCTTATTTTCAAATTTCTGTCTGCTTTAGGGTATAACAGTAGCTACATTCAGTACATATTCCCTAATTTAATTTTTCTTCTTTGTCTAATAGGGATTGCTGCCCTCTAAAAAGGTATAGGATGGTTTCTATTTCCCTCTAACTTATAATGTGTGTCTTCTTCTTCTTTTTTAATTCTAATTCAATGACTTTTGTAACTTTCAAATAATATGGAATAACTTACAATTCATTTCTTTGTTAAATTTTCAAATAATGAATTGAGAATTGTTTCTAAGTAATTAACTCAGTTGAACTAAACTAAATAATTAACAATCACTTTGCTTTGGTTTGATTTAATCAATTTTTGGCTTCTTAATTCACTACAACAAAACAAGGTTTCAGTGACCACTTTTCAGTGGCGACCTAAAAAGTCGTCACTAAAAATTATTTTTAGTGGCGACTATTACGTGTTGTCACTAAAAGTACCATAGATTTAGTGACGACCTAGAATGGTTGTCACTAAAGGCTGGATTTTCCCTATTCAGTGGTAACCTAAAAGGTTGTCACTGATACCTACAGCAAAAATAACCTGGGATTTTATTCCTTCTCCAGCACTTCTAGCACTTTCACTTAGAAAGTTGGTTCTCTCTGACTCTCACACCTCTCTACCTGAAAAATTACTTTGTTCTCTATCTCAGACATCTTGCAAAATCACTTCCTAACAAGAAAAATAGCTCGGGAATTTCTTCCTTCTCCCGTGCTTCTCAGACTTTCACTCAGAAAGTTTGTTCCCTCTGGCCACTCTCTCACACCTCTGCACTTGCTAGAAAGTTATTTGGTTTTCTATTTCTCTAATATCTACTTGCAAAATCACTTCCTTCTCTCTCTCACACTTTCAGAGCTCTTTAAGAAATTGCTGTTAGACCCTCTATACTCATCGAGCTTGGTGAGTGAACCCCACGAAGAAACAAGTTTCATTTTCACCATTACAAAACCTCGAGCTACTTCCTTCCACTATTGGAGAGCCCACCGTGAAGTGCTTGAGATAACGTCATGTTCTCATATAAATAATTCTTCTTTGATTTTCTATATGTTGTCATTCAATTTGGGGTTTTTTTTTCGTTTGGAATGGATGCTTTGTAGGAATTCAATTTGGGGGTTTTGCGTCTTAGCTAACTTTGTAAGCTTGGTTTACAATTTCACGATGGGAATGGCTTTTGTAAGCTTGGTTTACAAAGAAGAGTTATTGTCCCACATTTAATCAAAATGTTGATTGGTTGCATAATCAGGCTTACAGTTTCATGTAGTCTTCAACCCTAGTGTACTTGATTTTAGGATAACGCTCACAAGCTTCAACTCCATCCTCTCCTATCTCAAAATTTGCAAGGCAACCTTCGAAGCAAATATGGTAGTAATGTATCAATCCCACTTGCTATGCATATGCTTGTCCTGTTTCCACATAAAAGTGAATAATTTTGAATTACATTCCACCTAATGAAATAAGGGAAAAAAATGCCAAAACAATCTATGAATTTTTGCAAACACCAAACTGCTACTATATATGATCATTATATTGATCTCACCTTCAAAGGAAGCAAGAAATTGTTCTTCAGAAATTGACAAATAATGTAAGAAATATTACAAAGTAACTAAAGTAATATATTATATAAATAGAAATCACACTTAAAAAATTTCATATAAAATTAAAATGTTACATTATTTAAATTTGCAATCATATAATTTCAAAATAAAACAAGAAATTATTTTAGATATTGTTCGTCACCAACAATACAAATATTTTCTTGCAGGTTAGGAAAAAAATCTGACACATCCAAGTGTATATAGTATTTATAGGATTATGAAAAAAGTCATCATATAAATTAACAAAATTTGTCTCAACAGCTTTCTCCTTTTCTTTTATTAATGTTTGATAAAGATCAATAAGGTGTTTAGTCGTACAACATGTACGTGACCAATAGCCATTCATACAGCAATGATAATATGAACTTTCTACATGCTTCATTTTTTACTTGTGACTTCTTGTTTTTTTTCTGTCTTATTCCTCTTTTAGTGGTAAGGAACATATTTATGAAAGGAGACATTATTTCTTCCTCGGCCATATCCACGACCACGTCCTTGTCCATTATTAATTATAGTCGTGTTCACTTCAAGGAATGGAGCAGAACCAGTTGGACGAGTTTCGTATTTTTTTTTATTAATAGTTCATTATTTTGTTCAGCCATAAGAATGTATGAAATCATTTGTGAATATTTTTCAAATCTTTTTTTTCGATATTGTTGCTGCAATAGCACATTCAAGACATGAAAACTAGAGAAAGTTTTCTCTAACATCCTTATCAGTAATTTCTTCTTCGTATAATTTTAATTGAGAGCTAATACGAAACATTGTGAAGTTATACTTACTGACTATTATAAAATCTTGTAATAGTAAATGCATCCAATCATAACGAGCCTTTGGAAGAATAGTAGTTTTTTGATGATTATATTTTTCTTCTAAATTTTCAAAGAATAAGTGGATCTTTTACAACAAGGTATTCCTATTTTAGTCTTTCGTGAAGGTGGTGACGAAGAAAAATCATCGCCTTAGCGCGGTTTTGCATTGTTTCATCATTTCCTTCTTTAATGGTGTCTCCAAGACCCATTACATCAAGATGAATTTTAACATCTAGTATCCAAGATAAATAGTTTTTGCCCAAAATATCAAGAACCACAAACTCAAGTTTTGTAAATTTTGACATGATTCTAGAATTAAATAAAACAAAACTAGTGAAAACTTCTCAAGATAGAAAAATCTTAGCTACATAATTTCTCCCTTGTGATTTGAAAACGAATGGTCAAGAGCAAACTTGTACTAATAACATATTGTAAATGAGATTTTATGCAAGGAGGAACTATAATATAAAGACACTAGAGAAGAATAACATATAGAGAAGAAATAACTTTCTTATCTAATTGCTTCTTAGAAGCATCTATTTATAGTCAAGAAGAATAAATGAGATTCAATGATCTCAAAAAAGATTCAATAGCTTTAGGAGTTGGGAAAATAAATAGATATTCATAATAATGGATAAATTTATTACATTCATTGTTTTAGGAATTGAGAAACTAAGTGGACATCCATGATAATAGATGAATTCATAATAGAAAACACTTACTCAAAAGAAGGAATAGGCTTATGAAAAACAGAAAGTTGATTCCACATAGAGAAACAACGACAAAAACAAGTCGAAGGAGAATATGACCCCAAAATATGAAAGAAAAGAAAAGAGGGACACTGCCACTGCAAGCTACAACCATCACTCCCCGTCTTAAGGTAACACTTCGTCTTGCCGTCGAATCGTCTTCCTATCTCCAGCACAACGTCATGAGACTCCCAACCAGAAAAGTGCCGCATGGTAGCCCCCTCCATCCTCATTCTTCTTGCTTCTTTGTTCCTTTAGGTTTCTCTTATTTTTCTCTCAACTAGAGAGTCTTTTTCTCTAATTAGGAGAGCTTTTTTCTTCTATTAGGAAACTTTTTTTTTCTTTGAAAAAAGTTCAGAGCTTAAATGTTTGACATCTCTTTCATCCAGATATAGAACTTTGAGTTCAGATCTACAATTTTGAACTCAAATTTGAGTGGAAGAAGACTATATCTATAACACCGTTCTTACAGTGAGTAGAAGAAATTTGAAAAGAGTTAACCTTCAGAGAAGGTTGAGAGGTGTATTGTCTTTCCAATGATACATCTCTTTTTATTCTTTTTTGTATATTGTAATAGTTGTATTTTTTAATGTTGGGATGTAATATTTGGTAGACTAGAGTTCGAGAGATGTGTTGTCTCTATATTTTTTAGTCATAGTACTAGTTTGTTTGTATCTTTTATCTTCAGAAGTTGTAAGATTTATTTATCCTAAATTTGTCTTCTATTTCCTGATCTTAGTGCTTGTCTTGATGTATGAATAATAGTATTCCACTTGTCCCAAAAAAAAAACTAACACTCCCAAAAAGACGACTTGCAACAACTAGAGCTTGACAGGTGAAGGAAGAGAGTATAGCTTAGATTGTTTGATAGAGAGAAAAATTGTAAAGAGAAAAGAATGCAAGAATGGGTAAAAGTTAATTATTTCACTTGCTACCCTATCTATGAATTAAAATTTTATATGGTAAGTTTTATTATGTAAATTATTTGTTTTTAATATATTTTATAAATATTTTTTTATTTATTATATCAATTAAACTGATTTAATGACATCTCTTGGAAGCATCATATTTATATGAAATTGGATCTATTTTCTGAAGGAAGTATTGCACATCCAAAATTATGAGTTTCCTTGAAATAAGTTGAAGCATTTTGTCAGCCTGCTCTTCTAACCACCCCAGAAAAGGACTAGGTTTAATCTTATACTACAAGGGCAGAAGCAGTTTCCTTCCACTCTTTGTTAAAGGACTTTTTCTACTCTTTTTTTAGGACCATTTTGTGAATGAACTTCCAGAGTTATCATTTCCCACAAGAAACAAGTTCATTGCCGGCTAAAGCACTAAAAAACAGGGGGATAGACAGCAATTCTACCTTTCTTATCATCCATTGCTGGACTTAAAAATTGAGCTTATAAAACAAAGCTAAGATCAGGGTGGATGCTTTGTTGCAATTTTACTACTTTTGGTAACTCTGGCTTGGCGCGTCTTCTTTTCAGGTTATAATTTCTTAATGCTGGTTTTGCTGGCTTTTCCACTTGAACAAAGTAACATTCTTATCTTACTCATGCAAGTCCGTGTAGCTTTGTTTGAATTATGTTCTTATAGCAGCCATGACCCTCGTCTAACCCTTCTCCCTTCTATTTGTCCTTCCTTTAAAAGTTTCATATTATTTATTCAAATAGCATTTGAATTGAGAAGTTCTTACATGCATATATTGTACAGCCAACTACTACAAGGACCTATTAGAAACTTACCAAAATAAACATGCTAGTGGACATTCATAGGCTTTTTGCACAGCCAGGTCATATATTATAGTATGTAAAAATTTTCCCTTTGAGTAGGGCCTAATTTGGTCATGGGAGATAACATTTAGCCTTGCCTGCACTCTACAGATTGTAATTTACCAGATTTATATCAAACAAAGATCCTTTATTTGTAACATCTCAAACAATACATATTCATATGATAGAATCAAAATCACAGCTAAAACATGGTTACATAACATTATTAGATGACAAACCCTCAAAGCATGTCAATATGGTTCTTGGCTATGAAACATAGATACTTCAAAGACAGACATGTATCATGTCTAATACTCGTATTTATTATGATACGACACTTTAAATTGCAATTAAACATTACATTTTTAATATTCGTCGTATTTATATTGGGTCATATCTCGTGTTTGTATTGATACTTGTGTTCCTTAGATGCTTGGCAACAAGGCATAGAGGATTTTTCTTATGTTGGGTAATTCCTGGGAGCACTTCTGTGTCTATATCTTCTCTCTTCATCCCTGCAGGCATTTCCCAATCAAATGAATAAAGAAGGTTGGCAAGTATAAGCTCCACTGTAGCAACTCCCATGGGTAAGCCTGGGCACATTCTTCGGCCTGCCCCAAATGGAATCAGCTCAAAATTTTGTCCCTTAAAATCAATGGCACTATCCACAAACCTTTCGGGATAAAACTCTTCTGGGTCTTTCCATGCTTCAGGGTCTCTTTGAATAGCCCAAGCATTCACAAACACTAATGTTTTGGCTGGAATTTCATACCCTTCTATGATGCATTTTTTATTTGTTTCTCTTTGTACAAGCAGTGGTGCTGGTGGGTGCAATCTCAATAATGTCTCTTTTATCACTGCCTTCAGATAAGTAAGGTTTTTAATGTCATCTTCATTTATAAAATCTCTCGTACCATACAGTTTTCTAACCTCTGCTTGAGCTTTCTGCATTGCTCTCGGATTTTTCATTAACTCGGTCATAGCCCAAACTAATGTGGCTGTGCTTGTATCTGTTGCCGCTGCAAGAACGTCCTACATGTAAAGGTCAAATAAATAAATAAAAGAAGGAGCAATTCAATAGAGGAAGAAAGCCTTTATTTATTTTGAAAAAAAAATCTGGTAGTAGCGCGAGTAGCACAAGTCTCCACAAAAAGTCAGAGATGCAGGTTGAGTCTCTTTCTAACGTCTAGGTACAACAAAGAAAAAGAAAATTACTATTGTTTGATAATTAATTGATTTTCCCGTTTTGTAATGGAAAAATTGAGTTTTTTTTGTTCAATGAGATTAGTATATTTATATAGAGATTTTTATTTGGATGAAACTAATAATTTAATTTCTAAATTTATAAATTTATTTAAGTTTCCAAAATTCTGAGTTCATTAATTAATTTTTTTTACAATATGCATATTAGTCTCTTTAAATATTAATATGCAATAAATTTAATATTTTTATATATTAACTTATATATTCAGTAGAATTCAAAGATTAAAATTAAGTTGATCTATAAATTTAAGAACCGAATTATTAGTTTACTATTTTATTTGTGAGCTAAAATAGCACGCCTGTTTAGATTAAGATCATACTAATTCAAGGGTGGAAAAACTTAACCCAAACTTAGCAACATCTTTGAATTACCTATGAAGAACTTTTTTGATAAATTATCTCCATCTATTTAGGCAGTATAAATTTTTTTTGTAGATTAAACAAATTATGAATAATCATATAAGCATATAAGAGGTAAATTTCATTTATTAGTATGTCTAGCATTCTTATATATCTATTCATAATTATCCATAAACTTATAGTTTGGTAAGTAAGTTAGAGCTCAGCACCTAAGGAGTCTTTGTGGCAATTTAAAATTATGAGAAAACACTCGTGAAGAGAAACAATTTGAATATGTTGAAGGAAATTAGTATTATACTCAAAGAGTACTATGGCATACTTTATCTGTAAGAAAAAATATTTGGTTCGGTGGATAATTTTTTGTTCACCAGCAGTATTCAGATAACGATACATGACAAAAATAATATTTTTTAAAATTATTTCTGTCATTTGTCATAATTTAGAGATCGCGGTGGACCAAATACCAACTCTATTTATAATTGATTTATCTTTTAATATGCTAAATGTATCCAAAAGAATAAGAAGAGCAACAAGTGAAAAAGAATAACCATGAGTACAGCTTTGATGTGGTCGAAAGTGAGATCTATTGAAAACCAACACTGCTTCTTCAGATGAAGCAAGACATCAATTATGTCTTCTTCTTCTGCAGGTTTCTGTCTTCTTGGATCAAGGTGTTCGTCAATGACTTCTTGGTAAAACGCGTCCAACTCCTTGAAGTTTCTTTCAAGACGACCAATCAATCCCCTGAATCTATCAATCCACCCCAAGAAAGGAATATAATCTGTGAAAAAGAAACTACCCATCATGGCCTGCAGCTCATTAAGCAGCCCATGGAACTTGCTTCTCTCAACCCCTTCCTCCTCGTACCTTTTCCCAAAAGCAACCCTGCAAATTAGAGTGCTTGTCAGAGACATTAGCGTCTCATTCAAGTTCGTAACTTTCAATGAAGCAGCATGTCTTGAGATCTTTCTCATCATTTGACGAACCTCATACTGTCTGAGAGAGGAAAACTTTGAGACACGCCTTGAGCTAAAAATGTGGACAACACAGATTTTTCTGATTTCTCAACAATAATCATTGTAAGGAGAGAAAATAATCTCTAGCCCATTATAAGATAACTTCTGTTGGCCTAGCAAGGAGGGTCTATCAGAGAACTCACTGTCATGGTCTTTCAGGGCCTCTTTGGCTATTTTTGGTGATGAAACAACGAGGGCAGGCCTTAAACCGAGTTGAAGGGAAAAGAGGGGGCCATATTTCTTGGAGAGCTGCCATAGGTTCAGATATAGAGAAGAACTATTGAGCTGATGGAGATTGCCAATGATATGGGAAGGCCTCTTGGACCTGGGGGAAGGGATGGCTTATTAATGGTGGTTCTGTGTTTATAGAGGAAGAACAATAGCAAAAGAGGCAAAATTAGAACGAGAAGAAGTGGTGTCAGTGACACCATTTTGGTCTTCTAAGCTATTATGATGACAGAAATGACGCTTTGAATTCAAGGGAAGTGATAAACCTCAGCTTGAGAAGTGTGGTATATAGAATCGTTTTCCCCTTTTTTTAATTCAAGAATTTTGAGACTTAGAAAGGCTAGAAATGATCTCTTCAAGCGGATAAGAGCACGGCCCGAGGGTGATTTCTTTTTTGGACTGTAATAATATGTGATAATGCTCACTCAGCCAAAAAGGAAATTTCGGGAAACCACTTAACTCTTGCTGCCTTTTGCCGTGACTCAACAGTCAAACTATGTCTCATCACCAATGTTAGGAAAATTGAATCCAACTAGCCTAAAAAATGACATGTTATGGTTTGAACCCCACAGGATAGTTCACTTACCATGGAACCACATTATTAGCTCTTATTATATATTATGCAACATTTTATATATAGTAGGTGTTATTATTAAATTTTTTTAAAAATAAGTGTACATTACTTTTATCTATATTGTATTTTGTATTAAATATACTTATTCTCTCTATTTTAAAAAATATACACAAATATCTTTTGTGTTATACATTAATATATTTATTTTCTTTTTTTTTTAATATGAATTGTGTAACACAACTAAATATAAAATGAAATGCAGGGCAAAAATTCAATAAATGCACACAACAGGGACAAACAGACAACAAGACATACATGTGATTCTCGTTCATTTGCAGAGAAGTTGAATAATTAATGGTGAAACTTTAGAATAACTTATTCTCATATATAACATTATATGAATGCTTTATTCACTATAAGAAAAAATAGATTCGGTGACGAGTTTTCAATTATGACTAAAAAAGTCGTCACTGAAATTTTTTTTAGTAATAACTTATCAAGGTCATCACTGAAAGGTAAATTTTCAACGATAACCCTAGTAAATTGTCACTTAAAGATACTTTTTAGTGGTCGCTAAGCTTAGTTGCCACTAAAAAGTTGACTCTTTCTTAAAGTAATAAAAGAAAGCGACAAATTTGTTCTTCTTCTCGCGAACTCTATCTCCACTCTTTTCTCTTTATGTTTGTAGTGGCTTAGAACTCTCTACTGACGAAAGAGAGTTGCACAAAAAACCCACCACATTTGCATAGAGAAACCCATCGCAAAGCACTTAAAACCCCCAAAATCGTGAACCATTGCCTAGGTGGCTACCGTGAAGATCAATGTTCCACTCTAGTTGTCGTAGCACTGTAGAGAAGCATCTCAGGTGAGTATTTTCTCCAATTCGTCTTTATATTTTGATTTCCATTTGATTCAGTTTTGGGGTTCCTTTAATTCTTTGTTTTTGTACTGTCTTAGAACTCTTTACCCACAAAAAAGAGTCACATAGAAAACCCAATTGCATTTTCACATAAACCCATCCTACGCCGTGAACCATTACCTGGGTGGCTGCTGTGAAGAGCAATATTCTACTCTAGTTTGTTGTAGGATTATAGTGAAGCATCTCAGGTGAGTATTTCCTCCAATTTGTCTATGTATTTTCATTTCCCTTTGATTCAGTTGGGGGGTTTCTCTTTTCTGGTTGGATTTGATGCGTTTGGGGGTTTAGTTTGGATTTGAGCTGAGTTTTGGTTTGGTATTATACCTAGTTTAATCTTATGCACCAATTTCAGATGTTGGGTTTTTTTTCCAAACCTCAAATAAGTTATTGAGTGGGTAATAGTTCAATTAAGAGAGAGGGCAAATGATGAATTCACTTGGTGTATTAGAAAATAATAATGTGTATTAGTCTTTCGAGAAGCTTTTTTTTTTGTTTCCTTTTCCTCACACAGTGTTCTGTCATTGTACACTTTGACCCTTCATACAGACCCACCACACCCACGATGCTATGTACCACTTTACCTGTACTCCCTTCTCCCTCTGTTTTCTTTATGTTTTGTTGAGGATGGAAATAACTTGTGGGTGTGTTCAATGTAGTATAGCCAACAAAAGATTAGAAGGAAATTACATTAAAAAAATAAATTTCAAGAAGTAGCATTTTTAAACATAAAATACTCACAAAATTCACTGTGTAATTAAAATTTCTGTTATGAATTTCATCTTTATAAAACTTGATATTACTTTGAAATCTCTTTGTACTACATATGCATACTTATTTTTGTTAAATTGTTGCAAATATTAGGCATGTCTGTACAATAATTGGTCATAATTCAATGGTTGGATTTCTATAAGAAGTCATTTGATGGTGGGAAAGTATTACATCCTAAACTGTTGTCATGTTTGTGCAACCATAGAACCAGTTTAAAAAAAACCTGATGACAGGTGGATTCCAATATTTATATTATGACACATCTTACTAAAATACAGACTAATTTCTTCCAGGGATTAAATCAACAACTACAAGAATATGTTGCAACATTATGAGGTTCATCGTCATGCAAGTAGAAAAAGTTAACATGACTTCAGTAAGAACAGAGAAAACATGAACAATTATCATAATGAAAGCATAAATTGAAACATATGTCATTTAATAACCATTAACAATAGAATTGTTGCTTGCAAAATCTTAATAAATGCTCATACTGTTAGAGTAATATTTAAATGAAATAAAACAGTCACCTTTAGTTCATTATATGTGACATTGTACAGGGGATACCTTCCACTTGGCTCCCCAATAGCTTCTTGCCACATATCTATGAAAATTAGTATCTTTTCCCTCACATTTAAGTCTAGCTGCACAATTAGATTGAATATAGTACTGGATAAGTAAGTCTTCCACAAATAGTTGCAGGAGTGACAAAATCGAACTATGGAAATTATCAAAAATCAGTACATACCTTCTTCTTCACTATCGTTACCATTTCATGTTAGATATCCTGCTCAATGATATGCTATTTCTTCTCTGCATAGGGAAGGTTTTAGTGATAATCATGGATGCAACCTAAATGTAAATGATAGACATGTATCTTTATATGTTTACTATTAACTTTCATCTCCCATAATGTGGTCAAACAATGTGGATAGCTCAGAATTAAAGTTCATGAACCAGCTAAGCTTTTTGTTCTTCACTATGATTTAAGTGAATTATAATATTATCTTAGTGTCTCTTACACCTTAAACTTGGAGATTATATATTAGATAGATTATTCTCTTTTTTATTATATCTCTTTAATGCAGAACTTTTTGGAATAGTTAATACTTTCTTTGAGCCAGAAACAAGTGAACAAACTAACACAACACCAAAAACAAGACAATCAAACTAACAAAGTCAGAAAGATAAAAAAAGAGAAAACCAGTAAGCAAATCACAAACTAACAGGGTGAAAGAGATACATAAGGGATTCTTTAAAGCATATAAGAAATTTCTTCCAGCAAGTCTGAACATTGCCAACCAACAGTATAATACCTTTCCACCACAAAATGAATAAGGGTACCACAATCAGACTGTAGAATAATATCTAATAGATGTTTATTCTAGATCAACTACAGGGCACAAATTAAATATAATGCCTCAACAATTGAAAGATTAATAACATGAACTATTGCAAAACCATCTAAAACAGAACCTGAAGAATTTTGACAAATAATTCCAATTCCAGCCTACTTTGAAGAGCTATAAGAAGATCCATCAATATTAATTTTAAGCTGCCCAGTGAGAGGGAAAGTCCACTGGAAACACTTTTGGAAAACCCATTCACATCTTGTTTTCCATATAAACCAGCATGTAAAAGCAATAAGAAATTTGGCCTTCTCATCCAAATCCTTCATTTAAACTAACATCTTAAAACACCGTAAATCAAAAAGATCCACACACATATTTTCATTGCGAAATGATAAAGGATTAGCAAACTAGACTTTAATAACCCAACTACAAAGTAACAACATACATCCAATGAGGATGAATAAAATTGATTAGGATCCTTTATATTTTATTATTGAAAAAAATGACTATAAAATTTCATATATAAAAAGATAATATATGAGTCTAATCTTTTTTTTAGACTGGCTATATGAGTTTAATCACACCATTAGCAAAGCATGATTATATATAGTTGAAATCTTTGGCGCATGAGAAATTGATTTGGTTTTTTTTAAGAAAAGCATTGTTAGAGATAATTTTTTAAGAAACAAGTTAAAGAGGAGAAATTGATAAACCAAAAGTGGAAAATAATTTTTTCATAGTATATGGGCTACAATTCTTGTGTTATTGGTCCTTCACTCAAAGCTTGATTATGCATAGTTGTAATTTTCCCATGAATTTGGTTTTTTTTAATGAAAATCATTGTAATAGTGTTTTAGGCATTATTGTCATTTTCATTAAATTCAAAGAAAGATGTCTACCATTACAAAGTGGTTCACTTTCTTTTTGAAACATAACCAAACCCAATAGGTTATGGTTCACTTTATTTTTAGAATAGAATCAAGCGCAACTTTGAAGTACTAGAATTACAAAGTGGTTCATTATTTAGTAAAATTGTATATTAACAGGACTTTGATGATGGCTAGTGGATGGTTTCCCATTGAAGAGCTTAACATGAACTTTTTCATCCTTATTAAGTCTAAGGTTGTAGGCCCTCATTCTAGTATGATAGCTATACTATTCTTTTGGAACCTTATCTAGAGTTCTAGACCAATGGTTTGAACTCATTTATTTATTGGATCATCTATGTATGCAAGACCAGTGATATTGCATGCTCTCTTACATAACAAGTTTTCTTCCTAGGATTCTGTTAAATGAACGTGATCTTAACTACCTCTTTGTATTTATCTTTCTCTAATAGTTTTGGCAACACGTGCCCATTTTTTGTACATTTGGCAACACGATCCCATTTTATTTCAGCACTATATATACACTTTATATAGTGTCTAAATACTTTTTTATTTTTCCTTTCCAATTTATCACTTTGACTCTGGCCAAAATTGTAGGAAATTTAATGGATAAGAGTTGGTTGAAAATTGGAAATAGAGATTATCAAAGGTACATAAAAGGGGTGGATGAATTTCTTAAGTGGACATACAGTCAATTGAGGGTGGGCAGCAGAATTAAGTGCCTATGTAAAAAATGTAAAAACATGGTGTTCAAGGTTAGACATGAAGTACGATTTGATATGTTAAAGAATGGTTTCTAGCAATCTTACGAGGTTTAGGATTTCCATGGAGAAGTTGCAGGGAAAACTTCATATCCCATTAATAAATGGAATGCTCATTTAGGAGACTTTGTTGAGATGGATGATATCACTGTAATGATACACGATGCATATGGAGTTGTAAACACAGAGTAGATGAATACTAATGTAGAAAACAATAAAGAGCCAAATTTTCATGCAAAAATGTTTTATCAATTACTGCAAGATGTCAAAACAAGTCCATATCCAAATTGTGATAAGGTGTCAAAGTTGTCATTCATCGTTAAGCTACTTAATTTAAAGTGCCTTAATTATTGGAGTAATAAGTTTGTGAACATGTTGGTAGACTTATTTAAAGAAGTACTGCCAAAGGGTGCCCAAGTACCTAATTCTTACTACGAAGCCAAGAAGGTTGTTCAAGAGTTAAGGTTAGACTACACAAAAATATATGCATGTCAGAATGACTGCATTTTGTATAGAAAAGAACATGCTACTGCACAATGATGCCCTAAGTGCAAATTTTCTATATGGAAATCAAATGGGCAGATAGGTAAGAAGGAAGCACACAAAGTGTTGTGATATTTTCCAATAAAACCTAGGTGACAAAGACTATACATGGCAACACACACTGCAAAAGACATGAGATGGCATAGAAAAGAATGTGTAGAAGATGGTGTGTTAAGGCACCCAGCTAACTCCATTGCTTGAAAGTCTTTTGATGAGAAATATCCTAATTTCTCAATGGATCCTAGAAATGTTAGGATGAGGTTATCAAGTGATGGGTTCCAACCATATAGAAATATAAATGCCAACCATTGTATTTGGCCAGTTGTTCTTGTGCCATATAACTTGGCCCACTAGAAATGTATGAAGCAACCATATTTCATGATGAAACTTCTTATCCCGGGCCCTAAGTCTCCAGGAGACGATATAGATGTATATTTAGAACCAATGATTGAGGAACTTACAGAATTGTGGGAGGTAGTGGTGGAGACATATGATGCTCACTCATAGTCAAATTTCAATATGCAAGCTGTAATCATGTGGACAATAAATATTTTCCTGCATATGGCAATCTTGCAGGTTGGTCAACTAAAGAAAAATTGGCATGTCCTTGTCGCCACAAAGATACTCACTTCGTTGAGAACCAAATTATGTTATATGGGCCATCGTCGCTTCTTGCCAACTAATCATCTTTGGCGTCGGAATAGGAGGGCATTTAATGGTAAAGTGGAAAACAATGACGCACCGACGTATTTGACTGGTGAGCAAGTGCTTCAACAACTAGAACTTCTACCCAATATGAAGTTTGGAAAAGGGAAGTAGCGAACACGTGACCAGTTAGCCGTTGCTTATAATTGGAAGAAGAAGAGCATATTCTTCCAACTGCCCTATTGGAGCACACTTTTACTGTGACATAATCTTAATGTTATGCATATTGAGAGAAATGTGTCAGACAACATTGTGTCAACGGTGATAAATATGGCTAGAAAGATGAAGTAACCAGTGAAGAGCCGCTATAATTTGGTGGACATGGGAATTAAGCCAGGTTTACACCCTGTTGAGGAAGGAAATAATATTTTGCTACCAGCGGCATCTTATGTGTTATCACCACAAGAGAAGTTTAAGGTTTGCAACTTTTTAGCCCAGTTAAAGTTCCTGATGCATTCTCTTCAAACATTTCAAGGTGTGTCAATGTGGTAGAGAAAAAGATATATAGACTATATTGTCACGACCATCACATTTTATTGTAGGAGATATTTTCAGTTACAATTCTTGGGTTGTTGCCTAAGGAAGTGAGTGATCTTATAGTGAAGTTGACACAATTTTTCAAGATTTTGTACTCAAAATGCTTAACCATGGAAGACTTAGATTCAATTGAAAAACAAATTGTTATTACTTTATGCAAATTGAAAACTGTGTTTCCTCTAGCATTCTTTGATGTCATGGTCCATCTACCTATCCACTTAGCAAGAGAGGCAAAGATTGTAGGGTCTGTCCAATATCATTGGATATTTCCAATCGAGAGTTAACACTAACAAAATTATACTAATTTATTGAGTTGCATTGATTACTAAACTCAAAATAATTTTGAATTGCATTTATAGATATCTACGAACGTTGAAACTATATGTTTGTAATAAAGCTCGTCCTGAAGGCTTAATTGCTGAAGGCTATTTAATTGATGAAAACTTAGTATTCTGCTCAAGAACTTTGAGTAATATCCCAACAAAATTCAATAGAGCTACAAGGAATGATGATGAAAATATGACAGCTTCTGGGAGATCAATATTTGGCCAAAATGGACAATTAAGAGGTGCTGCCAAAGCAATTTTACTATCTAACGAAGAATTTGATCAAGCGTGTCTATACGTGCTACAAAACAGTGAAAAAGTTTGGTTGTTCGTAGAGTATGTATATTATAGTTTGCTAATAATTAAATTATTGGTAAACCAAACTCTAATAGATGAAACGACACAATTTATAGAGAGCACAAAAGGGAGCTTGAAACACATGCATCAAATGTTAATTCAAGGCACATTTAAGAGTTTACTCAGTGGTTTAATCGCCTAGTAAGTGTCTTTTAATTAGATCAACTAATGCATTATATTATATGTTATGTCATAACCTTTCGATGTTGTTAATTTTTTATAGGTTATGAAGCCAGGTTCATATTGGCAAGGAGACAATGAGATACTTAGTTTAACCATTGGTCCTCAAAGAGTAGTATACAAATATACAACGATTTTGGTCAATGGGTTTAGATTTCATACCAGAGACCGTGAATCTCAAAGAAAAACCCAAAATAGCGGAGTCCTTGTGAAGGGCGATGATTCAGATCCTGAGAAAGAATATTATGGCATCCTCGAGGATATTTACGAGCTTTCTTATGTAGAGAATAGGAAAATACACCTCTTTAAGTGTCACTGGTGGGATGTTGCTCATTTAGGAAGAGGATATAAAGTCAACAAATTTGGATATATAAGTGTGAATTCTCGTTCTTCGTTGAATACAAATGAGCCATTTGTCATGGCATCTCAAGCAGAACAAGTATTCTATTTGAATGATATTGTTGATCGAGATTGGCTTGTTGTTTTGAAAACAAGTCCCTGTGACCTTTATAACATTCCTTGTGAAGATGATGTAGGTGAAGAATTATCTACTGAAGATGCTTACCAATAGGATGAGGTTGAACATAATGAGTTCATTCACAATGATGATCAGAATGACATTGTAGTAGTATTACTGCGGGAGGATGTTGAACCTCAAAGTGCTAGTCACCATAGTGAGGGAGGAAGTGTCAGGAAAGTTGATTTCCTCAATAATAGTGAAGAAATTCAGACCATGGATGCAGAAAGTGATGAAGGAGAATTTTTATCTGAAGAATCTATTTGAATACTCAGCGTTAGCACATTGTTGCTATATATACATATAATTCTTTCCTATGTATTGAATTCTTTGCGCATTTTGTTTTGTATTAAATTGTTTTCATTTTTAGCCTAAGGAGGTGTTTAACTGACAACATGATTTGTTCATTTATAATAAGTTGATATTTAAGCATGGCAGGAAGAGGAAGAAGTAGACGAGGTGGTTGTGGGTGCAGATGTGTCACACATGGTAGTTGTAATGAAGGAACCCCACTGCTGAGCATATAGCCCCACCATGGGGAGACAAAGGCACAGCTCACCACACCTACTTTTCGGCGTCCAATTAGTAGTGTAGGTATAGAAAAAAAAACTTTGGTAAGAATCAACTAAGGATCAAGGGATTCCAGCATTCAATTATGTGCCTAATACCTTATTTTTTTGTGGTTCTCAAACCTTCTTGCAGTATAAGTTGAAATGTAAGGGGATCATAGAAATGTATTACCGTAGACTCAAAGACCAAAAATGGACAAAAAATCTAAATTGTGATCCTTGACGATATCCTTCGAGCTGTGGGAGACAAATCAAGGGAGCTCATCAATTACATTGGGCACATCGTACGAGACACTTGTCCTTTGAAAGAGAAGGACTAGACTAAAATTTGGGAATAATGTGGAGAATAGATCTTGATGCAAGTGAAGGTAACAACTAGCATAATTGTTTTTCGTACACATATCCATATACACTTATCTAATTTAACATATTTGAATTTATTATTGTAGGAAAAATTTGAAGTTGGTGAAAGTATGCAATGGCGATTTGATGCATTCATCAATGCCACTTCACAACAGTTATACAAAAATTGGAGGAGTTGCTTGCACGTCTTGTACTCCAAGTACAACACAGATGACGAGAGATTATCACATCCACCTCCCATAGTCAATGATGATGAATAAAAGCACTTGGTCAGTTTTTTTGGCTAAGATGATTTTAAGGAATTATGTAATACCATATTTAAAGAGCGATATAATATGAATTGTGCAACACAACTAAATATGAAATGAAATACAGGGTAAAAGTACAAAAAATATACAAAATAGGGCCAAGCAGACAACAAAACATACATGTGGTTCTCGTTCATTTGCAGAAGTTGAAGAATTAATGGTAAAACTTTAGAATAACTTATTCTCATATATAACATTATATGAATATTTTATTTATCATTGGGTGGTAATTATGTTTGATCGTAGAGAAATTATGAAATTGGAAAGAAGGCGCCAATTGACCAGATATGGGAGCTGCAACATACTCGTAACAATAAAGAAGGGGAAGTTATATGGTCAAATGCAAAGTCTCAGGAAGTTCATGTATATTTAAATTTTATTAATTTCTACAAATTGTAATTTATAATATCATGCTTATAATATCATATTATACAATATATTTTCAGTGACAACTTTTGGACTTTCAGTGATGACTATAGTCGCCATTGAATCCCTATTTTGTTGTAGTGATTTATCATTGGGTGGTAATTACGTTTGATCATAGAGAAATCCTGAAACTGAAAAGAAGGCTCCAATTGACCAGATATGGAAGCTACAACATACTCGTAAGAATAAAGAAGGTGAAGTTATATGGTCAGATGCAATGTTCCAAGAAGTTCATGTATATTTAAATTTTATTAATTTCTACAAATTGTAATTTATATTTCTTCTTGTTATTCTAAATATTTAGTTGTTTTAAACATAGGCCCAATTGAAAGAGATCATAGCCAAGAAATCTGAAGAAGACACTCCTGGTCTGAGTAATGAGCAAATGTTGTCCCAAGTTCTTGGTCAATGAACGGGTTACTTTTGCGGTAAAGGATATGGGGTTAAACCTCCCACTAAGAGAGCTGCTACCAAAATCACTCCCCAACAACTTGAAGAGCAAGAGAAGAAAATACGTAAAAAGTTACTACAGAGCTACGTGAGGAAATGAGATTACTTTATCATGATATCTGGTAAGAGAGTCAAATTGAATCTTGTCTCTATACCTTCAAATTTAATGTTGGAAGCTTAAAATGTCATATTGAGTTCATGATTTGTCACAACAGGGAGACTAAAAAAAACCAACACTTTTATTCTTGCATTGTTAAAACAAGAATATGCTATGAGTGTTAGATTACTATTTTTATTTTGTAGCATGAATCCACTAAGGGAATATGAGTTTATTCTTGTTTTTATGGACTGGCTGTATGATTCTAATCACACCATTAGAAAACTCCACTTCCTTTTTCGTTGTTTTTTTTTGGTCGACTCATGTTGAGCCTTGTAATATTGTTCTTGATAACTGGATATTTCTCTTGATGACTAGTTTCTGAGATATAGTATATCATAATAAATTGAGATGAACTGGTTTTTATAATCTTAGTGTTGATGGCTGGTTTTTGATGACTGAACATTGCTCTTGATGATTGGTTTTTGAGATGTACAGGAGGTTCAAAAACCTTAACATACCATCTATTTTTAGTTCCTTAACCTCCTCACACAGGTGCAATTATTAGTTACAAAATAGGTTTGTCTTTAGAAGTAGCTATTAGTTTATCATGATATCTGGTAAGAGATTCAAATTGAATCTTGTCTCTGTACCTTCAAATTTATTGTTGGAAGATTAAAATTTCATATTGAGTTCATGATTTGTCACAACAGGGAGACTATAAAAACACCCACACTTTTATTCTTGCATTGTTAAAACAAGAATATGGTATGAGTGTCATATTACTATTTGTATTTTGTAGCATGAATCCATTAAGGGAATATGAGTTTATTCTTTTTTTTATGGATTGGTTGTATGATTCTAATCACACAATTAGAAAACTCCACTTCCTTTTTCGTTGTTTTTTTTGGGTGAACTCATGTTAAGCCTTGTAATATTGCACTTGATAACTAGATATTGCTCTTGATAACTAGTTTCTGAGATGTACTATAAATTCTATCATAATAAATTGAGATGAGCTGGGTTTTATAATCTTACTATTGATGGCTGATTTTTTATGACTAAATATTGCTCTTGATGACTGGAAATTGCTCTTGATGACTGGTTTCTGAGATGTACAGGAGGTTCAAAAATCTTAACATACCATCTATTTTTAGATCCATAACCTCCTCACACAGGTGCAATTATTAATTACTAAATAGGTTTGTCTTTAGAAGTAGCTATTAGTTTATCATGATATCTGGTAAGAGATTCAAATTGAATCTTGTCTCTACACCTTCAAATTTAATGTTGGAAGCTTAAAAGGTCATATTGAGTTCATGATTTGTCACAATTGGGAGACTATAAAAACACCCACACTTTTATTATTGCATTGTTAAAACAAGAATATGGTATGAGTGTCATATTACTATTTGTATTTTGTAGCATGAATCCATTAAGGGAATATGAGTTTATTCTTTTTTTTATGGATTGGTTGTATGATTCTAATCACACAATTAGAAAACTCCACTTCCTTTTTCGTTGTTTTTTTTGGGTGAACTCATGTTAAGCCTTGTAATATTGCACTTGATAACTAGATATTGCTCTTGATAACTAGTTTCTGAGATGTACTATAAATTCTATCATAATAAATTGAGATGAGCTGGGTTTTATAATCTTACTATTGATGGCTGATTTTTTATGACTAAATATTGCTCTTGATGACTGGAAATTGCTCTTGATGACTGGTTTCTGAGATGTACAGGAGGTTCAAAAATCTTAACATACCATCTATTTTTAGATCCATAACCTCCTCACACAGGTGCAATTATTAATTACTAAATAGGTTTGTCTTTAGAAGTAGCTATTAGTTTATCATGATATCTGGTAAGAGATTCAAATTGAATCTTGTCTCTACACCTTCAAATTTAATGTTGGAAGCTTAAAAGGTCATATTGAGTTCATGATTTGTCACAATTGGGAGACTATAAAAACACCCACACTTTTATTATTGCATTGTTAAAACAAGAATATGGTATGAGTGTCATATTACTATTTGTATTATGTAGCATGAATCCACTAAGGGAATATGAGTTTATTCTTTTTTTATGGACTGGCTGTATGATTCTAATCACACCATTAGAAAACTCCACTTCTTTTTTTGTTGTATTTTTTTGGGTGGACTCATGTTGAGCCTTGTAATATTGCTTTTGAAAACTGGATATTGCTCTTGATGACTAGTTTCTGAGATGTACTATAAATTATATCATAATAAATTGAGATGAGCTGGGTTTTATAATCTTACTATTGATGACTGGTTTTTTATGACTGAATATTGCTCTTGATGACTAGTTTCTAAGATGTACTATAAATTCTATCATAATAAATTGAGATGAACTGTGTTTTATAATCTTAGTGTTGATGGCTGGTTTTTTATGAATGAACATTGCTCTTGATAACTGGTTTATAAGATGTACAGGAGGTTCAAAAACCTTAACATACCATTTATTTTTAACTCCTTAACCTCCTTACACAGGTGCAATTATTAGTTGTTAAATAGGTTTGTTTAGAAGTAGATATTACTTTATCATGATATTTGATAAGAGATTCAAATTGAATCTTGTCTCTGTACCTTCTAATTGAATGTTGGAAGCTTAAAATGTCATATTGAGTTCATGATTTGTCACAATAGGGAGACTATAAAAACACCCACACTTTTATTCTTGCATTGTTAAAACAAGAATATGGTATGAGTGTCAGATTACTATTTGTATTTTGTAGCTTGAATCCACTAAGGGAATATGAGTTTATTCTTTTTTTTATGGAATGGCTGTATGATTCTAATCACACCATTAGAAAACTTCACTTCCTTTTTCATTGTTTTTTTTTGTGGACTCATGAATATGAGTTTATTGCTCTTGATGACTGGTTTTTGAGATGTACTATAAACTCTATCATAATAAATTGAGATGAGCTGGGTTTTATAATGTTACTGTTGATGAATGGTTTTTTATGACTTAATATTGCTCTTGATGACTGGTTTCTGAGATGTACTATAAATTCTATCATAATAAATTGAGATGAACTGGGTTTCATAATCTTAGTGTTGATGGCTGGTTATTGATGACTGAACATTGCTTTTGATGACTGGTTTCTGAGATGTACAGGAGGTTCAAAAATCTTAACATAGCATTTATTTTTAGCTCCTTAACCTCCTCACACAGGTGCAATTATTAGTTACAAAATAGGTTTGTCTTTAGAAGTAGATATTAGTTTATCATGATATTTGGTAAGAGATTCAAATTGAAGCTTGCCTCTGTATCTTCAAATTTAATGTTGGAAACTTAAAATGTCATATTGAGTTCATGATTTGTCACAATAGGGAGACTATAAAAACACCCACACTTTTATTCTTGCATTGTTAAAACAAGAATATGGTATGAATGTTAGATTACTATTTGTATTTTGTAGCATGAATCCACTAAGGGAATATGAGGTTATTCTTTTTTTTTTTTAATGGACTGGCTGTATGATTCTAATCACACCATTAGAAAACTCCACTTCTTTTTTCGTTGTTTTTTTTGGTTGGACTCATGTTGAACCTTGTAATATTTCTTTTCCATGAAATGTATTGGCTCAAGGACTTAGACAAAATGCATAGACTCCTAAAGGAATGAAAAATCACAGGTACTGTGTTTCTCTAATTCAAGGACCTAGACAAAACGCATGGTTCTTAATTGTTAATTTGGTTTTTTTAAGAAATGCATTGTAATAGTTTGTGTTAGCAACTGTGATTGATTAATTAAAAACTATTGTGTTTATCTAATTCAAGGACCTAGTCATACTATTTTGTCCATTTCTTCATGATTACATCTCTAATCTCCAAAATTTCATAAGCAATCCATGATATAATGGAGAACTTGCTGGATATGTATAGTGTGTTGCCAACTACAATACCTTGTGCCATATAAGGGTGAGAAATTTTTTTGTTAAATGTCATATTTGATATTAATTTTGTTTAACTTGGTAATATTTAATATTTTCATGATTTTCTTCATATTACAGGTATTTATTTCTTTTTTACATTAAACTTGTCAGGTTATATATTAATTTATTACTGTGTTTTGAATAGGGAAAAATTCCCCTGGGCCCTATGGGTATTGCTGCACCAAATTCTACAAATAATGCAATACCAACATCTCCCAAAGAGCCATCAAATTAATTATTTTTAATTTTTTGATATTTTATTATGTATAACATTTTCTATTAACAAGCATGTTATATCACTCTCAACAGTCATGTATTGTGTTTGAAATTATATATAGAATTTTATTATTCTCGTTGGTCTTAACTTTTATTTATATAGCAGTGAATTATTTAAATGGCAAATGAAAATATTCAAATATATATATATATATATATATATTGGATTCAGTGGTGACCAAAGTCGCGACTAAATACAGTAACAAGTTTCAGTGACGACCTAAGTCGTCACTGATTATACAATATGAAACATTCTGTGACAACTTAAGTCGTCACTAAACATATTTTCAGTGGCGACTAAAAGAAGTTGCCACTAAAAAGGTCAGAACTTACGATGAATATTTTCTCTTTATAATCCATTTTCAGTGACGACCTCTCATAGTCGTCACTAAAAAATGTATTTAGTGACGACTAAGGTCGTCATTGAAAATGGTCTTTTAGTGACGACAATAGGACGTCACCCCTGAATATTAAGTTTCAGTGGCAACTTCGAATAGTCGTCACTGAAATGGCTTTTTTAGTGACGAATATTCGTTTTTAACAACGAAACTTCATGTATTTAGTGGTGATATAGTCGCCATTGAAAGTTAGTTTTTGTGGTGACGTCTTTAAGTCGTCACTGAAAGATTTAGCGACGGGTTTTATCGCGACTAGTGGGTGATGACCAAAAGTCATCACTGAATGTTTTCAGTGACGACTTTTGGACTTTTAGTGACGACTATAGTCGCCACTGAATCTCTATTTTGTTGTAGTGATTTTTTTAAAAATTAATCCAATTTATTTAAATTATAATTAATTAAAAAGAACTTATAATATATATATAATTTTTTTAATGTTTATAACAAAATTTATAAAATTTTATATATTGAATTTTTAATTAGCGTTATATATAAGATTATAAATTATGAAAATATGTATAACGATAGGTTAATTTGTTTTGGTTTTATTTTAAACCAAAAATCTTGATTTTCATTTTAAAAAACAGAAGAAAAATCAAACTGATTCAAATCGATTTTGGTCAATTTTTTTAATAGTTTAATTTAATTTAATTTAATTTAACCACTTCGGATGAGTTTGGTACAGCTATAATCCATTCAATCTCATCTCAACCCACCTTATTCTTTTAAAACTCCCAAACAAATCGTTTTTGTGGTAGTGGTAGCAGGTATATTGATCGTCCCTTTCCCTCTTAACTGGCTATTTCTGCATAGATGTAAAGAAGTTTGAAGTACATATAATCTATTTTTTTTAAAAAAAGCTTAATATGTGTACATATTAGATAATTTTTCTAAGAAAATTCACTTTTTAGTTTTCACACTGACCGTTATCGTTCTTTATTATTTTAATGTATCAATTTTTTGTTATAGAGTAAATATATGGCTCACCGTCAGTAGACAATTTTTTATCTACTAATAGTGTTCAGATTATAACATGTAGTAAAAATAATTTTAAAAGATTATTTTTGTCACATGTCACAATTTAGATATTGTTGGTGAACAAAAAATTATCCATACTTTTATCCAAGCTCGCATCAGTGTCAATATCATCATTTTTTATGTTAAAACTTGATTTGTTTTATGGGTTACTAAATTTACAAGTACATTTGCTGCAAACTCAGCAACTACAAAATTTTTATCCTCCAATTAGGGAGGATAACATAATCAAAATGATCTATAATCAGCACTAATTTTGCAACCCCAACTTCTTAACTTCCAACGGACTTGGGCATCAGTCTCTGCTTCTTGCTGAAACATCTTCACCAATCTTGCAACTCCAACTTCCCAACTTTAACTGGTTCCTTAGGTATGAGATTTTTCAGCCAAGGTAAACTAGGCGAACTACAATCAACACTAATCCTAAAATGAACAAGACTGCAGTGAAGACACCAAATGCATATGGTGTATTTGCTGCCTTAGGTATTCCAACAACCTTGATCCCAAATAGCCCAACAATGATGGGAAGGACAAGGTCGCAGCCATTGAATATGGATATGTTATGGGTGAATTGAAGACTTTGATATTCATAAGTTGCAATGGTCATATTAACTTCCAAGAGAGGAAAATAAAATCATCTGGCTTGGCTACAGTTTGAAAATAGCAAAGAATACTAAAATTCTAGTTCACGGGAGCTGATACGTGCAACTATGCACGATCATTGCTCTACATGGCATCTTGAATGGTATACAAGCGACCACAAACCGCTTCTTGCTCTTCAATCATTTTTTGTTTTCCCTTTTTCATGCCCTCTAACAAATTCCTTGCTGCACAACCTCTCATGTTAGAGATGCTCAAAAACAATCTCCTCTCTTTCATGGAAAGACCACTTCACTATGATAAACTGCAGTAAAAACACAGTAGTAAGGATGATTCCCCATGCAATGGACTTGGCTAGCATCAATTTATTATCAAACGAACAAATAGGGGCTTGTCCCAGAAAGGCTCAAATAGACATTGATACGGCAATCTTTGATAATATTGCACACGAGGGGATTAATTTCTGGGTTCTAGTCCTAAATGTACATTATAAGCAGTTGACAGAAAACAAGACATGTACAAATGAAAGACATTCTATGTTTGTATTTTGTGAACTCTTTTACATTAATGGAATGATCAACCTGTTAACTGATGTCCAACCATTTGAAATTCCTACACCTTTTTTTCTATAAATGATCATAAATTTGTACTCTAATCTCTAAAGAAAAAGTTAGAAGGGTTACTCCAATTTCTTTGTCCATCCTGTAAACTACTTAATATAAACCATTTGACATTTAAACAACTATAGCTACATACCTCCAATATGTAAAGTGGCTAATTATTTACCATCAACACAGAAAAGAAAAAGAATAATGTGACCAAGTTTTCACTAACTAAAACAATTGTCACCAGTACTAGCGTCCTTTTAAGTTTATAGTGAAATTTAATTTAATCTTTGAAGTTTTTCTTATTCGAATATATATCTAATATTTCATAAACATCATTTTGAGTCATTAGAATTAATTCCACAAAAAAAATTGATAAAAAATATTAATTTAAACACACGTAATATTTAAGATTGACTTAACCAAAATGAGAGGATTCAATGGTGGCCTATGACTATCACCATTGAATCCTCTCATTTTGACAATATATACTGCCCTTAGTGACTTTCAATGACGGCATTTATAAGTTGTTATTAAATGTTCACTTACAGTGGTGACATAAATATACAACACTTATGGTGGCAATAGTCGCCATTACAAGTCTTATTTTTTGTTGTGTTTGTAATTTGAGATTTAAAGTTTAAAAAGTTGATGTTCGCAGCTGGAAGTTCGAGATTTTGAAATTTAAAATTTGAGATTTGTGATTTAAAATTTGGTGTTTGTGGTTTACAATTAAGAGTTTAAAGTTTAAAGCTATATATAAGAGTGGTAAGGTAAGAAGGTAAGAAGGTAAAAATGTGAAATGTCTTTGAACTTCATAAAAAACATTCTCATCTTATGGGAATCTTCCATTATCACCTAACCCTATAGGAATGTTTCATAAGAATGTATAGCAAGATATTCCCATGAAATATTTTTGGGAATGTTATATTTCCATATAGGTTTTTTAAAAAAAAACTTGAACCAAACATGAGAATATATCATTCCATGAAACATTCTTGGAAATCTTGTTTTTATTCCGCAAATCAAACACTCTTGATTCTTCAAGATGTCAAGCTAAGCCATGAGGTAACAAGTTAAAGGAAAACTTTAATGTAAATGTCATGACCCCAATTTAGGATACATGACTAGCACGGCATAAGGGATTAGTCCTTAAACCGTTAGCCACAAAATAGACAAATAGACATTAGCACATAATATCACTTCACACCATATCAAAAATGAACATTATATTTATATATATAATCATCTTCTAACAAATTCATGCCATACAATCCTTGTATATAGATAGCCTTAACCAACATGCATAGAGTACACAACAGAAGCAGGATCCTCCTCGTGATCATCGGAGTACAGTCTAAATTACAAAAATAGATAAGATTACAAAAAAAAAACATTAAGTAGCCCTAGGAACAATTGAGTTTATCACTGAAACTGCTACCCCATTCAAGTTTGAATGAAAGCGGGTTGGACTATTTAGTGCTATCTGAAAACATAAAAATAAGGGAGTGAGATTACACAACTCAGTGAGTAAATATAGCCTACTATAACTAAAACAGAACAAACCATACACACGAGATTTTCATAAATAAGAAGTATACAAGGATATAATATTATCTAAATCAATGTATATAACAACAAATTTAAATTTAAATTGACTAAATTTGGTTAAGAGAAGTTCTGAAATCTTAAAATTTAATATAATAAACAATAATTTCAAAGTCAGATAAGAAAATAGGAAAATAACTCTTTGTAAAAAAAATGTTTAGAAGAAGATTCAAAGTAGAACCATTATTATAATTTTTTTAATACCCAAGCACAAAAAATAATAGGGGCAAATGACCACATACATGTCTTATCCTAAACACATAGTAATGAGATGGGTAAATCACCACATTCTCATCATTCATATCATAAAGTTGGGAGCAACTCCCCTTAACTCCTTAACATTTTCCTATGATGACTGTCCTAAGCACACATCAATAAGACGGGTAAATCACTACATTTTCATTATAGGTAACCAGGCCACATGCCATTGGCTATTGAGGAATTTCTCTTAACTATAGCCTTTTCACTTATCAATCCACAATTAACATCCATCTTTTTTCATAAGCTAAATTCTTATCTAGTTGAATTTTCTGAGGTTAGATAACATGAGAAAGATCTGGTAAGTATTTTCTCAACATTGATACATGAAAAATTGGATGAACATCACTCAGTTCTAGTGGTAAAGCTATGTGATATGCTATAGCACTTATCTTATCCAAGATTTCAAAAGAACTTATATATCGAGGACTCAACTTTTTTTTCTTTCTAAATCTTATCACTCCTTTCATGAGTGAGATTTTCAAGAATACTTGTTCACCCTCTGAAAATTCGAACTTCATCCGCTTGTTGTCAACATATGCTTTCTATCTACTTTGAGCTACTTGTAGCATTTCTTTAATCAATTTCACCTTGTTGAAAGTTTCCTGCACAAGATTTGGCCTTAGGAGTTTATCCTTTCCCACTTCAAACCATCCAATAGGGGACTTGCACCGCCTACCATACAAAGCTTCGAATGAGGCCATCTGTATGCTAGTTTGGTAACTATTATTATAGGTAAATTATGCCAAAGGTAAATACCTATCCCAACTTCTACCAAAATAAAATATGCCAGCTTGGAGTATATCTTCTAAAATATAAACTGTACGCTCTGACTGACCATCTATTTGGGAATGAAAAGCTGTGCTCAAATCTAATTTTGTTCTTAATGCCTCTTGGAAAGCTCTCCAAAATCATACTGTGAACTGTAGCCCTCGATCGAATATAATAGATATAGGAACTCCGTGTACCTTAAATATTTCATTTAGGTAAAGTCTAGCATACTGGGTTACATTATAGGTGGTTTTCACGGGCAAAAAGTGCACTGATTTTGTCATTCTATCTATTATCACTTATATAGAATAGCATCCCTTCAAGGTTCTTAGTAACTCTGTGATGAAATCTATGGTTATTCTCTCCCACTTCCATTTTGGTATCTCTATTCATTTTTGTAACCCTGCCAGTTGTTGGTGTTTACCTTTCACTTGCTACCATGTCAAACAATGGAAAACAAACTCAGCTATGTCCCTCTTTATACCATCCCACTAGTACAATTCCTTCATATATTGATACATCTTTGTCGTCCCTGGGTGTATGATATAGGAGGAGTGATGTGCCTCCTTTAAAACCTGTTTTCTCATATCATTTACATTTGGGACACAACCATCTACCATATTTTAATACCCCTTCAGTCTCCACTGAGAATTCAAAATCTTGGTTATCCTTCACCTCATCCTTGATCTTGAGTAAGTTGGCATCTCTGTCTTGGTTGACTTTGATTTGCTCAACTAGGGAAGATTGAAACTCCACATAAGTCACAAATATCACTCGTTCCTTTACTTCAAACCTTATCCCTTCACTTTCTAACTTATGGATTTCTTCCAATAATGGCCATTGCACTTCTGTTATATGGGCTAACCTTCCCATGAATTTTCTATTTAGGGCATCAGTTACTACATTTTCTTTTCTTGGATGATAAAAATTTGTACAATCATAATCCTTCAGAGAAAATACTACAGCTGCCATCTCCAAGTCGTGGGTGGGATAATTTTGTTCATGTCTCTTCAACTACCTAGATACATAAGCAACTACTCTTCAATTCTGCTCAACATATAGCCTAAGCCCACTATAGATGCCTCTTAGTATACTGCATAGCCTCCAGTAGCAGAGGGAGTAGTAAGCACTGGGGTTATGGTTAAACACCTCTTTAGTTCCTGTAAACTCTTTTCATAAATATCAGATCATTCAAACTTTATTATCTTTCTAGTCAACTTGGTCAAGGGAGCTACAATTTTGACAAAATCTTTGACAAATCACCTATAATATCCTACTAATCCTAAAAAATTATGTATCTCAGTCACATGTATAGGTCGGGGCCATTGTTGCATTGTTTCCACCTTTTTGGAGTCTACTTGAATGCCATTCTTAGTTATTATGTGTCTTAAGAATGTAACACTATCAAACCAAAATTCACATTTAGAGAATTTAGCATACAACTATTGCTCCCTCAAAGTATGTAAAACTACCTTTAAGTGCTGCTCATGCTCCTCTAAACTCTTCAAGTACACTAGGATGTTATTTATAAATACGATGACAAACTTATCTAAACAAGGTTTAAACACCTTATTCATCAAGTCCATAAATGTTACAGGTGCATTGGTTAACCCAAATGACATATCTAAGAACTTATAGTGGCCATATCGGGTCCTAAAATTTGTCTTTGGAATGTCCTCATTCCTTATCCTCAACTGATGATATTCTAATCTTAAATCAATTTTTAAAAAGTATTGGGCTACTTGTAACTAATCAAACAGATCATCTATCCTAAGTAGAGGATAGTTGTTTCGTATTGTCACCTTATTCAGCTGCCTATAGTCAATACATAAGTGTAAGGATCTATCATTCTTCTTCACAAAGAAAACTAGAGCACCCCAAGGAGATGTGCTTAGTCAAATAAAGTTCTTATATATAAATCTTGAAACTACTCCTTTAACTCCTTAAATTTTGCAGATGTCATTCTATAAGGAGGTATAGATACTGGATGTGCTTTAGAAAAAAGGTCAATACTAAATTTAATTTCTCGTTCTGGTGGTAATCCTGACAATTCTTCTAGAAACACATCTAAAAATTTTCTGACTACTGGAACTTGATTGATACTAGAAACACATCTAAAAATTTTTTGACTACTGAAACTTGATTAATACTGGTAAACTGCTCACTCATATCTTTGACATATGCCAACTATCCTTGGCACCCCTTTTCCTTAACAACTTTTGAGCTCCTAAAACTGAAATCAAGTTGTTTGGTGCTTCACTATGGTGACACTGAAACTGGAATGAAGATTTACCAGGGACATTAAAATTTATCACTTTAAGGTGGCAATCCAAAGTGGCATAGCATGATGTTAGCCAATCCATTCTTAGGATTACATCAAAGTCTAACATATCTAGCATGATTAAATCAATGAAGGTCTCTTTGCCTAAAATAGAAACTTTACAAGATTTATATACCTTCTTAACCAACAAACATTCACCCACAAGGGTGGCAACCATTAATGGAGAACTTAACCTAACTAGACTCTCACTTATCCGTTTAGCAAAATATGGGGACATATATGAATGAGTGGATCCAGGGTCAAACAATAAATCAACTTGTTGTAAGCAAACTAAGAGAATACCTATCATTACAGCATTAAAAGCTTAGCCATCCTGTTTAGTCAAAGCAAAAACTATAGGTTGACCTCTGCCTGTTTGACTTTGTCCTCTGCTTTTTGCTCCCCTATCAACACCACTGCTACTTGTTTGGCCAGGTACCAATCTAACTTGCTGAGCGGCCACTGGTGTAGATGGCAAAGCTGCTTGAATCGTTCCCTGACTAGATCCTTGCCTTAGTGGGCAGTCTCTGATCATATATCCCATCTGTCCATAAAAATAACAAGGACTACTTCTATAACATAGTCCTGTATGCATCTTGCCACAGGTAGGACATTGGGGTCCGACTAATGAAGCTGCTCCAGATTTAGGCTGATTACTTGGCATAATATTTCTCTGACTTACTTTTCTTTTACTACTACTAGCTCCTACCTGACCAGAAGCCCCAGCTTCAATCTGTAAAAATGATGTATGTACTTGCATCCTAGAGTCTTTTGCCTTATAGCTAGTCCCACTCTTAAAACTTCCACTGCGGTCTCTCTTTTACTTCTTATGTACTTCAATTTTAGCTAATTCCCGGGTCTCAATCAATCTGGCACAATCTACAGCTGCAACATACTCAGGAAATTGGTTAATCTGTGGAGGTATTGATCTGAACAACGGAAGATCTAATCCAGTGAGAAATCTCTTTATCTTATCCCTTTCTGTAGGAATCAAGTGCGGAGCATATCTGGATAACTGTGTAAATCGGACATCATACTCTGTTACTGTCATTCTTGGAACTTGTTTTAACTCTTCAAATTCCCTAGCACGAGCATCTCTTACACTTTCTGGCATAAATCGTCTCATAAAAGCTTCTTTAAACTCATTCCATCCCATAGAAGGGGCTAAGACTACTTTACTTCGATTTAAAGCATCAAACCATATCCTCGCTATATCTGACAATTGAAATGAAGCCAATTCCACTGATCTAGTATCTGAACAACCCAGTGCTCTGCAAATCCTCTCAATTGCATCCACAAACTGCTCCAGGTCTTCACTAGCAAATGTCCCAAAAAAAGTAGGGAGTTTTAACTTCATAAATTCTAACAAACTAACTGGCACACCACCTTTTCTATCTTCTTGTTCAGCTACTCTGATTTGCTCCTGAGTGGCAACTACTAGTTCTAGTTGCTGAGGTCCCCTTTTACTTTGTTCTACTGACAAATCAGCTAAATTCTCAATTGCTCTCTGCATCCCTTGCATGGTAACAATCATTTCAGCCATAGTTGGTTCTTGGGGATGTGGAGGAGATGTCCTCACTTCACTAACTTCACCCTTATTCTCATTTTGCTCGTCTTGCTTGGGTATTTTCGAAACCTGGATGTACTGGTCCCTTCTCCTAGTTTTAGAACTAGGTATGCCTCTACCATGACCACTAGTAATTGGATTCGCTGATTGAGTAGATTCTTCTATCACCTGTTCTTTACCCGAAGCTCCTCTAATTGTGCCTCGCCTTCTAGGTGGCATCTTCACACTATAAAAGATAAACACAAATGTAAAGCATTTAATTGTGCCTATACTATAACATGTTTAGAAAGAAGAAATTTAAATAGAAAGAAAACAACACCATACAAAATTCTATAACAACCATACAAAATTGTATAACAACACGTATAAATATGTCTAACTTATACCCATACTTAGAGTCCTACCAAAGAATCCTCTGTTCCGATGAATCACAAAACAATCAGGCTCTGATATCACTCTGTCATGACCCTAATTTGGGATATATGAATGGCACGGTATAAAGGGTTGGCCCTTAAACCGTAAGCCACAAAATAGACATATAAATACTAGCACATAATATCACTTCACACCATATTAGAAATGAACATTACATTTATATACATAATCATCTTCTCACAAATTCACAGTCCTTGTATATAGATAGCCTTAACCAACATATATAGAGTATACAACAGAAGTAAGATCCTGCCCGTAATCACCGGAGCACAGTCTAGATTACAAAAATAGATAAAATTACAAAAAAACATTAAGGAGCCATAGGAACAATTGGGCTCACCGTTGAAACTGCTGTCCTATTTAAGTTTGGATAAATGCGGGTTGGACTCTTTAGTGCTATCTGAAAACAAAGAAATAATGGGGCGAATTTACACAATTCAGTGAGCAAATATATCCTACTATAACTAAAACATAATAGACCATACGTACGAATTTTTCATAACTAAAAAGTATGCAAAAATATAACATTATCTAAATCAATGTATATAACAACAAACTAAAACTTTAAAGTGGCTAAATTTGGTTAGGAGAAATTCTAAAATCTTGAGATTTAATATAATAAACAATAATTTCAAAGTCGGATAATAGGAAAATAAATCTTTATAGAAAAAAATGTTTAAAGGAGGACTAAAAGAAAAAATATTATTATAATATTTCTTATACCCAAGCACAAAGTTTGGCAGGAGCAAATCACAACATATATGTCTTATCCCAAGCACATAGCAACAGGACAGATAAATCACTACATTTTCCTTGTTCATATAATAAGGTTAGGTGGAGCTCCCCTTAATTTCTTAACATTTTCATATGATGATTGTTCCACGCACAAAGTAATAGGATAGGTAAATCACCACATTCTCATAATAGGTAACCAGGCCAAATGTCATTGGCTACTGAAAGATACATACCTTAACTCCATACTTATTCACAATCAAATTCTCATGTGTCCTTTTGTACAAAGGGCTAGTAACTCCCTTATTAGTTAAGGTTACATGGTGTACCAAGGTTAGCTATCTCTGCCACTAACTAACAGTGTTTCTGTCAATGATTCCTCCAGAACAAATAAATTTTATAAACAAAAAGTGTACACTGAAAAGAAAAGTGGAAAACATAAGGCTAAGATACTTTGTAAGACAAAACATATCCCTCTATTCCAAGACATTCTTCAAAGATAGTTCCAGCATAGAAATTCATTCCCCAAAATTAGAAATACAACATTTTCATTCTAGTTTAGACAAACCATAATATTCAGTATAAATGACACATTCCAAACTCATACAAATTCAATTTCACCATATCCATAAAACAGTGAGGTATTATTTATAACATAAATAATATGAAACAATTTAAGAGAGGATACAATTACAAGATTCAATAAAGTGTAACATAACATTCCATTTTCATCATAACTCAAGAGGGACTTATTAGAGGCTTATTCTGCATGTCTTATAATTTCTAAGAACATAAATCAATATAAACAATAAGTATGCTAGGAGAGAATTAAGTTTCTGTAAAACTAAGAGAAAAAATGAAAATCATTCTTAAAAGATCTAGTAATACATAAATCAAGAAAAAAAAATGAAATCCAATTTATGCTATACGCAATTAAATACTTGCTTTAAAATGCATTGGTACAAGGGAGATTTGAAAATGTGTTATAGTAAACTATAATCACTCACACTCAAAGGTCTAAGAGGAATAAACTTCGCTCTTTGCTTTTGTTATCCGAAGTATTAGTCAACTTTCAAACTTGGTTCCATAAAGCTTCACAGCCTGTAATTCAACATTTAAGATGATCAACATTTTTACGCATCAAAATTACTATCTTAGGAGCTCATTGCACATAATCCCAAACCATGAGTCCTTAATCTATCTAGGACGAATTTCTAAAATATATATTAGTTCAAATTTTTATGGAAAAACATATTTATCAATTTAGCTTCACCAACTTCATGATTTAAGAATTAATTCCACCATCTCTAATTTACACATAAACCTTCCAACTTCAAGCTTCCTATGGACAAGCTTCTTAAATAACTATTCCAAAACTTCTTCGATTATTTGAACCTTCAAATCATGCCCTATAACTTAGAATATCCTAAATCAAAATTCTTGGATTCATTGAAGCCAAAATTCATGATCTAAGTATCCAAATAATGTTATGTGCTTGTAAAAATTGGCATAGAGATAGCACAATATGTCCTTTAACATGATTTTATGCCCAAAGAATTCAAAAACCAACAAAAGAACCAAAAATTTCAAGCTTTTACCTCTGTGCTACAGTACTTTTACGCATCTGTTTTTTTTTTTAAATTTTCTGGCAGCTCTTTAGGTCACATTCTAGGCTGATTTGAGAGAGAACTTGTTGCTTCCTATAGGTTGATTAAGTGGACAAATTTTCATGAGAAGATGAGCTCTCATATGGGAGAAGGAAGAAACCCTTTAGGGGAGGAAGAAGTGGATTTTTTTTTCTTCCCTAATGCTGCTGTTCCTGTGGGAAGGAGGAAAAAAAATAAACAAGGGGCAATCTAGTCATTTCTTAGATAAGAGGGGGTAGTTTAGTAATTTTGTAGATAATAAAAAAGAAAAAAAATAGAATACTACAATAAATGAATTTGATGAGAGATTATTGGTAGTCATTCAATCAAATCTCTAGTTCATTTAATCCAAGTATCCGTCATTTAGTCCCCCGCGGCACTCATGCATGATTGCTAGATGACATACGCATTCATTGGTAAATAACTTAGTACTGCACTGTATTAAAACCTTGTAGCATTGTATGTTAATTGATTAAATTTCTCCATATAATATGCTTCTTAAACATTGACCTTTTGCTGCAGTTCTTCCCACAACAACTGAATATGACACTTTGAATCATATCATTGAAGAAAAGAATTCCTTAGCAGCTTAACATAAAAGCCTATATGAAGAAGAGATCTCACGACGATCATAAAGTTTGGCAAAAGGTGTGATACTGGGATGATGAGGAACTTCCTAATTAATGAGGTTAGTGAGTTTCTTCTACATTCAATTTTTTCCATGTCAAAAATAGTTGTTTAACAGTTGGTTAACCATATTCTAAGTCATTGAAACATTACTTACCACGCCTTGCTTTTATGATTTCTTTCTTGTGTCTCATTTTACTCTGGAATCTCATATTCTGTGAACTTCGATAGAGCTTAGCTTTGAGTTCAATAACTATCAGGTGCCAATTCTTCACAATTGATGTTCTAAAGTCTAACAAATATGTGAAGACCAAGGTCTGGGATAATCACATGCCTTATATCCTCATTTATCATCAGATTTTTTTTATAAACCTCAAGCCTTCACAATGCAAAAATAAATAAAATTCATAACACCCAATTCTCACTCCGGCACCGTAAACTTGGGTTTCCTGTTCAGGGACACCCTCTTATTGCCTAAGGCTGCCTGTCAACTTCTACCTCCTGCATAAAACTCTATAATCCCATTCCTATGTAAGAAATTTTTATGGTATTATAGTTAAAGTGTCCTTGGACTTTGCCTGAAACTAAATTCCCTCCCCCAAACAATTTTAAGATAGCACTTCTCCACATTGGCCTGGTGCATTTAATAATTTACTCTTAGAGTGCTTTTTGAAAAGAATTGAACCCAAGTTGATAAGTACAGATGTTACCTTTTTTTACGAACTAAGTTAACCCCTCATATTTTGTGTGGTTATTTACCTTCATAAAAAACCTATATTACAGTTACCATGATGTCACACTCATGTCACAGCATCCTTTCTTTTGCTTGCATCTTTCCATTAGATATATAATCGCTGAATTCTGAGAAGCATGGAATTTGGAGCTAAGGTCCTTTCTACGACCATTGATTATTAAAGAGATCAAAAGATCTGCAGGACTTTCTTGAGACATGGCTATCAAGCTATGTTGAAAATTCAGAGGATGTTAGAAAACCAAAAACGACGTGGAAGTTGAAGATAAATAAGTTTCCATATTGTGTGGTGAAATAACACATCATCATTTTGCCCTTCTTTCAATAATTTGGTTAATAATTAATATATACAGTTGGGATTTGATCAAGATAAATGAACAAGATCTTCCTTGGTAAAGGATTACTTCACTCTCTCTCTCTCTCTCTCTCTCTCTCTCTCTATATATATATATATATATATATATATATATATATTCAAGTGTCCATATGCTGTAAACTTCGTGCTGACATGGAATTTTAACATGCTTGTTTTTGTACTTCACTATTCCCATAAACTTGATTAAAAATATTACTAATAGAAGTAAAAGTTCAAGATTTGCTTTCTTATTGAAAAAAGATACACAACTCTATACATAACTATACTTAAACTATTTAATGATACATGGGGTTCTATTGCATGAAAATATAAAGTTTGGTTTTAAATTGATTAAATTATATTTATCTTCCTTAAGGTTGAATTAAATTACACATGACTCCCCTTGTTATTTACAAAGACAAATTTACCCTTATAGAATTCACAAACTTTCCATATATTTCTCTCTTCCTCTCAGAAAAATTTATGAGTCCTAACCTTTTTTGGTTCTTGATTGCTTCTCGTTGAGAAATAGGATATTATTTTGTCTGCAGGGTGTTTATCATAAAATGCAGTACACTTTTTCTATATAAAGATGTTCTTGCCTTGCATGCTTTCCGATATTTGATTTATGTGTAATTGGCTTATTGTATTTTCCAATTATGTTAGGCTTCTAAACTATGAGCTTTGGTTATTTCACTTTTATTGCATAGCTATGATGAAAGAGGTACAGCTGTAGTGGTAGTAGTGGCTATAAAAATAATTGAGAAATGATAAATAGATGCTGTTGGAGATAACAAATCTACCTGTAAGGACACCAAGGGCAAAGGATCTTTTGAAATTTGAAAATCTAACAGCAGGGGGTTTCTGCAATATATCAATATGTCTATCTTCCAGCTTATCTCACGGACACTGTGTACAAAACAATCCCATAAAGGAAGGAGAATAGATCATATGTCCAATTAGATCCTATAAAAAATAACCAAGGCAAACAGCATATCCACCGAAAACATTCCCAGTATCATAAATTAGCCACTACTCATACTTACATGGATATATATATATATATATATATATATATATATATATATATATATATATATATATATATATATATATATATATATATATATATATATATGCATATCGGCATACAAAACCCATTCTAGCATACTCAATTTATCTAAAAAGTTACAATAGCAAATGATCTTTCCTGGGTTTTAAATTCAAATAAATTAGCAAACTCAGATCCACATCACAGACAAAACAGGGCAAGTGAAACCATAATCAAGCTAAGTGGGTGCAGTTGATTTAAAGAAGTGAGATCTGTGTGCGGATTCAATATTCGATACAATCCAGAAAATGGGTCAAACGAATTAGTCGAAAATCGTAAGAAACTATAAAAACCTGTGAATTGAAAGTCTAAAGAGGGTCCAAGGAATAAATTTTGATCTGGGATAGCTGCCCCAGCCACAGAGAGAGAGAGAGAGAGAGAGAGAGAGAGAGAGAGCTTACTGTGTATGCAGGCGTCACTGTCTACAAATTTGGCCGACGTCGTCGCCGAGGAAAGGACAAACACATCGAGTTTTTTAGTCAGGGCCTAGGGAGATTCATACATGATACGACACTAATGCGCAAAGTTAATAAAACTATTCGGCACTCCATTTTGCTGGCTTTTTTTTTTTTTTTTTTTTGTGGTACATTGAGCTTGACGAAGGGACTAAATTTAGTTGAGTGTGATTCTAAAATTATTTAAAATTTTTTGTAAAAAAAAAAAAAATTAATTAATATTTTTAAATTTAAAATAATTTTAATATAATATTGATGATATAAATATATAAAATTATACTAAAATTAACTCAAATTATATTGGTAACTGAATGATAAGTAGAGCATATTATTACAGTGGATATTTCGATTGGAATTTTAGCAATGTATAATATCTTGTTTACAATTTTGTCTCTATTATTAGATATAATTTTTAGCCTCCTCCCCCTCTCTCTATCTCTCAATTTTTTTCAACATCATTTTTATAGTTTTTTTTTTAAAATACGATGAATAAAAATAATATCAATTATAATGAACATGAAGAGAGAGAATAAAAAATTGATAAAAATATTATAAAAAAAATTTAAATAATGAATAAAACAAATCTGAATAACTTGGTGTTAGATATAAGGTGATATTACTTTTATTTACTTTTATATTTTTTAATTTAATTTTATATTTTTTTATAAAAATAATTTAAAACAAAAATATTTTGATAACTATATTTCTTAATATAATAATTTTTATCAAAATAAAATAATTTTTTAATATACATTTTATTTCATTTCAAAAAACTCTGTTTTTTTTTACTTTAATAACATAAACGTTTTAATAATATCGATGAAAAAAAAATTAATTCGTTGCTGTGATGTATAAAATAATGTATTATAATATTTGCACCAATATATTAGACATAAATTAATATAAAATAATAATATATTATCGCATATTCATTAGCGAGATAAATATAATGGTTATTACCAGTACTATTAAAATAAATTGTAATATATGAAGAAGCCTGATTATCTCTGTCATTTAAAATTAGACCCGATTAAATTTTTTAAAAAATTGATTTTTACATTTTATCACATTATTTTGCTAAAATATGCATGTATTATTATGTGTATATAATTTTTTTTATAAAAAAATTTATTTAAAAATATTTTTAAAAAAAATAAAAACAGGTCATTTTGTTTGTGGTCGATTGAGCTTGTTTAACATGATCCATTGACATACAAACCAAGAAACCATTTCTCTGTCTCTTTTTTTTTCTCTTTTTTGTTTTAATCTTTATATCATTGTAAATATTTTAATTTAATTCATCTGGGTCAAAAGAAAACAATGTTACAATTAATTCTCTTATTTACAATTTAATCATTTTTTATTAAAAACAAATACTAATATAGACACTAAACTACCATGTGACTTTTTTTAAAAAAAAATTGATATAAATGACAACTAACAACTTAAATCACATTTTAATTATTCATGTTTTAATTACTTGAATATTGTTCACGTTTTAATTTCGTTCTATTAAAAAATTGAAGGAAGTGTGAATAGATGATTTAATTCTAATTTTTCTTAAAAATAAAGAGGTAACATTATTTGGTTTTAAACCAAGTAAATCAAATTAAAACACAAATAATATTTGAAGCATAAAAGTGTATTTAGCCTTTTTTTTCAATGTTAAGAATGCTTTCGAATTTTATCCAAAAATCTTTCCTTCAAGTGATTCTAAATTCATAAATGAATTTAATATATTTAAAATTTTATTCTTGAAATATTTTTTTGAAAAGTCAAATTTAATTTGATAAAATAGAAAATGTAATTCCCCTGGTCGCGACCCTTTTGGGTTCTCTTTCTCCATCATTCTTTCTTTGTTTTTTTTTATCCTTATGTATTTATTTGTGTATAATACTCTTGACAATTTGGTTTAAATATATAAAATATTAATATGAAAATTATCAAAAATTTTAGTATATTTTTAATTTGATTAAAATGAAATAATAAATATCAGACAAAAATATTTTTTTGTTTCTAAAATATAATTTGATTTATAATTTTTTAAGTTATTATTTTATTTAATTTTATTCTTATTATTTTTTTTTAAAATTTAATATTGTTTTTAACTTAATACTATTAATTTTTTTAATGAAATTTCTCTAACTAACCGTCAATACTACTTGTTTATATTTTTTTTTCCCCCATATTCTTTTTTTTTTCTCTTTCCCTTTTCTTCCATATTTATTTTAACTATTTTTAATTTTTTTTTATTGAAAATAAAAATGAAAATATGTTTTTTATTATTTTTATTTTTAAAAAATATTACTAAATTTTTAAAAATTGTAAAAACGGCAAAAAAATATTTTTTAAAATTTTCAATACTATAACGTATTGTAACAGTCGTATATTTATAATTATTTTAAACTATATACATAATATTTTATTATTTATATAATTATAAAATAATAAAAATAAAATTATATAATTATAAAATAATAAAAATTTAAATATAAATCAAACGTATTTTTTTAAAAAAGCTAAAAAATAAAAATTATTTTTAAAAAATAAAAATAAAAAATATTTTCACAGACCAAACGTATCCAACTTCTCATACTCTTCCAGCTCGTTCGCACCCCACCACAATTTCTTCCTCCACCACTCAACTTGCTTGTTTCCTCCGATCCCATTCATTGATGGAACTAAATCCTAAAATTTGATTTTAGAAAAGAAGCGACCCGGAATCCTCGATTCTTTTTGGATCAAAAACTGTCGTTTGGTACTCGTAATGCAAGGATTGGAGATTCGATTTTGTATCAACTTTAAAAAAAAAAAAAAAAATTAAATGCTACAATAATTGTTTTTTAAAATAACACGACTTTTCAGTTATGAAGAGAACTTGGACCTTTAGTAGCCTAAGAGTGCTTTAAATTGTTAAGGCTATACTTCAGAAGTTTTAACTTTTAAGGCCCAATGTAGAAACACATTTTCAATCTCATAAGAGTTATTAAATTATTGAAAATATAAGGAAGCCTAATTTGTTAGCAAGCATGCAATGCAGATGAAGTAGAAATTCTCAACAAGAATAATAACAATACACATGAAAAAAAGGCAACAACATACTTTTTGCTCCTGAAATTTAACTGAAGTTTTATTTTATTCCGAAAATGTATTTTGTTTCATTGACATAATAAAAATTCAAGTTTTATTTTAATATTTTTTTTCTATTGATTCTGTCTAAGACTCCCTTCAATTTTGTCTACTTTGCACAAAGTGTCTTTAGATGCTCTAAGCTGTCCAATAACCTCTCAAATGCTCCCATTCAGAGAGTGTTTATTCATAAATTTGTGATATTTAAATAGTAATTTCAAACAAAATTAGTTCTATATTAAAAATGTTGGGATAGGAGGAAAAAAAAAACCATTCAAACTGTTTGCCAAGCTTGTCAAATTGTTGTCTTGGGGAAAAATTGAAAGAGACTGAACAAAAGATGCTTTAGGGTATTAAGACTATTTCATGCTGTCCCAGCTGGGAAAAGAATATTGTGCGGGTCGCTTGAAAGAGTTTGATAGAGCTTCCACATACTCTTGAAGCTGCAAATTGAGGTTGGTCATGTTCTTGTCTCCAGCCAACATTACCTTAAGCTGCTATTGCGTGGATCTTATTTTCCAATTTCTGACTGCTTTAGGGTATATCAATAGCTACATTCAGTACAGATTCCCTAATTTAATTTTTCGTCTTTGTCTAATAGGGATTGCTGCCCTCTAAAAAGGTGTAGGATGGTTTGTATTTCCCTCTAACTTATAATGTGTGTTTTCTTCTTCTTTTTTAATTCTCATTCAATGAATTTTGTAACTTTCAAATAATATGGAATAACTTACAATTCATTTCTTTGTTAAATTTTCAAATAATGAATTGAGAATTGTTTCTCATCCCACTCCAATCAGAATTTTTTTAAGTAACTCAGTCAAACTAAACTAAATAATTAACAATCACTTTGCTTTGGTTTGATTTAATCAATTTTTGGAATTAAATTCTAATTAATTAAAAAAGAACTTATAATATATATATATATATATATATATATATATATATATATATATATATATATATATATATATATATATACCAAAATTTATAAAATTTTATATATTGAAATTTTAATTAGTGTTATATATAAGATTATAAATTATGAAAATATGTATAACGATAGGTTAATTTGTTTTGGTTCATTTTTAAACTAAAAACTGAACCAAATATCTCGATTTTCATTTTTTTTTAAAAAAGAAAAACCAAACTGATTCAAATCGATTTTGGTCACTTTTTTTAATAGTTCAGTTTAATTTTATTTTATTTAACCATTTCGGATGAGTTTTGTACAGCTATAATCCATTCGATCTCATCTCAACCCACCTTATTCTTTTCAAACTCCCAAACAAATCTTTTTTGTGGTAGTGGTAGCAGGTAGATTGATCGTCCCTTTCCCTATTAACTGGCTATTTCTGCGAAGATGCAAAGAAGTTTGAAGTACATATAATCTATTTTTTTTAAAGGACTAATATGTGTACATATTAGATAATTTTTCTAAGAAGTTTGAAGTACTATTATGTAATTTTTCCATGCAGTTAATTAATAATTTTTTTTATAACTAAAAGATACGCATTTAATTTACCTTTTTTTTTTAAAATGCAAGACGGACAAATCGCACTTTCGGTGCAAAGATGGTGAATGAACCTTCCCAGAAGTTTCACTTAGTTCACACTAATTAGTTTATTTATTAAAAAGGAAGCATCGTAAGGGAATCAGTCTCATGCCTCGGAACTTTTTACTTTTTGCTCGTACACCGTTAAATATTTGGATGTGTCCTGCCTTGCATAACCTGTAGTTTGCAAGTCTTCAACTTGGGATCCAAATCCTCCATAACTGCGATCTTTCATCTCAAATCTCTGACTTACTCGAGACACTATGGCTGCAGAGGTTGTGGGTGGTGCTTTTCTCTCTGCTTCTCTCCAGGTGATCTTTGATAGGTTGGCTTCTCCTGAGTTTCTGAACCTCATCCGGGCAAAGAAAGTCAACGAGAAATTGCTTGACCGGTTGAAGACAACATTATATGCTGCTAGTGCAGTTCTTAATGATGCTGAGTATAAACAAATCAAAGATCCTGCTGTGAAGAACTGGCTGGACGATCTTAGAGATGCTGTCTATGTTGCAGATGACTTGTTGGATGAAATTTCTAGCAGATCTGAAACACAAAAGGAGGTACCAAACTTCTTCTCTCGTTATCTTAGAAATTTAAATGATAAAGAGATAGGAAGTAAAATAGAGGACATAACTAGCCGACTAGAATCAATTGTGAAAGACAAAGATATTCTTAGCCTGAAAGAGAGTGAAAGGAGGAGCTCGTGTATGAGGCATCCATCAACATCTTTACCAGAGGCATCTGAAGTATATGGCAGGGATAAAGATAAAGAGGCTTTAACTAACCTCTTGCTAGATGACAATAGTGACAGTAACTTGTCTGTGATCCCCATTGTGGGCATGGGTGGGATTGGAAAAACCACTTTAGCCCAGTTAGTGTACAATGATGATCATGTCTATCAAAAGTTTGATCTAAAAGCATGGGTTTGTGTTTCTGTAGAATTCGATGTTTCTAAGGTCACCAAGGCTGTCATAGAGGCTGTCACTTCTAAGGTTTGTAAGATAGAAGGTTTGAATTTACTACAACTTGATCTGAAGGAAAAGTTGACGGGGAAGAAATTCTTAATTGTGTTAGACGATGTTTGGAATGAGAGCTATGTTGATTGGGATCTTTTAAGGAAACCTTTTCAATATGGCAGTAAAGGAAGTAAGATTCTCTTAACAACTCGTAGCGAAATAGTTGCTTCAAACGTCCAAACCATACCGAAGAGCTACCAACTAGATGAATTGTCAAATGATAATTGCTGGTTGCTATTTGCAAGACATGCACGCCTCCCTACAGATTTTGATGAGAATTCAAATATAGCAAAAATTGGTAGAGATATTGTTAAAAAGTGCAAGGGATTGCCCTTGGCGATAAAAGCACTTGGAGGTCTTCTGGGATCACATCATGATATTGAGTACTGGAAAATTATATTAAAGAGTGATCTATGGGACTTGTCAAAAGAAGAAAGTGAGATTTTTCCAGCCTTAAGAATTAGTTACCACTACCTCCCTCCACATTTAAAACAATGCTTTGCTTATTGTTCCTTGTTTCCCAAAGATTATGCATTTTGCAAAGAGGAATTGATCTTGTTGTGGATGGCAGAAGGTTTTCTACAATCGGCGAACACGGAAATAACTTTGGAAGAAGTTGGTTCTTTGTACTTTGATGTTTTAAGGTCAAAGTCATTCTTTCAACGCCAAAGCACATGTTGGCTGGACATTGCTGAAAATAAATTTACACGTGCATTCACAAGGCAAATGATGTTAAAGATGATTTGCTACTTCGAACCAAGAACTAAGGATGAGAAATTTATCCAAAATGACTATCAACATTCAGATAGATTTTATGACAAGTTTTTGATGCATGACCTAATGCATGACTTATCAATATTTGTTGGTGGGGAGTTCTATCATAATTTAGAGGCTGATAATGGAAATAAAATTCCTAAAAAAACACGTCATTTGTCATGTGATGTAGCCAATGTTGATGTGGACTTGTACAGAGTGGAAAAGGAATCCCTGCGGACACTTGTGCTGAAGCCAAAGTTTTCCTCTAATATAGCAACACATATGGATAAACTAATGCTGTCAAAGTGCTTGAGAGTGTTGTCCATTTGTGAATTTGAAGATCTTAGAGAGTTGCCTGATTCAATAGGTCAATTGATCCATCTACGGTATTTGGATCTTTCTTGGACAAGTATTGAGAGCTTGCCCGAATCACTATGTAAGTTGTACAATCTACAAACATTGAAGTTGGAAGACTGCACATATCTCACCATGCTGCCCAAAAACATGCAAGACATTGTGAACTTGAGGTACCTTGATGTTAGTGGTACTCGCGTACGAGAGATGCCGAGGGGAATTGGTAAATTGAAAAATCTACAGTTTTTAAGTGATTTCATCATCAGCAAAGATCACGGGGCCAAGATTGGGGAATTGGGGGGACTTCCAAGTCTGGGCAACTTTCTTGGCATTTGGAACTTGGAGTCTGTTAGCCACAGCAACGAAGCTCTTGAGGCCAGGTTGATGGATAAGAGTCGCCTTCAAGTTTTATTCTTGGAATGGTCTCTTGATGATGATACAATGGATTCACATAATGAAAGAGACATCCTTGACAAGCTACAACCTCATTCAAACTTGAAACATTTGATTGTCAGAGGTTACAGGGGTACGAGGTTTCCAGATTGGTTGGGACACCCTTCATACCACAGTATAGTTTATTTACGGCTAGAGAATTGCAGAAACTGCTGGATACTCCCCCCACTTGGGCAACTACCCTCTTTGAAGGAACTCGGCATTGAAAAATTCGATAGTGTCGTGAGTATCGGTGCTAATTTTTATACGGCCCATGATTCTTCTTTGGCGACTCTGACACCATTTGCATCCCTTGAATCTCTGGAGTTTAAATATATGTCTGCCTTGGAAAGTTGGTGTTCAGTTGGGATGGAAGCTTTTCCTAAACTCCAAAGGCTCACAATCTACGATTGTCCCAAATTAAGAGGTGATTTGCCTAAGCAACTGTATGATCTTTATTTGGAAAATTGTCCTGCACTGTTAAGCTGTTGTATACCATCATCAGTGACAGATCTTACCATATCAGATAGCTGTGATTCACTCCCATCCTTCTCAACAGATGCCTTCTCCAATCTCAAGCACCTGAAAATCAGAGGTGCATATGATTCTGTAAAGTGTTTCCCAGAAGATGGTTTGCTAACTACCTCTCTTTCCTCTCTTAAACTTGAAGGATTTTCAAGTCTGGAGACATTGGATTGTGAGGTGTTCAGACACATGACTTCTCTCGAAGAAGTAATCATTTGTGAATGCTGCAAGCTCGAGAAAGTGGCAATAGAAAGGTTGGCTGTCCCTGTAAGGTCACTAAACATTAAGGAATGTCCTTTGATTCAAGCTGAAGAACTGCGCTTTTTGAGCAACGTGTAAGTTTTTGATTGAACGTGCATGAATGGTTCCGACCAATGTTACCATGATGTTCTACAAGATAACTGAAGTAACATGACAACTTGTGACTTTTGGTTCCTTCTTCTGTTTCCTTCAGGTATTTGAAGTGCAATTTTCCTGGGGCAGCTTCTGATTTGCATGGCATTTGATTCGAGCTGAAGAACTGCACCATCTGAGCAACATACAAATTTTGTCCTCTGAAATTTATTTGATCGTGTGAAGTTACCAATTCCTTCTCTGGACCAACTTTCTTCTTCTTCTTTATCTTTGTTGGTAATTTTTTTCTTCTTCTATTTTTTAATATATTTCCTTCTTTTATATGCAAATATAGGCTCAGTGCCACAATTGAAGAATACAATCTTGTTCTACCGTCCTGCATGGAAGGAAATAGAAAAAACACGGACACACAAAATAAAATAGTGTTGCGAAGTAAAAGCAGAAAAAAGATTTCAAACTTCTTCGGCAGGAATTATGAATTTTTTCTCTCTTAATTACAATAAATGTCGTTCCTAGCGTAGCATATATAATTGCTAGTAGCTTTTTTTCTCTCTTTAAAGAAAAAAACTTTTTGCCTTCCTTTTCTTGTGATAAATGTAAGAATGGATCCTACATATGTTACTGAGTTCTTTTACAAAATAACTGAAGTGACGTGACAACTTGGAACTGTTGGTTTCTTCTGTTATTGATTTTAAGTTTTTGAGTGTAAGATTTATGGTTTTAGATTTTATAATTTATGAATTTGTTTTATTTTTTTTATTTAAACTATGGTTTAGAATATAAATGATAATTTTTTAAGGTTAAGGGATTTTAAAAAAATTATTTTTTATTTAAGGGATCAAAATGAAGTTGAAAAATAAATTAAGAAAATAAAGAGCAATTTAGCCAAAATTGTTAGTAAAAAAAATAAGAAAAACATATATGTATATCATTTTGAGATTATTTGTAATAAATTTATAGATTCAAAGAGATATGTAATGGCTATTAAATTATAGAGACATTACAATTAATAGTATAGATGGTAAAAGATAAATGTTATTTCCCTTTAGAAAAACTAAAACAAGTTAACAGATGATTGTGTTTGACCGTTAACAAATGAGTTAGAGATCACAAAATAACTCATTTAAAAATTTAAATGAATAATAAATGGTTAAAAAAGTTTTACTTTATCCGAAAATATTTTCAGTTTCATCAATATCATAATAGTTCAAATTTTAGTTCAATACTTTTTTTTTCTATTAATTCAGTGTAAAATTCCCTTAAATTTTGACTAATTAGCAAGAAGGGTCTTTAGATATTCTAAGCCATCCAATAACCCCGAAATAAACTCACTCAGAGAGTGTTTATTCATGAATTTGTGGTTTAAGCAGTAAAATTAAATCTATATTAAAAAATGTTGAGATACTTGTGTTAGAAATAAAAAAAGAAATCTGGTCAAAGTGTTTGCCAAAGTAATCGTATCCTTATCTTGTGAAAAATTGAAAGAGGCTGAACAAAAGATGTTTTAGGATATTTAGACTTACAGATAAAATATCAAAACCATGTTTCATGCTGGCCCCCCTGGGAAAAGAATACTTGAAAGAATTTGATAAACCTTCCAGAGACTCTCGGAGCTGCAGACTGAGGTCGTTCATGTTCTCGTCTCTAGCCAACATTACCATAAACTGCTGTTGCGTGGATCTTATTTTCCAATTTTTGTCTGCTCTATGGCATGACATTTCTTTGTTAAATTTTTAAATAATGTATTGAGAATTGTTTCTCATCTCACCCAAGTCAGATTTTTTTTTTTTATGTAACTCAGTCGAGCTAAACTAAACAGTTAACAATCGTTTTGTTTTGGTTTAGTTCAATTAATTTTTGTTTTTTTTTTTATGCTTTTAGATTAAGTCCTAATTAATTTAAATAATAATTAATTAAAAATAATTTTTATAAAATTTATATATATATATAAATTTTTAATGTTTATATGCCAAAACTTATAAAATTTTAAATATTAAATTTTGAAATTAGTGTTTAATAAATATAAATAATAAAAATATAATATATATTAATTATGAAAATACGTATAATAGTTGGTTAGTTGGCTTTGGTTCTTTTTCTAATGGAAAACTGAATCAAACTACTCATTTACTTTAGTTTAATTTGATTTAATCAGTTTGGATGAGTTTTTTTACACCTATAAGCCATTCAATCTCATCTCACCCCACATCATTCTTTTCAAACTCCCAAACAAATCCTTATTGTAGGAGTGGCGGCGAGAAAAAATTGATCCTCCTATCCCTTGTTTACTGGTAGTATATGCATAACTGTAAAGAAGTTTGAGGAACTCATAATCTATTTCTTAAAAAAAAAAAGTAGAATAAATTAATATTAAGTGTGCATATCAGATAATTTTTCTTAGAAGGTTCACTTCTCAGTTTTCACGTTCACTACTTCTTATTAATTTAATGTATCTATTTTTTTTATATCAAATATCTTTGTCCAAGAATTTTTCCGAAGATACTATCATTTTTTATGCAAGACGGACAAATCACACTTTTGGCGACAAATATACCCAGATGTTCGCCTGTGAATACAAAGCTTAGTTTAGACTAATTTATCGTACCCAGAAAAAAGAAAAGTTTACACTAATTTATTTATTAAAGGCGAAGCATCTTGAAGGAATCTTATCCACAAGCGATATTTTCGGTGTCTTTTGTCTCATAACTTTTTATTTTACTCTTTCGTCATATACAGTTAAATATTTGGCCGTGCTCTGCTTTGCATATCTTGTAGTTTGCAAGTTTCCAACTTGGGATTCTGATCCTTCATAACTGTGATCTTTCATCTCAAATCTGACTTACTCGAGACACTATGGCTGCAGAGGTTGTGGGTGGTGCTTTTCTCTCTGCTTCTCTCCAGGTGATCTTCGATAGGTTGGCTTCTCCTGAGTTTCTGAACCTAATCCGGGCAAAGAAACTCAACGAGAAGTTGCTTGACCGGTTGAAGACAACATTATATGCTGCTAGTGCAGTTCTTAACGATGCTGAGTATAAACAAATCAGAGATTCTGCTGTGCCTGTGAAGAACTGGCTGGATGATCTTAGAGATGCTGTTTATGTTGCAGATGACTTGTTAAATGAAATTAATAGCAGATCTGAAATCCAAAAGAAGGTACCAAACTTCTTCTCTCGTTATCTTAGAAAATTAAAAGATAGAGTGATAGGAAGTAAAATAGAGGACATAACTAGCCGACTGGAATCAATTGTGAAAGACAAAGATATTCTTAGCCTGAAAGCGAGTGAAAGGAAAAGCTTGTGTATGAGGCATCCATCAACATCTTTAGTAGAAGCATCTGAAGTATATGGCAGGGATAAAGATAAAGAGGCTTTAATTAACCTCTTGCTAGATGACAGAAGTGACAGTAACTTGTCTGTGATCCCCATTGTGGGCATGGGTGGGATTGGAAAAACCACTTTAGCCCAGTTAGTGTACAATGATGATCATGTCCAACAAAAGTTTGATCTAAAAGCATGGGTCTGTGTTTCTGAAGAATTCAATGTTTCTAAGGTCACCAAGGCTCTCATTGAGGCTGTCTCTTCTGAGGTTTGTAATATGGAAGATTTAAATTTACTACAGCTTGATCTGAAGGAAAAGTTGGCAGGGAAGAAATTCTTCATTGTGTTAGACGATGTTTGGAATGAGAGCTATGTTGATTGGGATCTTTTAAAGAATCTTTTTCAATATGGCAGTAAAGGAAGTAAGATTCTCTTAACCACTCGTAGCGAAAGAGTTGCTTCAATCGTCCAAACCATACCAAATAGCTACCATCCAGATGAATTGTCAAATGATAATTTCTGGTTGCTATTTGCAAGACATGCACGCCTCCATACAGATTTTGATTAGAATTCAAATATAGCAAAAATTGGTAGAGATATTGTTAAAAGGTGTAAGGGATTGCCCTTGGCGATAAAAGCACTTGGAGGTCTTCTGGGATCAAATCATGATATTGAGTACTGGAAAATTATATTGAAGAGTGATCTATGGGACTTATCAAAAGAAGAAAGTGAAATTTTTCCAGCCTTAAGAATTAGTTACCACCATCTCCCTCCACAATTAAAACAATGCTTTGCTTGTTGTTCCTTTTTTCCGAAGGATTATGCGTTCTGCAAAGATGAATTGATCTTGTTGTGGATGGCAGAAGGTTTTCTACAATCACCAAACACGGAAATAACTTTGGAAGAAGTTGGTTCTGTATACTTTGATATTTTAAGGTCAAGGTCATTCTTTCAACGCCAAAGCTGGAGGTCGGAAATTCCCATAGAGAACCGTTTACGACAATTTCACAGGCAACGGATATTAGGTTGGGGGGGTTCTATCATACCTACTCCTACCAAGAGCTAGCTATGAGAAATTTATCACAAAAGGCCATCAAAAGTCAAGTAGATTTTATGACGAGTTTTTCATGCATGACCTCATGCATGACCTATCAATATTTGTTGGGGGGGAGTTCTATCATAATTTAGAGGTTGATAATGGAAAGAAAATTCCCAAAAAAACACGTCATTTGTCATGTGATGTGACCAACGTTGATGTGGCCTTGCGTAGAGTGGAAATAGAATCCCTGCGGACACTTGTGCTAAGGCAAGAGTGCTTTTCCTCTAAAATAGCAACACATATAGATAAACTAATTCTGTCAAAGTGCTTGAGGGTGTTGTCCATTTGTGGATTTGATGATATCAGAGAGTTGCGCGATTCAATAGGTCAATTGATCCATCTACGGTATTTGCATCTTTCTTTGATAAGTATTGAGAGCTTACCCAAATCACTGTGTAAGTTGTACAATCTACAAACATTGAAGTTGGAAGACTGCGCAGATCTCACCATGCTGCCCAAAAGCATGCAAGACCTTGTGAACTTGAGGTACCTTAATGTTAGTGGTACTCGCATACTAGAGATGCCGAGGGGAATTGGTAAATTGAAAAATCTGCAGTTTTTAAGTGATTTCATCATTAGCAAAGATCAAGGGGCCAAGATTGGGGAATTGGGGGGACTTCCAAATATGGGCAACTATCTTGGCATTTGGAACTTGGAGTCTGTTAGCCACAGCAAAGAAGCCCTCGAGGCCAGGATGATGGACAAGAGTCGCCTTGAAGCTATATTATTGGAATGGTCTCTTGATGATGATGCAATGGATTCACATAATGAAAGTGACATCCTTGACAAGCTACAACCTCATTCCAACTTGAAACGTTTGATTGTCAGAGGTTACAGGGGTACGAGGTTTCCAGATTGGTTGGGACACCCTTCATACAACAGTAGAGTTTATCTACAGCTAGAGAATTGCAGAAACTGCTGGATGCTCCCCCCACTTGGGCAATTACCCTCTTTGAAGGAACTAAGCATTGAAAGATTTGACAGAGTCGTGAGTATCGGTGCTGATTTTTATACGGCCCATGATTCTTCTTTGGTGACTCTGACACCATTTGCATCCCTTGAATCTCTGAAGTTTAAATATATGTCTGCCTTGGAAAATTGGTGCTCAGTTGGAATTGAAGCTTTTCCTAAGCTCCAAAGGCTCACAATCTCCGATTGTCCCAAATTAAGAGGTGATTTGCCTAAGCAACTGTATGATCTTGATTTGGGAAATTGTCCTGTACTGTTAAGCAGTTGTATACCATCATCAGTGACAGATCTTACCATATCATATAGCTGTGACTCTCTCCCATCCTTCTCAACAGATAACTCACTCCCATCATCAGTTGCATGGCGTTTGATTCAAGCTAAAGAACTGAACCATTTGAGCAACATGCAAGTTTTGTCCTCTGAAATTTATTTGACTGTGTGACGTTACCAATTCCTTCTCTGGACCAACTTTCTTCTTCTTTGTTTTTGTCGGTAATTTCCTTTTCTTTTTCTATTTATTTCATCTATTTTCCTTCATTTATATACAAATATAGACTCAATGCCACAATTGAAGAACACAATCATGCTCTGTTGTCCTGCATGGAAAGGAAAAAAAACAAAAAAACAAACACAAAGATACACAAAGTAGAGTGGCGCTGTAAAGTAAAATCAGAAAAAATATTCCAAACTTTTTCTGCATGAATTATGAGTTCTTTTACGAGTAGTTTTTTTTTTAAAGTAAAAGAAAAATACTTTTTCTCTTCCTTTTTTGTGATAAATGTAAGAATGGATCCTATGTTACTGAGTCTTTTACAAGATAACTGAAGAGACATGACAACTTGAAACTTTTGGTTCCTTCTGTTTCATTCAGTAACTCAAGGGGGCAGCTCTGATCGATTTGGAATCAAACATTCTAATATGATGCATAGATTGGTAAGTAACTCAGAAATGCACTGTATCAAAATCTTGCATGTAGTATTATTGGCTGATTAAGTTTCTCCATATGATATGCTTCTTAAACAATGACCTTTTGTATGCAGAACTTACAACGTTATCTGAACATGCCACTTTGAATCACATCATTGAAGAAACAAATTTCATTAGCATCTGAACATGATGTTTAGTCGGCTCAAGATGATCATAAGTTTTGGGATAAGGATCGATACAGAGATGATAAGGAACTTGCTAATCAATAAGGTTGATGAGTTTCTTCGACGTTCAATATTTTCTGTTTAAAAAATAGTTTTTAACGGTTGGTTAACCATGTACTAACTACTAAATGTGTGTTTGGATTAACTTTTTTCCCAACGTGAACGTGATTTTTGCAGAAGCAACATTTTGTTGTTTCTGCAAAAATCACATTGAAAACGGGCTTTAAGGGGGATTTACTGTAAAACCAAACACACCATAAGTGATTTAAATATCATATCACTTACTACTCCCTGCCTTTACGATGCATTTCTCTGAGATAATCTAAATGTGACCTTTTTCTCATTCGATTTTTATACTTCCTGGTTCAATAATTGAACAGCTATCAGATTATTACTTGCTTTTCTAAATTTGGTTGGCATCAAGCTTCCCATCCTACTTTTTGCTACAATAAATCAAAATTAACAAAAGGCCTAACTTGTTATAAATTTTGTAAATTCGAAGATTATCTTGTACACAATAAAACTTTGAGAACTTTGAGAATTAACGTTAAGAGACAATGTAAATTTCAAAATTAATTTGAGTTTAGCCTTTATTATTCATATAACTTGGACTCCTGTGGCAACAACTCAAATCACTTTACTGTCAACACACACCCATTGACCTACGAAGATCGAAGTACAATTGATATCGGGATTGATATAAAAAAAGTGACGAGCATCTTTAACCTTAGGACGATGCTGGTGCAAGTTTTCCCCTTTTCCATGTCATGCACTCCGTTGGTAATTGGGTCTTGAAATGCCAAAATCATAAAATCGTAGTTGACACTTGATTATGGTGCCTATGTCAGAAAACATTCATTGATGCCGTGTTTGGTATATTAACATTTAAAATGTTTAATATTACTTAATTAAAATATTATGAGACATAGAATAATATTAATGCCATTTTTTTATAATAAATTATATCACTAAAGAATTTTAAGAATCTTCTCTAAAATTTGAGTTTGGTTAATTTTTGTAAATACTAGCTGTATTATTTTTATAATAGCTTAAAATTATTATATATAAAAAAAATCGATATATTAAATACTATGATATATATCTTATAACATCAACATATCACAGGATGTAAGATAACTGTGTAATAAATGACTAATTGATTCAATCATCAATATCATTATCAATTAAATATAGGCTATATTATCATTCATGTGCAGCTAGAGGTCCCAATTGATAAGAAGAAATGAAAAAACCAGAGCAAAGCTAATATGAGCAGACTTGGCTCTCCTAACTTCTTCACCAACTTCCTCGTGTAATTTGTATTAAAGGTTTATATAAGGTGTTAGGATATTAGAGTATTGGTTTATATAGGGAGAGAAGAACAGCTTTACCTTAATTGAACTTAGGCAGCATTATCGCATATGCTTCCTAGTTTGGTAGTTCCTGCAATGGACATCGGAGGTTGCGCTAAGCATGTAAGTTATTCAATAATTTATTCAAATCAAAACCCTAATTTTGAATAACTCATTATGCCCTATAATCTTAGAACTTTATGATTCTCACAAAAAACAATAATTGAATGAAGACATACCTTGATCCATGATGTTTATCTTGCAAATAAACTTACAGTAAATGAGAAATTTCAAGGAAACCGTATTTCTCTCTCTTCACCCCTTTCGATTTGACGCACGTTTCTTGATGGAGAGAAAACTGTCACTTACTGGGCAGAGAGAGGACCGGTCTCTTATATAGAGTCTTTAATATACATGTACCATCAACATGTATATCCATTAAGAGAATATCTCTCTTATTGACCAATAGGATTTTAGCATTTAAACATTATTACATCATAATTATCATTAAGTGATAATTATCATTAAATTCATAGTTATCACAAATTCATTATTATCATTAAGTTATTATTATATTTAGATGGATAAATATAATAAAATACATATCTAAAATACATGGGCCACTAATAAAATATCTAACATTCTCCCACTTGGCCCATGCAATATTATTCAACTTCATAGGTTCAAATAAAACATAATGCGCATTTATTAGCTAAATCCTTCCTTAAATTGGTCACATCATAAATCATCATTAAGCAAAAAAAAAAATTAATAGGGATCATAGCGGTTGTATGTCATTAGTTCGACACTGTCCCTTCTATGTATCACAATATTAATTCAATACTTAACATGACCTTTAATGAGAGATAACATAATGGTCCAGCAATAATGTCTTCGTCAAAGACAAATCCTGTTAACATTCACATAATTCATTTATGTATATATACTAACAATAAGTAACAGGATGCATAAATAAATCAGAAACAAAAAATAAATGAGCTCTGAGTGTCAAAACATAAAGAGCATAAAACTTCATCATAATCTTAATAGTGGTACCCAATAATGCCCATTCTTTCGACATGTTCATTAAATGTCTTTGGTGGCAATCCTTTTGTTAATGGATCCCAATCATAAAGTTAGTGCTAATGTGCTCAATTGACACTCTTTGTTTCTGAACTTCTTCTTTAATGGCAAAGTATTTCACTTCCATGTGTTTAGCACCCTTTGAATACTTGTCGTTTTTCGAAAAGAAGACTGCTGTAGAATTATCACAATAAATTTTCAGCGGCTTGGCAATACTGTCGACAATTCTAAGCCCTGAAATAAAATTCAATAACCATAAACCATGAATGGTGGCCTCAAAGCATGCCACAAATTCAGCCTCCCTAGTGGACGCAGCAACGACAGACTGCTTCTCACTCTTCCATGATATTGCTCCTCCTGCTAGAAGGAACAAGTAGTCGAATGTTGATTTTCTTGTATTAACACATCCAGCATAATCTGAATCTGAATATCCAATCACCTCAAGGTGATTAGATTTCTTGTAAGTGAGCATGTGATCCTTTGTTCCTTGCAAGTACCTCAGTACTTTCTTTGCAGCTTTCCAATGATCCAATCCAGGATTACTTTAATACCTGCCCAGCATTCTGACAGTAAAACTGATGTCTGGCCTGGTACAAGTCTGAGCATACATCAAGCTCCCATCAACAGATGCATAAGGAATTCTTTCCATTTCTGTGTGTTTCAATTCATTCTTTGGGCATTGCATAAGGCTGAATTTATCTCCTTTCTGAATTGGAACAACACTTGCAGAGCACTTTTCCATCTTAAATCTCTCTAAAACTTTATTAATATATGCTTTCTGAGACAATCCTAACATTCCTTGTGACCTATCATGGAATATTTCAATTTCTATCACATAGGATGCCTCACCCATATCTTTCATTTCGAAGTTCATAGAGAGAAATTTCCTGGTGTCATGTAATAAGCCAAGATCATTTGTAGCCAGTAAGATGTCATCAACATACAGAATCAGAAATATAAACTTGCTCCCACTAACCTTCAGATATATACACCGATCAACAGTGTTTTCTTTAAATCCAAAGGAAGTAACAGTATCATTGAACTTAAGATACCATTGCCGGGAGGCTTGTTTAAGTCCGTATATTGACTTCTTAAGTTTACACACCATGTGTTCCTTTCCTTTTACTGTAAAACCCTCAAGTTGATTCATATAAACCTCTTCCTTTAAATTTCCATTCAGAAAAGCAGTTTTCACATCCATTTGATGTAACTCTAAATCATAATGAGCTACCATTGCCATAATAATTCTAAATGAGTCCTTTTTGGACACAAGAGAAAATGTCTCTTTATAGTCAATGTTATCTTTCTGAGTAAAACCTTTGGCAACAAGTTTAGCTTTAAATCTTTCGACATTGCCATTTGAGTCGCGTTTGGTCTTAAAGACCCATTTACACCCGACTCTTTTACAACCTTCAGGCAACTCAACAAGATCCTAGACTTCATTATGATCCATTGATTTTAACTCTTTTTTCATAGCATCTAACCATTTATTATTATTGGCACTTTCCATGGTTTGTGAAAATGAAACTGGATCATCATCAATTCCTAACTCAAATTCTGACTCTTGTAAATAAACCACATAATCATTAGAAATAGCATATCTCTTTTGTCTTTGAAATCTTATTAACGCTATTATTTTATGTGATTCATCTGTTATAGGTTCATTGGTTATAACTTCACTATGGGGTGTTTCATCAATCATTTGTTGTTCTTCTAAGTTGTCAAACTATTCTACAATTGTAGGAACAACAATTTCCCAAGACGTTTTAGGTAAAGGAACTTGCACCTTAACTTCTTGGATTTCCACTTTTCGTGGTTCTACACTCCCACTAACTTCACCATTTTCAATGAACCTAGCATTTCCAGTTTCAACAATTCTTGTACTATGATTAGGACAATAAAATCTATACCCTTTCAATTTTTCTGGATAACCAATGAAGAAACCACTTATTGTTCTTGAATCCAGTTTCTTTTCATGTGGATTATAAATTTTTTATTTCTGCCGGGCAACCCCAAACATGCAGGTGCCTTAAATTGGGTTTCCTTCCTATCCATAGTTCAAAAGGAGTCTTTGAAACTACCTTACTAGGAACCCTGTTTAACAAGTACATGGCAGTTTTTAAAGCATGCATCCACAATGATAAGGGTAAAGAAGAAAAACTCAACATACTCCTAACCATATCTATTAGAGTACGATTACGCCTTTCTGCAATACCATTTTGTTGTAGTGTTCCTGGCATTGTGTATTGGGCACATATGCCATGCTTTTCAAGGAATTTAGCAAATGGACCAGGACATTGTCCAGTTTCATCATATTTTCTATAATATTCACCACCTCTGGCAAACCTGATAACTTTCACTTTTCTGTCTAATTGTCTTTCTACCTCAGTGACAAATATCTCTAAGACATCTGTTGACTGAGATTTTTCATGTAACAAATAAACATAGCCATAACGTGAAAAGTCATCAATGAAAGTGATAAAATACTTTTCTCCACCAAAAGATGGAACATGAAAAGGCCCACATATATCGGTGTGTATAAGTTCAAGGAGTTGTGTGCTTCTTGTGGCTGCTTTCTTAATTGTGTGTTTTGTATATTTTCCTTTAATACAATCCACACATATGTCAAGATCAGTAAAATCCAAATCTGGAAGGATTTCATTCTTTACCAATCTCACTATTCTTTCTTTGGATATGTGACCCAAACGTTTATGCCACAAGTAAGTTGAACTTTCATTAATTAACCCACGTTTAGCACCAACATTATGATGCAAGGTTAGAAGAGTCTCAGCAAAAAGGTTATCAAACTTTAATTTGTACAAACCATCAGATAAAATACCAGAACCAATGAGATGATTATGTTTGAATAAACTAAAACATCCATTCCCAAATTTAAAAGAGTATCCAGCTGTATCAAGTTTAAACAAAGAGACTAAATTTCTAGAAACAGAAGGAACATAAAAGGTTTGAAAAAGATCTAAATGATGTCCAGTATCTAAAATCAAACGATAGGTCCCAATGGCTTCAACTGGAGCTTTGACTCGGTTCCCCATGAAGACAAATTTTTCATTTGGATTTATGGTTTGGGTTGTAAGGAATCCCTGCATCGTATTAGAAACATGAGTGGTACAACCAGAATCAATCCACCAAGTATTATAAGGAACTTCAGTTAGATTTGATTCGAAACATACTAAAGCACGAGGCTTACCTTTCTTTTCGAACCATGCCTTGCGTTTAGGGCAATCTTTCTGATAGTGTCCAGATTTCTTACAGAAATGACACTTATCATTCTTTTGTTCCTTCTTGTGGATTGGAGCAGATGACTCATTAATTTTATGTAGTCCTTGCTTGCCTTTTTCATTCTTCTTTACGTGCTTCTTACCAGCTTCTTACTGACCCATGAGATTAATTGAATGAATTCCTTGTTTTTTCAGCCTGCCTTCCTCTTGAATGAGCATGTTATGCAATTCATGCACATTCCATTTATTCTTAATGGTGTTGTAACCCATTTGGAACGTAGCATACTCAGAAGGCAAAGAGTTCAAAATGAACTGCACAAGGAAGTTTTCATTCACCTCCATTTCCATGGACTTCAGTTTGGCTGCTATACTTGTTATCTCAGTGACATGCTCATGCATAGTACATGAACCATCAAATGTCATGGTGGTTAAGGTACTCATTAATGACCCAGCTGCTGACTTATCAGCAATATTAGACTGGGAGCGCTCTTCCACAAAGTTCATGTATTCCTTTGCACTTTCAGTTTTGGGAATTGTGGACTTAATGTTGTTTGCTACTGTCATTCGCATAAATATTAGGTTCAGTCTATTAGATCTTTCCCAAGCTTTATGGAGAGATCTCTGTTCTGTGCTACTTAAATCAGTAAGAGCAGCAGGCTTATCAGTTAGGAGTGCTAAATCAAGACCCAAAACACCTGAGCGAAATTGGATCTGTTCACGCCACTCAGAGAAGTTAAGCCCATTGTACTTTAATATAGACAGCTTGCGAATGAAGAGAAATAGGAATTGATGCTGCAAACAGATAAAATGCTCATACATTAATGCTTTGAGTCATAATTTAAAGGCATAACTCAGATTCATATAGTATCATCAATAAATGTACATTAAAGTTCACCTTTGGGTGATCCAACAATGCACAACAATAAACATAATTGATGCTTAGTTTAATCTAACATAATTGGTAATTACATATACTCTAATTTGACATGTTTGTTATCTTTGGATATACTAAACAAATCAAATAAATTACATTAATTATCCACATTCATGTTCTTGACTATAAAACTAACTAATCAACCTTTAGGCGATCCTTAAATATTTTATAGCCAATAACTTTCAATATACCCATAAATAAACCATCACTATATCATTCATAAGCATCGAAATTCACGAGTAATTAAAAAATAAAATCATGATATAATTTGGAATTAATTTTCTTAATGATTCGACCACTTTGGTGATTAACAAATCTTACATAATATAATTCCAAAATTACAAACATACTTTCAAATAATATTCATATATAATACAATTCTTAAATATAAAATTATATACGATTGCATCATAAAATTGCATAATATATTATAATCCAAAAGTCATCAATAAAGTGGAAAAGCAATCATCAAAGTGACGTAGGAACAAATAAAGGCAATTCATCAATATGATAAGGCTAATTCAATAAAGCCAATTCATGGCTTCCAGGTGCGTTTCGGAAATTCTTGATCCATGTTTCATGCATCATGCGGAAAAGAAAGTAAAGTGCCGGAGAAAAAAGATTTCCGATTTTTTTTTGTTTACATCAAATAATCAATTGATGGATTGCTAATCAAAATATTTTCAATTTTGCATAAAATTACTGTTTCGGAAAGCTATCAACGTTACGCGGAAGTTAACATAAATTTCCAAAAACTGATAAAATACATTATGTAATTCTTGATCTGTAAAAAATAAAAAACAATAAAATGGAAAATCATAAGTTCCAAAACCTGGCTCTGATACCACATGTAAGTTATTCAATAATTTATTCAAATCAAAACCCTAATTTTGAATAACTCATTATGCCCTATAATCTTAGAACTTTATGATTCTCACAAAAAACAATAATTGAATGAAGACATACATTGGTCCATGATGTTTATCTTGCAAATAAACTTACAGTAAATGAGAAATTTCAAGGAAACCGTATTTATCTCTCTTCACCCCTTTCGATTTGACGTACGTTTTTTGATGGAGAGAAAACTATCACTTACTGGGTAGAGAGAGGACTGGTCTCTTATATAGAGTCTTTAATATACATGTACCATCAACATGTATATCCATTAAGAGAATATCTCTCTTATTGACCAATAAGATTTTAGCATTTAAATATTATTACATCATAATTATCATTAAGTGATAATTATCATTAAATTCATAGTTATCATAAATTCATTATTATCATTAAGTTATTATTATATTTAGATGGATAAATATAATAAAATACATATCTAAAATACATGGGCCACTAATAAAATATCTAACAAAGCATTGGACAAGAGCAGGCTAGTTGCTCAAAATGACCCTAGTGACGCTTCTCTTGACCTTATCTTCCTTTTCCCTCTCTGAAGGCCGACCTCAGCTGAAAGTTTTCAATTCTGAAGAGCACTTGTTTTTTTGTTTCTCGAAGTTTAAAGTCTTCCAGCTTCGTTTCTTTCATTTTCTGATGTAAGAGGGAATAATTTTCTCATAGGACATATGTTGTTAAAAAATAACTTTAATGCTTTTAAACAGTTAAAAATAAAATAATTACTCTAAAAATTAAGTGAAATTATTGCTAAAAATTAATTTGTACTTGTATTTATTGATGTGGCTCAAGACATTAGCAATGGTATAATGACAGACTATGATAATGATTCATTTTTTTAAAATTAAACGTAATTTATTGATCAGTTTACTATATTAAATTGATCAGTTTATCTTAAACAAACTTTGAAACAATCATTTTAAGATGCTTCGCATGTGTATGAGACTTTCCAATGGGACTCTAATGATGAAGCTGCAATTATTGGACCTTAAAAACAGTGAGCTCTCGAAAAACAACTCAGCTAGTGTGGATAACGTTTCTGACATTGAGCTGGAATTAATTTTCCCGTAAGATCAGAATTTTCAGCCTTGAACAACTCGAAATGTTCGACATATTCCATGACAGGCTCGCCACCGGTAGCCTTCATAAATTAATCAAATATTTAAAAAAAATTAAGTAAGTTAATGCATGGTTGTTTTTGACCTTGACAAACAATTTATAGATCATAAAATATTATTTTAAAAATTTAAATGAGTAATAAGTTGTTAAGCGGCTTATATTTCATTTAACTAATTTTAACCCACCCAAATCTAACCAATTATTGCCCCTAGCTAGTTCAAGTATATGGACGGTAGAGAGCGTACCACTAACGTCCTGTTTGTTACACGAAAATGAGCTATGAAATGGGAATATGGATTTCCATTCTATCAGCTCACCATGTTTGGTTGACAGAGTATCTTTACCACAGAATAGGCTGAAATTAGGAGAGGTAATACCCATTGCTTCTCAAAATCTAGGGAAAGGATGAGAAAGACGTGGAATGGCATTTGAAAAACTTGAAATACCCTTGCTTTTTACTTTTTCTTGCTTTTTTTTTTTGGCCCTGCATACTTTTTTCAGCTTTTTACTTTTTTCAGCCCTTCCATTTTCTTGAAGCTCCTTGGTCTCTCTCTACATCCCGAGCTCTGTTGGCGTCTTTGCTTCTCTGCTTCTCTCTCGGATCAACGTCTTTGCTTCTTTGCTTCTCTCTCGGATTAGCGTCTTTGTTTCTCTCTCAGTTCGGCCTCTCTATTTCTCTCTCGGCCTCTGTTCATACTCTCCCTCTCTCGGCCTCTTGCTCAGCACATCTTGGATTTGCGTTTTCCTCCCTCTCTCGGCCTCTTACTCAGCACATCTCGGATCTGCGTTTTCCTTTACACACAGGTTAGCATTTCTGAGCTTCCAAACTTCTTGGTTGTTGGCTATTTTCTGCATTTGGTCTATAAATCGCTGCTTTTCTTGATGTTCCATGCTTCGTCCTTTGCATTTTTTTTTTTTGCATTTTCTTCTGCAATTCCTAGATGTCAATTTGCCTACATTTTTCTCTAAGTTGTGTTCCTTGATGTTCAATTTTTCTAGGTTGTCCTCTGCATTTCTTGGTCTTGACTGTTTCTATGTTTTTTTGTGCATTATGTTCTGCATTTTGCATTTCCTAGTTTGATTTAGTCTAGTCTTTGTGATGTCAAGGATTTCACTTTGATAGTTTTTTCAACATATATATTTGCTAGAAGTCAAAATTATCGGTGTTTTGATGAGCCTAAGCTTTGGTAATTTGCGCTTTGGTGGTCTCTTCTCTTGGTTTCTTGCATGATTCTTCATAGGTTGCGCTTTGGTGGTCTCTTCTCTTGGTCTCTTCCAAATTTAAGTGCTTTCAGGCTTCCTTTTCTTTGATGGGGTGAGCTCCGTTTCTGGATTCTTTCTCATGTATTCTGCCAAGTGTTTTCTTAGAGAATTGTAATTCTCACATGTCTTAGTGAGCATTTCGATCAACTTCTTGTTTTCTACACTCACCCGCTTCAGTTCCTCCTCCAAGGCACCTGTGGACTGAAGTGGCTGCATATGAACAAATTGATGAAGATCAATTACACATGCTTGCTAGGAGGCCAATGATCCTGCTCATCAATAATTAATAATTAGTATATTCTGTTTTCTGATAGATTGGAATCTAAGAATCATAAAAATTGTCCCATGCATGTGTGTCTTGTTTGGATTGTACTCTAACTTATTTGCCTTTTCATTGCATATTTTTATTAATAAAAGTGTTGAAAGGAACCTAGTTATGATCTAGTCCAAAGAATTATATATTTTCCTCTAGTTTTTCTTCGGTTGGTCAGTCATAATTTTATTTCTTGCAACCCAACCATTGAATAAATTTACCATTTAATGCAATTATAACATTTTTACTAGTTATTTATCATCTAACATGCACTAACCAATACCATAGTTTTTGTAGGAAGATGGAAATTGTGTGGTGTCTGAAATCATGGTAACTTCTTTTCTTATGGAATAATATTGAAAACATAAAAAAGATAACATTTAACACTTCAAGAGACTAGTTCCCTTTTATGACTCAATTCTTATAAAATTTTACTTGTATTTGCATCTCTATCCTTGCCTGAGCAGGTCTCTTCTAAAATAATTTCAGTGGCATTGCTCTAGATGTAAAAGTGTAGTCATATGACAGTAAGTAGTAGTACCACATTTGTAGTTAGTTGCATTTACTTGTTTCATGTTGATATTGTGCTTCTCCTGGCTTTTATTCTCTATCCTTTGTAATGTAGCAAAAAATAGCAATAATTTTCTATCAATCCATTTTCATCACAGTTTATCCTCTCTTTCTTTTAAAGCAATGTATCTCAATTATTAAGAAGCTCCTCAAGCACAGCTGCAATTTAAACTTTACTTTTAAATAGCTGAATAAATGTAAATAGAACAAAATTATTTTATAAATCCAGTCTTTCAATAAGCATGTCAACATACTATGTAGTTGCCAATGTGGCCCACTTTAGTATGTTTATAGATGTATCCTCAATATGATCAAATAAGCCAATAACAACAGCCATCAAATAAGTTGACATGATAGGCGATTCCTCAAAATAAACAGTCTTCAAGTTCCCATCAAGCTTTTCATTTACAACTAGCATATTAGTTACCAATGTGAAGTTGCTTCTCACAAATAGGTTTGATGGAAAACATTGTGGGAGGAATAATTTTGCAATGATGTAAATCAAATTTGTAATCATGTGTCAAATATACCCAAAATGAAGGATAATCAGATAAGTATAATTGTGTCCTTGATATAAAAAAGTAGCCAAAGCCAAATAAAAGAGGGCATAATTGACATTTGCTATCCCCTATTATTTTTCTCTGCATTATTTTTTGTATTTGGGATGTAGTGTATCTCATCTTGCAATGGCATTATTTCTCATATTTGTTATTGTCTTTTTATATTGAATTAAGGTGCATATGAAAATGAAAATGGTGGTTTGAATTGAGGTTCTTGGGGATATCATTGATTTACTTGAATTGATGGTGGAGTTTTCAATCTTGTGGCACTTTTTCTATTAGGTTGATTGAGCATCTATGTATCATACATGCTTTGGTATTACTTTTCATTGAAACTTCTGTCTTAATGTAAATTGACACATTTTGTAATTATTAACTAATTTAACTATTACGTTTATTCTAACATTATGGTTGATAGACAACTAATATTTATATATTATCTGATATGTGAAATTTTTATTAATTGATTTTGGTACATATATGGACCCTATGAGAAGACAAATCCTGCTTCTTGAATTGATGTTTTGGTTGAATGTCGTGAATATCTATCGAAAATATTATTTTGCAATATCTCGTATCATTGCATTGCGTAGGGGGCGGATAAGTAGTAATAAGTCATTCACTTTAAACTTCCATGCCAAGAGAGTGCATCTTAGGTATTTGATATATAGTAGTGATAACAATTGTTTTAACCAACTTAAGATGTACAGAGTAACATTTGATTGGCTATGTTCTATGTTGAATTCTATAGGGGGTTTAAAACCTACTAGACATATGTTAGTCGATGAGCAAGTAGCAATGTTTCAATTTGGTCAATCGGGAAAAACTATTAGTAGATATTTTAAATTATTGTTGAACGCTATGATGCGTGTGCAAGGAGAGTTATTCAAAACACCTGAACCGGTTCCTGATGATTCAATGGGTGATAAATGAAAATGGTTCAAGGTAAATAATTACATTGCCTAATTTACGGGATCATAACTTACACACTATTACATAATATTAACTCTACTTTTTTGTTGTCTAGAATTGTCTTGGTAACACACATAAGGATAAGAGTACCACTCAAAGATAAAGTTAGATATCATAATAGAAACAGAGATATCACAACTAATATATTAGGAGTGTGCTTTCAAGAAGGACAATTTATATATGTATTGCCAGGATGGGAAGGGTCGTTAGCTGATGGCAGGGTATTATGTGATGCAATTAGTAGAAGGAATGGGCTGAAAGTACCACAGGGTGAGAGAATAATTTATGCTTTTAATTCGATCATATGTTCATGTAAATATATATTTATATAACACTTTTTGTACAAACATTTGGCTTACTAATATCTATATGTATATTATAAGTTATTACTATTTGGTTGATGCTGGGTATACCAATTGTGAAGTTTTTTAGCACCCTATAGAGGACAAAGATATCACTTGAATGAGTGGAGAGATGGTCACCAACCCACAACCTCACATGAGTGTTTCAATATGAGACATTCATCTGTACGTAATGTAATTGAGAGGCATTTTGGACTGTTGAAATTAAGGTAAGCAATTCTTAGAACTCCTTCTTGGTATCCTGTTAGGACACATAATCGTGTCATTATTGCTTGTTGTCTACTTCATAGTCTTATTAGGCAGGAGAATACACCGGACCATTAGAAGATTAATTGGATGACACTCAACCTGGCACACAAAATTTGGATAACACCCCAATATTAACAATACAGACAATAGATGCTTGGAGCAATTGGCAAAATAATTTGGCTAATCAAATGTTCAATGAGTTTAGGGCGAATAGATCAATGATATTGTACATTTTTATGTGTATTCTAACATTCGAATGGAAATTTATATGCTACATTTTTATTCATTTTTACATTAGTGCAATGTGGTTGTATTTTAACACTAAATTTAATATTTTTTCTATGGTTTGTTTTTCTTTAACATTGGAGTATAACTATGGATGACATTTGTTTTAATATTTACACTTTTATAAATGATGGATGTTTTGAAAGCATATTTATGACACTGGTTAAGTTTTTGTTTTATCAATAGCCTTGCACAATGTCACAATATTCAGACGGCAGTTCTCAAAGTGAAAAACATGTATGGACAGTGGATGAGGATAAGTTACTCATCCAATGTCTTGTTCAGTTGTAGGTCGAGCAGAAGTATATGGCAGATAGTGGGTTTAAGCCTGGGTATTTACAAGCATTAGAAAGCATGTTACAGGAGAGGTGTCCTGTAACATGCTTTCCAATGCTTTGTAAATACAGCAGTATGGGATATATATATCCAGGTAAATGATGTTATTAAAGTTATGCTATATCATATTTTACATATTTGTATTTTATTCTAATATGTTTCTATTTTAAGATTTAAAGACTGTTAACTGTTTTAATTTATGTTTTTTTGTTTTCTTCAGACACACAAAAAGGTTGCACCTTTTAAAAACAAGTATTTCCATCACTTTGAGGATCTATGAATCGTTTGGGGAAAGGATCGTGCAACTGGTAAGGATGCCCAATCTTCATGTGATGTCATTGAGGAGATGGCCGTTGAAAATGAGGATGTCAGATTTGAAGACTTGGAAAGACACAGACATGTTCTAGGATCCTTTAGCAGAGATGGCATATTCTGAAACCCCTAGCAACACTACAAGTGAGGCCAGTTTAGGCTCAAGGAGGAGGCGCAGACACTGTGATGACCCTTTTATTCAAACATTTCGAGATATGGGCAAAACTTTAGATGATGGCATTTAATTAGCAATAGACAAAGTTGTTAGAAGTGTGGAGATGATGTCTATTGATGATGAGATGAATACAAGAAGAGAGTGTCTCTATTCAGAGTTAGAAAAAATTAGGGACTTGACGAGATAGGAGCGTCGTATGGCTCATATTACTATATCACAAAATGATCGCTTATTGGTTGGATTTCCATCTATACTAAAAGAGGAGAAAGCATATATAGTGGATTCATGCCATAATTCTCTGATAATATTTGTTATTTGTGCTTGTTAATTATCTTATCTTTGTGCTTAGTTATTTTTGTTGTTTACTAGCTGTTCAACTTTTGTGTTTAGCTATTTTGGTACTGTTTATGGACGAGGAGAAAGATTGTTTGTAAGTTATGTTATTTTCTCGTGTTAAAATAAACACGGTAAGTTATATTATATTAAATTAGCAAATTGTCTACCATACATATTTTTTTATATAAATAAAATTAATTTAAAATGTATACAAAAGGATTTAAAAATTATAATAATTTTTTTGTGTTATCATGTATAATAAAAATTTATTTATTTTTAAAAAATAAAAATATTTTTCATTAGATAGGCAATAAAAGTATTTTTTTTAAAAAAGTAATAAATAAATTTTAAAAAATTTACAAAGAATTTTTTGTGGTTCGTTGAAGTATTTTCTGCAAAGAGATTCACAAATAATAAATAATCAAAAACACAATTCTCAAAGTATTTAAAAATTAAAAGGAAAAATAAAAAATAGTTTCGTATTATTTTCTTTGTAAATTATAAGCTGCTTATTATTGATAAATAAAATAAAAAATAATATTTAAACTATTTCTCAATTGTATTAATATTTTTAATAAAAATAAAATATTATTAATTATTTTTTGTATTTATATCATTTTTAAATAATTTTATAAAGCTAAATAATATTATTTTATTATTTTTATTCTTCAAGGATATTTCTATTTTTTTGTCAGTTTTCCATTCCATTCCTATGTTATTTAAAGCATAGCAAATATAGAAAAATAATAGAGATTTCATTCCTTTCTATAGCGTACCAAATGTAATTTTTTTTTACAATATTCTATTCCATTCTTAATTATCTTTTTTATTTTTTTCTTTACTACCAACCAAACGGTACGTAAGTCTTATGTAAGACTAAAGTCCTATTTGGATAAATATTTTATTTAAACTCTTATAGAAAAATGTATTATATAAATTTTTTTTTATACTGCAATTTTTTTTAAATTAAATTATTTAATATTTAGATACATACTTAAAAAAATATTTTTAAAATTTATAAATTCTTTTTAAAGTATTTAGATAAATAAATATATAAGTGCTTATAATTATAAAAATACTAAAATAGATATTAATAAACACTTATTAAAAAATGTATTTAGATAAATAAATATTTTAATTTTAATTTTAAAAAAATTCACTTAAAATATTTATATTAATGTTATAATTATTATATTTTCGTTCAAGTGGTTGAACTTTTCCACCACATACATTCCTCAACACATTGCCTTCCACTGTTCTCTATTGGTGCCTCTCCTTCCTCAAAAGCAGTTTTCCAAAATTTTAAAGCCAAGTTTATACTATTTTTTGTATATATATTTACAAGTCACCCACAATACCAATATTTTAATTTAATTTATTTGTTTTATGAATTTTTTTTTTTTACAATTTGGGTCACTCTGCATAATTCAACTCTTTAATTCAGACAAAAACAAGCTATCACTTAAACTATACTAGAATAGGATCCAACCAATGACTGTCTTTTTAACGTGATTCCAACCAATGCCTTTCTCTTTTTCAATAAAACTGAATATAATCAATTTCATTGTTAGAAACAAATACATATAGTAAACTGTCAATTGGTGTGAAAAAAATAATAGTAACACAAGTTGCACCAACTCAACACTACTTCTCAAAATTTATAAAGATTTAAAATAAATTTTAAAAGTAAAATTTTTTTAAAAATTATTATTAAAATAAATAATACTTTTTTTTTTAAATCAAGTTCTAACTTTATTAATTTACTCTTGGACCGGCGCTATCGGTGGATTATGAAAGAACCAGAAAGCCGAGGAACCAAAGCATGCAGAAGACGCTAAGAAATAGAGGAAACAAACCAGGTAGCAGGGAGCGAAGCACAGAAGTCGCAGAAGTAGAAAACGCAAAAAACAGAGGAGAAAATCAACGTTGAAGTAGAAGGAGAAGACATTAGGAATGACGCGCAAAAGTAGAGCAGAAGACGTAGCGGCTCACGATTGGAGAGTGATGCACAAAGATGAAGCAAAATGTAAAAGCTAGCTAGGAACGATGCACAGAAGTCGCAAAAGCAGAAGCAGAAGAAAGTAGAAGACAAAGTGGGTATAAGAACGAATAGTTAAAATAGAAAGCAGGGACGTTGTGAAAGTGACGGGGGAAGTTTGCAACAGAAAATAGGAAGCAGAAAGTGGGAATGAATGTGGGACAAAAGTTGAAAATGAAGCAGAACGCAAAACTATAGTTGGGAACGAATAGCAGAGGGAACGCGAAGCTGCAAAAACGCTAAAGCAGAAGACAACGCGGGTAGAAGAAAAAAAGCAGAAACAGATGCAAAAGAAAAAAAAAAATAGATGAAGAGACTTGATTGATGGAAGAAAACGTTAAGAGCGTATCAAGGAGGGAGGTCAACGGTTTGGTTTTGATAAAATTTTAAATTATAATTGAAAATATAATAATCATGTCAGAGTGTAAAATAATTTTTTAAAAATTTGAGTTAAAATAAGTTAAAATTAATTTTTTTAAATTAATAAATTATTTATTTAAATTTATTTAGATATTATTATTTTAATATAAAAATATTTATATTAATAAAGAAATTTTAATATATTATAAATTATGTTATTTAAACATGGCATGTCAGGCCCCAAGATAACTTTCAAAGGTATTATTTAAAAAAAATAAAAAAGGCTGACGGCCTAAAATAAAACTAATAGAAACTACTGAAAGCATAATACATAAAGATAAGTAAGGATTAAATAAGAGATTATCTAGACGTAACTTTCGCGTGCATCAACTTTTGAATAAAAAAAAAAATTATATATTATGACGAGAAAATATGCAAGCTGCTATTGCGTAGATCTTATTTTTCCAATTTTTGTCTGCTTTATGGTATAACAGTAGTTACATTCAGTACAGATTCCATAATTTAATTTTTCTTCTTTGTCTAATAGGATTGCTGCTCTCTAAAAAGGTATAGGATGGTTTGTATTTCCCTCTAACTTATAATGTGTGTTTTCTTCTTCTTTTTCAATTCTCATTCAATGACTTTGACGCACTTTGACGCACACATAGATAGCGTCGTTGGTAATATATATATATATATATATATATATATAATGTGTGTTTTCTTCTTGTATTTCCCTCTAACAGTAGCTACGTTCAGTACAGATTTTCATTCAATGATCATTATAATGTGTGTAATATACCTTCTTTTTTAATTCTCATTCAATGACTTTGTCCCCAGTGTTTGATTTTTTTAATTCTCATTTAATGGCGACCAATTAAATTTGCTACTGAAGAGTGATTCAGTAACAACCTATTAAAGTTATTATTGAAGTGGACATTCTGTGGCAACAATTATAGTTTCAGTGGTGACTTTTATACTCTTTGGCTGCGACTTTGGTTGTGACAAAAAGTAGATTTTCAGTGACAATCCCTATAGTTGTCATTGAAAATATTCTATCATAGATAGTGTGGTTGGCAAAAGTTGCGACCGAAAGCCTGTTTTCTTGTGGTGGTGTAACAAATTTGATATATAAATGACAGAAATGTTTGATATTATATATTTGTTGATCATTATTTTTAATACATGACAGAACACATTTGATCTAAAAAAATTTATTAACTAACCACACCCATCACCTAAAGTAGCTTCATACATGTCACTTGAGAAATATGCATATCAATATTTATTCGTCATTGAGAAACCTTTCTGTTCCTCCTTGATCATTATTCATATAACTTGGACTACTGAGGCAACAACTCAAATCACCTTACCATCAACACGCACCCATTGACCCACGAAGATCGAATTACAATTGACATTGGGATTTATATCGAGAAAGTGACAAGCATTCAGCTTGAACCTTTGGACGATGCTGGTGCAAGTTTCTCCCTCTTCCACGCCATGCAATATGTTGCAAATTGGGTCTGAAACTGCCAAAATCATAAAATCTTAGTTAACACTTGATTCTGGTATCTAAAATGTAAGAGATTATTCAAAGATGCCTAGTATTATATTTGGTATATTAACAGATGTCTTTTATTACAAAACGATGAGACAGAGAGTATTAATACCATTTGAGATTATATTTTTTATCATTGAAAATTATGAGAATATTAAAATTTTAGTATGGTGTGTTTAGTTTGTAAAAATATTTTTAATTTTCATTCTCTATTTTTAATTATTTCTTAAAATATATTTTCATTTATAAGTTTTCATTATTTAGAAAATAAATTTGTTTTATAAAGTTTAAAATTTATTTATATTTGTTTTCAAATTTAATTAATTGAAATAAATAGTTATAAATATTACTTATTTTTTAGTTTGATCTTCTGTAACTATAATATTATTTTGATTCTGTTTAATAATTATAATATATTGTCTTTTAAAATTACAAAAATACCATCAATTATTTTTTGAAAACACTGAAAACATCTTTTAGACGTTTTCTATTTTCGCCCTATTTTAAAAAACATTTTCTTCTAAACTCTATCAAACACACTTTTCAGTTATGTTTTCTGTTTTCAATTAAAATGAAAATAAAAAATAAACAAACCAAACAAACTCTTAATTTTTTAATTTTCATAAATACTAATTGTATAATTTTTATGATATATTTCAATTGTTATATACCAGATATGGATATCATGCAGTTCAAGATATTAGTCTAACAAATAACTCGTTGATTCAATAATATCATGAATTAAAACAGTAATTGCATAATCTATACGCACCATTTGGTGATACTAATTATCATCCCTCAGCCATGAAAATCATGACAAGAAGAAATGAGCAAGCCAGAGAAAAACTAATTTGAGCAGACTTAGCCATTCTAACTTCTTCACCAACCTCCTTTTGTGATTTGTATCAAAGGTTTAAGGTGGTTTAGGATCTTTGAGTATTGGTTTATATAGGGAGAGAAAAACGGCTTTATCTTGATTGAACTTGGGCAGCATGAGGGTACATACTTCCTAGTTCCATAGTTCCTACTATGAACATTGGAGGGTACGTTAAGCATTGTGGCAAGAACAGGCTAGCCGCTCAAAATGACCCCAGTGATCCTTCTCTTGACCTTATCTTCCTTTCCCCTTTCTGAATGCCGACCTCAACAGAAGCAATCTTTGAACCCAAAAAAATTACAGGTATAACTTCAAAATAAGTAGTTTTTAATGTTTGTTTTGTAGTTGTAAGAATTTGAGTTTTCATTTGTGACATCTACTTTGTTTTTGTTTCCAAAAGTAAAAAAGTCTAACAGTTTCTTTTCTTTCACTTCTTATGCAACGTGGAATAGTTTTCTCATAGGACATATTCTATATGCTTAATAGTGTTTAGGGTAAAATAAATAACTTTAATGCTTTTAAACAGTTTTAAAAAATAAAAGAATAAGAACTTAAAGTGGAAAATTTTAAAATATAGGCACCCATTAATTTATAAAATAAGTAAAATTATAGAAACTAATTTTTACTTGTATTTATTGACGTGGCTTAAGACTTAGCAAGGGACAACAGTATCATGACGTACTACTCATAGTGACTCCTTTACAAAACAATAAACTAATTTGCAAATTTTTATAAGTATTAATTTGATATTTTTAGTGATCTGTATTATATTAAATTAGACTACTATATAAAATAACCTCTATAGTAATTTTTTTATTAAAAGAAAAGTTTTGATATAGATTGAAATTATAAGAGATCTTTTAGGTGGTATGGGTATTCTTACACATCTTTTGTGTATAAGGCTAATCTTACTCAAGGTACTGAGATTGTTTCTCTTTACAAGTATTTTTTTCTAAAGTCAAACTTTTGACATTATAAACATTCTTCAACTACTGAATTTAAACTTGTTTATAACTTGAACTATATATGTACTTTTTTTTTAATTCTTAGCCAGTTTGAGTGGAATCAAATTAAAACTCAAAATGGTTAACATAGTTTTTATAAGGACTTTAGTAATTTGGATTTAAATTCTTTACATAACATTTTAAAAGTAAAATTCTAAATACAAAATATCAAAAAAATTTCTTATAAAATCGTAAAAGAAAATCCAATTTCAATAAATTTGAAGAGATCCTGACTCTAATTAAAAAAAAGCTTTAAATATTTAATACAAACTAATTTATCATCCATTAGATAAAAATAAAAATAAAAATAGCAGTACCCTCTAATTTCTAGATCTTCTCAAGCTGTTGAAATGTTGTCAATAATTTTGTAGTAATTATTTTACACCTTTTTATTCATACTTATTTTTCACTTATTTATTGACGGGTATTATACATTATGTGCTTATAGGATCTGAGTTTTTTATACGAAAATTAGACATCAAATCACAATGTTATGATCTCTTCGTGTGAAATGAAATTGAGTAAATTAACAATTTGATCCATAAATTTATAAATTCATTTATCTTCGGTCCTTAAATTTCCTTGATTAGAGGAGTCAATCTTTGGAAATATTAAATTGATCACATATTGCTATTAGTCTCTCTAGAGTTTAACATAAGTTTAATATTTTTAAAAGGCTAACAAAATAAATACTGTATAATGAATTGATAATTTCAGGAGTTAATTTGTAAACCTACAAATATTGAAAGATTAAAACTAAATAAATCTACAAATTTAAGGAGTAAATTATTATTTTACTGAATGAAATAACGTCTTAGAACATATATCATTAGGAGAATAATCAATTAAGCCATAATCATCAATAAAGTGGAATATATTCATATTTTTGTTGAAACATTTATTCATACATAGCACTGCAAATTGTGAAATGAGAATACAGTTAAGGAGAAACTTTTGTCTCTCAACTTATTATTGCCCTTCCTATTCACTCATACTAGTAGTAAATCCAGTTACTTCGGTTCTTCCTGTGGAAGCTCAAATCACTTTACCAACAACACACACTCGTTGACCCACAATGACAAGGTCACAGTTAATATTGGTATTGATATCAAGGAAGTGACATTGATCCAGATTGAACCTCTGTGCTATGGTCAAGCAAGTTTCACCTTCTTCCACTCCATGAACACTTATACATATTGGGTCTGAAACTTCAAAATTCATATAATGCCAGTGATCAATTACCTGTTTACCATTATCAATCATATTTTACCATCCAAGAAATACTCACGACAAGAATAGCGGGATTTAGCGGCCACTACAAGAAATTTGACTTTCGGTGGCGACTTTTTTCGCCACTAAAAGTTAAAAAATCGCCACTAATACCTTTTAGTTGCAACAATTCGCCACCAAAAATTCGCCACTAATACGACCGTCACTAAATGGTTTCTGTGGCGACAAAAACGAGTCGCCACCAAAAACGAGCCGGCGGTTATTTAGTGGGTTTAGCGACGGTTCCAACCGTCACTAACTGCCATAACAACAGTTGACATAACCGTCGTCGAGACATTGACTTTGCGACGGTTTGGACCAACCATGGGGATAGCGTCGTTAAGACAGGGTTTAGCGACGGTTCTTTTCCGTCTTAACGACGGTTAGTCAACCGTCTCTATGTGTAAATTAACGACGGTTCGTACAACTGTCGTCAATAATTTGGATATAACGATGGTTACTAGAACCATCGTTATACCTTTCTAATTTTAAATTTTAAAAAAAAATTATTAATTTTCAAGATTATTTATATTTATATTATTATTACCATATTTAATCTGTTCAAATATATATATTTTAATTTATTTTAGTTTAATTTTATGATTATTATATTTAATTTTTTAAAATATAATTTCTTGTCTAAAATTGTCTATTTTATAATGTTAACTTTTTTTATCTCTTATATCGTTACATATTAAAAATTTAAAAATAAATAATATAATGTAAATGACATTCATAAATAAATTATAGAAATAAAATTAATAATGACTTAAACATTAAAACTACAATATACATTTTTGTACAAAAAAAATATACAATAAATATCATCAACTCTCAACTTGGACCGTGAGGACCCTGTGGCGTCTGATCTTCTTGATGTCCACTGCCTTTATCACTAGGGACCTAAAAATTAATTTTATTATATAAGCATTTTAAAATTAAAAATATTAATAATAAAAATTATTTATGAAATTCAGAATTTAAATATTACCTTAATATTTGCACTTGGAACAAGTGCAATGTCAGGTGGCACTTGACTCGAAAAGTTCTGGAGAAAGAACGTCATAGCTGCCTCCATCTATCTCTGTTGAGCTATCATGTCAGCGTCACGAGCCTCTAGCTCTGCCTCTCGTCGCTGCTGCTCCGCCTCTTGTCGCTGTTGCTCGACGTCTCGCTCATGTATGGCTGCTTTCAGACGAGCCACCTTATTCTGTAATTTAGTGTATGAAGGCCCAAACCCAGATGATGAGCTTGACCCAACAGAGGGACATCCGAAGACTTGGGTTGGACAAACACCTAAACCAAATCCTCGAACACGATCTGAGTACTTTGCAGTTCCCAAGGCTCTCGCAAGTGAATCATTTGTCGAGAGCTCTTGGGAGAGCTATCCTCCTATTGGATCGAGGCAATTTTTTCCTATAACATGAAAAACAGACGTTAAATTTTTATTACAATTAACAAAGAATCAAATAAAATTTTGAATTAACATAACAATAGCAAAATTTTACATACCGCAACTGCTCAAGCCTCGTCGTTGATGTATGTTCCGTCAGCCTTTTTATGAGCTGCCGTCCATACATCACCATGAGTCACTGGGCCCCCAACCTCCACCTCCTGAATAAATAAACAATTAATAAAATTTTTAAAGAAATATGTTTTTTATTTAAAAAGGAATAAAATTTTTTTAAAATAAAACTCACAAGCTCAGCCCTTCTACGTGCGAAGCTCTTGGATCCAGTTGTATGTGGCATCGTCATACATCTTCTGTTATGTCTATTTTGAGCAGCCACATCCTAAATAAATGCATAAATAAAATAATTAATCAATGTTTTTGGAAAGAAAATATATATGAAAAAATTAATATAAAAAATTACTCTGGTCCTCGCGTTCAGCCGGTAATCAACGAACGTAGCCCAGTGGTCACGTGGAATGCCAGAGGGTACGTTGTTCAGCAACTCCTCCCTCGACCTGGTCCCATCGTACTTGACCAAAACACATTATAACATGTGGCTCTCCACTTGGCTCCAAGTGACTGTAAAATGATCTTGTGGAAGCCCGTCACATTAAAATGTGTCTACAAAAAATAATACAAATTTCAGTTAAACATTAAAAATATTAAAGTATACTTAAGAAGAATTAACAGTTCATACCTGTATTGTGTCACGAAACACTCCGACCTTGTAATCCTCGGGAATGCTCCTCCAATCTTTATATGAGATCGGAAAGAAACGGAAGTTATCTCCAATGGTGCCGAGGAAGACACCAAGGAGACCACCTCCGTCTCCAATGGGCTGGTGGTTGTCGTTACACCGGACAACTACTTTGTGCCCATGAGGTAACGCCCAAACATCGTGGACAGTCATCTGTCTGGGCGTCACCTGACTGATCTCATCTGTTACAATATAAAATAAATATGTTAACTCAATATTTGGACGCTAATTATTATAAATATAAGAAATTTTTTTTATTATACCTATAACATCGATTGTCCAGCTCCTCCTGCGCCTACGCTCTTGCTGAGCAATCTGACGCTTCACCTCAATGCCCTCCAACAAATCATTGACGTCTAGGTTGATATCAAAATCGTCGTCTGGTTCCTGAGCGTCGTAAGAGGGGATTGTGAACGTGATGGGCTCTGACTCCGGCGCTGTATCATCAGATGAGGGTAGTGTGGACAGTCCAGCCTCTGACGAGTGCGCCCTCGAGTTCGGAGGTACCGTGGACGGGACATCTACTGAAACCGTCATATCATCATCGCAAGGCTGTCCTCCCTCGCTAGTAGTCGGGCAAGCAACATGGCTAGCTGATGTCACCGCACCCGCTCTGCCCACAAATCCAGATCTACCCCTCCGCATCGTTACTATGCCTGTCAGAAAAAATTAATAATATTAATTTCACCTCATAAATTGTTCATTTAAAAATAAATAAAAAATAAAAAAACATATATCAAAATACATAACAAGCATAAATTGTTCATAAACAAACTACCGTATCAGACATAAATTCACTATTTCTTCTGGAAATAATCTTTCTAAATTTTGAACGCGCAACAGATCACTATCATATGAAATATTATCATTGTCCTGGCCCATCTCATATAAATCACGAGGCTTCAAATGTACAACCATACTCCATTTGTTGTCAACTGCATCTTCTACATAATATACTTGATGCGCTTCGGATGCTTTGATGTACGGCTCGTCATCGTCATTTTCACCGGTATGAATCAACCGTGAAAAATCGACAGATGTCACCCCGGGTGTGTCGAGGTTTATGGATCCAAGTCTTATCCATGACTAAAACCATTATGAAATCAAAAATAATAATAATAATTCACTGAATAATGTATTCTTAATGCATAACTTCATAATCTAACACTTTATCGAGGATTAAATAATATACGACAAAGAAAAATTTCATAATTTTTAGTTCTATTTAATAATTTAACATTTCTACTTAATTTGTATACTTAAATTTAACTAATTATGTTTAAGTTAAAATAAATATTACAATTTTAACATGGCACTTTAACTGGAAGAGAAACTAAGTTATCATATTAACATTGTTTCACCTTATGTTGTAATATTTCAGTTTAATTTTATTGAGATAAAAAGTTATATTTAAATCTACTATGCAATATTTCGTACAATTTTCTGTTCACATGTCACTTTAACTGGAAGAGAAACTAAGTTATCATATTTAAATTGTTTCACTTTATAATTATGAACATAAAATTCTAAGTTAATAATTATGACATTCTTCAAAAATAATAATTAATACTTATTTAATTATTCTAATTAACAAATATAAATATTAATTATTTTTTACTATTAATTTTTTAAATTAACAACAGATATTTAACCTATATAACATAATACATCATTTTCTAAAAATATAACATATAATTTCTAATAAACGAAAAGCATAAACTATTTAAATCAAACATACAAATATATCAAAAACAAAATTCGAAACATTAAACATAATTAATATTAAAATACATACCTTATGTCCAAATAAACAACTCTGAATCACAACTGTCTGTATATAAATGAAGTATCTACATACAAAGTTAAAAAACAAATAACTTAATAAATTAAATTAAATTTACAATTTAAATAAAAAATAATTCATAATAGTACAAGTATATAAAAATTTACCTCAAATAAAAGTAAATAAATTCAAAGCACCAAAATCACAAGAACCTTTCACAGAAAAAAAAACTCACAAGCGTTTGTAAGAAGAAATAGAGAGAAACTGAAGTTGTGTAATGAAAATGAAAGAGGTAAGGCGAATTTATAGGAAAAGGCGTGGTTTAACGACGGTTTTATTTTAAACCATCGTTAAAGATGATTTTAACAACGGTTTTCCCACAAACCATCGTCCAATGGGAGCGTGGTATAACGACAGTTATGATAAACCGTCGTTAAACCGGAGCAAATCCCTATAAACGGTCCAATTTCTGTAAGATTTTACAACGGTTAGTTTGAAACCGTCGTGAAATCGGTCCTAACAGTTGAATATCCGTGGGATATGACGACGGTTTAACATTAACCGTCGTTATTTTACGACGGTTAAACTTTAACCGTCGTTATATAACGACGGTTTGGCCTATACCGTCGTTATATAACGACGGTTTAGACCAAACCGTCGTTATATCTCTTATTTTTACGACAGTTTATTTAACCGTGGTTAAAGCCTGATTTAACGATGGTTTTTTGGACCGTCGTTAAATGACCGTCGCTATAACCCGTTTTTGTAGTAATGACTGTATGATTTAAACTAATATAGTTTAGGGTATAGGCATACAAATATGGATATAAAAGATATAACACAAACATGTACATAGTGATACGATAATAACATAAAATATTTATGTATAATTTAAAATGTGACGCTTATTATATGTGTTTTGATATTTGTGGAATATATATATATAGTGTTTTACTTTTTTTGAACATGTGTTGGTTTTATTGGGCCAATATTTTTTTTCGATTTTTATGCTTGACATCCTTACTTGTAATGTCAATATTTGAAAATATAGTAATACTCTTACGAACAAGAAGTACTAAATCTTAACATTAGAATGAAGTCAGGACTTTGAATCTCTAGCAACAATCTGGGAGATTGTTACTTTGTTAAATATTGCTCAAATGATATCTTAATTGATAAAAACAAAAGAACCAATTGAAGGCTTACCAGTTGGTGTTGGTCTAGCAGCAACAATAGAAGTAATAACAAGAAGAAATGAGAAAACCAGAGCAAAGCTAATAAGAGCAGACTTAGTCATTTTTGTCCTTTTCACCTATTTGTCTATAATTATAGTCTGGTTTTAGTGATTGGGGAGTTGGTTTATATATATGTTGTAAAATAAGTTTTATTTCAAAAAGATAACTGTAAATTTTTGACTCATTCAATTGTTTTGGCTACTGTTGGAATGATTAAATTGAATTTATTTGCTCTTAGATGTTCCTATTTTCTTACTTAACAGTTGAATGATTTCCTCATTAAAAATCTGCAATTTGCTTCTCCTACCGTTTCCCCAAGACCCTATCACATGCTTATAAATACTTTGCTTTTCTTTAGTTCAAAAACACACAGGAAAATATACTTCTTCTTGCTCAAAGTCTCTTCTTCTCTTTTGCTAGGTTTACTTTTATAATTTATTTTTTGTTAATCTTGCTCTGCTTTTCTAAAGGCATCACACCTGTTAAATTTTGGGGGATACGTTGTGATTGGAAAAATATCCTTAAAGACATTGTTTATCACGCCTCAAGCTTTCCTCTTCTTTTTCTTTTTTCTGTTTTCTAATTTTGTTGTAGGATTTACAACATTCTCAAGGATATTTGAAAAAAAAATTATACTTCATGGAGTCTAGTCAACACCAACTTGATGTTGTTAGTATTTCTGGTAGTGATGCCACACATCCTACTACTAATGCTGCCAATTCTGAAAGGTGCTACACCAACTGCTATAGCATATGCCACATCTTCCACTGTGTCATTCCTATGATTTCAACAATGGCTTATGCAAAGCCTTTTCCTGATATTTCTAAAATAAAAATATTTGGTGGTCAAAACTTCAAACAATGGCAGGAGCGTGTCTACTTAGTTCTTGAAATGCATGGAGTAGCATCTGCATTGACAAATCCTAAGCCCAATACAACTGATGCAACACAAATGGAAGCTTGGGTTCATGCGAACAAGGTATGTAGACATACAATTATCAGTACATTATCTAACGAGCTTTTTGATGTCTACTGTATCTATAAAGAAGCAAAGCAAATTTGGGACTCCATAATTACTAAATACACTGCGGAGGATGCTGGAAAACAAAAATTTGTCATCGGAAACTATTATCATTGGGAGATGACTAACGACAAGGACATTAAAGAATAGATCAAAGAATATCACAAGTTATTAGAGAATCTAAAGGCAGAAAAGATTACCTTGCTGGAGGATTTTGTAGCCGGACTCTTGATCGAAAAACTGCCAAAATCATAGAGCCAATATAAACAACAATTAAAGCATAAGCACAAGCAATTGTCCCTGGCTGACTTGATCATTCACATTGTCATCGAAGATACTAATAAGAAACATGTCAAAGCTGCCAAGGCGAAGGAGATCGTAACTAAGATAAATCTAGTTCAGAACAAATCTTACTAGTATAATAACAACAAGAGGTATGAGCACAAACACTGTAATAATGCCCCTAGGCCTAACAATCCTACTTTCAATAAAAAGGGTACTTGTTTTGTCTGTGGAAAGCCAAGTCATCATGCGCCTCAATGACAAAAAAGAGTGAGAAATGAAAATTTGCCTAAACCAAAAGCAAACTTGGTTGAAGGAGATGACATTATTGCTGCAGTCATTTCTCAAGTAAATCTTATAGCCAATGTGAAAGACTGGGTGGTAGACTATGGGGCTACCAAGCACATTTGTGCCAATAAAGATGCCTTCACCTCTTACACCCCCAATAAGAGATAGAGAAGAACTGGTGTATCTGGGAGACTCACGAACTACAAATGTTCTTGAAAAAGGAAAGGTTCTTCTCAAACTCACATCTGAAAAAACTCTGGCTTTGAATGAAGTGTTGTATGTACCCAATATAAGAGCAAATTTAATTTTTGTGACCTTGTTGGGTAAGGTGGGGGTTAAGGTATCATTTGAATCTGATAAAATAGTGATGACTAAGAATAATGTTTTTGTGGGTAAGAGATATTGTAACCAGGGATTGTTTGTTCTAAATGTTTTTAAGATCATAAATGGTAATAATGCATCATCTTCTGCTTATTTGATTGACTCATATGATATTTAGCATGCTAGATTAGGACATGTTAGTGTTTCTTATATTAAGAAAATGCAAACACTTGGCTTGATTACTGGAATTAATAACTCTTGTATAGAAAAATGTGAAGTCTGTGCAGAGACTAAATTGACTAAGAAAATATGTTCATCTATTCATAGAGAAACTGAATTATTGAGTTTAATTCACACGGATTTAGGAGATTTAAACAGACTATGACTAGAGGGGGTAAAAAGTACTATGTGACATTTATTGATGACTTTTCTAGATACTCTATAGTATATTTGCTCAGAAATAAAGATGAAGTTTTTGATATGTTTCTATTGTATAAAGTTAAAGTGGAAAATCAATTAAATAGGAAGATTAAAAAGGTAAGATCTAATAGAGGAGGTGAATATGTGCTTCTCAATGACCTTTGTGAAAAAGAAGGTATTATTCATGAAATAACTCTATCTTATTCACCTGAATCAAATGGAGTAGCAAAAAGAAAAAATAAGAATCTTAATGAAATGATGAATGTGATGCTTGTTAGTTCTTTTGCACCTAATAACTTGTGGGGAGCACTATAACAAAAATGGAATTTAGCGGCAGTTTTTAAGTGGCTTTAGCGACGGTTTTAATCATCGCTAAAAAAACATAACGACGGTTGGCCAAACTGTTGTGGAACGAGTGTCCTTGCGACGGTTTAGGCCAACCGTGGGAATGAAGTCGTTAGGATAAGGTATAGCGATAGTTCTTAAACCGTCGCTATGTTTGTTAACCGTCGCTATGACTTGTCTTAGCGACGGTTCTAAAATCGTCTCCATGTTGAGGACTAACGACGGTTGTGGAAACCGTTTTATGTCATTGAATATAACGACGATTACGAAACCGTCGTTAAGTATCTAAAAATAACGACAATTCTTTGAACTGTCGTTATTTCTTATATTTTTTTTTAATTATTTATACTTGTTAATTTACATTATAATTTAATTTCATATTATTATTCTCATGTTTAATCTTTTGAAATATAATTTTTTTTAAAATTATTTATTTTTCTTAATTTACATTATAATTTAATCTTATAATATTATTCTCATATTTAATCTTTTAAAATATATACATTTATTTGAGAATTATTATTTTATAATGTTAAATTTTTTATGACATATATCAATATATATTCACAATTTAAATATAAAAAAATAATTTAATGCAAATCACATTCATAACTAAATTATGAAAATAAAATTAATAATCACTTAAAAATTAAAATTACAATTTACAATTTAGTACAAAAAAATAATATGCAATATAATCATGAACTCGGACCCATGGATCCTGTGGCGTCTGATATGGCTAATGTTCACTGTCTTTATCACTGGGAACCTAAAAATAAATTTTATTATGCAAGTGTTTTGAAATTAAATAAATTAATAGTAACACTTATTTACAAAATTTAAGATTAAAAAATTACCCTAGGATTTGCACTGTGAACAAGTGCAATTTTAGGCGGCATATGACCCTAAAAGTTTTGGAGCAAGAATGTCATAGCTGCCTTCATCTGTCTCTGTCGGGTTGTGGTGCCAGCGTCATGTCGCTGTTGCTCGACATCCCGCTCATGAATGGCCGCTTTCAGACGAACCACCTCAGTCTGTAATTCAATGTATGAAGGCCCAGACCCAGAGCTCAACCCAGCTAAGCCATGTCCAAAGACTTCAGTTGGGCAAACACCTAACCCAAATTATCGAATGCGACCCGAGTGCTCCTCAGTTCCCAAGGCTATCACAAGTGAATCACATGTCGAGAGCTCTTGGGAAGAGCTATCCTCCTGCTGGATCAAGGCAATTTTTTCTTACAAAATAAAAAAAAAAACAAATGTTATTTTATTTTGATTACAAAAAACAAACAATCAAGTAAAATAATAAATAAACAAAACAATAACAAAATTATACGTACCACTACTACTCGAGCCTCGTCATTGATTTATGTTCCGTCAGCCCTTTTATAAGCTGTCGTCATACATCACCACGAGTCACTGGGCCCCCAACCTTAGCCTCCTGATTATGTTAACAATTAATAAAAAATTTAAACAAATTTGTATTTTATTTAAAATGAAATAAGATTCTTATCAAATGAAACTCACAAGCTCAGCATTTCTACGTGCAAGGCTCTTGGATCCAGTGATATGTAGCATCGTCATACGTCTTCTGTTATGTCTATTTTGAGCAGCCACATCCTAAATAATTGCATAAATAGATTAATTAATTAATCTCTTTGAAAAAAAATATAAAAAAAAAATACATATAAATAATTACCCTGGTCTTCGTGTTAAGTCGGTAATCAATAAACGTAGCCCAGTAGTCACGTGGGATGCCAGTTGAGACGTCATTCAGCAACTCCTCCCTAGACTTCATCCCATCATACTTGAGCCGAAACACATTATAACATATGGCTCTCCACTTTGCTTTAAGTGACTGTAAAATTAACTTCTTATGGAAGCCTGTCACATTAAAATGTATCTACAAAAAATAGTATAAATATCAGTGAAATACTAAAAATATTAATGTATAATTAAGAAGAATTAATAGTCCATACTTGTATCGTGTTTATGAACACTCCTGTCTTGTAATCTTCGGGAATGCTCCTCCAATTTTTATATGAGATCAGAAAGAAACAGAAGTTATCCCCAATGATGCCGAAGAAGAGATCGAGGAGACCACTGCCATCTCCGATGGGTTGGTGGGTGTCATTAAACTGGACAACTACCCTGTGCCCATGAGGTAACACCCAAATATCGTAGACAGTTATCTGTCTGGGCGTCACCTGACCAGTCTCATCTGTTAGAATATAAAATAAATGTGTTAACTCAATATTTGGGAGTTAATTATTATAAACACAAGAAATATTCTATATTTTATCTATGACATCAACTATCCAACTCTTCCTGAATCTACGCTCTTGCTAAGCTATTTGACGCTCCACCTCAACGCCTGCCAACAAGTCATCAATGTCTATGTCGATATATAAAACCTCCTCTGGTCTCTGGACATCGAAAGAGGGGAATATGGATGGGACAGGCTCTGACTCTGGCACCCTAGAGTCAGGCGGGGGTACTGTGGATGGTCCAGCCTCTGACTTTGGCACCTTAGAGTCCGAAGGTACCGTGGATAGGACAGCCACTAACTGGACAGTATCATCATTGCTAGGTTGTCCTCCCTCACTACTCGCCGGGCTAGCAAAATGCCTAAATGAGCTCGACGCACCTACTCTGTCCATGGATATAGGTTTACCCCTCCGTATCGTCACTATTCCTGTTAGAACAAAATTAGTAACATTAGTATCAAATTATGTAACAATCATAAATTGTTCATTTGAAAATAATTAGAACATATATCAAAATACATAACAATCAGAAATTTTTCATAAACAAAACCAAAATATATTCATGAAATTACAATATTAAATTAATACCCTAACAGACATAGATTCACTTCTTCTTCTGCAAATAATGTTTCTAAATTTTGAACGCGCAACGAATCACTATCATATAAAATATTATCATCGTCCTTGCCCATCTCATATAAATCATGAGGTTTCAAATGTACAACCATACTCCATTTGTTGTCAACCGCATCTTCTACATAGTATACTTGATGCGCTTCGGATGCTTGGATGTACAACATGTCATTGTCATTTTCACTAGTATGAATCAACTATGAAAAATCGACAGATGTCACCCCGAAGGCATCCTTGGTAATGGCCCTCGTTGTTGTTGTATTGGCCCACGTACATTTGAATAAAGTAATTGTAAAGTGACCATGATAATTCAATTCTACAATATCTAATAATTTTTCATAATACGGGACTCCACCGAATTGCATATTTTTGTCACTGCTACTTGCATAACTCCTCGCCCTGAAAATATCATGAACTCCACTATTGGGTTTTCAACCCTTGATCTTGATCTAACGTTCAGAATTTGAATCCGTTTACATTGTATGCATTGTATTGGCGTGCTCTATCCAGGGGCCCAATTGCTAGAAATTTTATATCAATTAACAAAGTCCCACTACTATCATTTGCCATCTGAGAAAGAAAAATAGAGCTGTGAGTTGTGCTCATGATAGAATGCAAATACAAATTGACTAGGTAAATTGTATACCTACACAATGAGTGAACCGGGAAACAAACTCCCTATGAAATTTTTTATCTATCAAAGAAGACGATCGGGTTCTACTTCGTAAGCTTTTTCTTGTGTGGATTTTTTGTCCAAACAGAAATTCTATTTTTTATGCTAAAAAAAGCACCAAAAAGATAATGATGATGACGTCCCATGACTCTCTCGTAAACCCTTTTGACCTACAAGCACGGTTTAAAAATGGGACTCTAATTGGGACTTATTAAGAAGAAAGGATTCTCTTTATTTTTTCATGTATCCTAGGGGCATATTGCCTTGTATTGTATCAGGGATATTTTGGCCTACAAGCACGGTTTAAAAATGGGACTCTAATTGGGACTTATTAAGAAGAAAGGATTCTCTTTAGTTTTTCACGTATCATATATATATATATATATATATATATATATATATATATATATATATATATATATATATATATATATATATATATATATATATATGTATGTATATCTGGATATTCATTTAGATTTTCTAGGGGCATATTACCTTGTATTGTATCAGGGATATTCTCGTCCTTTGTTACCCTACTGTTGATGTATATATTGATTCATCAGGAATACTCAATTATTCTATTCCTATTTAGACTTTTCATGGTATCAGAGCCTGGGTTATGCCTTACAAAATCTCTAAATTCATTGTACAAAAAAAATGATAGGTAAACTTAATGCTTCATATCCATAAGATAAATATTAATACAATACTAAGTCTTGGCGTACTCACTAAAGGTAAGGATCGAATTCCTGACAGTTTGTCAAGATATGACGATGGGCTTGCAATTTTTTTCACGAATAGAGTGTGAAATACTCGAATCCACCAACTGGTCTTCCTACTTGTGGAAACAATGTACCCCCCCAAACGTCCCCACATTAGGTCGATCGTCGACCCGAATAAGATGATTGAACACCATCTCTACACCCTCCAAATACTTTGAACAAAATATTAAAACTTCTTCTACAACACATAATTCAGCTATTAAACCTTCTGGCCTTGTTTTATTTCGGACGAATGACTTAAACTCACCCAAGTATCTGTACATCATATGTTCAACGAATGAAAAATTGATAAAACAAAACAAAATGAACAAAATAAAATAGATTTGAATTTTTTGCTTTGTTCCTTTCAATATGACACATCCAATAATATTGAACTGGTTCGCTTAACTTGGCTTCTTGGATCAAGTAAACTGTTAAGTGCACCATGACTATGAAGAAGAAAGGCAGAAATAACATCTCCATATGACACAGCGTCAGAACAATACGATTTTGAAGTTGGTCAAGTTCGCTGACATTTAAAACTTCAGAATAAACATGTTGAAAGAACGAATAGAACTCAACGAGAACTGCAAACACTTGCTTAGGAAGTACCTTCTTTATGGCTAAGGGTAGTAGTTGTTCCATAAGAATATGACAATCATGACTTTTCAACCCCCCCCCCAATTTTTGTCTTAAATCAATGCATCTAGAAATATTGCTAGAATATCCGTCAGGCATAGAGATGTTTTTCAGTGTTTTGAGAAAGATATATTTACTTGCATTTGTCAACGTGAACAAGGCAGACGGATATTTACCATTGTCTCTAAATTCATTGTACAGAGCCTGGGTTATGCCTTACAAAATCTCTAAATTCATTGTACAAAAAAAATGATAGGTAAACTTAATGCTTCATATCCATAAGATAAATATTAATACAATACTAAGTCTTGGCGTACTCACTAAAGGTAAGGATCGAATTCCTGACAGTTTGTCAAGATATGACGATAGGCTTGCAATTTTTTTCACGAATAGAGTGTGAAATACTCGAATCCACCAACTGGTCTTCCTACTTGTGGAAACAATGTACCCCCCCAAACGTCCCCACATTAGGTCGATCGTCGACCCGAATAAGATGATTGAACACCATCTCTACACCCTCCAAATACTTTGAACAAAATATTAAAACTTTTTCTACAACACATAATTCAGCTATTAAACCTTCTGGCCTTGTTTTATTTCGGACGAATGACTTAAACTCACCCAAGTATCTGTACATCATATGTTCAACGGATGAAAAATTGATAAAACAAAACAAAATGAACAAAATAAAATAGATTTGAATTTTTTGCTTTGTTCCTTTCAATATGACACATCCAATAATATTGAACTGGTTCGCTTAACTTGGCTTCTTGGATCAAGTAAACTGTTAAGTGCACCATGACTATGAAGAAGGAAGGCAGAAATAACATCTCCATATGACACAGCGTCAGAACAATACGATTTTGAAGTTGGTCAAGTTCGCTGACATTTAAAACTTCAGAATAAACATGTTGAAAGAACGAATAGAACTCAACGAGAACTGCAAACACTTGCTTAGGAAGTACCTTCTTTATGGCTAAGGGTAGTAGTTGTTCCATAAGAATATGACAATCATGACTTTTCAACCCCCCCCCCCCAATTTTTGTCTTAAATCAATGCATCTAGAAATATTGCTAGAATATCCGTTAGGCATAGAGATGTTTTTCAGTGTTTTGAGAAAGATATATTTACTTGCATTTGTCAACGTGAACAAGGCAGACGGATATTTACCATTGTCATCTGGCCAAATCTCTGACCTCACACCTAACTCTTATAAATCTCTTTGTGCATTAATGTGGACTTTTGAACGGTCAGTGTCATTTAACAAAGTATACAAGATGTTGTCACAGACATTTTTTTTATATGCATCAAATCAAGATTATGACGCAACAAATTGTTCGCCCAATATGGAACTTCAAATAATATGCTTTTTTTCTGCCATTGTTGAGTCCCAGACTTAACCCCTCTATGACCTCGGGACCTCTGTTCTCGATCTTCATGTTTCCCATTCTTTTCGAATACAACGTTAATATCATTAATTTGTCTCAAAATATCTACACCATTCAATTGCAATGGAGAATTTCTTCTCTCATCTATTCCATCAAACCTATTACGGGCTATCCAAAATTTATGATCCAAGTTTAAAAAACGACGGTGTCCCATTAAACACCACTTCTGACTATGAGGAAGACATATAGGAGTTGAATCAAAATTACAGTGTAGACAGGATAATTCAGTATGAGTATTCTAACTTAATAAATATCTAAGGCTAGGAAAATTAGTGATTGTCCACATGAGAGCAACATGCATGTTGAACATGTCACTACTGAATGAATCGTAAGTCCGCACACCGTCGAACCATAGCTCCTTTAACTCTTTAATCAACGATTGCATAAATACATGTATATCATTTTCCAGTGCCTTTCTACCAGGAATTATCATTGACAGCATAAAAGAACTCTGCTTCATACACATCCAAGGAGGAACATTGTAAGAAATCAGAACGACTGTCCATATGCTATAACTTGTACTTAATTTCCCAAATGGATTGAAACCATCTATAGCAAGACCCAAACACACATTTCTAAGATCGAATGCAAATTGGGGATTCAAGATATCAAATCTCTTCTATGCCTCAAAATCTCTCGGATGCCTCATTATACTGTCATTATTTCTGTCTGTGGAATGCCATCTCATATATTCGGTAGTCTTAGAAGACATGACCAGTCTTTGTAGCCGGGGCTTCAATGAAAAGTATATGAGGACTTTATTAGCCACCTTCTTCTGCTTCTCCCCTTTTCTCCTATGTTTCCACCTTGGTGCACTGCACTTATTACAAGCATCTTTATTATCGTCCTCCCCACAAAATAACATACAATCATTCTTACATGCATGTATTTTTTTGTAGTTCAGCCCCAACTTATTAATGATTTTTTTAGCCTCGTAAAATGAAGTTGGAATCTTTGCATCTAAAAAGACGTTAACCAATAGCTGCAATATCATTGACATAGCCTTGTCAGATATCCCGCACAAACACTTGATGTGGTATAAATTCACCAAAAATGACAATTTAGAGTATTTCTCACACCCTTTGTACAATGGTTGCTGCCCATCCTTCAGTAATTCAAAAAATTCTTTCGTGCCTTCGTCCATCCTTTCACCTGACGGTGGAACCGGCATATCCACAAAATCAACACTTTTATGTTCATGATGAATTTTGAATATATCACAGACCATGTCCTGCATAGGGTCATTTTGAACAATGGTACGTTCTGCATGGGCTATTATTTGATGTCCTATAGCAAGATCTTCTATTACCCTTTCCCCGTGCATACTCCAAAAATCGTACCCTTGTGGAAAAGGCTTGACGATCAAGTGTTGGCGTACAACCTCTGTAACTTGCTATTTTTTAAATCTGCACTTTGGGCATAGACATATTATTTTACCTTCCACACCCGAGTTAGCATTTACAAATTCTAAAAAACCTTCTAGACCTTTCAAATACTCTGGGGTGTGTTAAGGTTTATGGATTTAAGATTTATCCATGTCTGAAACCATTATGAAATTAAAAAAATTAAATAATAATTCACTAAATAATGCATTCTTAATGCACTAATTCATAATCTAACCCATCTTCGAGGATTAATATACAACAAAGAAATGTTTTATGAATTTTAATTCTATTTAACAATTTAACATTCCTATCTAATTTGCATACTTAAAGTTAAATATTTATGTTTAAGTTAAACTAAGTAATAAAATTTAACTATTAAAAAAATCACATCTATTTAACAATTTAACACTCCAATCTAATTTACATATTTAAACTTAACTAATTATGTTTAAGTTAAACTAAGTAATAAAATTTAAAGAGAAAAACTATTCACATCTATTTAACAATTTAACACTCCTATTTAATTTGCATACTTAAAGTTAACTAATTATATTTAAGTTAAATTAAATAATAAAATTTAACTATAAAAAATATGCATTTAATGCGACAAATTATCATTATTGACAATTTTATTTTATCCTACAGAATTTTTTACTCATTTGTCTTATACATCTTGTAAAAAATATATTTTATTTTCTCATATGATATTATTGCATAATGTCCATTAATTCAATTCATCTATTAATAATTTAAGTCTAATATTTAATTACGTTTTGTTATATACTTATTAAAATTATTATATCTAAATTATTTATAAGATTGTTATAAATCAGTAAATCTATATTATTATACTTCTATTTTTTATAATAATTGTTAAATTTTTTTCTGTTGCTTCACTTTATTTTTTACTTGTTAATTAATTTAATAATCATAAAAATAATATGTTTACTTTATTAATTATACTATATTGTTTCTAAATAATAAACATGTATAAATTTCACTTTAAATACTTGTCCTTAACCAAGATTTCGATTCCTCTATTAATAATTTAAGTCAAATATTTAATTACGTTTAATTATATAACAACAAAATTTATTATATCTAAATTATTTATCATACTGTTATAAACCAATAAATTTATATTATTATACTTCTATTTTTTTATAACAATTGTTAAATTTTTTTAATGTAACTTGACTTTATTTTTCACTTCCTAATTAATTATCATTAGCCAATTTTTCTATTAATAATTTATGTATAATATTTAATTACATTTATTAATATGATAACTTTTTTTATTACCACAAATTAAATTTTAATACTATTATTACTATGTTCTTATTTTTTAATAACAATTACAAAATTTACTACTTGTGTAACTTAATTATACTTTTTATTTCTTAATTAATTTAATTTGTTTCACTTTATGATTATTAACATAAAATTTTAACTTAATAATTATGTCATTCTTCTTAAATAATAACTAATAATCATTCTATTATTTTAATAAATATAAATATTAAATAATTCTTATTGTTAATTTGATTAAATTAAAAACATATATTTAACTTACATAACATAATACAACTTTTACTAAAAACATAACATACAATTTCTAATAAACTATTTTTATTTAAAATTATAATTTAAGGCAAACATAAAAATATATTAAAAAATTCACAACATTAAAAATAATTAAAATACATACCTTATGTGAGAATAAACAACTCTGAATCACAAATGTCTGTAAATGACCAAAGTATCTACACAAAAAAATAAAAATATATATCTTAATAAATTTATTCAAACTTGTATTTGAATAAATTAATTCACAATAATAAAAATATTTAAAAACTAACCTTAAAAAGAGTAAATAATTCCGAACTACCAATACCAATAAAGTCACAAGTGTTTTTTGCAAGGAGAAGAGAGAATTTTAAATTGCATAATGAAAATGAAGGAGAAACCACGGTTTTATAAGAAAAACCGTGGTTTAACGATGGTTACATTAAAACCATCATCATAGCCAGTTATAACGACAATTTTTAAAAAAATCGTCCCTAAAACTAGATTTAACGACGATTTTAACAAAATTGTCGTCCAAATGGCGTGTGGTATAATGACAGTTTGGCTAAATCGTTGTTAAACCTAGCCCTAATCCCCATAAACGGTCCATTTATCGTGGAATTTTATGACAATTTTGACAAACCGTCGTCAAATAACAACAGTTAAGTCTAACCGTCGTCAGTTGCGACAGAAAATGGATCGCTCATGGGTATTAGTGCCGATTTTACGATGGGATTACTTGAACCGTCGCTATACAACGATAGTTAAACAGTGACTGTCGTAATATACTGACGGTTCACTAAAAACCATCGTTATATGTCTTGTTTTAACGACGATTTTTTAACCATCGTTAAAGCATGATCTAACGACGGTTTTTTTTACTGTCATTAAACCATCGTCGCTATTCCGTGCTTTTGTAGTAGTGGAGAAGCTATCTTGTTTGCATGTCACTTACAAAATAGGATTCTCTATAAGAAAACTGGTAAGACGCCTTGTGAACTTTAGAAAGGTTATTCACCTAATTTGAAATATTTAAAAGTATGAGGTTGTCTTGCTAAAGTTATGTTGCTAGATCCTAAGAAAAGGAAAAATAGGGTCGAAAACATCTTACTGCATGTTTATTGACTATGCTAATCAAAGTGTTGCTTATAGATTTCTTGTGCTGAAAAGTGATGTGCTTGATTGCAATACTATGGTTGAAACAAAAAATGCAGAATTTTTTGAAAATATTTTTCCTTTGAAAATTGAAAAAATTTCTTTATCACCTGTTATTCGAAGTTCTGACATTTCAAATTCTTCTAAAAGCCCAAGTAAAGGATTAAGGAAAAGTAAAAGACAAAGAAAGGAAACTTCGTTTGGAAATGATTTTTATACTTATCTTGTTGAAATTGATCCTATAACTTTTTCTGAAGCTATTTCCTCTCGTAACTCTGTGTTTTGGAAAAAAGCAATCAAAAATGAAATAGATTTTATCTTAAAAAATAATACTTAGGTTTTGGTTGATTTGCCTCCTGGAGCTAGACCAATTGGTTACAAATGAATTTTTAAAAGGAAATATAAACCTGATGGATCTGTTGATAAATTTAAAGCTAGTCAAGTTGCAAAAGGTTTTACTCCAAAACAAAATATTGATTATTGACACTTAAGCTCCTGTGACAAGAATTTCTTCCATACGGATTTTCATTGCTTTGGCTTCGATTTACAAACTTTATATACATCATATGGATGTTAGAACAACGTTTCTAAATGGTGATTTAGAAGAAGAAATTTATATGTTACAGCCTGAAGGTTGCGTTGTTGTTGGTCAAGAAAATAAGGTTTGTAAATTGTGTAAGTCTCTGTATGTAAAACAAGCTCCTAAATAGTGGCATGAAAAATTTGATCAAGTGTTGTTAAGTAATGGGTTTAATTCTATTGAAGTAGATAAATGTGTTTATACAAAATTGGTTGATAGTGATTGTGTGATCATTTGCTTGTATGTAGATGACATGCTCATTTTTTGTACTACTCTTGATATAGTTCATAAAACAAAATATTTTCTTGAGACTAAATTTGATATGAAAGATATAGGTGAAGCTAATGTCATCTTAGGAGTTAAAATCACTATGAATGATAGTGGAATCATGTTATCTCAAGAAAATTATATTGAAAAAATTTAATAATTTTGATTATGAATACTCCTTATGATACGAATTCTCAATTAAAGAAAAATCAAGGTGATTCAGTATCACAATCTGAATATGCACATATTATTGGGAGTCTAATGCATTTGATGAATTTTTCGAGACCTGACATAGCTTATCCTATGTGTAGATTGAGTAGATATACTCAAATCCCAATCGTGATCATTAGATTGCATTAGTCAGACTAATGAGATATTTGAGAGGAACCATAAATTATGGTATTTTGTATAATGGATTTCTCACTGTAATAGAGGGATACAATGATGCTAACTGGATCTCAGATTCAAATGAGATTAAATCCACTAGTGGTTATATATTCACACTTGGTCAACCATGGGAAAGGCGTCGTAATGACAGGTCCTAACGACGTTATAGAACCGTCGTTAGACCGATTCTTAACAACAGTTTCAAAACCGTCGTTAAGAATAGTCCTAACAACGATTTTGAAACGGTCGTTAGGACTCTTTTAACGACGCTCTGAACACCGTCGTTAAAATGAAATTTTTTATTTATTTTAAATTTAATATTTTTTTTATTCATCAAAACTAATTCGAATTAAATTTTTTTATTATTTAACAATTATACGTGAAAATTAATTTATATTTTTAATATTCAGAAGACTAATTTAGATTTTTTTATTATATAATAATTATGCATGCGAATTATTTAATAAATTATTTTAAAATTTATTGATATTTAACTACATATTGAATATACGTAAATTATTGGATGCAAGTGAATATATATATATATATATATATATATATATCAATGAAAAATATGTACACAAAAATTAATAGTCACGAGCAACATGAAATTACATGTACAGACTATACAATTATAAAGAATTAAATCATGTTCCCGAACCCTGCGAGTGCTGATCAGGCTGATGCCCACTGCTACGGTCACTAGGGTCCTGAAAAAAAAATTTGTTAGAGTTTTGAACGTTTTCAAAGTAAACAAAATTATACCAACAATTGTTATGTATTGAGAAATTAGCTTGAGACTGGGACTATGAAGTCCTACTATCTCAAGTGGAAGTCGTACTACGATGTCAGCGTCACGCGCTGCATGTTCAGCCTCTCGTCACTGTTGCTCGACGTCTCACTCCTGTATAGCTACTTTCCGACGCTCAACCTCAGTCTGTAACTCGTGGTATGATGGCTCAAACTATGAGTTTGACCCAGCTGAGCCATGACCGAAGACTTGGGTTAGGCAAACACCTAACCCAAATTCTTGAACGCGACTGGAGTGCTCCCTAGTGCCAAGAGTTCTCGCAAGTAAATCAATCGTCCAAAGCTCTTGGGACAAGCTGTCCTCTTGCTGGATCGAAGCAATTTTTTCTACAAAATCGAATAACAGACTATTAATAATATTAAACATTATCCAAAAATCAAATAATTACCTATGTATGGTTGATAAAAATTTTATACTTACCGTAACTGCTCAAACTTCATCATTAATGTATGATCCGTTAGCTTTTTTTATGAGCTGCCATCCACACATCACTGCGAGTCACCGGACCACCAACCTGATCCTCCTGAAATTTAAAATAATTAATCAATTTTTGATTTAAATTAATGTGTTCTTAACATTTAAAAAAAGATATTTATGGATTTAAACTGACCATCTCAGCCCTCTTACGCGTAAGGCTCTTAGAATCAATGGTGTGTGGCATTGTCAGACGTCTTCTATTCCGTTTATTCTTCACAACCACATCCTAATTAATCACATAGAAACATTAATTAGTCACAATACGTAAAAGTTAACATATATAAATATATTAATATACGCAATTTACCCTGGACTTCGTGTCAAGGTGATTGTCTATGAAAGTTGCCCACTAATCAGGTGGGATGCCAACTGAGACTTCATTCTACAATTGATCTCTAGTCTTCGTACCATCATAGGCCAGCCAGAATAAATTATACCGTGCAACTCTCCACTTGATCCCAGCGACTGCATAATCAATTTCTAATGTAGGCCCGACACATTAAAATATGTCTACAAACGAAAGTAAAAAATTAGTTACACATAAGTTACACATAAATAATAAATAAATATAATTAGTTACAAAAGATATATATTTCCATACTTGAATGTTGCTTACGAATAAGTTCGTCTTAGACTGTTGAGGAATGCTCCTCCAGTCCCTATAGGAGATCGAGAATAAACAGAAGTTATCCCTGATGGTGCTGAGAAAGACACTAAGCAAATCACCACTGTCTCCAATAGGTTGGTGGTTGTCATTGAACTGTACAACCATCTTTGACCCCGGAAGTAGCACCCATATGTTGTAGACAGTCAACTGTCTAGACATCACCTGCCCGATCTCGTCTATCATAATATAAACATATATATATATATTCTGTTATGTTACTATGATAAAATTAATAAGCGCATAAGGTTTTTACAATACTCATTGACGACATCAACTGTCCAACTCTTCTTGCATTTGCACTCCTGATCACCGAGCAGATGCTCCTCCTCCACGCTGACAAAAAACTTGTTTATATCGATGGCAAAATTGTCGTTTGGTGCCTGAGCATCAGGTAGGGGTGTGTGCATGGGACATCCTGTGAATCCAGTGTCCAGGAGTCACTACCAAGGACTAATGATGCGACGGCTTCTGACTCTGCTACCCGAGAGTCAAGATGAGGAAGTATGGATAAAACTGTCTCTGACTCTACAGTAGGGTGTTTGCCCTCACTGATCACCGGGCGGGCTGTAGAAGTATGAGAATTGGACGTACCTGCCCTGCCCTTGTAGAGTGATCTAGGCTTCCTCATTGTCACCGCTTGTAATATCTCGTAATTTTTAAATAATAATGTTTTACCATAAAAAATATATTTTTTATTAAAATATTTTTTGTTTTGCTTAAAATAATTATATTGGCCTTTAATAAATTTTTGTTTTATTTTTAAAAATATTCTTTCTTTTATTATGTATAAAGATATTTATTTTGTGATTTGTTTTATTAGAATTTTTATCAAGAAAAGTCATGATTTAAGAGTTCAACTAAAGTTTTATAAGAATATAAATTTTTAGAAATTTTTGGGATATTTTAAGATGAAAAATAGTATTTATATGTATATAATAAGAATAATAATAATAAATTTTAAATATTTGATTATTAAATAATAATAAAAAATAGAAGAAAGAAAAAGATGGAGGAGGAGACGGAAGTAAAGAATGCGAACCGATTTTCATAAACAATGAATAGTATAAATAATGTGAATAATAACCTTCATTTTTCTCTATAGATTTGGAGTGCCTATTGACTTCCGATCTCAAAACTAAGGGTACTACTGGATTCAGATGGAGAATACTATGATTTTGACCGAACAACGTTTTAAATCAATAGTAGAATCATCGTAGATCGAAAGTAGAAAATCTCATAAAAAGGTAAACTCTGAAACTCTTATTTAAGGACCTTAAATTGAAAATCTGACACCGTAGATGGATTCAAGAGCTAGATAAACCTTAGGATATGAATATATTTTTTGCCATCTAACAACTTTTTGTGCGTCGTGAATAGTAATTTTGGTGAATAGTATTTTTCGACTGTAAATAGTATCCAGCAGTTGACCAAACTCTCGGAGGCCAGCTTGTGCAATTTTGGAGTCATTTCCTAGGTTTTTGGACCCTCCTGACAAGTTTTTGAGGACTATTTAGTCAAATATGGATTAAAAAAGTGTATTTTAGGGCTGTCCAATCTGGAGCCTTACCTTGTGAGTAGATGATTCTTTTTATGACTTTCCCTATACTCTTCTTTATCTTTAAACATGCATTTGATTATGTAGATATTTACACTTTTATATATTTCTAAAATACATTAAAATTATCTAAATTGCTTACAATTTGTAATATAGTTCAATAAGAGTATAGTTTTGAAAATGAATTTCTGAACTCACGGTATATCTGATTTCACATATATTTCTCATTAAATGATAAAGTGGATATTTATGCACGTGGCATTAATTTATAAAGCTATATGATTGCCTCGAGAAAGGGCATGTATATGTGATAAATCCTGATTGGGAAGTTTATGACAGATGAGCTATATTGAGATTGAAATTCTGTATTATACTAAAAGTTCTTTATTTTGAAAGATATGAAATATGTGCATATGATAATTTTGTGTAGGAATCCTATTAGAAACACTGTTTGCTAACAGCAGGTGATGTTAGCCCTACTGCACCTTTATACTTCAGCTAACAGGGGTGGTGCTAGCCTCGTGTGAGGGCTAACATACGGGATATGATATGTGATGGAGAGCGGGATGTATCTTATCTGGACGAGATGCCAATTATATGATATGTGATTTTCCTTCTCTTACTTTGTGCTTGAAAATTTTTCCATATTAGAGTCCCTTCGCGTGTTTTTTTGAATAGTGGTAGGGCAAATCTTGACTGAGATGCTAAGTATAGGCAAATCCTACACCAACAAAGTACGGAAGGGATTGAATTCGGATATAGTGGTTCTGATATGGGATCCTCATAATATTTTTATAAGAAATATTTTTAATGCATGTCAATGTTTGATTAACGATCATAATGTATCATATATGGTTACAGATATCTGAATATAATTTGAACTGAGAATATTTGAAAATGTGGGTCCCATATGGATGTACTTCTAAACTGTAATTTCCGATGTGATAAATTTTAATATATGAGTATATCCATATGTTGATCTGAGAGGTCATAGGAGGTATTATTTTCTCACTGAGTTGTCAAACTCACTACACAATATTTCTACATTTTATTTTCAGATGAAAATATAGAGTTTAGTCCTTCCCCTTCAGATAGTTGACCAGCTAGACGACATGATCTCTAGGTGAGCCTACTTTGTTTCCAAGGCTCATAGATTTTGATTTATATTGTACTTATACTCTAGAGTATGCTCTATATGCCACAGTTAGGATCCCTGCTTCTGCTGTTACTATGATGTTTATGGAATTTTTCTATATATGGTATACGTATGGGAGAACCTATATGTATCTGTTTCCATGATAAATGATTGGAATATTTTTGTTTATGGAAAATATATATTCATGGTATACGTGTTTCACGTGTCATAAAATTAGGGGCGTGACATCTCCTATCAAAATAAAATTAACAACATAAGTCCCTGCATAAAACTATTACAAAATGAACTTTTCCTAATAAAAGTTATAAAAAAAAACAACAGTAAATTAATTATAAGTAGAGCAAAATATATTTAAATATGTGGCAACAGCTAAACTAATATCGTAACAAGCATAAATTAACTTCTCCTTCTAGAAACAATCTTTTTAAATGTTGAGCATGTAACGGATCACTCTCTTATATAAGGTTTTCATCTTCCTCACCCATCTCGTATAAGTCACAGGGTTTTAAATGCATCACTATACTCCAGTTCTTGTACATAGTACATTTGTTGAGCCTCAGATGCCTAAATGTATGGCTCGTCATCATCATTTTCACCAGTGTGAATCAACCAAAAAAAATCAACCGATGTCACCCCAAAGTCATCAGTTGCAATTCCCCTCATTGTAGTTGTGTTGGCCCACATACACTTAAATAATATGACTGTAAAATGCCCATGGTAGTTTAACTCAATAATATCCAATATTTTTCCATAATATGGGACGCCACCAAATTGCATGTTCTTGTCATTACTATTTACATAACTCCTCGTCCCGAAAGTACCGTGAACTCCACTATTTTGAGATGTCATCCCTTAGTCTCGCTCTAAAGTTCAAAATTTGAATCCATTTACGTTGTAAGCATTGTATCGACGTGCTCTATCTAGTGGACCAAGTACAAGAAATTTTAAATCAGTAAACTGTGAGCCAACGTTATCAATTGCGATCTAAAAAAAGAACAAGGAATGAGTTGTTCTCATATTTGACATATGAATGAAATGTGACCACGTCGAAATATTTACACGATGCGAAAATCAAGAGACAAATTCCCTGTGGACTTTTTTATCTATCTCGATAGATGCTCGCGTCCGACTTCTTAAACTATGTCGTACATAGTCTCTAAATTCCTTGTTAAGTAAACATTGTATATACACTTAATGCTACACAACACGAAAAATTGTATGCAAATGTAACTAAGTGTGAGTTAACTTACTGTAAATAAGGATCAACTTTCTTGAAGTTTGTTAAAACAAGCCAATGGGCCTGCAATTTTTGCTAGGAAGAAAGCGTAAAACATTCAAACCCACCAATTGGTCTTCCTATTGGTGGGAACAAACTCCTCTCAGACGTTCCAACATTGGGTCGATCATTCACATAAGGAGGACGATTAAAGATAGTCTCAACATCATCTATGTACCTGGAACATGATACTAAAACTTATTCTACAACGTACAACTCTGCTATTAAGCCTTCTGGCCTTACTCTATTCCGCACGAAAGATTTAAACTTACCCAAGTATCTACACAACATAGATTAACTAAATAAAATTGGATTAACAATAATTCAAGAAATCTAAATTAGGTGTTCTTTATTTTTTACCTTTCGATGGGATACATCCAACGATATTAGACTGATTCTCCTAACTTTGCTTCTATGACCAAATGTACAATCAAGTGCACCATGATTGTGAAGAAAGGCGGGGGGAATAACATCTCTAGATGGCACAACGTTATAATGATATGATTTTGAAGTTGTTCAAGTTCATTAACATTCAAAACTCTAGAACAAAGTTATCAGAAAAATGAACAAAACTCAATCAGAATTGCAAACACTGGCTCAGGAAGTATCTTTCTTATGGCTAACAGTAACAGTTGTTCCATACGGATGTGACAGTCATGACTTTTTAGTCCTTCGATCTTACGTTGTCTTACATCAATGCATCTGGAGATATTACTGAAATAACCGTCAGGTACAAATACATTCTTAAGTGTTTTGAAAAAGACTTCCTTACCTGCATTTGTCAATATGAACAAAGCAGGTGGATATTTACCATCATTATCTGGCCACAGCTTTGACCTCACACCAAACTTCTGTAAGTCTTTTCGCACATTTATGTAGTCCTTTGAATAGCCAGAATCGTTAAGTAAAGTATAAGTAATGTTGTCGTAAACATTTTTCTCAATATGCATGACGTCAAAATTATGACGTAACATATTATTAGCCCAATACGGAAGTTTGAAAAATATAATTTTCTTACGCCATTGTTGAGTCCCAGCATTATTTTCCACATTTTTTTCGAAGACAACTTCAATATCCTCGACTTGTCTTAAAATGTTTACGCCACTCAGTTGCTGAGGAGGGTTTCTTCTTTCTTCTTTCCCATCAAACCTATTGCGGGCCATCTTAAATTTATGATCTAGAGATAGAAAGCGGTGATGTCTCATAAAACACCACTTCTGACTGTGAGGGAGACACACTAGAGTTAAGTCAAAGTTACAGTGCAGACAGACTAATTCAATATGAGTATTCTAGCCTGATAAGCATCCAAGGCCAGGGAAATTACTGATTGTCTACAAAAGAGCTGCATGCATATTGAACATTTTTTTGTTGAAGGCATCGTACGTCTTAACACCTTCAACCCATAACTCGTTCAACTCCTCAATTAGTGGTTGTAAAAATAAATCTATATCATTTTTCGGTGCTTTTTTCCCTGGAATTATCATTGACAACATGAATGAACTCTGTTTCATAGACATTCAAGGAGGAAAATTATATGGAATCAACACAACTGGCCATATATTGTAACTTGTAGATAGGTTTCCAAATGGATTGAAACCATCCGTTGCAAGGTCCAAACGAACATTCCTCGGATTTGATACAAATTGAGGATTCAGAAGATCAAATCTCTTCCATGCCTTAGAATCCTTCGGATGCCTCATCATGCCGTCATAAATTTTGTCTTCATAATGCCATCTCATAAATTCAGTAATCTTAGAAGACATAAACAACCTCTGCAATTTTGGCTTAAGTGGAAAATATCTAAAAAAATTTATTAGGCACATTTTTTCGCTTCTCCCCCTTCTGTTTCGGTTTCCACCTTGGTGCGGAGCACTTGCTACAAGTTTCTTTACTTTCATGCTCACCCCAGTATAACATACAATCATTCTGACATACATGAATTTTCTTGTAATTCAACCCCAACTTATTAATTACTTTTTTAGCCTCATAAAAAGAAGGTGGAATCTTCATATTTGGGAATACATTGATAAGCAACTCAAGTATCATCAATATGGCCTTATCGCTTATCCCGCACAAACAATTGATGTGATACAACTTTACCAAAAAAAGACAATTTGAAATACTTCTCACACCCTTCGTATAGTGGTTGTTGACCATCTTTTAATAACTCATAAAAAAAGTTTTACACTATCATCCATCCTTTTTGCTGACTATGGAACAGACATATTCACAGAATCGATGCTCTCATTTTTGTGGTGAACTCTAAATGTATCACAAAATATGTCCTACATAGGGTCATCTCGAACAATGGGTTCTATGACCTCTATGGGCATTATAGGATGTCCTGCAGCAGGATCTTCTGTAATCATTTCTCCGTGAAAACTCCAGAAATTGTATTCTGTAATGCCCCTAATTTTACAGCACGTAAAATACTTACTTTATGATCATATATTTTCCATAACATGTATAATACACTCTTTTACAGATATGTATTCCCATGTATATACAATATATAAACCAAATCTATAAACATCAAAGTACAACAGAAGCAGGGATCTTGTCTGTAGTATTTCAGAGCACACTCTAAAGTACAAACACAATATAAATCAAAATCTATGAGCCATTGAAATAAAGTAGGCTTACCCAGAGATCACGTCATCTAACTGGTCAACTATCTGAAGAATTAGACTCTTTATTCTTATCTGAAAAATGTGAAAATATCGTATAGTGAGTTTGACAACTCAGTGAGTAAATAATTTCTGTTATGACCTCTTAGGTCAACATATGGATGTACTTATATTTTAAAATTTATCACATAGATAATACAGTTCAGAAGTACATTCATATGTGACCTGTATTTTAAATATTCTCAATTCAAAGGATATTCAAATATCCAAAACCATATGCAGCATGATATGATCATTAAACAAATGTTGTTATGCTCAGTTGTATAAGCTATAGTAAAATAATAAGTTTTTGAGATAAAGTTATAACTTTTAAAATGACATGCCTTACTCGGCGATCTAGTTAATGTAATGAAAACATAACTCATTTTCTATATGCATATTGACTAATCGACTACAGTCATAATAAGTGATCAAGGAATGTGAGTACATCACCCTCCTGTCCCCCCCACATTACCACTGTTACCCGGTTGGAGCGGCCCTCCCCGACTCACTTAGGCTAATAGGGCGTCCCCTATTCGATACCGTTACAAGCCATACAACCCGTCGATATTCATCCATACATATAAATACAGGTAAAATTATCAAGCAACTCGCCATGAACTTTACGCTTGCCATTCAATCTCATTTATAATATGACATGCATCATTTTCACAAGTATATAACTTTACGAATCAATGTATCGTGCACATAATATTCACTTTATCAAATAATGATAAATACATTTAGAATCACATATACATGCCCTTTCTCAAGGCAATCATATAGTTTTATAAATCAATATCACGTGCATAAATATTCATTTCACCATTTAATGAGAAATACATGTGAAATCAGATATACCATGAGTTCATAAATCCATTTCTCAAAACTATACTCTTCTTGAACTGTAATTAAAATTGTAAGCAATTGAGATAATTTTAATGCATTTGAAAAACATATAAAAGTGTAAATATCTTATAAACATAATTAAATACACATTTAAAGATCAAGAAAAGTATAAGGCAAGTCATAGAAAGAATTATCCACTCACATGATAAGAGCTCCAGATTGGACAGCCCTAAAATGCACTTTTTCAATCCACATTTGATTAAACAGACTTCAAAAACTTGTCCAAAGGATCCAAAAATCAAAGAAATGACTCCAGGAACTTGGTCACTATTTATGATCAGAAAATATTATTCACCATCGAAAAATACTATTCACCAAGAACAAAAAGTTGTCAAATAGCTAAAAAAATTTATATCCTAAGGTTTATCTAACTCCTGAATCTATCTACGGTGTCAGATTTCCAATTTGAGGTCTCTAAGTAAGAGTTTTAGAATTTACCTTTTTCTGAAACTTTTTACTTCCGATCTATGATGATTCTACGGTTGATTTAAAAAATTGTTCAGTCAAAATCGTAATATTCTCCGTCCTAAATCCATTGATACTATTAGTTTTGAGATCAGAGGCCTGTAGACACTCTAGATCTAGAGATAACAATAAAAGTTACTATTTATATTATTTTACTATTCATCAGTTTTCTCTGCAAACTGCATTCCGTCTTCCCCCTCCCCCTTTCTTTATTTTTTATAATAATAATAATAATAATAATAATTATTATTATTATTATTATTATTATTATTATTATTATTTAATAATTGAATAATAGAATTTTATTTTATATTTATTCATATAAATACCGTTTTTCATCCGAAAACATTCCAAAAATTTCTAAAAATTTATACTCTCATAAACCTTTAGTTAAACTTTTAAATCATGACTTTTTTTTATAAAAATCTTAATAAAATAAATCACAAAATAAATATTTTTATACATAATAAAAGAAAGAATATTTTTTAAAAATACAACAAAAATTTATTAAAGGTCAATATAATTATTTCAAGTAAAACAACAATTATTTTAATTAAAAATATACTTGATTTTAGCAGAATATAATCATTTTTAAATAAATAAAAATATTTTTTTTAAAGCAAAACATTATTATTTAAAAATAAAAATTACGGAATGTTACATATCTCTCCAAAAATGGTTTGGCAATCAAGTGTTGGCACACGACCTCGATGAGTTGTCATTTTCTGAATCTACACTTTGGGCATTGACATATTATTCTACCTTCGACACCAAAGTTGGCATTTGAAAATTTCAAAAATTCATCTAAACCATTCAGATACTCCATTGATTGTCGAGGTTTATGGATCCAAGATTTATCCATATATGAAATAATTATGAATTTAGATAACAATTAAGCTAAATAACTCTTACTCTAAACTGAAAACATTACTATTTTCATGGGAATACATTTGCAATTGATTGTGCATAAACCACAACACATTTTGAAGAGTTTTAAAATGCATTAAGTGAAAAAATATATTTAACACATTTTATGATGGAAAGTGATCATTGACATTCAATGAAGCAACAAATAAAGAATCCTCGTCATTGGTTCGATATAAATAAAGAGTCCTTATCTTAAAGAGTTTAAGAGAGATATTGAAGAGATAGTTAAAAATAGAGAAATGAAATAGTTACTTGATCTTAAAAAGCTTATGACACAAACTTAGATGCATAAAAGTTATAGATTTCATTGGAAAGACTTGTCGTACCTTATGAAAAAGTGGAATAAATGATGCCATTGGCTTGCATAATATAAAATAAAACACTTGAAAAACCCCTACAAATCCAAGAAGAAAATTTCTAACTTCTTAAACAGTGCCATTGAGAAATATTTTAGTCATATGCCAATTTTATTTCATTCTCTTAATGCCATTGATTTAAAGTTGGGTTTCATGATCGAATTTGATAGATCACGTCATCTTGGCAAGGACAGCTACTAGCAGCAAAAGATTGAAAAATGATTTTGTATCTGCCGCTATGATTTCAATTATAGTTTTACATGGTAAAATTTCATAGAATTTCAAATAAAGAATTGAAATTTCAATTCGCTATCTGAAAAAGTAATACCAATAGCCCATATAAGGGTCATATATTCAATGATAGTTCTACACATTTACACCTAAGACATTGCTATGTACTAGAGAATCTAGTATAGAAACATAGTGAATTAAAACTGACTTCACTATTATTTTCTATTAAATTTATGTTATTATATATATATATATATATATATATATATATATATATATATATATATATATATATATATATATATATATATATATTTGTTTTTATTTTTTAAAAACTACTTGTATTTTTAAATTAGTGTTTTAATTTTTTTTTAAATAATTCCTAATACTAATTCCATCTATTTACTAAAATTTATTATTTTACCTCATCAATTACGCTAATATTTTGATATTTTAGAATCAATTGTACTTCAACTCTACTATTACTAATTTATGTTTATTATTTAAATATGTTTATTAATATAATAATTATTTTTGATTCATCTGCATCAATTTTAATTATATATCTTTAACACTAAATAACTTATATTTAAAACTGAATTCACTATTATTTTATACTAAATTTAAATTATTATATATATATGTGTTAAACTTATATTAAAACATACATATATTTTTAAATTAGTGTAATAGTTTTTAAAATGTATTATTTTACTTCATCAACTGCACTTCAATTCCTCTACTAAATTTATGTTATTATATATATTTGTTTTCATTTTTTAAAAATTACTTGTATTTTTTAATAATAAATTTTATTTTTAACTACGTGTATTTAATAATTTTATCATATTATTCCATCAACTACACCTAAAGATCTCTATTTTTAATTTTTATAATTTTTTCTAATACTAATTACGTATGTTTTACTTTATAAATAATTAAATCCAATATTTCAGCATTACTTTTAAAAAAATTACCTCCTAAATATTTTCAACGCACATAATATATTATAATATTAAACATCGTAAACATTGTAAAAGTGACACAAATTTTAAAATTTATTCATACATGTACATCACAATGTAAACTACATTTTTAAAAATAAATATAAAGTACATAAAATATCTATTATTATCACATTTTAACATAAAATATTTTAAAATATTTTTTTAAATAAAAATAATTAAATTACATACCTTCAAAGTGATTCCAAAGAAACAACACACAAAAATCGATAGGTTACGACAAGTTCTTCACAAAAACAAACAATTGATGTATTTTGTAAGGAAATACTATAATTTAAAGTGTTCGTAATGAAAATGAAAGGGGAACACGAATTTATAGGAGAACGCATGGTTTAAAAACGATTTTAAAACCGTCATAAAACCCACATAACGACGATTTTTATTCGTAATCGTCGTTATAATTAGGTTTAACGATGGTTTGAGGAAAGCTATCGTTAAACCACACATATTCCGAGTAACGGTCAAAATTATAAACGTTACAGATCCACAACGGTTCAGCATAAACCGTCGTTATTTAACAATGGTTTAGAATAAACCGTAGGTAAATAACGACAATTGAGCATAAATAGTCGTTATTTAACGATGGTTTTGACTAAACCGTCGTAAAACTTCATTATTTCCTAAGAACGGTTATCTCTGCGACATATTATGATTGTTATAGTTAAACAATCACTATGTAACGACGTTCTTTCTTTAACTGTCATTAAAATAACAATTTTAACGACGGTTTCAAAACCGTCGTTAAACCTGGATTTAGCAACAGCTTTTGTTGACCATCGTTATCTCTCTGTCATTATGTCCCGCCTTTTTTGGGGTGAGATGATAAGTAAGATGAACTATATCCTAAAGTTGCTACATAGTTATATGCAGAGAATGATGAATTATATTCATTATTTTGACCACATGTCAACGATGATAAATGATAACCAAATCCATGACTATGAGACTCATATTCATCGGTATTAAATGAAGAAAAATCAAAAGTCAATTGTTAAACATCTTGTATTTCAACATCATCATCACCTGCTTTGTTATAATCAGAAGGTTTATAACCATGATCTTAATCCTCAGTGCAATACTAAAACTCTTGTTCTGATGTGAAAATCATATGATTTCTTTCACAAATTCTATCAGTAGTGGTGATATTTCCATTACCCACTTCACTGCCACCATTACCTGTATCTGTGTCACTAATAGTATTTTCTTCTAATTCCTCATCAATATCAACAATAGTTGAAAATCGACGATGTGTTTTTCTTGTCATCAAATTTTCAAACTCCTCATCAGTAATTATTCTATCTGGTTGAGTAGTTTGTGAGTCTAACTATTGATTAGCAAATGTAGTCAAATAACTATTTAGTCTAATATTTCTTGTATTTTTATCCAATTCATCTAATAATGCATCACTAGGATCATTCTACCATTCTAAAAGGCCATCATTTTCTTCCAAAATTGTAGTTAAATTAATTGCTCTGAACTCAACATATTTTGAATTATAATCCTTCGTAATATGCCTCAATTTCAATCGCATATTATATTATGTAAAAATAAGCTTATCTAGTTTATCATAATTTAAACGAGTATGCATTTTTTGTGTGAATAAGTACAAATGTGCTCCAATTTTTTCCCACCCACTAGATGAAGTTGTCTCTGACAATACTCTCATTGTAATTTTTCTCAATTTTGGAGCATCACTACCATGCATAAGCCACCATTCAACTAGAAAATAAAGAAAAGTTGTGCATGTTAGTTAGTAATATATTGAAATTCTTCCATATACATATGATATTTTTTTAATGATATAATAAGTTAAACTTGGATCTGTTTTATTTCTTTCTTTGATAGCCAATTTATCAAAAAATTGATACATCTTATCTCGATATATTTTTACCTACATAAAAAATATAGTGCGAGCAATTATTATAGTTCTTATCACAAACAACAAAGATAAAAAAAAAATACCTCATTTAATGCATAAGAAGCTTTAGTTGAGTTAGACTCTAATATAAAAATCACATGCTTAAGTGTTTTTAACAAATATTCTCGAGATCCAAGGTTTGCAGAGTATTGATATGATGGATTCACATAGTATGCTTTTTTTTTCATTCATGAATAAAGAATAAAATGCTAATTAGTATAGTCAAAAATGAAATAAATAAGCATATATTTTCAAAATAACAAATATAAATATATAGTCAAAGATTTTATTTTATACCTACTATATGAATATCACTTATTATTTATTTATGCCAAGATGGTCAATGACATCAAGATACTTTTTACATGACTTAGGAGCCATTGCTTGAATTATTAATCTTGTCTTACACATTGCTACATAAACATACAACATTGTGGTTCACTTTTCTCAGTCTACCATCCTTAAAACTTTAGCAATTGACATATGTGTATCAACAATTTTCTTCACATTCTTTCAAAAAAATTGATTTAATATGGTGATATAGACTCATGTTCCATTTGAATCTTTATTACCAGAACTTCTAAAATATTCATTTGAAGTTATCATTCTTTGTAGCCCATTTTTGTGCTCCAAGAGACTTGCAAGAGCAATATAATTGGTTGCAAACTGTGTTTGAGTTAGTATAATCAACTCTCTTATGCAATAGGTTCTCATCATGTGAAGAACTTTAGAATGATTATAAATAAAGTTGGTACACTTTTTAGCATCTTCTAAAACCTTCTAAACTTTTTCAAATTTTTCAAAATCATGTAGTATTAAATCGAGAGAATGAGCAACACAAGAAGACCAATAATTGTGATACCATATGTTTCCCGTTTCTTCTTAAATTCTTCTATACATTCTTTTATCTCTTCTATTTTATCATCAAGAATTGGGTCACTAATTTCATAAGGAGTTGGACCTTTTACTCTAACACCTGCACGGGCAATTTCATCAATCATGATATCATAAAATAGACCTTAAGCTTTATTAGGTATAATATTTTGATAAATAAAGAATTTACCAATTGCTTGCTTTCTTGACTTCACCCACTTTTTAGAATTCCACAAATGATGCAGTTTTTGTTGATATACATCTTGTTGGCAATATATTGAGGGATTCATTTCTTCCTTGCTTAGACCTTTTTTTCTTTTTCCTTGCTAAAAAATTTGCTTTTAGACTCTTTTACACTTTCACTATGAAAGAAAAGTCTTTTTTTTTCTTTGATATTGGATGAAAATAACCAGATTTATGTCATTTTCATGTCTTGTGTATCTCTTCAATAGATATTTGTTTTGCATATTCCAACTCTTCTTTTTATTTAATTGTCATATCATTGTCTGAATCCTCAAATGATATCTCTTGAATGCCAGGTTTTTTTCTAGCTCCACCCATTAGATTTTCTCTTATTTCAGTTCTTGTAATACTAAATTGTTCGTTCTCTTTCTGTTTGTTCTTTAAAATTTCTCTCATTTTATTAGCAATTTTTTTAAGACATTTTTCACATCTCTCAACATTTAGATAACCCCACAGCTAGGTGTTGCTTCAATCAAATTACACCACCACTCTTCATTATTTTACGACAAAAATTGCATTGTACATGTTATCTATTTTCACCCATCATTTTCTCATAGGTCCAACTAGGGTCTATTCTTTTCTCTTTTTTCTCTTTTGGATCTTCCTCTATTAATATTGCTTTTCCCTTACATGAACTCATACATGTATTCATAAAATCATAATACAAGTATGTAAATAGAAAAATAAACTCTATATCCTAATATCAATATTAAATATTATTCATATATGTATATGTAAAAACTATTATTATATATATACCATAAATATTAACTATATATACTATATATAAATAATATTAACTAATTTTAATATAAATAAACAAAAAATTAACATTATGAACATAATAACCTTTTTCCCATTTAAATATGAAAAAAATAGAATACAATATTTGAAGAAAAGTAATTTCTAAACAAAAATTAAATTAAGTATCCATTTACGTATTTAAATAAATGTGTAAAAATCAATGATATTACGAAATTAAAAATGTTATGAAAAATGTAAAACAAATTAAATAAATAAAATTAAATATTAAATTATTAACAGAAATAAATAAGCATATATTTGGATAAATTATCCAAATATATGCATGTAGGAAAAAGTAATGTGCAAATAAAATGGTAAACTATTGAAGTGATTATATTTAAGTTTAAATTATTACATCTTAATTTTTATTAAATTTAAATGCAATTATCGTATTGATTATATAAAATTTATAAATGAATTTATTATTATATTGTTAGTAAAAATTTTAAATGAATAAGTTGAGAGTGAATGACCAAAATCCTATTGCAATTTATGTTTTATAATGATTATGTAACTAAAAAAATAATATAAATTTAATTAGAAGGCTGAAATAATATTTTATATTTTATTATTTTCAAATATGTTGTTTTTAAAAATAAAAATACTTTAACAAAAAAAATATAAAATAATAATTGTATTAAAAAATATATTAATATTTTTGTTGAAAAGATGTAAATATTCTTACTTAAAATAAATTTTTAAATAATTACTAATAGATGAATAAAAAATAAATTTAAAAATATTATATATAAAAATTAAGTTTTACCTACGTTGGGATAGTAAAAAATTTTAAATATTAAAATATTAGGTTAATTTTAAGGAAGGCATTAATTGTTTTTGTTAATTCAAAATTTAATTTTCATAAATTCAAATCTTTACAATCATAATTGTTAAGAAAGATTAAAAGAAGACTCGGGATGATCGGCTACAATTTTATATTTTATTATTTTAAAATTTGTATCTTTAATTTTCACTAATTCAAATCTTTACAATCATAATTGTTAAGAAAGATTAAAAAAAGACTCGATCGACTACAATTTTATATTTTATTATTTTAAAATTTGTATCTTTAAAATATATTTAAAAAAATTTAAATAATCATTATTTAAAATATATTGATATTTTGGCTTAAAAAATGTAAACTTTCTTAATTTAGCTTTCACTTTTTAATATAATATTTCATTTATTTACTCAAAATTTAGATAAGGGTTTTAAATAATTATAATAGAAAAATAAATTGAACAATATTATATAAATAAAATATTCAAAAATAAACAAATGAAGGTCAGATTGCAATTCTTAGTGAAAGATATTTATTATTAAAATATTAATTTTAATTTCCTAAAGGGCCATTGAATGATGCAATGTTTTTCACTTTCTATCTAAGAAAGTGAGAAGACCCCAGAAGATGTAGACACAGAGGAAAAATGAGAAAGAACCTGTTTGGCGACTCTAGATGACGAAGAGCAAAAAAGAGGAAAAAAACGTGTTTGACAGGCGGCAACTTCGTCTTCTTTGTGGATATCTTCTTCTATGTCTCTCCTCTTGTCTAGTCTGCTTCTTAAGCTCAACTACTCTTTGCACCAATGGTATTTGGCCTTGCTCGGTTGATTCTTGCAGATTGCAGACTTGCAGCTCTATAGTAGATACTTGGATTTGCTCATTTGGGACTTGGAAGTTAGAAGTGGGAAGAAATTTAAATAACAAAAGGTTAGCTTTTCTCTCTCTAGATTTTCAATATTGATGATTTGAGGCATTTTGGTATTTTACTTTTAGCTTTGTAAAATTTGGATAATTTCTATAAATTTAGAGATTTAGATTAATAACTTTTTTAGTTTTGCATTTTCTTTTTCTTTTTTTTTAGATTCGTTTTAAACATTTTCACTGAAATTAAATTATTTCTATCGATTATTATTACAAAAAACAATTTTCACCAAAATAGTGAAATTTCTCAAATAATATGCTGATTTGTTTAGGTGTCTTCAGAAATCGAAAAATTTCAGTTCTCTCCATTTAAATGACACGCTATTTAATTCCTTGTTTGAAATCGAAAAATTTTGATTGTTTCCATCAAAACGACACGGTATTTAATACACCGTCAGTGAACAATTTTTTTTTCCATCAACTGTGTTCAGATCGTTTCACGTGTCAAAAATAATTTAAAAAAAATATTATTTCTGACACATGTTATAATTTAGACACCACAAATAGATAAAATATTGTCCACGAATGGTAGATCAAATCATTTTCTTTCTTCTTTTTTTCCTTAATTAATGCAAGACGGACGAATCACATCTCTGGTGCCAAATATGATGAATGAATATTACCGGGCAGTTTAGCTTAGTTCACACTAATTTATTTATTAAAAAAGGAAGCATCTCGAGGAGGGAATCTGTCATGTGTCTCGTAATTTTTTACTTCACTCTTTTGCTCATACACAGTTAAATATTTGTATGTGCTCCGCCTTGTATAATGTTTCCAACTTGAGATTCAGCTCCATAACTGCAATCTTTCATCTCAAATCTGACTAACCCGAGACACTATGGCTGCAGAAGTTGTGGGTGGTGCTTTTCTCTCTGCTTCTCTCCAGGTGATCTTTGATAGGTTGGCTTCTCCTGAGTTTCTGAACCTCATCCGGGCAAAGAAACTCGACGAGAAATTGCTTGACCGGTTGAAGACAACATTATATGCTGCTAGTGCAGTTCTTAATGATGCTGAGTATAAACAAATCAAAGATCCTGCTGTGAAGAACTGGCTGGATGATCTTAGAGATGCTTTCTATGTTGCAGATGACTTGTCGGATGAAATTTCTAGCAAATCTGAAACACAAAAGGAGGTACCAAACTTCTTCTCTCGTTATCTTAGAAATTTAAATGATAGAGAGATAGGAAGTAAAATAGCGGACATAACTAGCCGACTGGAATCAATTGTGAAAGACAAAGATATTCTTAGCCTGAAAGAGAGTGAAAGGGGGAGCTCGTGTATGAGGCATCCATCAACATCTTTACTAGAGGCATCCGAAGTCTATGGCAGGGATAAAGATAAAGAGGCTTTAATTAACCTCCTGTTAGATGATAGGAATGAAAGCCAATTGTCTGTGATCCCCATTGTGGGCATGGGTGGGATTGGAAAGACCACTTTAGCCCAGTTTGTGTACAATGATGATCATGTCCAACGAAAGTTTGATCTAAAAGCATGGGTTTGTGTTTCTGAAGAATTTAATATTTCTAAGGTCACCAAGGCTGTCATACAGGCTGTCTCTTCTGGGGTTTGTAATATGGAAGGTTTAAATTTACTGCAACTTGACCTGAAGGAAAAGTTGACAGGGAAGAAATTCTTAATTGTGTTAGACGATGTTTGGAATGAGAGCTATGTTGATTGGGATCTTTTAAGGAAACCTTTTCAATATGGGAGTAAAGGAAGTAAGATTCTCTTAACAACTCGTAGTGAAAGAGTTGCTTCAATAGTCCAAACCATACCAAATAGCTACCATCCGGAAGAACTGTCCGATGATAATTGTTGGTTGCTATTTGCAAAACATGCACGCCTCTCTATGGATTGTGACGGGAATTCAAATATAGCAAAAATTGGTAGAGATATTGTTGAAAAGTGTAAGGGATTGCCTTTGGCTATAAAAGCACTTGGAAGTCTTCTGGGATTAAATCATGATATTGAGTACTGGAAAATTATATTAAAGAGTGATATATGGGACTTGTCAAAAGAAGAAAGTGAAATTTTTCCTGCCTTGAGAATTAGTTACCACTATCTCCCTCCACATTTAAAACAATGCTTTGCTTATTGTTCCTCGTTTCCCAAAGATTATGCATTTCGCAAAGAGGAATTGATCTTGTTGTGGATGGCAGAAGGTTTTCTACAATCACCGAACACGAAAATAACTTTGGAAGAAGTTGGTTCTGAGTACTTTGATGTTTTAAGGTCAAGGTCATTCTTTCAACGCCAAAGCACATGTTCGCCAGACAATGCTGCAGAGAACTTTATACGCCAATTCCGAAGGCAACTTAGATTACAGAGGATTTGCCACTTCAAACCAAGAACTAGGGATGAGAAATTTATCCAAAATGACTATCAACATTCAGATAGATTTTATGACAAGTTTTTGATGCATGACCTAATGCATGACATATCAATATTTGTTGGCGGGGAGTTCTATCATAATTTACAGGTTGATAATGGAAATAAAATTCCTAAAAAAACACGTCATTTGTCATGTGATGTAGCCAATGTTGATGTGGCCTTGTACAGAGTGGAAAAGGAATCCCTGCGGACACTTGTACTGAAGCAAAAGTTTTCCTCTGAAATAGCAACACATATGGATAATCTAATGCTGTCAAAGTGCTTGAGGGTGTTGTCCATTTGTGAATTTAAAGATCTTAGAGAGTTGCCTGATTCAATAGGTCAATTGATCCATCTACGGTATTTGGATCTTTCTTGGACAAGTATTGAGAGCTTACCCGAATCACTATGTAAGTTGTACAATCTACAAACATTGAAGTTGGAAGACTGTGTAAATCTCACCATGCTGCCCAAAAACATGCAAGACCTTGTGAACTTGAGGTACCTTAATGTTAGTGGTACTCACGTACTAGAGATGCCAAGGGGGATTGGTAAATTGAAAAATCTGCAGTTGTTAAGTGATTTCATTATCAACAAAGATCAAGGGGCCAAGATTGGGGAATTGGGGGGACTTCCAAGTCTAGGCAACTGTCTTGGCATTTGGAACTTGGAGTCTATTAGCCACAGCAACGAAGCCCTTGAGGCCAGATTGATGGATAAGAGTCGCCTTGAAGTTTTATTCTTGGAATGGTCTCTTGATGATGATACAATGGATTCACACAATGAAAGAGATATTCTTGACAAGCTACAGCCTCATTCAAACTTGAAACGTTTGATTGTCAAAGGTTACAGAGGTACTAGGTTTCCAGATTGGTTGGGACATCCTTCATACCACAGTATAGTTTATCTACGGCTAGAGAATTGCAGAAACTGCTGGATGCTCCCCCCACTTGGCCAACTACCCTCTTTGAAGGAACTTACCATTGAAGGATTTGACAGGTTGGTGAGTGTCGGTGCTGATTTTTACATGAACCAAGATTCTTCTTTGGTGACTCTGACACCATTTTCATCCCTTGAATCTCTGAAGTTTCAATATATGTCTGCCTGGGAAGATTGGTGTTCAATTGGTATGGAAGCTTTTCCTAGACTCCAAAAGCTCACAATCAGTGATTGTCCCAAATTTAGAGGTGATTTGCCTAAGCACCAGCAACATCTTGTTTTGGAACAATGTCATGCACTGTTAAGGAGTTGTATACCATCATCAGTGACAGATCTTACCATATCAGATAGTTGTGACTCACTCCCATCCTTCTCAACTGACACCTTCTCCAATCTCAGGCATCTTGAAATCAGAGGTGCATATGATTATGTCAAGTGTTTCCCAGAGGATGGTTCGTTAACTGCCTCTCTTTCCTCTCTCAAACTTGGAGGATTTTCTAGTCTGGAGACATTCGACTGTGAGGTGTTCAGGCACATAACTTCTCTCCAAGAAGTAACCATTCGTGAATGTTCCAAGCTTGATAAAGTGGCAATAGAAAGGTTGGCTGTCTCTGTAAGGTCACTAAACATTGAGGCATGTCCTTTGATTCAAGCTGAAGAACTTCGCCATTTAAGCAACGTGCGAGTTTCTGATTTGAACGAGTAGGGTTGCCAATTCCCTTCTGGCTGCAGCAACTTTGTTCTTTTTTTTAATTTTGTTGGTAACTCTCTCTCTCTCTACTTTCCTTCTTTTATATATAGATACAGACAAAGTTCCATAGTTGACGAATACAATCTTAGTTACTAGTCTATCTAGCTGCTTGGAAAAACACACCCAAACAAGAATAGAGTTTCAACTTAAAAACATAATAAATTTTCTAATACTTTGCATTCTGCAATTATGATTGTTTTTATTGCTCTCTCTCTCTCTCTCTCTCTCTCTATAATGACAAATATCATGCTTGTCTAGGATATTTGCTGGTACCGTTTTTGTTCTTTTCATTTTCTTCCCCTTTTTTGTTAAAGGCACGGATGGATACTACGTTACCGAGATCTTTTACCAGATAACTGAAGTAACATAAAAACTTGAACTTTTGTTTCCTTCAGATATTTGAAGTACAACTTTCTTGGGGCAGTTTCTGATTTGCATGCCATTTGAGCAACATGCAAACTTTGTCCTTTGAAACTTACTTGACCGTGTGCGGTTACCGATTACTTCTCTCGATCAATTTTCTTCTCCTTTGTTTTTTATCGTAATATTTTTTTTCTTGTTCTACTTTTTTATCTATTTCTTTCTTTTATATACGAATATAGACCCAGTGCCATAATTGAAGAATACAATCTTTTTCTGTCGTCCTGCATGAAAGGAAAGAAAAAAAAAACACAAAGATACTCAAAGTAGAGTAGTGTTGCAAAGTAAAAGCAGAAAAAAGATTTCAAACTTTTTCTGCAGGAATTATGAATTTTTTCTCTCTTAATTACACTAAATGCCATGCCTGTCGTAGCATAATTGCTAGTAGCTTTTTCTTTTCTTTAAAGAAAAAAACTTTTTGCCTTCCTTTTCTTCTGATAAAAGTAAGAATGGATCGATCCTATATATGTTACTGATTTCTTTTGCAAGATAACTGAAATGACATAACAACTTGGAACTTTTGGTTCCTTCTGTTTCGTTCAGATAACTCAAGTGCAACTTTCTCGGGGAAGTTCTGATTGATTTGGAATCAAACATTCTATTATGATGCTTCAAATTGTCAGCCTGAGCCATTGAGGTTACAAGTTGAAGTTAACTTCTAATGTCAGTGAATTTGATAAGAGATAATTGGTATACCTTCTTATATGTCAAGTTCATTTAGTCCCCAGTCTTCGTGCATGATGAGTAGTTTTTGCCAGAAAGTCTACAGACATGTTTATGCAAAGATTGGTAAGTAACTCAGTCATGCTCTGTATCAAATTCTTGCTTGTAGTATCATTGGCCAAGTTTCTCCATATGATATGCTTCTTCAACATGCAAAGATTGGTAAGTAACTCAGTCGTGCATTGATCTTTTTGTATGCAGAACTTGCGACGTTTTCTGAATATGCCACTTTGAATTACATCATTGAAGAAACAAATTTCATTAGCATCTCAACATGAATCTTATTTGTCTCAAGATGGTCATAAAGTTTTGGGCAGAGGAGCGATACAGAGATGATGAGGAACTTGCTAATTAATGATGTTGATGAGTTTCTTCAACGTTCAATTTTTTCTGTTTCAAAAATAGTTGTTAACGGTTGGTTAACCATTTACCAAGTGATTGAAATATCACTTGCTACTCCTTGCCTTTACGATGCATTTCTCTGAGATAAAATAAATAACTTTAATGCAGTTAAAAAATAAATAGTAAGAACTTAATTTGGAAATTTTTAAAATATAGGCACCTATTAAATTAAAAATTAAGTGAAATTATAGCTAGAAATTAATTTGTAATTGTACGTACTGATGTGGTTCAAGACTTAGTAACAGTATAATGAAGGACTGCGACAGTCACTCATGCTAAAAGAAAATTAAAACTAATTTAGAGATTTTTATGAATAGTAATTTGATTGTTTAGTGACTTGTACTGTATTAAATTGAGCTATTCTGAGTTACTATGAAAAAAAGGATATAAAATAAATTTCATTGGTTATTTTTTTTTATTAAAAATAAAATTTTTATATAAATTAAATCTATAAAAAAAATGTGTATGTAATTTTTTTTTCTTATTTTAGCTAGTGGGACTGAAATCAAATTAAAATTAAAAATGGCTAACATAGTTGATACAAGATATTATCTCCCTCTATTACACTGCAAGGAAAGCGAGACATAACGATGGTCAACACAAACCGTTATTAAATTCAGGTTTAACGACAGTTAAACAAAAATCGTTGTTAAATAGTAACGGTTTAACTATAATTATCGTAATATATCACGGAGATAACTGTTTGTAAAAAATAGTGAAGTTTCACGACAATTTAGTCAAAACTGTCATTAAATAACGATGATTTATACTGAATCGTCGTTATTTAACGACGATTTATATTGAACTATCATTAAATAACGATGGTTTATGCTGAACCATCGTTAAATAACGATAGTTTATACTAAACCGTCATAAATTTGTAACGTTTAAAATTTTGACCGTTACTCGTGATAGGTGTGGTTTAACAACAGTTAGAAATAAAAGCGTCGTTATGTGGGTTTGACAACGGGTAGTGAACCGTTGTTAACGACGATTTTAAATTCGTTTTTCCCTTTTATTTTCATTGCGAGTTTTTTTTATCTTACTCAAGGTATGTCAGATAATGATATAATTATATCTGAGTATTTTTTTAAAAATATTGTATATTCAAAAAATTTTGCTATATTAATTTTTGTTTTGTTTTTGTAAAGAACTTGTGGTAACTTATCAACTTTTGTGCATTGTTTATTTGGAATCACTTTGAAGGTATGCAATTTAATTATTTTTATTTTAAAGAAATTTATTTTAAAATATTGTATGTTAAAATGCCATAATAATATATATTTTATGTACTTCATATTTATTTAAAAAAATATAGTTTACATTGTGATGTATATGTATGAATAAATTTTAAAATTTGTGTCACTTTTACAATATTTATGATGTTTAATATTATAATATATTATATGCGTTGAAAATATTTAGGAGGTAATTTTTTTTTTAGAGTAATGCTGAAATATTGGATTGAATTTTTTATGGAGTAAATCATAGATAATTAGTATTAGAAAAAATTTATAAAAATTAAAAATAGAGATCTTTAGGAGGAGTTGATGAAATAATATGATAAAATTATTAAATACACGTAGTTAACAATAAAATTTGTTATTAAAAAATACAAGTAATTTTTAAAAAATAAAATAAATATATATAATAACATAAATTTAATAGAAGAATGAAGTGTAGTTGATGAGATAAAATAATAAATTTTAATTTGGATTAAATTTTTTTTTATAAAATATTTTGAATATCAAATTGTAAATACAACACACCGATACAAGAATTAAAGAGTTAAATATCATTCCCTTTTAAATACAACACACCGATACAAGGAGTGTGCTTATAAAATGGTTATAAAAAAAAAATCAGTTTCAAACAAGATTTGAAGAGAACCTGTCTATTATTTAAAAGGGAATGCTATTTAACTCTTTAATTCATGTTGATCATTCCATTAGGAATTTTTTTTATAAAAAAAATAGCAGCACCGTCTAATTTCTTTCTTTCTTTTTTTCTTAATCATCAGCACCCTCTATATTCTAGATCTTCTCAAGTTGAATTTGGTGGAAATGTTGTCAATAATTTTGTAGTAATTATTTCCTATTTTTTCTTTTTCTTTAGTTCATACGTATTTCCTACTTATTTGTTATGAGTATTTTACGTTGTGTGCTGACTATATCTTAGTCAACAATTTTATAGTAATTATTTCTCACTTTTTTTTTCCTTTTATGCTTATTTTGCACTTATATTTATCAACAGTATTATAAGATTAGATGTCAAATCACAATATTATAATCTCTTCATGTGAAATGAAATTTACTAAAGTAATAATTTAGTCTCCATAATCTAACTTTAATTCCTAAATTTTTTTATATACACTAATTAATTATTGAAAATATTAAATTTATTACACTAGATTAATTTATAATAATATTGATATTTTTTAAAAACTGATAAAATAATTTATAATAAATTTAATACTTAAATGACAGAAAGTTTAATATTTTATATATTTGGTGATCATTACATATAGTAGCTTCGTACATATCACTAGATGCATATCAATATCTATTCGTCATTGAGAAACCTTACTGTTTCTCCTTCATCATTATTCCCGTAACTTGGACTATTGGGACAACAACTCAAATCACCTTACCATCAACGCACACCCATTGACCCACAAAGATTGAATTACAATTGACATTGGGATTGATATCAAGAAAGAGACGAGCATCCAGCTTGAACCTTTGGACGATGCTGGTGCAAGTTTCTCCCTCTTCCACGCCATGCACTATGTTGCAAATTGGGTCCGAAACTGCCAAAATCATCAAATCTTACTCAACACTTGATTCTGGTATCGTGAATGTAAGAGATTATTCAAATATGTTTAGTGTCATATTTGATATATTAATATTTAAAATGTATATAATTATGTAATCATGAGACAGAGAATATTAATATCATTTTGGATGATATTTTATGTAATTGAAAATTATGAAAATAATAAAATTTTAGTTGTGTGTGTTTGATTTGTAAAAATATTTTTAATTTTCTTTCTCTATTTTTATTTCATTTGTAAGTTTTTCTTATTTAAAAAATAAGTCTGTTTGGTAAGGTCAAAAATTTATTCACATTTGTTTTCAAGTTTAATAGAGATAAGTAGCTATAAATATTACTTGCTTTTTGAGTTTTATTTTTTATAATGATGATGTTATTTTAATTTTATTTAATAATTATGATATATTCTATTTTAAAATTACAAAAATACCACAAATTATTTTTTTAAAACACTATAAACGTACGTATTTTTGTCACCTATTTTAAGAAATGTTTTTTAAAAAAATTTCTAACTCTACTATACACATCTTTAGTCATATTTTCTGTTTTTAAATAAAAAAAAATTAAAAAAATAGACAAACTAAACATACTCTAATTTATTAATTTTTATAAATACTAACTGTATCATTTTTATTATAAGTTTCAATTGTTAGATACCAAATGTGAATATCAGACAATTCAAAATAACGTACAGTCTAACAAATAACTCATTGGATCAATGATCAATATAATTGTCAATTAAATAATATCATGTGTAATTACTATAGCTACCTATTAGTAATATAATGAATCAAATAAGTAATTGAATAATGTATACGCACCATCTGGGAATACTAATCTACTCTCTGCCATGAAAATCATGACAAGAAGAAATGAGCAAACCAGAGCAAAGCTAATTTGAGCAGACTTAGCCATTCTGTAACTTCTTCACCAGCCTCCTTTTGTGATTTGTATCGAAGGTTTAAGGTGGTTTAGGATCTTGATGTATATTGGTTTATATAGGGAGAGAAGAACGGCTTTATCTTGATTGAACTTAGGCAGCATTATTGCATATACTTCCTAGTTCCGTAGTTCCTGCTATGAACATTGGAGGGTACGTTAAGCATTGTGGCAAGAGCAGGCCAGCAGCTCAAAATGACCCCAGTGATGCTTCTATTGACCTTATCTTCCTTTTCTCTTTCTGGATGCCGACCCCAACAGAAGCAATCTTTGAATCCCAAAAAAAAAAAAATACACATAATGTGTTTAATGTAGTTGTAAAATTTTGAGTTTTCATTTGTGAACTACTTTGTTTTTGTTTGCAGAAGTAGAAAAGTCTACCAGTTTTGTTTCTTTCATTTCCTTATGCAACATGGAATAGTTTTCACGTAGGACATACTATATATGCTTAATAGTGTTTATGGTAAAATAAATAACTCTAATGCTTTCAAACAGTTAAAAAAATAAAAAAAATAAGAACTTAATTGGAAATTTTTAAAATATAGGCACCTATTAATTTATAAAATAAGTGAAATTATTGAAACTAATTTGTACTTGTATTTATCGACGTGACTTAAGACTTAGCAAGGGAGAATAGTATAATGACGTACCAATGATAGTGACTGGTTTATAAAACATTAAAATTAATTTTTAAATTTTTATAAATATTAATTTAATTTTTTTAATAATTTATACTATATTTAATTAGACTATTATGAATTTCTATAAGAAAAAATATATAAAGTAAGCTCTGATAGTAATTTGTTATTAAAAAAAAAGTTTTGAAATAAAGTAAAGTTATAAAAAAATATTTGGTAAAAAAGTTGTAAGAGATGTGAATGTAATTTAATTTTTTAAGTGATATGAGTATTTTTATAATTGTTTTAATATAAGACTAATTAATTGTTCGGAGTATTAACAATGTCTCTATTTATAAGTATTTTTTTTATAAATTTAAATCTTTTGATATTACAAAGATTTTTTAACTATGTAATTTAAACTTGCTTACTGTTAGAGCCATATTTCTTTTTAATTTTTAGTGATTAACATAGTTTATATTAATAATTTATTAATTTGGGTTTAACTATTATACATAACATTTTAAAAATAAAATTTTAGATATAACATACCAATAAATATGCTTATAAAATCGTAAAAAAAAAAAATCCAACCTCGACACTACAAGAAAAGCGGGGTTTAGTGACGGTTATTTAACGACGGTCATAAAAATCGTCGTTAAATCAGGCTTTAACCACGGTTAACTAAACCGTCGTAAAAATAGGAGATATAACGACGGTTTGGACTAAACCGTCGTTATATAATGACGGTTTAACATAAACTGTCGTTATATTCCACGGATATTCGACTGTTTCTGAGAAAATGGATCGGTTTTACGACGGTTCATAGATAACCGTCATAATAACCGACGGAAATTGGACTGTTTATAGGGATTTGCTCCGGTTTAACGACGCTTTATGTAGCCATCGTTATACCACACTCCCATTGGACGACGGTTTGTCGGGGAACCGTCGTTAAAAACATATTTAACGACAGTTATTTTTTGAACCGTCGTTAAACCGCGCCTTTTCCTATATATTCGCCTTGCCTCTTTCATTTTCATTACGTAATTTCAGTTTCTCTCTATTTCTTCTTACAAACGCTTGTGAATTATTTTTTGTCAAAGGTTCTTGTGATTTTGGTGCTTCGAATTTATTTGCTTAATTTGAGGTAAATTTTTATATACTTGTACTATTATAAATTATTTTTTATTTAAATTGTAAATTTTTTTAAATTTACTAAGTACGTTATTTGTTTTTTAACTTTGTATGTAGATATTTTATTTATATATAGAAAATTGTGATTCAGAGTTGTTGATTTGGACATAAGGTATGTATTTTAATATTAATTATGTTTAATGTTTTGAATGTTTTTTTTGATATATTTGTATGTTTTATTTAAATAGTTTATACTTTTCGTTTATTAGAAATTATATTATATTTTTAGAAAATGATGTATTATGTTATATAGGTTAATTATCTGTTGTTAATTTAAACAAATTAATAGTAAAAAATAATTAATATTTATATTTGTTAATTAGAATAATTAAATAAGTATTAATTATTATTTTTGAAGAATTTCATAATTATTAACTTAGAATTTTATGTTCATAATTATAAGGTAAAACAATTTAAATATGATAACTTAATTTTTCTTCCAGTTAAAGTGACATGTGAACAAAAAATTGTACGAAATATTATATAGTAGATTTAAATATAGCTTTTAATGTCAATAAAATTAAACTGAAATATTACAAAATAACGTGAAACAATGTTAATATGATAACTTAGGGCTTGTTTGGTTTAAGAAAATATTTTCAATTTTCATTTTCAGTTTTCATTTTTTAAAAATAGTTTTCATTTTCAAATTTTCAAAATATATAAAACATGTTTGGTTTACAAAGTGAAAATGTATTTTTAAAAATAAAAACAATGAAAACATGTTTGGTTTGAATTTTTAAAAAATTGAAACAACAAAGAAAATAGACAAAAATGAAAGTTCATCGCGTTTTGCACCTTTTGAGAGTTTACTGAGTTTTCAAAATAATAGTGAAAAAAAATGTAATTCATAAAATATTTATTTACCAAAGTTATAGACAAAAAACAGCAAACAAAATGTAGAACACATTTATTGAAACTCAAAAGTATTCATAAAACCAATTAAAAATACATAAGTCTGATTTTATTAATAAAACCAGATATTTTGAACTCCATTTTCACGTAATAATTTTTAAAAATTCTAACCAAACAGATTTTCTACTCTATTTTCTGTTTTCATTGAAAATTATAACGAAAAATTGAGTAAACAAACAGTGCATTAGTTTCTCTTTCAGTTAAAGTGCCATGTGTTTGTGCTATTTATTTTAACTTAAACATAATTAGTTAAATTTAAGTATACAAATTAAGTAGAAATGTTAAATTGTTAAATAGAATTAAAAATCATTAATTTTTTGATTGGTTTATTATTTAATTCTCGAAAAGGTGTTAGATTATTAAGTTATGCATTAAAAATACATTATTTAGTGAATTATTAATTAATTTTTTTGATTTCATAATGGTTTCAATCATGGATAAGACTTGGATCCATAAATCTCGACACACCCGAGAGTATTTGGAAGGTCTACAAGGATTTTTAGACTTTGCAAATGCTAACTCGGGTGTGGAAGGTCAAATAATCTGCCCATGTCCAAAGTGCAGATTTAAAAAATGGCAAGCTACGGAGGTTGTGCGCCAAAACTTGATCGTCAAGCCTTTTCCACAAGGCTACGATTTTTGGAGTATGCACGGAGAAAGGGTAATAGAAGATCCTGCTACAAGACATCAAATAGTACTACATGATGTTCCAGAACGTCCAATCATCCGAAATGACCCTGTGCAGAACATGGTCCGTGAAGTATTTGAAATTCATCATGAACATGAAAGTGTTGATTCTGTTGATATGCCGGTTCCACCGTCAGGTGAAAGGATGGACGAAGGCACGAGAGATTTTTTTGAATTACTGAAGGATGGGCAAGAACCATTGTATGAAGGGTGTGACAAATATTCCAAATTGTCGTTTCTGGTGAATTTGTACCACATCAAGTGTTTGTGCGGGATATCCGACAAGGCTATGTCAATGATGCTGCAACTATTGGTTGACGTTTTTCCGGATGCAAAGATTCCAACTTCGTTTTACGAGGCAAAAAAAATTATTAATAAGTTGGGGTTGAATTACAAAAAAATACATGCCTGCAAAAATGATTGCATGCTATTCTGGGGAGAAAATGAAAATAAAGATGCTTGTAACAAGTGCAGTGCATCGAGGTGGAAACCGAGGAAAAAATGGGAGAAGCGGAAGAAGGTGGCTAATAAAGTTCTCAGATACTTTCCATTAAAGCCCCGACTACAAAGATTGTTCATGTCTTCTAAGACTGCCGAACATATGAGATGGCATTCCACAAACACAAATAGTGACGGTATGATGAGGCATCCGAAGGACTCCGAGGCATGGAAGAGATTTGACATCTTAAATCCTCAATTTGCATCCGATCCTAGAAATGTGCGTTTGGGCCTTGCTACCGATGGTTTCAATCCATTTGGAAATTTAAGTACAAGTTACAGCATATGGCCAGTCGTACTGATCCCTTACAATCTTCCTCCTTGGATGTGTATGAAGCAGAGTTCTTTTATGTTGTAAATGATAATTCCTGGTAGAAAGGCACCGGGAAATGATATAGACGTATTTTTGCAACCGTTGATTGAAGAGTTGAAGGAGCTATGGTTCGACGGTGTACGGACTTACGATTCATTCAGTAGTGACATGTTCAATATGTATGCTGCTCTCATGTGGACAATCAGTGATTTTCCTGGCCTTGGATGTTTATCAGGTTGGAATACTCATACTGGATTGGCTTGTCCACACTGTAATTTTGATTCAACTCTTATGCGCCTTCCTCATAGTCGAAAATGGTGTTTTATGGGACATCGTCGTTTTCTAAATCTGGGTCACAAATTTCGGCTTGCCCGTAACAGGTTTGATGGAACAGAAGATTGAAGAAATCCTCCACTGCAATTGAACGGTGTAGATATTTTCAGAGAAATTAATGATATTAACATTGTATTCGGCAAGAACGGAGAACATGAAGGTCGAGAACAGAGGTCCCGAAGTCACGGAGGGGTTGCAGCTGGGACTCAACAATGGCGAAAAAAGAGTATATTCTTTGAACTTCCATATTGGGCGAACAATTTATTGCGGCATAATCTTGATTTGATGCATATAAAAAAAAATGTCTGCAACAACATTATGTATATTTTATTAAATGACACTAACTGTTCAAAAGACCACATCAATGCACGAAGAGATTTACAGGAGTTAGGTGTTAGGTCAGAGCTTTGTCCAGATGAGAATGGTAAGTATTCGCCTGCTTTGTTTACGTTGACAAATGCAAGTAAAGATATCTTTCTCAAAACACTGAAAAATACCTCTGTGCCTGACGGATATTGTAGTAATATTTCTAGATGCATTGATTTAAGACAACGTAAGATTGGTGGGTTGAAAAGTCATGATTGTCATATTCTTATAGAACAACTACTACCGTTTTCCATAAGTAAGGCACTTCCTCAGCAAGTGTCTACAGTTCTGATCGAGTTCTGTTGGTTCTTTCGACATATTTGTTCCAGAGCTTTAAATGTCAGCGAATTTGATCAACTTCAAAATCGTATTGTTCTGACACTGTGTCATATGGAGATGATATTTCCTCCTTCCTTCTTCACAGTAATGGTACACTTAACAGTTCACTTGGTCCAAGAAGCCAAGTTAGGCGGACCAGTTCAATATCGTTGGATGTATCCTATTGAAAGGTACAAGAAATTAAAAATTCAAATCTATTTTATCTTGTTTATGTTTTTTTTATTATCAATTTTTCATACCTGGTTTAATGTATGTTGTACAGATACTTGGGTAAGCTTAAGTCATTCGTCCGAAATAAAGCAAGGCCAGATGGCTCAATAGCCGAGGCATGTGTTGCTGAAGAAGTTTTGATATTTTGTTCAAGGTATTTGGAGGGTGTAGAAACATTGTTCAATCGTCCTATTCGAGTCGACGATCGACCTGATGTGGCGACGTCAGTAGGGAGTACATTGTTTCCACAAGTAGGAAGAACAGTTGGTGGGTTCGAGTATTTCACCCTTTCTCTCCGAGAAAAATTGCAAGCCCATCGGCATGTCTTAATAAATTGTCCAGAAGTCGAATCTTATCTTCAGTGAGTACACCAAACTTTACTGTTACATTAATATTTATCTAATGGATATGAATCATTAAATTTAGAGATTGAGATTTTTTTTACAGAGAATTTAGAGATTGGGTAAGACATAGCTTACGAAGTAGAACCCGATCGTCTTCTGAGATAGATAAAAAAGTTCATAGGGAGTTTGTTTCCTGGTTCACTCGTCGTGTAAGTATATAATTTACCTAGTCAATTTATATTTACAATCTAATATGAGCATAATTCACGACTCAAATTTTCTTTCCCAGATAGCAAATGATAGTAGTGAGACATTATCAACTGAACTAAAATTTCTGGCAATTGGGCCCTTGGATAGAGCACGCCGATACAGTGCATACAATATAAATAGATTTAAATTTCGAACCTTAGAGCGAGACCAAGGGTTGACAACCCAAAATAGTGGAGTTCATGGTATTTTCGGGACGAGGAGTTATGCAAGTAGCAGTGACAGAAATATGCAATTCGGTGGAGTGCCGTATTATGGAAAGTTATTGGATATTGTAGAATTAAATTATCACGGCCACTTTACAGTTACTTTATTCAAATGTATGTGGGCCAATACAACAACAACGAGGGGCATTACCATGGATCGTTTCGGAGTGACATCTGTCGATTTTTCACGGTTGATTCATACAGGTGAAAATGACGATGACGAGCCGTACATCAAAGCATCCGAAGCGCATCAAGTATATTATGTAGAAGATGCGGTTGACAACAAATGAAATATGGTTGTGCATTTGAAGCCTTGTGATTTATATGAGATGGGCGAAGACAATGATAATATTTCATATGATAGTGATCCGTTGCGCGTTCAAAATTTAGAAACATTATTTCCAGAAGAAACAGTGAATTTATGTCTGTTACAGTACTAATTTGACCCTGTATTATCTTGAATATATTTTTAGTTTGTTTATGAACAATTTATGCTTTTTATGTATTTTGATATATGATTTTAATATTTTCTTATTTTTAAATGAACAATTTATGAGGTGAAATTAATTTTATTAATTTTTTTCTGACAGGCATAGTGACGATGCAGAGGGGTAGATCTGGATTTGCGGATAGAGCTAGTGCGGCGACATCAGTTGGCCATGTTGCTCGCCCGGCTAGTAGCGAGGGAGGACAGCCTTACGATGATGATACTGTCCAGTCAGTAGATGTTCAGTCCACGGTACCTCCGAACTCGAGGGCGCTAGAGTCAGAGGCTGGACTGTCCACACTACCTCCATCTGACGATACAGCACTGGAGTCAGATCCCACCCCGTCCACAATCCCCTCTTACGACGCCCAGGAACCATACGACGATTTTGATATCAACCTGGACGTCAATGATTTGTTGGGTGGCATTGAGGTGGAGCATCAGATTGCTCAGTAGGAGCGTAGGTGCAGGAGATCGTGGATAGTCGATGTTATAGGTATAATATAAAATATTTTTTATATTTATAATAATTAGCGTCCAAATATTGAGTTAACACATTTATTTTATATTATAACATATGAGACCGGTCGGGTGACGCCCAGACAGATGATTGTCCACGATGTTTGGGCGTTACCTAGTGGGCACAAGGTGGTTGTCCGGTGTAACAACATCCACCAACCCATTGGAGACGGAGGTGGTCTCCTTGGTGTCTTCCTCGGCACCATTGGAGATAACTTCCGTTTCTTTCCGATCTCATATAAAGATTGGAGGAGCATTTTAGAGGATTACAAGGCCGGAGTGTTTCGTGACACGATACAGGTATGAAATGTTAATTCTTCTTAAGTATACTTTAATATTTTTAATGTTTAACTCATATTTTTATTATTTTTTGTAAACACATTTTAATGTGACGGGTTTGCACAAGAAGATCATTTTACAGTCACTTGGAGCCAAGTGGAGAGCCGCGCGTTATAATGTGTTTCGGCTCAAGTACGACGGGACCAGGACGAGGGAAGAGTTGCTGAACGACGTACCCTCTGACATTCCACGTGACCAATGGGCTACGTTCGTTGATTACCGGTTGAACGCGAGGACCAGAGTAATTTTTTATATTAATTTTTTCATATATATTTTCTTTTCAAAAACATTGATTAATTATTTTATTTATGCATTTATTTAGGATGTGGCTGCTCAAAATAGACGTAACAGAAGACGTATGACGATGCCACATACAACTGGATCCAAGAGTTTTGCACGTAAAAGTGCTGAGCTTGTGAGTTTTATTTCAAAAGAATTTTATTCCTTTTTAAATAAAAAACATTTTTCTTTAAAAATTTTATTAATTGTTTATTTATTCAGGAGGCGGAAGTTGGGGGTCCAGTGACTCGCGGTGATGTATGGACAGCAGCTCATAAAAGGGCTGACGGAACATACATCAACGACGAGGCTCGAGCAGTTGCGGTATGTAAAATATATCTATTGTTATGTTAATTCAAAATTTTATTTGATTATTTGTTAATTGTAATAAAAATTTAACGTCTTTTTTTCATTTTATAGGAAAAAATTGACTCGATCCAACAGGAGGATAGCTCTTCCCAAGAGCTCTCGACAGATGATTCACTTGCGAGAGCCTTGGGAACTGCAGAGCACTCGGGTCGTGTTCGAAGATTTGGGTTAGGTGTTTGTCCAACCCAAGTCTTCGGACGTCCCTCTGTTGGATCGAGCTCATCATCTAGGTCTGGGCCTTCATACACTGAATTACAGAATGAGATGGCTCGTCTGAAAGCGACCATACATGAGCGAGACGTCGAGCAGCAGCGCCGAGAGGCAGAGCAGCAGTGACGAGGGGCGGAGCGAGAGGCTCGTGACGCTGACATGATAGCTCGACAGAGACAGATGGAAGCAGCTATAGCGTTCTTGCTCCAGAACTTTTCGAGTCAAGTGTTGCCTGACATTACACTTGTTCCGAGTGCAAATATTAGGGTAATATTTAAATTTTGAATTTCATAAATAATTGTTATTATTAATATTTTTAATTTCAAAACGCTTATATAATAAAATTAATTTTCAGGTCCCTAGTGATAAAGGCAGTGGATATCAAGAAGATCAGACGCTACAGAGTCCTCGGGGTCCGAGTTCATAGTTGATGATATATATTTATTGTATATTATTTTTTTTGTACAAAAATGTATATTGTAGTTTTAATGTTTAAGTCATTATTAATTTTAATTCTATAATTTATTTGTGAATGTCATTTACATTATTCTATTTATTTTTAAAATTTTAATATGTAACGATATAAGAGATAAAAAAAGTTAACATTATAAAATAGACAATTTGAGACAAAAAATTATACTTTAAAAAATTAAATATAATAATTATAATATTAAACTAAACTAAACTAAAATATAAATTATGAAATTTAAGATAAAAATTAAAAATAAATAAATAATAATGTCAGTTATAATTATTAGAATAAATATATATATTTGAAAAGATAAAATATGGTAATAATAATATAAATATAAATAATTTTGAAAAATAATAATTTTAAAAGGTATAACGACAGTTCGTACAACCGTCGTTATATCCAAATGTATAACGACGGTTTCTTGAACTGTCGTTATTTCAGACACAACGACGGTTCGTACAACCGTCGTTATATCTAAAAGTACAACGACGGTTCCTTGAACCGTCGTTATTTCAGACACAACGACGGTTCGTACAACCGTCGTTATATCCAAATTACTTACGACGGTTGTACGAACTGTCGTTAATCTACACATGGAGATGGTTGACAAACCATCGTTAAGACGGAAAATAACCGTCGCTAAACCCTGTCTTAACGACGCTATCTCCACGGTTCGTCCAAACCGTCACAAAGCCAATGTCTCGGCGACGGTTTTTATAACCATCGTTAAGGCAGTTAGCGACGGTTGTAACCGTCGCTAAACCCCGCTATTCTTGTAGTGCGAACGAAATTTGAAGACATCTTGACTATAATTAAAAAAATTTAATACAAACTAGCTGATCGTCCTTTAGACAAAATAAATAAAAATAGCAGCGCCCTCTATTTTCTAGATCTTCTCAAGCTGAATTTGTTGAAATGTCGTCAACAATTTTGTAGTAATTATTTTCCACTTTCTTTCATAATTATTTTTCACTTATTTATTGACGAGTATTATACTTTATGTACCCAAAAAGTCTGAATTTTTATACTAGTATTAGACATCAAATAATAACGTTGTGATCTCTTCAAATGAAATAAATTTGAGTAAATTAATAATTTTATCTTTAAATTTATAAATTTCCTTATTTTTATTTCTTAAATTTTTTTGAATATAAAAGCTAATCTTTAAAAATATTAAATTTATTACATATTTATATTAGTCTCTCCAAAATTTAATATGTAGTGAGTTTAATATTTTTAACAACTAACAGAATAATTAATATATAATGAATTGATAATTTTAAGAACTAATTTGTATACTTATAAAATTAAATGAATCATTAACTTTCAAGATCAAATTATTATTTTACTGAATAAAATAACCTCTAATTAGCTCATATATCATTTGAAGAATAATCAATCAAGCAATAATCATCAATAAAGGGGAATATTTTCATATTTTTGTTGATACGTTTATTCATACATATCACTGCAAACTGTGAAATGAAAATACAATCATTGAGAAACTTAATTTTGTATCTCAACTTATTATTGCCATTTTTATTCACTCAGACTAGTAGTAAATCCAGTTACTTGGGTTCTTCCTGTTGCAGCTAAAATTACTTTACACAACACACACCATTGACCCACAAAGACAAGGTCACAGTTAATATTGGGATTGATATCAAGGAAGTGACGTTCATCCAGATTGAACCTCTGTGCTATGGTCAAGCAAGTTTCACCTTCTTCTACTCCATGAATGCTGATACATATTGGGTCTGAAACTGCAAATTCCATACTATGCTGGTGATCAATTACCTGTTTACTATCATCAATCGTATTTTACCATCCAAGAAATACTTTATAATTTAAACTAATATAATCTAGGATATCTATAAATGTGAATATGGATACAAGATATAATACAAACATATAAGTTGTGACACTATAATAATATAAAATATCTATGTATTATTTAAAATGTCATGTTTATTATAAGTGTTTGAAATGTGTTTTCAAACATATTTATAATTGTTTCTAATGTTTTACTCTTTTTTTTTTTTGGGGACAAAATGTGTTTGTTTTTTAAAAGTATAACATGTGTTGGTTATATTGGACCAATATAATTTTCTTTTAGATTACATCTTTACTTGTAATTTCAATAATGAGTACAGTCCCCTGATAACTAAGATACCTAAACAATAAATATGAATATATAGTAATACTTTTACGAACAAGAAGTACTTAATCTTAATATCAGAACAAAGTCAGGAGTTTGAAAACCTAGCAACAATGGAGGAGATTGTTACTTTATTAGATATCGTTCAAATTATATGTTAATTGATGAAAACAAGAAAACCAATTGAATGCTTATCAGTTGGTGTTGGTCTGGCAGCACTACAACAAAACCGCGGCATTACGGCGGTTTTTTAGTAGGTTTAACGACGGTTCCGACCGTCGTTAAGCCCATTAACGACGGTTTGTAAACCGTCGTGGAACTCTAGGTATAACGACGGTTTTATCAACCGTGGGAATAACCGTCGCTATGTCTGGTTTAACGACGGTTGTTATAACCGTCGTTAAACCAGACGTAGCGACGGTTCTAAACCGCCGTTAATAACTATTTTTAATTAATAAAATTAAATATAACGACGGTTTTTGACAAAAACCGTCGTTATATAACGACAGTATAACGACGGTTTTTACCAATAAACCGTCGTTATTTCCTTTTTTTTTAATTATAACGACGGTTTTGAGCTAAAACCGTCGTTATGTCTATTTATTTTTTAATTTTTTATTATTAAAATTAATTAAAATTTTTATAACAATTTTATTTATAATTTAAAATATAATATTTTATATTATTCATAAAACTACTAATGTAAAATAAAAATTAATTTATATTTTTAATATTTTTTAAATTAATTTTTATATATTTTATTATATAATAATTAAACGTTTGAATTATTAACTAAATACTAAAAATGCATAAATTATTGAATTATAATGAATCTTCATATACAAAAAAATTTATATACAGAAAATTAATAGTAATAAAAGTGACGAAATTACATATACAAATATAATAACTAAATCAAGTTTTTGGACCCTACGGATGTTGATCACGCTGATGTCCACTACCACGATCGCTGGGGTCCTGAAAAATCAATTTTGTTTGTTAAAATTTTGAATGTTATTAAAATAAACAAAATGATACCAACAATTTTTATGTATTAAAATGTTACCCTGGGTGCGGGACTATGAAGTCCTGAAATTTCAGGTGGCAGCTGACCCTGAAATTTTTGTAGCAGGAACGTCATAGCAGCCTCCATCTGTGCTTGGCGTGCTGCGAGCTCAGCATCTCGTCGCTGGAGGTCAGCGTCTCGCTCCTGCATAGCTGTCTTCAGGCGCTGCTGCTCGACGTCCCGCTCTTGCATAGCTGTCTTCAGGCGCTCCACCTCACTCTGTAAGTCGTGGTATGACGGCCCAGACTGTGAGCTCGACCCAGACGAACTACGGCCGAAGACTTGAGTTGGGCAAACACCCAACCCAAATCCTCGAACGCGGCCGGAGTGCTCCTTAGTGCCAAGAGCTCTCGCAAGTGAATCGGCCGTCGAGAGCTCTTGGGACGAGCTGTCCTCCTGCTGGATCGAAGCAATTTTCTCCTAACATTCAATAACAGGAAATTAATAATATTAAACATTATTAAAAATTAAATAATTATCCACTTAAGGTTGATAAGATTTTATTACTCACCGCAACAGCCCGAGCTTCGTCGTTGATGTACGATCCGTCAGCTCTTTTATGAGCTGCCGTCCATACATCACCACGAGTCACTGGACCCTGAAGCTCAATCTCCTGAATATTAAAATGATTAATCAATCAATTTATGATTATAGTCTTATAAGCATTTTAAAAAACAAAATATTTATTTCAGATTTAAACTTACCATCTCCGCCTTTTTGCGTGCAAGGCTCTTCGATCCAGTAGTGTGTAGCATTATCAGCTGTCTTCTGTTCCGTTTATTCTTCGCAGCCACATCCTAATTAATCACATAGAAAAAATAATTAGTGACAATATTTAAAAGTTAAATTTTAAAAATATATATATTAACAACTTACCCTAGACTTCGCGTCTAGGCGATAGTCTACGAAAGTAGCCCACTGATCAGGTGGGACGCCTGTCGGGACTTCACTCCGCAACTGATCTCTGGTCTTCGTACCATCGTACGCCAGGCGAAATATATTGTATCGTGCTGCTCTCCATTTCGCTCCTAGCGACTGCATGATCAGTTTCTTGTGTTGATCCGTCACAATAAAATGTGTCTGCAAACGAAATGAAAAAAATAGTTACACATAAATAATATATAAATTACGAATATCTATAATTAATTGCAAAAGATATATGTTTTCATACCTGAATATTATTTACGAAGACATTCGTCTTCGACTGCTGAGGAATGCTCCTCCAATCCCTGTAAGAGATCGGGAATAACCGAAAGTTATCCCCGATGGTGCCGAGGAAGACACCGAGCAAACCGCCACTGTCTCCGATAGGCTGGTGGTTGTCGTTGAACTGGACAACCACCTTTGACTGCTCAGGCAGGGCCCATACGTCGTGGACAGTCAACTGTCTGGACGTCGTGTGCCCGGTCCCGTCTATCAAAATAATTAGTGACAATTATATATTTATATTACTAAGACAAAATTATTAAGCGCATAAAGTGTACATGATTACAATACTCGCCGACTACATCAACTGTCCAACTCCTCCTGCGTCTGCGCTCCTGCTCACCGGGCTGATGCTCCGCCTCTACACCGCCAAAGATCGTCTCAAAATCGAACGAATAATCGTCATCCGGTGCCTGAGCGTCGGGTGCGGGGAGTGTGCAGGGGACGGCCTGCGAATCCAGTGGCTGTGAGTCGCTAAGAGGGACTGATGATGCGGCAGCCTCCGACTCCATAATGGGCTCTCCGCCCTCACTGATCGCCCCACGGGGCGTGGGAGTCTGAGAACTGGACGCCCCTGCCATGTCTGATCTAGCCTTCTTCATCGTCACTGCTACTGGCAAAATGAATGTAATAAAACAATTATAAAATAAATTTTGCCTAATAAAAGTGATGGAAATAAATAAAATAGTACAGTAATTATAAGTAGTCTAAAATATATATAAATAGGCGGCAACAACAAAACTAATACCGTAACAAGCATAAATTAACTTCTTCTTCTGGAAACAATCTTTCTAAATTTTGCGTGTGTAACGGATCGCTCTCGTATATAAGATTTTCATCTTCATCGCCCATCTCGTATAAGTCACGGGGTTTTAAATGCATCACTATACTCCAGTTCTTGTCCAACTCATCTTGTACATAGTATACTTGATGAGCCTCAGATGCCTGGATGTATGGTTCGTCATCATCATTTTCACCAGTGTGAATCAACCGAGAAAAATCAACCGATGTCACCCCGAAGTCATCAATTGCAATTCCTCTCGTTGTAGTTGTGTTGGCCCACATACACTTAAATAATACGACTGTAAAATGGCCATGGTAGTTTAACTCGACAATGTCCAACAGTTTTCCATAATACGGGATGCCACCAAATTGCATATTCGTATCACTAGTACTTGCATAACTCCTCGTCCCGAAAGTTCCGTAAACTCCACTATTTTGAGATGTCATCCCTTGGTCTCGTTCTAAAGTTCGAAATTTGAATCCATTGACATTGTAAGCACTGTATCGACGTGCTCTATCTAGTGGACCAAGTGCGAGATATTTTAAATCAGCACACTGCGATCCATCAGCATCATTTGCGATCTGGAAAACGAATACAGGATGAGTTGTACTCATATTTGACATATGAATTTTATGTGACCATGTTGAAATACTTACACGACACGAAAACTAAGAGACAAATTCTCTGTGGAATTTTTTGTCTATCTCGGTAGATGATCGCGTCCGACTTCTTAAACTATGCCGTACATAGTCTCTAAATTCCCTGTTGAGAAAACATTGTCTAAACACTTAATGCTACACAGGAAGAAAAATTGTATAATCATGTAGCTAAGTGTGAGTTAACTTACTGTAAGTAAGGATCAACTTCTTTGCAGTTTGTTAAGACATGCCGATGAGCCTGCAATTTTTCCCGGAGAGAAATGGTGAAATAATCAAATCCACCAACTGGTCTTCCTATTGGTGGGAACAAACTCCTGTCAGACGTCCCAACATCGGGTCGATCATCCACACGAGGAGGACGATTGAAGACAGTGTCAACACCATCTATGTATCTGGAACAGAATAACAAAACTTCTCCTGCAATATACGACTCTGCTATTGAGCCTTCTGGCCTTGCTCTATTCCGCACGAAAGATTTAAGTTTACCCAAGTATCTAGAAAACATAGATTAAATGAATAAAATTGGATTAACAATAATGCAAGAAATTGGACAGACTGTGTTTTTAATGTTTTACCTTTCGACGGGATACATCCAACGATATTGGACTGGTCCTCCTAACTTCGCTTCCATGACCAAATGTACAGTCAAGTGCATCATGACTGTAAAGAAAGACGGCGGAAATAACATTTCAAGATGGCACAGCGTCATAATGATTCGATTTTGAAGTTGATCAAGTTCATTAACATTCAAAAATCTTGAGCACAGTTGCCGGAAGAATGAACACAACTCGATCAGAACTGCAGATACCGGTTTCGGCAGTGTCTTTCTTATGGCTAATGGTAACAGTTGTTCCATAAGGATATGACAGTCGTGACTTTTTAGTCCTCCGATCTTACGTTGTCTTACATCAATACATCTGGAGATATTACTGCAATAACCGTCAGGCACAGATACATTCTTAAGTGTTTTCAGAAATACTTCCTTGCCTGCATTTGTCAACGTGAACAAAGCAGGTGGATATTTACCGCCATCATCAGGCCACAGCTCAGGCCTCACACCAAACTCCTTTAAGTCTTTCCGCGCGTTTACGTGATCCTTTGAACGGCCGGAATCATTAAGTAAAGTGTAAATGATGTTATCGCAGACATTTTTCTCAATATGCATGACGTCAAGATTATGACGCAACATATTATTTGTCCAATACGGAAGTTTGAAAAATATACTTTTCTTACGCCATTGTTGACTTCCAGCATCAACCGAACCCTGACCTCGTGAACGCCGTTGACGAGTCCCAACATCAGTTTCCACATTTTTTCCAAAGACAACTTCAATATCATCGACTTGTCGGAAAATGTCTACACCACTCAGTTGCGGAGGAGGGTTTCTTCTTTCCTCTTTTCCGTCAAACCTATTGCGGGCCAGCCTGAATTTGTGACCCGGAGATAAGAAGCGGCGATGTCCCATAAAACACCACTTCCGACTGTGAGGGAGACGGACTGGAGTAGAGTCAAAGTTACAGTACGGACAGGCTAATCCAGTATGAGTATTCCAGCCTGATAAACATCCAAGGCCAGGAAAATCACTGATTGTCCACAAAAGAGCTGCATGCATATTGAACATTTCTTTGCCAAATGCATCGTACGTCTTAACACCTTCAACCCACAACTCCTTCAGCTCTTCAATTAGTGGTTGTAAAAACACATCTATATCATTCCCCGGTGCTTTTTTTCCCTGGAATTATCATTGACAACATGAATGAACTCTGTTTCATAGACATCCAAGGAGGAAGATTGTACGGAATCAGCAGAACTGGCCATATACTGTAACTTGTAGATAGGTTTCCAAATGGATTGAAACCATCTGTTGCAAGGCCCAAACGAACATTTCTCGGATCTGATGCAAATTGAGGATTCAGAAGATCAAATCTCTTCCATGCCTCAGAATCCTTTGGATGCCTCATGATGCCGTAAAAAATTTTGGCTTCAGAATGCCATCTCATAAATTCAGCAGTTTTAGAAGACATGAACAACCTCTGCAATCTTGGCTTAACTGGAAAGTATCTAAGAATTTTATTAGGCACCTTTTTTCGCTTCTCCCCCTTTTGTTTCGGTTTCCACCTTGGTGCTGAGCACTTACGACAAGTTTCTCTACTTTCATGCTCACCCCAGTATAACATACAATCATTCTGACATGCGTGAATTTTTTTGTAGTTCAACCCCAACTTATTAATGATTTTTTTAGCCTCGTAAAATGAAGGCGGAATCTTGGCATCTGGGAATACATCGACAAGCAACTCAAGTACCATCGACATTGCTTTGTCGCTTAGGCCGCACAAACACTTGATGTGATACAACTTCACCAAGAAAGACAGTTTTGAATATTTTTCACACCCTTCATAGAGCGGTTGTTCACCATCTTTCAATAACTCATAAAAATATTTGACACTATCATCCATCCTTTCTGCTGACTGCGGATCTGGCATATCCACAGAAGCGATGCTCTCAGTTTCGGGGTGAATCCCGAATGCATCACGGACTATGTTCTGGACAGGGTCATCTCGAACTATGGGTTCTGAGACCTCAATTGGCATTATAGCATGTCCTACAGCAGGTTCTTCTGTAATCATTTCTCCGTGCAAACTCCAAAAAGTGTATCCCTCCGGAAATGGTTTGACGATCAAATGTTGGCGCACGACCTCGATGAGTTGCCATTTTTTGAATCTACACTTTGGGCATGGGCATATTATTCTACCTTCGACCCCAGAGTTAGCATTTGCGAATTCCAAAAATCCGTCTAAACCATTTAGGTACTCTATTGAATGTCGAGGTTTATTGATCCAAGATTTATCCATTTCTGAAATATTTATGAATTTAGATATCAATTAACTTAAATAACTCTTAATCTGAACTAAAAGAAAACATGACTATTTTACATGAGAAGGGATTTGCAATTGATTGTGCATAAAACACAACACCTTTTGAAGAGGTGTAAAATGTTTTACATGTAAAACATTTTTGACAAATTTTATGATAATAGACATTTAATGAAGCACTAAATAAAAAATCTTCGTTATTGTCATTAATTAAAAGGATGAGTTTCATGATCAAATCTCTACGAATCTGAATTTTTTGGAAAAGACAGCTACTAGCAGGAAAAAAATTGAATTATGATTTTACATCTACCGTTACAATTTTTATTATAGTATTTACATGGTAAAATTTCTAACGAACTCTTAAAGGGAATTGAAATTTCCAATTCCCTATCTGAAAAAGTAAAATCAGTGGCCCACACAAGGGCCATATATTGAAGAATAATTCTACTCAATTACATTTAAGATATTGTTTGTTCCTTAATAGAGAATCTAGTGTAATTAATTAAAATAATGAGTATCATGATCGAATTTCTACGAATGTAAATTTTTTGCAAAGGAAAAACCACTAGCAGCAAAAAATTAAAATATTATTTTACAGCTACCGCAAAAATTTCAATTATAGTATTTACATGGTAAACATTCTAACTAATTCAGATAAGGAATTGAAATTTCAATTCCCTATTTAAAAAATTAAAATCTGTGGCCCATATAAGGGCCATATATTCAAGAATAATTCTACTCAATTACATATAAAATCTTGTTAGTTCTTTAATAGAGAATCTAGTATAACAACAAAGTGCATTCAAAATTATTACACTACTAGCATACATATTAAAATTATGTTATTATAAATTTATTTCCATTTTTTAAAAATTATGTGTTTTTTTAAATGAGTTTTATTTTTTTAAAACTAATTCATAATACTAATTTTGTCTATTTATTAACATTTATTATTTTATCTCATCACCTGAATAAATATTTTAATATTTTATTAACAACTGTAATATAATTTTACTATTATTAATTTATGAATATTAATTAAATACGTTTATCAATATAATAACTACTTTTAATTTATGTTATTATTAATTCATTAAAAATTATTACACTACTAGCATACATATTAAAATCATGTTATTGTAAATTTGTTTTCATGTTTTAAAAATTATGTGTATTTTTAAATGAGTTTTATTTTTTTAAAACTAATTCCTAATACTAATTTTGTCTATTTATTATTTTATCTCATCACCTAAATAAATATTTTACTATTTTATTAACAACTGTAATATAATTTGACTATTTTTAATTGATGTATATTATTTAAATACATTTATCAATATAATAACTACTTTCAATTTATTTACATTAATTTTAATAATATTTGAAAAACAGTAAATAACTTGTATTTAAAACAAAATTCACTATCATTTTAAACTAAATTAATAATATTATATATATTTCTTAAATTTTTATTAAAATATACGTATATTATAATATTAAACATCATAAATATCACAAAAATAACACAAAATTTAAAATTGATTCATACAATAATGTACATCACAATGACAAATATATTTATAACAAAAGTAGTAAGTAAATAAAATATCTAATATTATCTCAATCTAACATATAATAATTTGAAATAAATTCATTCAAAATCTAATTAATTAAATTACATACATTCAAAATGATTCTAAATAAATAACGCACAAAAATCAAAATTAAAGTGTCGTCCCAATGTCATAATATCTTCACAAAATAAAATAAAAAAAATATAAGAAAATATTTTGAACATACAATATAAAAAGAAATTAATCAAATACAATTAAAAAATTAAATGACATACCTTGAGAGTAAATAAAACATGCCGGAGAGAACACTACAGTCAAAAAACTTCACCAGCACAACAAATAAATTCAGAGACTATATTATAGAAAAATAATCTATCAAGAAACTGTTGTAAGAAAAATAAAGGGGACCATCCAATTTATAGACGAACGCGCGGTTTAACGACGGTTATTAACCGTCGTTAAACCGACCAAAAACCGTCGCTAAATGGGTTTAGCGACGGTTTCTAAAAAGAACCGTCGTCACGTGTAACTTTAACGACGGTTTTTACTAAAACCGTCGTTAAACTACACAAACATTGAGTAACGGTCCGAATTCCGAACGTTATAACTTAACGACGGTTTTAATGAAACCGTCGTAATTTAACGACGGTTATAGTAACAACCGTCGTTAAATAACGACGGTTTTATTTTTAACCGTCGTAAAATGACGACGGTTTTACTATAACCGTCGTAATGTCCGCCAAATATTTCCCTTCGCCTCAGATGACCACGGTTGGATCTTACCGTCCGTATTTCATGACGGTTTTTTGGAAAACCGTCGTTAGGTGTCGAACTTTAACGACGGTTCATAAACCGTCGTTAAACTTGGCTTTAGAGACGGTTTTTTATGACTGTCGTTAAACACCCGTCGCCATTCCCCGCTTTTCTTGTAGTGTAGCAGCAATAGAAGTCATAACAAGAAGAAATGACACAACCAGAGCAAAGCTAATAAGAGCAGACTTAGTCATTTTTCTCCTGTTAATCGTCCTTTCGAGCTATTTGTCTATAATTATAGTCTGGTTTTAGTGATTGGGGAGTTGGTTTATATATATATATATATATATATATATATATATATATATGGCTGGCTTCACCTCAATTGTCTATGCAGCATGTACTTCTCATTATTGACATTGAAGAGTACCTTGCTTGTGCCTTGTTGCAAGCTAACAATAGCATTGATTTCTCTTGTGACTATACGTTTTATCTTTTAATATATATATATATATATATATATATATATATATATATATATATATATATATATATATATATATGGCTGGCTTCACCTCAATTGTCTATGCAGCATGTACTTCTCATTATTGACATTGAAGAGTACCTTGCTTGTGCCTTGTTGCAAGCTAACAATAGCATTGATTTCTCTTGTGACTATACGTTTTATCTTTTAAATTCTTTTATGACAAAATTTCATTAAAAAATAAAGTTCAGTGACACTTACGATAGTTATAAAAATCTCAGATCTAATAACAAATAAATGTCTATAATTTTCTAGTTGAATAGAAGGCAAATAAAAGTTCTACTGCTCTTTTAAATTTTAGGATGAAAAGTTGTCATTATTATTATCAGTCACTACAACAAAAATGGAGCATAGCGACGGTCATTTAACGACGGTTAAACAAATCGTCGTTAAAGCATACTTTAACGATGGTTTCCTTGACTATCGTCAAATTAAGATACATAACGACGGTTTTTGAATAGACCGTCGTAAAATAACAACGGTTTGGAGTAACCGTCATTATTTTACGACAGTCTATATCAACCATCGTAAATTTCCACTGTAAATTGACAGTTATCGAAATTATCTCCCGTTTAACAACGGTTGGGGGTAAACCGTCGTTAAACCGGGAACAATTCCCCAAGAACGGTCCATTTTCCGTAGGAAATTACGACGGTTTCTATAAACCGTCGTTATTTTTACCACAGTTCGTACAAACCGTCGTAATTTTTCACGAAAAATAGACCGTTCATGGGGAATTGGTCTCGGTTTAACGACGGTTTACCCTCAACCGTCGTTATACCACACGCCATTTGGACGACGGTTACCCTATAACCGTCGTTAAAGCATGTTTTAGAGAAAGTTTTTTTTCTAACCGTCGTTAAACCGCAATTTTTCTATAAATACGCCTCTCCTCCTCCATTTTCAATATGCAATTCAAATTTCTCTCTTCTTCTTGCGACAAATACTTGTGAATTTCTTTTTACGACAAACACTTGTGAGTTTATTGGTATTGGTGGTTCAAATTTAGTTACTCTTATTTGAGGTAAGTTTGTAAATATTTGTATTATTATGAATTAATTTTTGATTTAAATTGTATGTTTGATTAAATTTATTAAGTTAGTTGTTTTTTAACTTTTTATGTAGATACTTCGCTTATATACAGATACTTGTGATTCAAAGTTGTTTATTTTCACATAAGGTATGTATTTTAATTATTTTTGATGTTGTAAATTTTTTTTTTGATATATTTGTATGTTTGACTTAAATTATAATTTAAAACAAAAATAGTTTATTAGAAATTGTATGTTTTGTCTTTAGTAAATGTTGTATTATGTTATGTAGGTTAAATATATGTTTTTAATTTAATCAAATTAACAGTAAAAATTATTTAATATTTATATTTTTTAATTATAATAATAAAATAATTATTAGTTATTATTTAAGAAGAATGTCATAATTATTAAGTTAAAATTTTATGTTAATAATTATAAGGTGAAACAATTTAAATTAATTAAGAAGTAAAAAGTATAATTAAGTGACACAAGTAGTCAATTTTGTAATTACTATTAAAAGAATAAGAATATAGTAATAATAGTATTAAAATTTAAGTTGTGATAATAAAAAAAGTTATCATATTAATAAATATAATTAAATATTGAACATAAATTATTAATAAAAAATTTGTTAATGATAATTATTTAAAGTAAAATTCATATTTATTTATTATTTATAAATTATAACTTAATTAAAAAATAAATATTTTTTTATAATTATAAATTTAAAAAGATAACATTAATTAGGAAATAAAAAATAAAGTCAAGTTACATAAAAAAAGTTTAACAATTTTTATAAAAAAATAAAATCATAATAATATAAATTTATTGGTTTATAACAATATGATAAATAATTTATATATAATAATTTTTGTTGTTATATACTTAAATGTAATTAAATATTTGAGTTAAATTATTATCAGAGGAATCGAAATCTTGGTTAAGGACAAGGATTGGAAGTGAAATTTATACATGTTTATTATTTAGAAACAATATAATATAATTAATAAAGTAAACATATTATTTTTATAATTTTTAAATTAACTAAGAAGTAAAAAATAAAATGAAGCAAAAAAAAAAGCATAATAATATAAATTTATTGATTTATTACAGTCTTATAAATAATTTAGATATAATAATTTTAGTAAGTATATAATAAAACATAATTAAATATTAAAGTTAAATTATTCATAGATAAATCAAATCGATAGACATTATACAATGATATTATATGAGAAAATAAAATATATTTTTTACATGATGTATATGACAAATGAGTAAGAAATTTTGTCGGATAAAATAAAATTGTCAATAATGATAAATTGTCGCATTAAATGATTATTTTTTATAGTTAAATTTTATTACTTATTTTAAATTAAACATAATTAGTTAATTTTAAGTATACAAATTAAATAGGACTTTTAAATTGTTAAATAGAATTAAAATTCATGAAATATTTTTTTGCTGTATATTATTTAATCCTCGAAGAGGGGTTAGATTATGAAGTAATACATTAAGAATGTATTATTCAGTGAATTTTAATTTAATTTTTTTATTTCATAATGGTTTCAGACATGGATAAGACTTGGATCCATAAACCTCGATACACCCGAGAGTATTTGAAAAATCTACAAGGTTTTTTAGATTTTGCAAATGCTAACTCGAGTGTGGAAGGTAAAATAATCTGTTCATGCCCAAAGTGCAAATTTAAAAAATGGCAAGTTATGGAGATTATGCGTTAACACTTGATCGTCAAGCCTTTTTCACAAGGCTACAATTTCTGGAGTATGCACGGAGAAAGAGTAACAGAAAATCCTGCTACAGGACATCAAATAATACTACATGATGTTGCAGAACGTCCCATCGTGCGAAATGACCCTGTGTAGGATATGGTCCGTGAAGTATTTGGAATTCATCATGAACATGAAAGTGTTGATTCTGTGAACATGCCGGTTCCACCGTCAGGTCAAAGGATGGACGAAGGTATGAAAGATTTTTTTGAATTATTGAAGGATGGGCAGCAACTATTGTACGAAAGGTGTGAGAAATACTCCAAATTATCATTTTTGGTGAATTTGTATCATATCAAGTGTTTGTGCGGGATATCCGACAATGCTATGTCAATGATACTACAGCTATTGGTTGATGTCCTTCTGAATGCAAAGATTCCAACTTCATTTTACGAGTCTAAAAAAATTATTAATAAGTTGGGATTGAATTACAAAAAAATACATGCCTGTAAGAATGATTGTATGTTATTCTGGGGAGAAAACGAAAATAAAGATGCTTGTAATAAGTGTAATGCATCAAGGTGGAAACTGAGGAGAAAAGGGGAGAAGCGGAAGAAGGTGGCTAATAAAGTCTTCAGATACTTTCCATTAAAGCTCCGGCTACAAAGATTGTTCATGTCTTATAAGACTGCCGAATATATGAGATGGCATTCCACAGACAGAAATAGTGATGATATGATGAGGCATCCGAGGGACTCCAAGGCATGGAAGAGATTTGACATCTTGAATCCTCAATTTACATCCGATCTTAGGAATGTGCGTTTGGGCTTTGCTACCGATGATTTCAATCCATTTGGGAATTTAAGTACAAGTTATAGCATATGGCCAGTCATACTGATTCCTTACAATCTTCCTCCTTGGATGTGTATAAAGCAGAATTCTTTTATGCTGTCAATGATAATTCCTAGTAGAAAGGCACGGAGAAATGATATAGATGTATTTCTGCAACTGTTAATTGAAGAGTTGAAGGAGCTATGGTTCGACGGTGTGCAGATTTACAATTCATTCAGCAGTGACATGTTCAACATGTATGCTGCTCTCATGTGGACAATCAGTGATTTTCCTGGCCTTAGATGTTTATCAGGTTGGAATACTCATACTGGATTGGCCTGTCCACACTATAATTTTGATTCAACTCTTGTGCGCCTTCCTCATAGTCGGAAGTGGTGTTTTATGGGACATCATCGTTTTTTAAACCTGGGTCATAAATTTCAGATGGCCCATAACAGATTTGATGGAACAAATGAGAGAAGAAATCATCCACTGTAATTGAATGGTGTAGATATTTTCAAACAAATTAATGATATTAACGTTGTATTCGGAAAGAACAGAGAACATGAAGGTCGAGAACAGAGATCCCGAGGTCACAAAGTGGTTGAAGCTGGGACTCAACAATGACGTAAAAAAAGCATATTCTTTGAACTTCCATATTGGGTGAACAATTTATTGCGTCATAATCTTGATTTGATGCATATCGAAAAAAATGTCTACGACAACATTCTGTATACTTTGTTAAATGACACTGACCATTCAAAAGACCACATTAATGCATGAAGAGATTTACAGGAGTTAGGTGTAAGGTCAGAGCTTTGGCCAGATGAGAATGGTAAGTATCGGCCTGCCTTATTCACGTTGACAAATGCAGGTAAAGATATTTTTTTCAAAACACTGAAAAACATCTCTATGTCTGACAGATATTCTAGTAATATTTCTAGATGCATTGATTTAAGATAACATAAGATTGGAGGGTTGAAAAGTCATAATTGTCTTATTCTTATGGAACAAATACTACCCTTTTCCATAAGGAAGGCACTTCCTGAGCAAGTGTCTGCAGTTCTGGTCGAGTTCTGTTCGTTCTTTCGATATGTTTGTTCCAGAATTTTGAACGTCAGCGAAACTTGACCAACTTCAAAATTGTATTGTTCTGACGCTGTGTCATATGGAGATGCTATTTCCTCCTTCTTTCTTCACAATAATAATACACTTAACAATTCACTTGGTCCAAGAAGCTAAGTTAGGCGGATCAGTTCAATATCGTTGGATGTATCCTATTGAAAGGTACAAAGCAAAAAATTCAGATCTATTTTATGTTCTTCATTCTGTTTTTTTTATTATCAATTTTTCATTCATTGAACGTATGTTGTACAGATACTTTGGTAAGTTTAAGTCATTCGTCCGAAATAAAGCAAGGCCAGAGGGCTCAATAGCTGAGTTATGTGCTGCTGAAAAAGTTTTAATATTTTGTTCAAGGTATTTGGAGGGTGTAGAGACGATGTTCAATCGTCCTATTCAGGTCGACGATCGACCTGATGTGGGGACATCTGGAGGGGTTCATTGTTTTCACAAGTAGGAAGACTAGTTGGAGGGTTCGAGTATTTCACACTTTCTCTGTGAAAAAAATTGCGAACACATCGTCATGTCTTAATAAACTGTTAGGAAGTCGATCCTTACCTTTAGTGAGTATACTAAGACTTATTGTTGCATTAATATTTATTTAATGGATATGTCCAAAATAAATTTACCTATCATCTTTTTTTTACAAGAAATTTAGAGATTAGGTAAGGCATAGTTTACGAAGTAGAACCCGATCGTCTTCTGAGATAGATAAAAAAGTTCAGAGGGAGTTTGTGTCCTGGTTCACTCGTCGTGTAAGTATACAATTTACCTAGTCAATTTGTATTTGCAGTCTATCATGAGCACAACTCACAACTCTATGTTTTTTTTCTCAGATGGCAAATGATAATAGTGAGACTTTGCCAACTGAGCTAAAATTTCTAACAATTTGGCCCCTGGATAGAGCACGCTGATACAATGCATACAATATAAACGGATTCAAATTTTGAACGTTAGAGCGAGACCAAGGGTTGACAACCCAAAATAGTGGAGTTCACGGTATTTTCGGGACGAGGAGTTATACAAGTAGCAGTGACAGAAATATGCAATTCGGTGGAATCCCGTATTATGGAAAATTATTGGATATTGTAGAATTGAATTATCACGGTCACTTTATAGTTACTTTATTCAAATGTATGTGGGCCAATACAACAACAGTAAGAGACATTACCACGGATGGTTTCGGGGTTACATCTGTTGACTTTTTACGGTTGATTCATACCAGTGAAAATGACGATGACGAGCCGTAGATCAAAGCATCCGAAGCGTATCAAGTATACTATGTAGAAGATGCGGTTGACAACAAATGGAGTATGGTTGTACATTTGAAGCCTCAAGATTTATATGATATGGGCGAGGACAATGATAATATTTTATATGATAGTGATCTGTTGCGCATTTAAAATTTAGAAAGATTATTTCCAGAAGAAGTGAATTTATGTCTGTTACGGTATTAATTTGATACTGTAATTTTTTGAATATATTTTAATTTTGTTTATGAACAGTTTATGCTTGTTATGTATTTTGATATATGTTCTTATTATTTTCTTCTCATTTTTAAATGAACAATTTATGACACTAATGTTACTAATTTTATTCTGACAGGCATAGTGACGATGAGGAGGAGTAGATCTAGATTTACGGGCAGAGCCCCAGCGATGATGATACTGTCCAGTCCACGGTACCTTCGAACTCTAAGGCGCCAGAGTCAAAAGCTGCACCGTCCACACTACCCCTGCCTGACTCTATGGCACCGGAGTCAGAGCCCGTCTCGTCCGCATCCCCCTCTTACGACGTCCAAGGACCAAACGAGGATTTTGATATCAACTTAGACGTCGATGACTTGTTGGCGGGCGTTGAGGTGGAGCGTCAGATGGCTCAGCATGAGCAGAGGCGCAGGAGGAGTTGGACAGTCGATATTATAGGTATAATATAAAATATTTCTTATCTTTATAATAATTAACGTCCAAATATTGAGCTAACACATTTATTTTATATTCTAACAGATGAGACCGGTTAGATGACGCTCAGACAGATGACTGTCCACGATATTTGAGCGTTATCTCATGGGCACAGGATGGTTGTCCGGTGTAACGACACCCATCAGCCCATTGGAGACGGAGGTGGTCTTCTTGGTGTCTTCCTTGGCACTATTAGGGATAACTTCTGTTTCTTTCCGATCTCATATAAAGATTGGAGGAACATTCCCGAAGATTACAAGGCAGGAGTGTTCCTCAACACAATACAGGTATGGACTGTTAATTTTTTTTAAGTATACTTTAATATTTTTAATGTTTCACTGATATTTGTATTATTTTTTGTAAACACATTTTAATGTGACGGGCTTCCAGAAGAAGTTAATTTTACAGTCATTTGGAGTCAAGTGGAGAGTCGCACGTTATAATGTGTTTCGGCTCAAGTACGATGGGACGAAGTCGAGGGAGGAGTTGTTGAATGACATCCCATCTGGCATCCCACGTAACCAATGGACTACGTTCATTGACTACCGACTTAACGCGAGGACCAAGGTAATTATTTATATTTATTTTTTTCATATATATTTTCTTTCCAAAGACATTGATTAATTAATCTATTTATGCAATTATTTAGGATGTGGCTGCTCAAAATAGGCGTAACAGAAGACGTATGACGATACCACATACAACTAGATCCAAGAGCCTTACACGTAGAAAGGCTGAGCTTGTAAGTTTTCTTTCATAAGAATCTTATTTTATTTTAAATTAAATACAAATTTGTTTAAAATTTTTATTAATTGTTAACATATTCAGGAGGCTGAGGTTGGGGGCCTAGTGACTCGCGGCGATGTATGGACGACAGTTCATAAAAAGGCTGACAGAACATACATCAACGACGAGACTCGAGTAGTTGCAGTATGTATAATTTTACTATTGTTTTGTTAATTTACTATTTTATTTGATTGTTTGTTAATTGTAATAAAAATTTAACGTCTGTTTTTTATTTTATAGGAAAAAATTGCCTTAATCCAGCAAGAGGATAGCTCTTCCTAAGAGCTCTCAACAGATGATTCACTTGTGAGAGTTTTGGGAACTGCAGAGCACTTGGATCGCGTTCGAGAATTTGAATTAGGTGTTTGTCCAACCCAAGTCTTCGGACATGTCTCAGTTGGGTCGAGCTCTGGGTTTGGGCCTTCATACGAGGAATTACAGACTGAGGTGGCTCGTCTGAAAGCGGCCATACATGAGCGGGATGTCGAGCAGCAACGACGAGAGACGGAGCGAGAGGCATGAGAAGCCGAGCGAGAGGCACGTGACACCGACATCACAGCTCGACAAAAACAAGTAGAGACAGCTATGACGTTCTTGCTCCAGAATTTTGAAGGTCAAGTGCCGCCTAAAATTTCACTTGCTCACAGTGCAAATTTTAGGATAATTTTTAAATCATAAATTTCATAAATAATTGTTATTATTAATTTATTTAATTTTAAAACGCTTACATAATAAAATTTATTTTCAAGTTCTCAGTGATAAAGGCAGTGGACATCAGTCAGATTAGATGCCACAGAATTCTCAGGGTTCGAGTTCTTGATTATATTGTTTTTTTTTGTAGTAAAATGTAAATTGTAATTTTAATTTTAAGTGATTATTAATTTTATTTTCATAATTTGTGATTTGCATTACATTATTATTTTTATTTATATTTTCAATATATATCGATATATTTCATAAAAAATTTAACATTATAAAATAGGTAATTTCAAACAAAAGTATATATTTAAAAAAATTAAATATGAGAATAATAAAATTAAATTAAATTATAATGTAAATTATAAATTTTGAAATAAAAATATATATTTTAAAAGATATATTTTAAAAAATTAAGCAATAACGACGGTTCTCTGAACCGTCGGTATTTTTAAAGACATAACGACGGTTATCAAACCGTCATTATTTTTTACGACATAACGACGGTTATATAACTGTCATTATATACAAGGACCTAATGACGGTTCATACATAGCGACAATCTAGAAACCGTCATTAAGACATGCATTAACAACGGTTCATATAACATAACGACAGTATACAATCGTCGTTATACCACATCTGAACGACGCTATTCCCACGATTAGTCTAAACCGTGGCAAAGAGACTCGATCCACGACGGTTAGGACAACCGTCGTAATGCGCTTTAGGGACGGTTATAACCGGCGCTATTCTCTGCTTTTGTAGTAGTGAGTATTGCAACAAGATAATCACTTTTATATACTTGCTGAATCAAATCCAAAAAATTTTATATCATAAAATACTTAGATCAAAATAATAATAAAATAACTGGTTTTACTTTATCGATCCCAGAAATATTTTTTTTTGTTTGATTGATATCATAATAAAAGTTCAATATTTTCTTTTATATTAATTCTGTCTAAAACTCCCTCAAATTTTGACTACCTAGCACAAAGAGTCTTTAGATACTCTAAATGGTCTAACAACTCCTCAAATAAACTCATTGAGAGTGTTTATTCACAAAATTGTGGTTCAAATAGTAAGATTAAACCTACAGTAAAGAAGGTTGAGATACTCATGTCAAGAATACAAGAATTCGTTAAGAGTGTTTGCCAAGATTATCACGTTGTTATCCTGTGGAAAAATTGGAAGAGGCTGAACAAAAGATATTTTAGGACATTTAGATTTACGAGTCAAGTATCAAAACAATGTTTCATGCTGCCCCCTGGGAAAAGAATACTGTGCAGGTTGTACTTGAAAAAACTTGATAAACCTTCCAGATGCTCTCGGCGCGGCAAATTGTGGTTGTTCATGTTCTCGTCCCTAGCCGACATTACTTTAAACTGCTATTGCGTGGATCTTATATTCCAGTGTCTTCAAGTCTAGATTCCCTGATTTAGCTTTTTCTTTATCTTAAAGGGATTGCTACCCTCTAAAATTATGTAGGATGGTTTGTATTTCCCTCTAACTTTTAATGGGAGTTTTCTTCTTCATTTTATTTTTTTAAATTCTCGGTTAATGAATTTTTTAACTTTAAATAATAAGAAATAGCTTACAATTCATTTCTTTGTTAAATTTTCAAACAAAGAATTGAGAATTGTCTCTTATCTTACCCCAATAGGATTTTTTTAAGTGGCTCAGTCAAAATAAACTAAACAATTAATAATTGTTTTGTTTGGTTCGGTTTAATCAATTTTTACCTTCTTAATTTTTTAAAATATGGTTCTAATTAATTTAAAATAAATTTTGTAATATATATATATATATATATATATATATATATATATATATATATTCTAATGTTCATATACCAAAATTAATTAAAATTTTAAATATTGAATTTTAAAATTAGTGTTTAATAAGTATAAATAACAAAATTTATAATTAATATATACATATATATTAATTATAAATCTTTAAAGTATCTGTGTAGATGCAAAGAAGTTTGAGGTACACGTAATCTATTTTTTAAAAAAAAATAGACTAAATAAATATTATGTGTACATATGAGATAATTTTTTTTAATAGAAGGCGAACTCCAGTTCTCGTGTTGAGCATTTCTTATTATTTTGATGCATCTATTTTTTTAATCAAATATCTTTATCCAATAATTTTTTTTCAAAATCACTATTACCAAAGTATAAATTTTTGTTGTTGAAAAAGTGTGTAATTTAGTATGCAGTAAATTAATAATTTAGTTTATGAGTTTCTAGGTTAGCTCGCGCATCCAAAAAAAAAATTCAAAAACTAAGATCCAAATTTAATTTATCCTTTCTTTTCTTTTCTTTCTTTTTGTTATTAATGCAAGACGGACAAATCACACTTCAGGTGCCAAATATGATGCATGAATCTTACGGAGAACTTAGTTCCCACTAATTTATTTATTAAAAAGGAAGCATCTCGAGGGAACCTCTCACGTGTCTCGTAATTTTTTACTTCACTCTTTTGCTCATAAATAGTTTGCAAGTTTCCAACTTGAGATCCAAATCCTCCATAACTGCGATCTTTCATCTCAAATCTGACTTACGCTAGAAGCTATGGCTGCAGAGGTTTTGGGTGGTGCTCTTCTCTCTGCTTCTCTTCAGGTGATCTTTGAAAGGTTGGCTTCTCCTGAGTTTTTGAATCTCATACGGGCAAAGAAACTCAATGAGAAATTGCTTGACCGTTTGAGGACAACACTCTATGCAGCTAGTGCAGTTCTTAATGATGCTGAGTATAAACAAATCAGAGATCCTGCTGTTAAGAACTGGCTAGATGATCTTAGAGATGCTACCTATGTTGCAGATGACTTGTTGGATGAAATTTCTAGCAGAGCTGAAACCCAAAAGGAGGTAACAAACTTCTTCTCTCGTTATCTAAGAAATTTAAATGATAGAGAGATAGGAAGTAAAATAGAGGACCTAACAAGCCGACTAGAATCAATTGTGAAAGACAGAGATATTCTTAGCCTGAAAGAGAGTGATAGGAAGAACTTGTGCATGAGGCATCCATCAACATCTTTACTAGACGCATCTGAAGTATATGGCAGGGATAAAGATAAAGAGGCTTTGATTAACCTCCTGTTAGATGACAGAAGTGAAAGTCAATTGTCTGTGATCCCCATTGTTGGCATGGGTGGGATTGGAAAAACCACTTTAGCCCAGATAGTGTACAATGATGATCATGTCCATCAAAAGTTTGATCTAAAAGCATGGGTTTGTGTTTCTGAAGAATTCCATGTTTCTAAGGTCACCAAGGCTGTCATAGAGGCTGTCACTTTTGAGGTTTGTAAGATAGAAGGTTTGAATTTACTGCAACTTGACTTGAAGGAAAAGTTAACTGGGAAGAAATTCTTTATTGTGTTAGACGATGTTTGGAATGAGAGCTATGTTGATTGGGATCTTTTAAGGAAACCTTTTCAATATGGGAGCAAAGGAAGTAAGATTCTCTTGACAACTCGTAATGAAAGAGTTGCTTCAATCGTCCAAACCATACCAAGTAGCTACCATCCAGAAGAATTGTCTGATGATAATTGCTGGTTGCTATTTGCAAGACATGCACGCCTCTCTATAGATTTTGATGAGAATTCAAATATAGCAAAAATTGGTAGAGATATTGTTAAAAAGTGTAAGGGATTACCGTTGGCGATAAATGCACTAGGAGGTCTTCTAGGATCAAATCATGATACTGAGTACTGGAAAATCATATTAAAGAGTGATATATGGGACTTATCAAAAGAAGAAATTGAAATTTTTCCTGCCTTAAGAATTAGTTACCACTACCTCCCTCCACATTTAAAACAATGCTTTGCTTATTGTTCCTTGTTTCCGAAGGATTATGCATTTTGCAAAGAGGAATTGATCTTGTTGTGGATGGCAGAAGGTTTTCTTCAATCACCGAACACGGAAATAACTTTTGAAGAAGTTGGTTCTGTATACTTTGATATTTTAAGGTCAAGGTCATTCTTTCAAAAAGCAAGCACAACCACATTGGATAGAAAATTGTTCATGAAGTTGCTTCAACACTTAATTAGAACGGAAGTGAGGTTATATATGAATGAGCTTCAAGTAACAGAAAGTAGGGTTGCAAAAGTTATCATACATGACTATCAAATGTCAAGTGGATTCAATGATAAATTTTGCATGCATGATCTCTTGCATGACCTATCAATCGTTGTTGGTGGGGAATTCCATCATAATTTAGAGGTTGATAATGGGAATAAAATTACTAAAAAAACACGTCATTTGTCATGTGATGTAGCAACCATTGACGTGGCATTCTGTAGGGTGGAAATGGAATCCCTGCGAACACTTGTAATTAAGAAGAAGTTTCCCTCTCTACATACGATAGCAATGCATATGGATACACTAATGCTGTCAAAGTGCTTGAGGGTTTTGTGCCTTTGTGGATTTGATGATCTTAGAGAGTTGCCTGATTCAATAGGTCAATTGATCCATCTACGGTATTTGGATCTTTCTTTGACAAGTATTAAGAGGTTGCCCGAATCACTATGTAAGTTGTACAATCTACAAACACTGATGTTGGAAGGCTGCCAATATCTCACCATGCTACCCAAAAACATGCCAGACCTTGTGAACTTGAGGTACCTTGATGTTAGTGGTACCGGCGTAAGAGAGATGCCTAGGGGAATTGGCAAATTGAACAATCTGCAGTTTTTAAGTAATTTCATTGTCAGCAAAGACGAAGGGGCTAAGATTGGGGAACTGGGCGGACTTCCAAGTCTTGGCAAATGTCTTGGCATTTGGAATCTGGAGTCTGTTAGCCACTGCAACGAAGCCCTGGAGGCCAGGATGATGGACAAGAGTCGCCTTCAAGTTTTAATCTTGGAATGGTCTCTTGATGATGATACAATGGATTCACATAATGAAAGAGACATCCTTGACAAGCTACAACCTCATTCAAGCTTGAAACGTTTGATTGTCGAAGGTTACAGGGGTACGAGGTTTCCAAATTGGTTGGGATATCCTTCATACAAAAGTATAGTTTATCTATGGCTAAGGAACTGCAGAAACTGCTGGATGCTTCCCGCACTTGGGCAACTACCCTCTTTGAAGGAACTTATCATTGAAAGATTTGACAGGTTGGTGAGTGTCGGTGCTGAATTTTACAAGAATCATGATACTTCTTTGGTGACTTTGACACCATTTGCATCCCTTGAATCTCTACAGTTTAAATATATGCCTGCCTGGGAAGATTGGTGTTCAATTAGTGTGGAAGCTTTTCCTAAACTCCAAAATCTCAGAATCCATGAGTGTCCCAAATTAAGAGGTGATTTGCCTAAGCACCTGCATCATCTTGTTTTGGAAAAATGTCATGTACTGTTAAGGAGTTGCATGCCATCATCAGTGACAGATCTTACCGTATCAGATAGCTGTGACTCACTCCCATCCTTCTCAACAGATGCCTTCTCCAATCTGAAGCATCTTAAAATCCGAGGTGCATATGATTGTGTCAAGTGTTTCCCAGAGGATGGTTTGCTAACTGCCTCTCTTTCCTCTCTTAAACTCGAAGGGTTTTCAAGTCTGGAGACAATGGATTGTGAGGTGTTCAGACACGTGACTTCTCTCCAAGAAGTAACCATTCGTGGATGCTCCAAGCTCCAGAAAGTGGCAATAGAAAGGTTGGCCGTCTCTGTGAGGTCAATAAACATTGAGGCGTGTCCTTCGATTCAAGCTGAAGAACTGCGCCATTTGAGCAACGTGACAGTTTCTGATTTGAACGTGTAGAGTTTCCAATTTCCTTCTGGCTGCAACAACTTTCTTCTTTTTTTGATTTCGTTGGTAATTTTCTCTCTCTCTCTCTCTCTCTCTATCTATCTATCTATCTATCTATCTATACTTTCCTTCTTTTATATACAGATATAGACACAGCTAATACTTTTGAGTTCTTCAATTAGGATTGTTTTTGTTACTCTCTCTCTATAACGACAAATATCAAGCTTGTCTAGCAATTTTGCTGGTAGCGTTTTTGTTCTTTTCATTTACTTCCCTTTTCTTGTTAGATGCCCGAAATGCATTCTATGTTACCAAGATCTTTTACAAGATAACTGAAGTAACATGATAACTTGGAACTTTTGGTTTCTTCTTCTGTTTCCTTCAGATATTTGAAGTGCAATTTTCTTGGGGCAGTTTCTGATTTGCATGGCATTTAATTCAAGCTAAAGAACTGCACCATTTGGGCGACATGCAAGTTTTTTCCTCCGAAATTTATTTGGCCGCGTGAAGTTATCAATTCCTTCTATGGGCCAAGTTTCTTCTTCTTTGTTTTTGTTGGTAATTTTTTTCTTTTTCTATTTTTTTTCATCTATATTCCTTCATTTATATACAAATATATAGACTCAATGCCACAATTGAAGAACACAATATTGTTCTGTCGTCCTGCATGGAAAGGAAAAAAAAAAACACAAAGACACACAAAGTAGAGTGGCGTTGCAAAGTAAAAGCAGAAAAAAGATTCCAAACTTTTTCTGCATGAATTATGAGTTCTTTTACTCTCTTTTTAAGTAAAAGAAAAATATTTTTTCTCTTCCTTTTTTTGTGATAAATGTGAGAATGGATCCTATGTGACTGAGTTCTTTTACAAGATAACTGAAGTGACATGACAACTTGAAACGTTTGGTTCCTTCTGTTTCATTCAGTAACTCAAATTGATTTGGTATCAAAAATTCTAGGATGATGCATAGATTGGTAAGTAACTCAGTAATGCACTGTATCAAAATCTTGCACGGAGTATTGTTGGCTAGTTTCTTTGACCTTTTGTACGCAGAACTTGGACGTTTTCTGAATGTCCCTTCGAATCACATCATTAAGATTGAAGAAACAAATTTCATTAGCATCTCAACATGATGCTCATTCGTCTCATGATGATCATAAGGTTTTGGGAAATGAAGCGATACAGAGATGATGAGGAACTTGCTAATTAATGAGGTTGCTGAGTTTCTTGGACATTCAATTTTTTCTGTTTCAAAAATAGCTAATGGCTGGTTAACCATGTACTAAATGATTGAATTATCACTTGCCACTCCTTGCCTTTACGATGCATTTCTCCGAGATAATCTAAATGTGACCTTTTTTCTCATTCAATCTTTATACTTCCTGGTTCAAGAATTGAATTACAGCTATCAGATTATTACTTGTTTTTCTAGAATTGTTTGGCGTCAAATTTCCCATCCTCATTTTTGCTACAATAAATCAAAATTAACAAAAGGAATAACTTGTTATAAGTTTTGTAAATCGTACACAACAAAACTTTCGAGAACTAATGCTAAGAGATAATGTAAATTTCAGGACTAATTTCTGAGTTTAGCCTTTATTATTCATATAACTTTGTGGCGACAACTCAAATCGCTTTACCATTAACACACACCCATTGACCCACTAAGATTGAAATACAGTTTATATTGGGATTGATATTGAAATATTTTGAATATAAAATTTTAATACAACATACCGATAAGTAAAATGGTTATAAAAAAAAATAATTCGGTTTCAAACAAAATTTGAAGGTATCTTAAATATGATTTAAAAAAGAAAACTATTTAACTCTTTAATTCATGTTGATCGTCCATTAAAAAAAAGTATCAGCACTCTCTAATTTCTGCACCTTCTATATTCTAAATATTATCAAGCTTAATTTGTTGGAAATGTCGTCAATAATTTTGTACTAATTATTTCCCAGTTTTTCTTTTTCTTTTTTTCATACTTATTTTCCACGTATTTATTGATAAGTATAATACATTATGTGTTGGCTAGATCTTAGCCAACAATTTTGTAGTAATTATTTCGCACTTTTTTTTTAATGCTTATTTTCCACTTGCGTTATTTATCAACGAGTATTATGCGTCATCTGGTGACAAGATCTTAGTTCTATATAAGTATTAGATGTCAAATTACAGTGTCATATATAATCGCTTCATTATGAAACGAAATTGAGTAAAGTAAAAATTTAGTTTTTGAATAATTATAGATCCACTTAACTTTAGTTTATAAATGATTTTGATACACAAGTTAATTATGGGAAATATTAAATTCATTGCATATAGAATATTAGTCTCTTTATAAATTAATATATAATAAAATTAAAGAATTTTTTTTCAAAAATTAATAAAATAACAACACTGTTACAAATTTGATACATAGATGACAGAAAGGTTTTATTCGACCAATATTATTATTATTATTATTATTATTATTATTATTATTATTATTATTATTATTATTATTATTATTATTATTATTATTATTATTATTATTTTAGATTTTTATGCTTGACATCCTTTCTTGTAGCATCAATCGGGGAGATTGTTACTTTGTAAGATATCGTTCAAAAAATATATTAATTGATAAATAAATAAATAAAACCAATTGAATGCTTACCAGTTGGTGTTCGTTAGCAGCAGCAATAGAAGTCATAACAAGAAGAAATGACAAAACCAGAGCAAAGCTAATAAGAGCAGACTTAATCGTTTTTCTCCCAAAAATCGTCCTTTTGATCTATTTGTCTATAATTATAGTCTGGTTTCAGAGATTGGGGAGTTGGTTTACATACATACAGGAGAAATCCAATCCCAAATATGAATAGATACAAATTAATAATTGAGCAGGTAATTTATTAGATTTTAAAATGAAGGCCGGCTTCACCTCGATTGTCTATGCAGCATATATTTCTCATTATTGACATTGAAGGGTACCTTGTACATTGTCTCAGGCTAACAATAGCATTGGTGTCTCTTGTGACCATATGTTTTATCTTTTAAATTCTTCTATTAAACATGACAAAATTTCATTCAAAAACAAAGTTCAGTAACATTTATGATAGTTATAAAAATATGACAAATAAATATCTATAATTTTCTTGTTGAATAAAAGGCGAATAAAAGTTTTATCGATCTTTTGAACTTTAAAATGAAAAGTTGTCACTATTATCATTGGTATTGTAACAAGATAATTATTTTCATAAATTTACTAAATCTGACCCAAAAATTTTCATATCATAAAATATCTGGATCAAAATAAAAAAAAATAACTGAATTTTTACTTTATCAATCCGGGAAATATTTTTTTGGTTACATTGATATCATAAAGTTCAATTTTTAGTTCAATATTTTCTTTTCTATTAACTCTGTCTAAAACTCCCTTAAATTTTGACTACTTAGCACAAAGAGTCTTTAGATACTCTAATGAGTATAATAACCTCTCAAATAAACTCATTGAGAGTGTTTATTTACAAAATTGTGGTTCAAATAGTAAGATTAAACCTACATTAAAGAGGGTTGAGATACTCATGTCAAGAATTAATAAAAAAAAATCATTAAGAGTGTTTGCCAAGGTTATCACATTGTTATCCTGTGGAAAAATTGAAAGAGGCTGAAAAAAAGATGTTTTAGGACATTTAGACTTACAAGTCAAATATCAAAACAATGTTTCATGCTGCCCCCTAGGAAAAGAATACTGTGCAGGTTGTACTTGAAAATTTTTGAGAAACCTTCCAGATACACTCGGAGCTGCAAATTGTGGTTGTTCTTATTTTCGTCCCTAGCCAACATTACATTAAGCTACGATTGCGTGGATCTTATATTCCAATGTCTTCAAGTCTAGATTCCCTAATTTAGCTTTTTCTTTATCTTAAAGGATTGCTGCCCTCTAAAATTGTGTAGGATGGTTTGCATTTCCCTCTAACTTATAATGTGTGTTTTCTTCTCTCTCTTTTTTTTAATTCTCATTTAATGACTTTTTTAACTTTAAATAATAAGAAATAACTTACAATTCATTTTTGTGTTAAATTTTCAAATAAGAATTCAAAATTGTCTCTTATCCCACCCAAATAGGATTTTTTTTAAGTGGCTCAGTCAAAATAAATTAAACAATTAACAATCGCTTTGTTTGGTTCAGTTTAATCAATTTTCATCTTCTTAATATTTTTTTTTAAATTTAGTTCTAATTAATTTAAAATAACTTATATATATATATATATATTAAATTATAAATTTTGCAAATATGTATAATAATTGTTTAAGTTGTTTTGATTTCAATCAAAAACTGAATCAAACTGTTTCATTTTCATTTAAAAATAAATAAACTAATTCAATCCGATTTTGATTAATTTTGTTAACAGTTTAGTTTAGCTTTATTTGATTTAATCAGTTTGGGATGAGCACTGTACACCTATAATCCATTCAATCTCATCTCATCTCACCCCACTTCATTCTTTTCAAACCCCCAAACAAATCTTTAATTAGGTATCTGTGTAGATGCAAAGAAATTAGTGCAAACCAGAGCAAAGCTAATTTGAGCAGACTTAGCCATTCTAACTTGTTCACCAACCTCCTTTTGTGATTTGTATCGAAGGTTTAAGGTGGTTTAGGATCTTGATGTATTGGTTTATATAGGGAGAGAAGAACGGCTTTATCTTGATTGAACTTTGGCAGCATTATGGCATATACTTCCTAGTTCCGTAGTTCCTGCTGTGAACATTGGAGGGTACGTTAAGCATTGTGGCAAGAGCAGGCCAGCCGCTCAAAATGACCCCAGCGATGCTTCTATTGACCTTATCTTCCTTTTCTCTTTCTGGATGCCGACCCCAACAGAAGCAATCCTTGAATCCCAAAAAAAAAAAAAAATACACACATAATGTCTTTAATGTAGTTGTAAAAATTTGAGTTTTCATTTGTGATAACTATTTTATTTTTGGCAGAAGTAGAAAAGTCTACCAGTTTTGTTTCTTTCATTTTCTTATGCAACGTGGAATATTTTTCACGTAGGACATATTATATATGCTTAATAGTGTTTATGGTAAAATAAATAACTTTAATGCTTTCAAACAGTTAAAAAAAATAAAATAATAAGAACTTAATTGGAAATTCTTAAAATATAGGCACCTATTAATTTATAAATTAAGTGAAATTATAGAAACTAATTTGTACAGGTATTTATTGACGTGGCTGAAGACTTAGCAAGGGAAAACAGTATAATAACGTAGCACTGATAGTGACTCATATTTACAAAAAAGTTAAAACTAATTTAAAAATGTTTATAAGTATTAATTTAATTTTTTTAGTGACATGTACTATATTAAATTAGACTATTATTAATTTTCATAAAAAAATTATATAAAATAAGCTCTTACAGTAATTTTGTTATTAAAAGAAAGGTTTTGATATAAACTGAAATTACAAGAGATTTTTTAGTAAAAAGTTGTAAGATAGGTGAAGGTAGTCTATTTTCCTTTTAATTTTTTTAAGCGATACAACTTATACACCCTTTTGGTTAACATAGCTAATATAAAATATTATATCCCTTCATTAATTCAGGTTTAATTTTTTTTTTTGTAAAATATTTTGAATATAAAACTTTAAATACAACATTCCCTCCGAAATAAGGAGTATGTTTATATATAAAATGGTTATTAAAAAAAACGAATTCAGTTTCCAACAAAATTTGTATATTGACTATTATAGAAAAAAAAAAGAATAGAAGCACCCTCAAATTTCTTTTTTTACTTTTAAATCATCAGCATCCTGTATATTAGATCTTCTCTAGCTGTTGGAAATGTCATAAATAATTTTGTAGTAATTATTTCCCACTTTTTTATGCTTATTTTCCACTCATGTTATTTATCAGTGAGTATTATGCGTTATGTGGTGACAAGATCTTAGTTCTTATACGAGTATTAGACCTCAAATCACAATGTTGTAATCTCTCCATGTGAAATGAAATTGAGTAAAGTAACAATTTAATTTTCAAACAATTATAGTTCTACTTAACTTTATTTCTTAAATTTTTTAAGGTACAATTATAGAAAGTATTAAATTCATTACATATTGAATATTAGTCTCTTTATAAACTAATATACAATTATGTTAATATTTTTCAAAAACTAATTAATGTGCACTATAAGAAAGAGTTTTCAATGATTCCTTTTTTGCGGCCACCAAAAAAGTGGCAACTAAAATTTTTTTTTCACTGCATTGAAAGATTTTTTTTAATAGCAACTTTTATAGATTATCACTAGATAATTAATTTCCAGTTGCAATCTCTTTGGAGTCACCACTAATAACATGTGAGATAGATATTCTCGAGAACTTTTTGTAAAAAATTCTATTAAGTTGCCACCAAAAATTTCTTGTGGCAATTGTTTAGCTACCACATAAAATTTTCAATGGTGACTTTTTTTTAGTTGTCATTGAAAGCTTTGGTAGAGACTTTTTATTGTTGCCATGAAATGTAAAAAAAAAAAGATATAAGAGACCCAGGGAGAAGGCTTTAAGTAACGACTTTTATCTAAAAGTAGCTTTATGGTGGCGACCTTGTTAAGTGCCATAGAAAGTTTTAAAAAAAAACTTTTGATGGACAAAACAATTTCTCCTAATAAACTTTTACTACAAGAAATTTGATTTTTAATAGCGACCATGCATGGTTTCCACTAAAAGATATCTTTCAATAGCAACTTAGAAGGTCGCCATTAAGGTAGCGTTTGTTATGGGTTAGAAATTTTACTTTCTCAAAAATGTTTTCTAAAAACAAACTTTTCTGCGTTTGCTCACGGTAATAAAATTTTATTTCTAGGAACTTTTTATTCCCAAAAATGTTGACTTATGAAGGAGGGGGAAACTTTTGGGTCCTTTCCATATAGAAGAATTAATTGCAAACCCCTCATAGCATCGCATTCTCTCTCCCTGGCCACTCGAGACTTTCAGTGCATCCCATCGCAGATCCCTCTAGCTCGAGAATTCTAACCCATCGCAGACCCCTCATAGCATCGCGGATCCCTTTCCTTGGATCGAGACCCCTCACGCATTGCAGACTAGCAGATTTGTGGCTCGAGACAATGCATCCCTCTGGCCTTCAACTCCTTCTCGTCTACGGACTAGCAGTAACAAGCTCACCTCACAGTTACCAGCACCGTGCGCGCAAGTAGTACTGTTTTCCATCTGGCTAATTAGTCTTTCTCATTTGTTCCCTAGTTTCCCTAAGTGTTAACTTCCTCTTCCTTTTCTATTGAATTGTGTTCTCTGAATACTGATTTTTGCACTGGTCTTCTTTCTCTTGTGGCTGTTGAGTCCTAACTCCCTATTTCCCTCTCCCTCGTCTCCCTGGTTTCGATCTAGAATTGCTGCTTTATGTTATCTGAATACTGATTATGGCTTTGTTTGCACTTGGACCAATCTGGATGTTGAATCCATTCAGGGTTATTCCAAAAAAATTTGTTCTCTTTGTGAAAGAACCTAGACTTTTTATTTTGGTTGCAAGTCATTGTATGCAAAAGAACTAGGGTTTTTCAATGACTGGTTAGTGGAATAATGTAGGTTGTTTTTTTGATTTGTTGTAATTTTTTTGTTTATGGTGTCAACTTTGGTTCAGTATAAGGCTTGAGCCAAAATAGATTTGTTGCTTGATATTTTCTATTTTGGTTTCCATTCCTTGTATATGAAAGAGTTTGGGTATCTTCTGGTTCTGTTATCATTTTGTATGCCTATGATGTGGTTTGATCCAGCTTGTAAATATGCTGCAAGAGTTGTGATTGGGTTTGTTCATCGAGTAAGAATGGATGTGGGTTATGCATGATTTCATCCTTCTATTTTTAGATCTATATTGCTCTTATACGTAATTTCATTCATTTTATTTCAGAGTAATAAATAATGTAGTAAAGTCATGCTTGTCTCTTTTAGATTGTTATATCCTCTATTTTTCCTAAAAAATGGGTTTGGTTATATTGTGTTTTGAGTTCCCTTGTTATGTGTTGATTCATTTGGAATACATAAGTTTTGGTAATGAACTTTTTTTGTTGGAAACCAAGGTGATTAGAGCCTTGTTATGTGCTGTTAAATATTTTTAGAAAAGTGAGTTATAACTAAACATATCTATCTAATTTTTCTGAGAATGAAAATTCTAACAATGTAACTTTCTTGAGAATAAAATTTTTCTTGAACCAAATGCTATTTAAAGGGCATTAGTTATGCATTTAATTTTAACTTCTAATGCGACTTAAATTAAGTTACTGTTGAAAAGTAAGATAATGTATAAAAAATAAAAAAGGAAAAAGCATGGACATGAATCTTGGTTGCCTCCAAAATGTAGTCTTTATTTTTAATATATGTATAAAATTTAATTTTTTCAATAAATTATATAAAAATTTATTTTCTTTTTAGAAGTATTGTTATGTTAATACTGTGAACAGAAATTTTAAAAATTTATTTAATTAATCTAAAGAAAAGCTTAACTAAACTATATATTTATTTAAACTATGTAAACTCTTAATTATAATACATAAAAAAAATGTTTGAAATACATCTTTTTGTTGCATTTTGGATTTTTTTTCCTTTTTTATTTTTTTTATATTTTAAATTTATTTTAATAACAATAGATCTATTTCAATTTAATTTAATTACCAAAATTCTTCAAAACTCAGTTTTAAAGTAAAAGAGTTTATTGTTAAAATGGAAAATTAAAATTTTAAAAATATTACTTAAAATTTTTATTTTTTGTGTATAAATAATTTTACATTAACTATATTAATAAAAATTGAATAATTTTTTTTAACTAATTAAAATGAACACTTAAGTAAACTATATCTTCATTTGAACTCTATAAAATTTTAATTGTCATAAAAGTATGTTAAGTATTTATAAATAGAATAAATTTGAAGATAAATTAATTATCACATATAAAAGAACGTGTCAAATATTTATTTTCTCGGCCTCAGAACAACCCCTCCAAAAAGTAAAGGAAAAACAAAGTTGGCATAATCCATAGAAACTGCTGAGCGGTCGCTAGTAGGGTTTATAGAGTTTCAGCATAATTTTCTTTCAATTTTACTCCAATATTTGCAACCATAGAAGAAAGGTTCAGAAAGCATTACTAGTGCCATCAAAATATTGACACGGTTTGGTCTCAAATTTAGGTTGTGCATTGGGCACCTGAAAATATATTTGACATACTTGTCAACAGCATTTTTTATCATTGCAACCTTCTAAATGTTGAAATTTTTAATAATAAATTTTTTTTTTGAAATTGAAGATTTTTCATAATTTTTGTATATTAGAATTTTTAATAATGAAACCTTAATACATTTTTAAAATAAATTAATTTTTAAAAGGTTGAATATATAAAATTAAATTGTAAAAAATAAAATTGAATAAAAAGTTAAAACAACAGAAAAAAAATTTAACTGTCATTAAAATAAATTAAAAATATATTTTAAAAATCCAAAACGCAGCCAAAAGGAGGCGTTTTGGAAGCACAGCAGACCCCAAGCACAAGAACCCGTGAAAACAGCAGAGGGGTCTACCATTCCTCAACCCGCGCACAACCCCCTGAAAATTTCGCTCCCGCCAACGATAACCCCTCCCCAAAAATACCCCCAGTTTCCCCTTTTCAGACTGCCATCACCTAAGTACAACGAAGCATCATAGTTACAACAGTGAAGCCCCTGCAACGAAACACCATGGATACAACGAGTAAGTAGCTGCCAACTGAGGTTCACCAAGCTTTTCCCGTCAGCCTACCTACGGATTCCTCTGTCGTGAGCTTTCCTTGGGTGCTGGTATGTGAAGCATTTTTGGGGATTTAAGGTTTGATTATCTGAAAATAACATTCTCTGGTTGTGAATAGACAGTATATATGAAATCTTAGATACATACCAAACTAGTCAAACTTTCTGTAACTAGAACACATTTTGAAATGAAAGAAAACTTAATGACAGAGAAAGAGAAGGAAGGAACCAAAATGGTTTTCAGAAGTTTATGGCATTGAATTAAATGGAATTAAATTCTAGCAGAGAAATCCAATTGTTAGGCTGAGATGATTACAACTAGCGTAGAAGTCTTAAAATAGAAATACCAACTAGACTTGGCCCTTTAGAAAAGTCACAGAGATGCTTATATACCAAAGCAACCACTTCGTCATAGGTAGATTTGACTTCAACTAGTTTACATAATTAATGGCCATCCATTAGGATAACAATGAGTGCAATGTGGTTAGGGCGCAACACCCCCTTGGCATGACTGGGTCAAACCTGTAAGTTCCACTATGAATTAAAAAATAACCACTTCTATTATTTATTGCTAAATCTATGACTCCAGAATGTATTGAAGTTTAATTTTTACAAAGTATCTTGGTGATCCAATGAGAAAAGTTTCTATTTTTCCCTAGAAATGAACAATAAAAGAATCTGTGGATTCTAACAACTGAATGCACTTTCTATCATTTCGACCTTTTAATTCATAGTTTAAGATCTTGGAATTTGAATCTATGAATGGACATACTTTCAGAAGTAACAGAGAAAAAGGGAGCTAGAGAAAAAGAAAAGAGATTTGAACAAAAGGAAAAGAAAATTACTCAACACAAATATTTTTTTGATAATAACTTCAGACCAATCAATATTGTTTAGTATGTGATTGACTGAACAGTGAACACTACCTGAAAATGAATCTCAAGTTGAAATGTTCCCAGAAGTTCTTGCTTCCATTGAACCATTTATATGCATTGAAAATCTGCTTCATGGATCTCTTGGGTTAAGAATTAAATCTCAAGAGGGTATTTAGTGGTGGATTGGAAAAATGTTCATCTTCTTCCAGACACTATTAAGTCTATACCAATTAAGCCATGAAAAAGTAGAGAATATTATATCTAAAAGAGATGAAACATAATAAAATTAGTCAAGAATTAGTCAAAACTTAGATAATGAATAAAATTATGAATAACGATTTATAGTCTTATAAATATTTTTTTAAAAACAATATAATAATGTTACCAGTGTTATCTGAAGCTTATTGATGATCTTAATATACTGTGCTCAAAATCTAAATCCAAGTAGTTATAGTTAAAAGACGATGCCCACTTGTAGTTGGAACCTACCATTGTTCACAAGTCACAACTTACACTTATAATATAAAATATTTAGAAGTAAAGATGATGCTGACCAATCTGGTTGACAGTTTTATTTATTTATTAGCATCATAACTTTGCAATCCAATAAGACATAATCACACAGTGGAGTAACTCAAGCATCAAAATTAAAACTGACCTATTGTTGACCTCTCTTTCATCCTTCTATCCTATCTAACGCTACGCTTTCAATTGACATATGACATTAAAAGATCATTGATCAATCAATTAACAGGCAACAAGTTGAATGCTTTCATTGCAAGCAAGGTTTTAAAACATTTGAGATGACATGCCTGTAAACAGAGATGGGGTGCAATGCTTGAAAGTAAGAAAAATTTGATAGGAGGAATTGAAAAATTGTTAGTCTCTTATAGTCTATCTGATTTCCAAATGGAAGTTGAGGTTGGTTAACTGAAGTATATCAAATTACTGCTATTTTTTTTTTCCCCTTCTATGTGGCTTCTGATAACTGGGATATGAAAGCAAAGTTAAAACAATATTTTCCTGCTAGCTAAATTGGGAGCATCAGAACAAAAAAAGATTTGGAGGGGGGACTAAAAGTTGTATTTTATCTCCACAAAGACAATCTCACATGCATTGGCTTTCAATATTGGGAGTGATGAACCCATATTTGACACTTGCTGCTGTCATGAATGTGCTATGCTACTTGTATAAGATGACTAAACTTTAGTCAACGGAGCAGCATTAAGAGCTCCTTAGAAAGTGATGTTTATATAATTCATGTTTTTGGGCTCTGAATATATTTCGATTTGCAAATAGAATCCCACTGCTTTTTGAGCAAGGTGTCAATGTTCTCACCAGGACTGCAATCAAGAGAATCAAGTAAGTGCGGACAGGAGCAGCTTGTTTCTATTTATTTAAGTAAGTGTCCTCACACCTATTAATGCAATTAATACTGCTGGTTATGTTATTTGCTGGTATAGAGTTGTCTATCATGTTTTCTTGTCTTACTAATTAATCTATATTTAGTATATTGAAGCTTTTCTCTATTTTTTTTATATTGTGAAATCAGCAAAGGTATACTTTTTATCTTGGAAGTTGGTTTCCAACTCCGTGACAACAAATGGGTTTCATGGGGTGGGAAATCAATGCTCCTTTCAGCCAGTTTTTATTAAAAGCATATAACTTTCGGAGACTTTATAGCCTGGTCTTTTGCCCTTAGCATAGACTCACTAACTGTATGACCAACGAAACAAAGTTCTCCTATTAAATTCTTGCACTGTTGTTCCATTGACTTTCTCCTACTCTGGAAGCTCTAAAACTAATTGAAGGCCAAGTTACAGTTCTTATTAATTAAATGGTTCAATCCTGATCCTATTGATGGAGATCAGATCACTAAGATTCACATTATAACAATCGTCTTAATTAAATAAAAATGACATTTTTGGGGGGATTAATGTTGTCCTGATTCCAATTTCTTGATCAAGAAAGTGACAAAATGTATCTGCCTTAATTCCTTCCAGACCGTAAAAAATATAGTAAAGGATTGATGTTCTTTTTGGCATTATTCTATCTTGAATTTTGTTAGACATGATATATTCTCGTAGGCATACCATCTTTGTAGCTCTAATAGCAGGTTTTGGCTTCATGGGTGGACCACATATTCTATGCTTATGTGAACGTATCAGTATGGTCAGAAATGACTACTAGTTTCTATGATAGTAGAAGGAAATATTGTTATTTATATGATTCACCACTTTTTTATTTTTAAGAATGCTGCTTGTTACATAAAATGTTGCTATTTATTGTTTCTAGGAGTGTCTAAATGAAGTTGGTGTTTGTGTAGTACAATATTTATGGTTTATGTGAAGTTGTGTTTGTGTAGTACAATATTTATTGTTCCTAGGAGTGTCTAAATGAATGTATCTGTAAGTTTTGTAGTAATATGAGAAAGAGAGAGCCCATAAAGTATGAAACACATTATGAACATAGAACAATTTGTAATATGAAAAAGAGCCCCTAGTGATTTTTCAAGGATAACTTCTTGAGCAACAAATGTTTGTTGCTCATTTTCATAAGCTATTTTTTTTTTGTTTATACATTATTGGGAGAGTATCAATTTATTAGGAAACTTTGCCCAATTTTTATTAAATATCATTTTCCTTGTTCATTACAAGTTCTCGTCCAAAAAATTTTAAGTTGATTTCTTTTATAGCAAGTTCTCTTGTTAAGAATTCTTTTCTATGAACATGATCCCACCGATCCTATTGAAATTTTATTTTTCTTTTGCTAGTAGTTTTGTCAACACAATTTCATTTTCCATACATTTGGAAACACGATCTCATTTCATTCAAGCATCATACATACACTTTAATTTGTCTAAATACATCTTGAACATTATTTTTCAATTGCTCACTTTATGCCCAATTTGTAGGAAGTATAATGGACAAGAATTGGTTGAAGATTCTGAATAGAGCAGATCCAATATACATAAAAGGTGTAGATGCTTTTCTTAAGTGGGCATATAGTCAACCAAATGCAGGCAGCAGAATTAGGTGCCCATGTAAAAAATGTAGAAACACAGTGTTTAAGGTTAGACATGAAGTACGATTTGATCAATTGAATAATGGCTTTTGGCAATCTTACAAAGTTTGGGATCTTCATGGAGAACCTATAAGGACAACTTCATATTCTCTACCTGAAGGAAATGATGAGTTAGAAGGCAATGGTCAGGAAGATAATATAACAGAAATGATAGACGATACATATGGAGTTGTGAACACAGAGAATATGAATGCTAATGTAGAAAGCAATGAAGATCCAAATTTGTATGGAAAGAAGTTTTATCAATTACTAGAAGATTCCGAAATAAGTTTATATCCAAATTGTGGTAAGATGTCAAAGTTATCGTTCATCGTTAAACTCCTTAACTTGAAGTACCTTAATCATTGGAGCAATAAATCTGTGGACATGTTATTGGATTTATTCAAAGAAGTACTTCCAGAGGGTGCCCAAGTACCGAATTCTTACTATGAAGCCAAGAAGATTGTTCAGGACCTTGGATTAGACTATACAAAAGAAGATGCATGTAAAAATGACTGCATTTTATATAAAAAAGAATATGCCAATGCACAATTATGCTCTAAGCGCAAGTTCTCTAATTGCATCTCTCCAACAGGTAATTTTTCTTGACCATGCTGGGAATATATATGGATCTAGTGTTTAAGTTTAAGATTTTGATCTTGGTATTGCTATTAGATTATTTGCAAGTCATTATATATTTTGCTACACTGTGTAGCATTTAAATCACAAACTAAAGTTGATTTAGAGATTGGTATCATTTCTATTTTAATTGTGTAAGGGAGGCTGCATAATAATACAAACTATTGTAAGTCAAGTGCATAATGGCTCTTAGACATTGCTTTATAATGTTAATTCTTTTGCTTTGAATGATTTTATTTTTGGTAATTTTCTGCTTGCTAGTACAATTCAAGCTTTTCAGTTATTTGTGTTCTCTTTTCCACTTGTTGCGAAATAGACCACATAGTTCAATCAATGTGTATGTTGTAAGTTCTAAGAGTCTATGTCATAGAAAGTGAGTTTCTTAGAGTCTATATCATTAAATGATTTCATATTCATTGTTAAATTAAATTACAAGAAAATAATTATTGTAATCATTTTAGTATACATTTTTTTTTCAGAAAATCAATTTTTTCAATTAAAAAATGAATAAGTATAACAAATTATGCATAAGTTACCACATGCATATTTTTTAAACTTAAAACTTTTCAACTACAAGTCATCTGCAATTTTATTCAATATGCATGCAACTCTTGTTTTCTGCACCCGTACTGATGAAAAGGTCTTGTTTTCTATGATTGTGGCTTTTTGTTTGGAATCTGTTGATGAGTTGAGCAACTGCGACCCATTGTATTCTTACATCTTTGGTCTTTTTGGTGGAAGATTGTGCACATCATATTTTTACCGTTGTCTTTGTTTCCTGAAATCTAGTTAAGTGGTCATGCTCTAAAGCAATAATGAAACTTTGAGTTGTCGTCCCAAATTTTCATTCTCTTTCACAAGGTTGTGCTCATGTTCTAATGCCATTTGAGATTGCTATCTCTTCCTTAACCTACTCACAGTGATAATAAAAGGAAACTGCTTTGTTATTGACCCAGAATATTAACATTTCATCAGTCATGGTAACCTATATAAATATTCTGTTTTTATGTCTAAAGAACATAGAATTATATTTCAGCCATGTTCTTTTTTGAAGTATAATGAGGTGGGTTTTTACTGTTCTAAGGAACTCAGAATTGTCTAGCTAATGACCTTTTGTATGATTTTTAGTTGTAGATTTGACTAAATTTTGATTTTGCCATAAGTTTAAAAAATATGCATGTTAGCATAAGAACTTAAAGGTTCTGTCAATAGAAACCCACTTCTCATGGTAATGGCTATAAAAAAAAAGGGACATTATTTACAAGTAAAAAACATAATTCTAATTTATTTGGATTTTGTGGAGATTAATATGATAAGGAAATTTGTTTTAAAAAAAATTGTAAAGATGTGTTATTGTTAACTACCTACTAGGTGATGTAATTTGTTGGTATTTGGCACACACATGATTATAGTCACATATAATTGATTATTAGTAGTGAGCAAATACTAATTTATAACTACTTTTTAGAAAATAACCGAAAACTCCACTTGAATTTTTATAAAAAGGAATGCATGTTTAATTGTTTCTTTATTGCCCAGTGGATCTTAGACTTCTTGTTAGTGAGAAGAGAAATTAATTTTGGATATATTAATTATTATTCTTTGTCCAACAAGTGAAATCTTGAAATCTTGACTATCATTTTCATTGAAATATTGACAAACCAAAACCCATACCCATGTAACACATTGACAATTGTTGGCCACTTTGACTTTTGCCTATTGAATAATGTTGTCTTCCAATTTTATTTGTTTTCATGATATGATGATACATTCATGTATTTTTTGTTATAATGTTCTTGGCTATTAAATAATGTTGTCTTCCAATTGTGTTTGGCTATAAAAAATTCATTGCATGATATTGTTTTGTTTGTAATATATTAATTTGTTACACTGAATTAAATAGGGTCAACTTCCAATAATTCTCCTGAATAGTGTTGCTCCAAGCTTTGCAGCTAATATGACAAGTACTGCAGCATCAACATCACCAAAAGAAATACCAAATTGATGGTTTTTGTCAATATTTGGCCTTATGTATTGTTTTCTTATTAAGTGACATGATGTAAGTGTATAATGTTTGTTACATTTGATATTATGTTAACATTATTATTTTATCAATCATTTTGTTTATCCTAAATTTTATTTAAGATTTAAATTATTGCAATATAAAATGAAAATCTACAGAAAAAAATTAAGGGATTTAGTGGCCACTGTATCTTAAGTGACCATGCTTTCTTTAATGAAAAAAGTTACATCAAGCTAGATTCAGTGATGACCTCCTTAGACCTCCTTACATCAAGCTAGATTTAGTGGCCACTGTATCTTAAGTGACCATGCTTTCTTCGATAATCATCATTGAAAATACTTTTAGGTGACCATTAAAAATATTTGTTTGCGGAGTTATTAGTAACACTGGCAGTGATTTTAGTCATTGTTGAAAGCTTTTTTTTTAGTGTTTCTCTCTTTCTTTCACTCTTTATTGAAATTCAAGCACACTTCCTTCTCTTTCAGCAAACAAGTACACTTTCTCACTTCCAATGGCCATCGTAGGCAACAAATTGTGCCTCCAACAACCACCACTAGGATCATCCTAGATCTCCACTATTTTTTTTTTTTGCCAACATAACCTAGGTTTGCATTTCCTTTTCCTATTTCTTAACCCTCTTTTCTTGCCTTGATTTTTGAGATTGTATTTATAAATTAGGTACCTCTTACCATTTCCCTTTTCTACGATTTGCCCAAAATCATCTTCATTTTTGAACTCTCTTGCCATGGCTTTGTTTGATGAAATAATTGATTATGGGTTCTAAAACAAAACTGTAATTGAAATTTCTCCTTCCCTAACTCAAGTGAGATCTTGCTTTTCAAAGCCTTCAATAAATGTGGTTAAAAGGGTGCTTATTACTATTAGAAGTATTGTGAATGGGATTGTTTGGTATATCATGCATGCCATTTTCATGATGCAGAACATTGCTACAAATAATTACATAAGTCATAGCTTTCAACAGTGAGGCCTTAAAAAACAAGCCTATGAAGCTGAACTTGATAGAAGTGGCCTACAAGTCTATTTGAGAGAGAGAGAGAGAGAAAGAAAGGCAAGAAGACAAAGCATGAAACCCAAAATTAGAATCTTAAAGCTTTGTCATTTAGACGATGGAATTCTTGAGTGTAAGTAGATTAGAAATTTGCTTATTACTCTATAAAACTAGCTCATATATGAAAGATGCTTTTGCCTGATCCTAAGGTGAGGAAGTATGCAAAGCTTTATATCAACTTTAAGTTTTGAGCGAATTTTCCTTTCTTGTCTGCCAGGAATATGTTTTTGAGTTATTAGTGGTGTTTTTTTTTTTTTTTACCCAATTCAGTCATTGGTAGTTAGAACTTCTGATTTGGTGAGATGATCATAAATTTTCTAATTGAGTTATCAGTACCCTTAGAATATCCTTAAAACTCGTCAATTTGGTCGTATGCCTTAGTAAGTTTGGCATTCATATCACCAATCTTTACCGATTGAGACTCAGCAAGTGTATTAGCAACCTTCAACTCCTTCTTGCCCTCATCCAACTCACCATGAATAACATCCCTCTCCTTCAAGAAGCTTGACTAGCTTTGAGATCAGCCTCCTTCACCCTCTCATCAACTTCAACAACTTGCGTCCTTTGATGATTGGCTTCCTTCTAAGCAGCCACCATTTGCTAATACTGGACCTTCAAAGCACTCTCTAAATCCTTAAAATGCTTATGTTGCTGCTCAACCCCTTTAATGGCATCATCTACCTCTACCAAACCTAACAGCCTTCACCTAGGTAGTCGTAAAAAAGACAAGTGATCATACCATCTCTTGAGTATCCTCTTCTATTTTTCTTACCCAACTAGCATAAATAATTGTTTATGGCATCCAAGTTAAACGAGTACAACAATTTTTTCATAATTCACTACCAAAAAAAGGGGGTTTTAATAATGACTTTGGCTTTCGGCTGCAAATAAAAAGTTATATGTTGAAAAATTTCAATAGCAACTTTTATTTGCCACTCATTGATGATAATTTCGTCGTTGAAAGTTTTTAATAATGACTTTTTAGGTTGCTAATGGTAAATATTGTCACTGCTAAAGTGTCATCATGGAAAGTATGAAAGTTGTTACTAAAAATACAGTTTCGGTAACAACAAAATAGTTGCCATAGAAGAAAGTAGGTCGCTATTAAATATACTTTTTGTGGTGACATTTCAATGTCACCATTGAATTTCAATATTCAATAGTGATTGGATCATCACAGAATCTTTGGATGTCCATATGAATTCAAAGTGATTCAATGACAACTCAGCAGGTTGCCATTGAATCCTTATATATTAGATTAATTCAAAGGAATTTAGTGGCCACCAAAGAAGTCACCAATAAATCATTTGATATGTATTTTCTTTAAAGGGATTTAGTGATGACCTGATATAGTCACCACCGAATGTATTAGTCAAAAGAATTCAATGGTGAGTTCGTTAGGTTGCTAATAAATCCCTATCTTTTTGTTTTTTTTTTTGTTGACATTTTATGCTATAATAATTATGTTATTACACAAAAAGTTAAAATAAATAAAAAGATAAATAAATGATAATATTAACATAATATTAAATATAACAAACATTTTTTGATATACTAACATCTTGTCAATTAATAAAAAAAAATACACATAGTAAAATATTGACGACAATTCAGTAATTGTATTAAAGATGTGGATATTATATTATTTGTTGTATCAGTTACAGAGTTTGTTTGTTGCAACGCTATTTGAGAAGATTATTGAAATTGGTTTTTGTTCAAATTAACGTAACAAATTAATATAACTTAAACAGTAATGCAAACAAAACAATTATGAATATATTTCTTTCTAACAATACTAATAATATATGTCTAACCAATAAAAACACTAATTAAGCATATCTTTTAGCGCAACAGATTTTTTGTAGTGTTGGAGGAAAATGTGAATAACAAGGAAAGGAAATATTTAGTTCTTTTAATATCTTATTCCAAACAACTAAAGAAAATAGTTTAATAAACCATCATTTTATAAAGAAGTAAGCTGCGTAATAGTTGTGATTGAATAGTTCTATTTCTCTACCTCATACAATATATAATGCTCAAGTTAACAGGAGATCATTATGCAAATACAATTGCATGTGGTTGACACCTGCTTCATAGTTCACTAAGAAAACAAATGTTGCCATTGCACACAGATGATACTACTAAGAGACCAAAAAGGAAAGGAACACATACCAACATTTATTACACTGTCATCACATACAAATGACTGAGAATCTATCCATACAACCCAAAATAGGATGGTGAAATTATTACACTGGCAATATTCCAATCCCAAAGAATTAGCATTCAGTGATCCTCTTCCTTGAAATTTTGAAAAAGATTTTCTCTTACTTTGAAACGTTCCACACTCCATGACTACCGACAGACAGGTGATATACAAAGTAAAATGAACTTAATTTCTATAACATCAGTATTTACTACTCTCTAGTAAGAAAAAGGCCAAAAACAGTAGTTAAGCAGATATATATTGCAATTACTTCTCAGCCTACAATTAACACTACATAAAAATGAAATGTACATCAAAGCTTTGACATATACGATGCTTCTTAAAATTAGAAGAATAAAGAAAATTGTTTGCGAAATCCATGTTATTTTTAAGCCCCGTTTGTTTGGTGAAAATGAGAAGACAGAATGAGATTCTATAAAATATTGTATTTAATTGACAGAATATAAAAATTATATATATAAAAAAAAGATTTACGTTGTAAGAGGGAAAAATGATTACTTAAAAGTGATGGAAAATGAATAGAATGAAATGGGATTGAAAAAGACTAAAATACCTTCTAAAATACCCTTCTCTTATTTCATCAAGTTTTTATATTTTTTTATTATTGATAAATAAAATAAAATAAATAATATTTAAATTATTTCTAAATATTATTAATATTTTTAATAAAATGTTTATATTACTAATTTTTTATTTATAATATTTTTAAATAATTTTTTAAATCAAAATAATTTTATTTTATAAGAGTATTTTTGTTTTTTTATTAATTTTCTATTCTATTTTTACATTATTTAAATTATGTCAAACATAAAAAAATAATAGAGATTGTTTTTTATTTTTATGTCGTACTAAATATAATTTTAACAAGAATATTTTATTTTTTTAATTCATATTTTCATTCCTTTTTTTACTAATAACTAAACGAAACCTAACATTTAGGAGACCGGTTGGTGGTTGGTGGTTGATGGTTGATTACTAAAATATATTTATTAATAAGGAACTTTTCAAGAATTCTAATTTTTGCTTGCTATCAGGCAAACCCTATCTTCTACAACACAAAAATTGACACACAATCTTGCAAGGTTCAAGATGATCGCTGCACATACGCCTCATTAAGATCATCTACCCAGTATTACCCAACCATTAAAGTCAACAAAGCATTCCCAAAATTATAATTAACACAAGCTGTCTATTCTGCACTAGAAGATAATATGCATTCTCTAGTCTCAATAGATTCATGGTATTTACACATTTACACACAAAAATATATGCATACTTCAAAGCATCATCTCTACATGTTAATAACTCCACTTTGGACAAAAAAATGCAAGTAATAATCTGAAACCATTGATGCCATTCAGCCATGCAGAAATAAGTTATGAGATTCAGCCATTCAGGAGCTTCGAGCTAGAAGAGACCGTCAACAATACAAGTATAAAATTCTTTAGTGTTTAGATATATAGAAGCAACATAACTAACGTCTTAATTTTTGTTGATATAACTCTTCACTCTAAGGTATGTAATTGCTAATCAAAGTTACAGTAAATTGGCTGCTTGGTGCAAAACCAAGTATGAAACAATATATTAATTGTTGATAAATACATTTTAGACTAAGGTATTAAATTTTGTTTCGAAATATGGTAAACGTAAAATTTTTTAAGAAATATTTTAAATGATTTCAAACAATATTTTTTTATTTTAAATTTTTTTTTAACATAATATTAATAATATAAATATATAAAATTATGTTAAAATTAATTTAAATTAGTGTTTATAGTTGAATAGTAAGTAAAATATGCTACCACAGTAGGAACTCTGTCTCAAATTTCAACAGCATTCAACAACAATGTCTTTTTTCCGTCCATCACCTCATTTTCTTAATCCTTTCGCAACTTTTATCTTTAAATCTTTCTATGACTCTGTCTCCGTGTGATTATGACTATATATATGGTACTAAATTTTGTTTTGAAGTACTATTTTAGTAATTCAGAAATAGAAATATTTTAAAATTTTGTAGAAATTTTATGAAAATAAAATATTTTTGAAGAAATATTTCAAATAATTTTAAACAATATTTTTTAAAATTTTTAAAAATTATAATATAATATTAATAGTATAGATATATAAAATTATATAACATAATGTTAAATAATGATATTATTATTCAAATAACATGACATAATTAATGTTCATAAAGTTTGACAATAATTGTTATTAAATTACATCTTAGTTTTTATTAAATTTAAATGTAATTATCTAGAATTTATTATAAATATTATTAATAAAATTTTAAATGAATAAGTTGAGAGTAAATGGCCAAAATTCTTTTATAGTTTATGGTTTACAATAATTATATATTTAAAAAATAATATAAACTTAATTAAGAGGTTAAAAATATTTTATATTTATTATTTTTAAATCTGTTACCTTTAAAAATAAAAATATAAAATAATAACTGTATTAAAATTATATTAATATTTTTGTTGAAAAGGTATAAATATTTTTAATTAAAATAATTATTAACGTATAAAAATGGCATGGTGGTCCCAATGGCATGTATTACCTTTGTAAACATTAAACAAGTTGTAATTTTTTTTTAAAAAATATAGATAATAAATAAATAGATTATGAGTTTAGATTTTATATTGCCATTTGATTTCAGAGAACGTCGAAACTGAAAATTTTCGATTGTTTTCATAAAAATTGTAATTCAATTTGAGAACAGACAATCATTATACACTGCATTTTTACCCTCAACAGATCAGCCCCTTTTTAATAAGAGAATATAAATTGAAAACATGTACAGTGAGACAAGATAAACCAACTTGTGATGCTATGAGCATTAGACATAAGCATCTTATAGCGCTACAAAATCTCAAACAGTTACAATATTGTACCAAAGACAAAGGAAAGCCAGTAATTTTTACAATCACTTAACGACGACTTGATTGTAGATTAATATTTCTCGCTAATTCACTTAGCAATTGCAGTGTCATAAAGTCGCACTGAATCGTCTTCACTAGCTGTAACTAGTAAATCATCCTTACAAAATTCAATCTTCGGTTCATCCTAAAATTAAATTCAGCCATGCATGCATATACAACAATGTCCTTAACAACATGGTTAAGTTAATAATACCCTTAAAACTTGAACAAGATTGGTAACTTTCATAAGAATTTACAAAGGACCAAGGTTAATATAGTATTACAACCAATCAACTATATCATCATGCCATGTCATAATGCTAATATTTCTATAAAAGTGATTTCCATGGTCTATTGTGGTTGTCAAATTTTGTAGTAGCCTCTCACTTGTTTGGGTGTTCTTTTAAGTGATATTCCTTGGGTTATTTATTTCATCTAGAGATCAAATGGTCCAAAAACATTTCTTTAGCAACTAAATGAAATCTGATACATAAAGGATAATCCAAGTTATCTGATCATACAAAATAAACAGAAGAAAAGAAACCTCTTCGAAGCGCGGAGCTTAAAAAATTGGAGAATTAAACAAACAGTCAGAAGCTATCCAATTGAAGATGCAAAGCAATTTTCAATGGAAGTAAATGAAGATATAGAGCAATTTCATTCACTCAAACTTCTAGAATCACTCAAAAGAAAAAACCCCCCATTCACAAATAGGCAAAGAAACAATGGCACAAAGAGTAACTACTTACCTCCTTTTGGGGCTATGACAACATGTGACTAGGGCCTATGATAGCTCACAACCACAGCCAAACGTTGAGGGCAATGAGAGGCTGGAGGTTTGCAAAGCTTAGAGTTTCAAAGGAAGGGAAAAAATGCTGCAGTGGACGTCCGTTGCCAAGATAGAGTGAGAGAGTGAAGGGGTTTGCCGAAGTAGGTTTGGGAGAGTTTGCTTGGCCGAAATGGTGTTTACAAGGTGAACGTCCGACTAAAAGGTTTGCTGAAATGCTGTTTACGAGGAATAGTCACTTTCAATGGCAACCCTTTTAGTTTGCCACTAAAAGTGATTTATTTTTTGGTGGCAACTTTTTTAGAGTTGTCACTTAAAATTACTCTTTCAGTGGCTATCCAATTAAGTTGCCACTAAAAGGCTATCTTTCAGTGGCAACTTCGTCACTAAAAAGTTTTATATACAATTATAGATATAATTTCACAAATAATTCTTTCTCTTTTTATCTCTTTATTTTCTTTCTTTTATATACAATTGTAGATACAGCTCCACAATTGAATTATACAATCTTTATATATCTAGCTGCTTGGAAAACACACACACACAAACAAAAAGTGTTTCAAAATAAAAACATAATGAATTTCAAAGATTTTTGCTTTGTGCAATTATGATTTTTTCTTTCCTCTTTATTACAGCTATCGTGCTCATGTAAACATATTAGCCGATATTTTTTTTCTTTTCTTTTTGTCCTTTTATCGGAAAATGCATGAATGGATTTTACTCCCCAGATCTTTTACAAGATAACTGATGTAACATGAAACTTGGAACTTTTGGTTCCTTTAGCTATTTCATTCTAATAACTGAAGAGCAACTTTGTTGGGGCAATTTCTAATTTATTTGGAATCAAACATTTTTTTATGCTTCAAGATGTCAGACCAAGCCGCAGAGGTTACAAGTTGAAGGTAACCCTTAATGTCAATGAATTTGATGAGAGATTATTGTTCAATTAGTTCAACCATCCACCATATAGTCCCCAACCTTCATTCTTGATGGCTTGACGTGAAAGAAGCTTGTTTGTCTCATCATGATCATAAAGTTTTGGGAAATGGTGTGATACAGGGATGATGAAGGACTTGCTGGTTAGTTTCAAAAATAGTTGTTAACGGTTGGTTAACCATATACCAAGTGATTGAAATATCATTTACCACTCCTTGCCTCTATGATTCATTTCTCCTAGATCATCTGAACGGGACCATATTGTACATTCAATCTTGATACTTCCTGGTTCAAGAGTTGGACAACTATCAGGTTTTTTTTTTTTTTGATCTAAAATTGTTTGGCATCAAGTTTACCATCCTCATTTTTTATAGAATATATCATTCACAAAAAAATTACCAAGCTTTCTATTGTAAGAAAGAACAACAAAGTCATAGGATTCTTAAACATTCTGATATATGACCAATTGATCATGATTCATGAATCATTTCTTGTGACCTGTTTTATTTTGGAATCCCATTCCGTGAACTTGTATACAGCTTAGCTTTGAGTTCAATAACTATCAGTTGCCAATTCTTCATAAATGGGCGTTCTAAAAGCTTTACAAAAATGCGAAAACTAAAGTGTGGGATAATTATATGCCCAATGTCCTCATTTATCATCAGATTTTTTTTCTTATTATAAACCTAAAGCCTTTATTGCGCAAAAATAAGTTAAATTCTCATGGCATCCAATTCTCACTACCGTATGACCATGTCATAGACTTGGTTTTCCCTGTTTAGACAGGTCCCCTTCTTGCATAGGGCTGCCCATCAACGTCTATCTTCTATAGAAAACTACATGATCCCAAATATCCCATGTAAGAAAATTTTGTTTTTTTGGGATATTTTGGTAAGGGGTGTACTTAGACCCAAATCTTATCCTATACAATCTTAAAAGTACACTTTCTTACATCACTCTAATTTATTTAAAAATACTTTTGAAAAGAATCGAACTCAAATTGATAAAAAATAAATGTCATCGTTTCTTATGAACTAAGCTATCCCTTCATATTTTTGTGTGGTTGTTTGTCTTCCTAACAAAACCTAACTTGCAGTTACCATGATGTCAAACGCACCTTTTGCTAGCAACTTTCCATTTAGATAAATGCTGAACGCTGAGAAGCATGGAATTTGGGGCAAAGGTCCTTTCTATGGCCATTGATTGTTGAAGAGATCAAAAGATCTGCCGGAATTTCTCAAGACATAGCTATATGCTGAAATTCAGAGGGTGTTGGAAAACCAAAAACGATGTGGAACTTGAAGATAAATAGTTTTCCATATTATATAGTGAAATACCACATCATCTTGTTGCCCTTCTTCAATCATTTGGTTAATAAAGGAACAAGATTTTTCTTGGGAAATGATATCTTCACTTTTTCTTGTCTCTAGATTGTTAATTTACAAAATATATTATTCTATACTGAATATCTACTTTAGTAATTCATCTGCTGTAAACTTCATGCAGACAGGAAATTTTAACATTCCTGTCTGTGTCTTTACTATTCCAGTAAACTTGATTTAAAAAATCATTATTAGAAGAAGGACAATTTCAAGATTTATCTTCTTACTTTTTGTTAAAATTTCATTATAGTTAATTAGCAAGTCAAGGAATATAATGTCAAATAAATGTGGATAAGTTACACCAATCATTCTACGTAGGAGATTACACATGTATCCTTATGATTCAATTTTACAAATAATTATTTCCTTTCATTTTATTTTATTAGTACTATCTCTACCCTTTTTGCATATAAAACTAATTTTATTCAGGATATTAAAATTATTTTTCTTCACGAATATTTTTCTATATAATCAAATATTTGACACTGTAAGAATTTCTCAACCATTGAACTCAAACTTGCTTACCAATTAAATCAAAAACTTGTAGATAAATAGTTATTCCCTTTATTTGTTTATTAAAAAGTACAAACGTTCATCGGAGCTCAAAGAAGTTTCAATATCATCATTTTTTATGTCAAAATTTACTTTATTAGCTTTATGGGTTACTAAACTTGACAGTACATTTGCTGCAAACTCTGCAACTACAGAATTGTTATCCTCCGATTAGGGAGGATAACATAATCCAAATGATCTATAGGGTCTAAACCAACTTCTCAAATGTAACAATAAGTTACAAGTTTATAATTAGGGAATTTTTCTTTTTATCAATCTATCCCCTCAGCAAGCAACCATAACCAAATGGTGTTACGGCATACTTTGCTTATAATATCACTTCTATTGTATGATAACGTAGTCTACATCACTGGGGAAAGTATCACCAGCAGTGGGAGATAAATTCTTCCGACGAACTTGGGCATGAGTCTCTGCTTCATGTTGAAACATCTTCGCTAATTCTTGCAACTCCAACTTCCTAACTTCAACCTGTTCCTCAGGTATGGGATTTTTCAGCCCAAGGTAAACTAGGCCAACTGCAATTAGCACTAGTCCTATAAAGAACAAGATTGCGGTGAAGACACCAAATGCGTAAGGTGTATTTGTTGCCCCAGGTATTCCATCAACGTTGATCCCAAATAGTCCAGTAATGACGGAAAGGACAACACCGCAACCACCAAATACGGCTAAATTATGGGTGACTCAAAGACTTTTATCCTGAAATGATATTCATAAGAGGGAACGGATTCTCTGTTGTGCCTCATGGCACAGCACGCCGTGCTATGCTCGATGAGCATCGTTTCAACGTTAGCGAAATGGTGCGTTTTTTCATCACATGCATCTCATATGAATTTCATCAGTCAACTGATAATATTAACGAATAAAATCAACAAACTCCTCAAAAATCAACAAACTCCTCCAAATTTTGCAAATAAGAAGAACAGGCGCCAAATACTTTAATCAGGCGCCTGTTCCCCTACGCGGGTGCTGGACTAGGCGCCTGGTCCAGCACCTGTTAGTCCCTGGGCACTCCAGGGACCACAAGGCACTGCAGCAGGCGCCTGCTGCAACGCTTGCTAGTCCCTAGGCACTGCAGCAGGTGCCTGGTCCTAAGGGGCCGAAGCAGGCTCCTGCTTTGCGGCCAGGCGACTGATTCTTTAATCAGTCGCCTGGCCATATTTTATCCAGGTGGGGGGAGAATGTGCTGAAGCATGGAGGCGCTGGACCAGCGCCAGCGTGCTTCGTGCGGAATCCCAAAGCGTGCAGGCGCTGGTCCAGCGCCTGCGCGGACCAGCCTGCGCGCTTTAGGAATCCAAGGCCTGAAGACCAGGCCCGTGGTCCAGCGCTTGGTTAGGCCAAAAAAGCATCAGGCAACTGATGCTTTAATCAGTCACCTGATGCTTTCATTATTTTTCTTTTAAAACCCACCATCCCCAAATTTCTCACTCCATTTCTCTTTAACTCTCTTCATAGAATTTTCATCTTCTCTGAATCCTTTGCCATTTTTTTTGCAAATCTCACCAAAGTAAACCGATTATTAGTGTTTAAACATCAAAAAAAGCAAAACCTTGTGCTCAAAATCAATTTTTCTTCCCATTTAGTAAGAGAAATCCAACTATTTGCGCGTCTAGGGTTCATTCTACCCAAAAAATACAAAGTTCATATTTCATCCCATTGAATGTAATGGCACCTTCTAAGACTTCATTCAAGAGGCCCAAGGTAGCAGGAGGCTCCACACCTCGGGTAGGAAGCTATTCTTTTTCTCATACTACTCAGCCATTGCTCACCACAACAGAGCAGCAACGTAGATTTCAGAAAACGTTCATGGACTGAACTGTGGTGCAGGGTATGTGTTTGAATATGGAATTCTTAGCTAGAGAAAAGTTTGCATTGAGTCGTTTGATCAAAAATCAGAAAATGGAGCAATTTCTTATCTCTAACACTCCATATTCTCCAACAAATATAAGAGCTTTTTTCACGAATTTAACATATAATAAAGAGTCATTAGAATTCAGTTCTGTAGTAAGAGGAGTGAAATTTAGTTTTAACAAAGACTTATTTGGTAAAATAGTTGGGCTTCCAGAACCAAGTGATGTGGCATGTCAATTTGATGAATCTTTGTCTGGTCTTGTCTGGTATAAGAGAGAAACTGTGGTGGAAAAGATTTTAGGATGTTCATGTTCTAGTAGAAAGATTTATACCAAAAGTTTGAGTATAAATACTAATATAATTTACTATATGGTTAGTCATATGTTGTTGCCCAAAGCTGGAAATTATTCTTATTTGATTAAGATTGAACAGGTTTTGGTGTTCTATTGGTTAAAGGGGAGAGAGATTGATTATCCTTATATGATGTTAAAGTTTATTATTATTGCTCATAAACAAGCTAACAAGGGTCTGCCATATGCCTCTGCAATCAATAAACTGCTGAAATTTTCTGGCATTGAACCTCTTAATGGCCAAATAATTGTACCTAAACCTTTTAATGAATATAACCTTAATCGAATGGGATATGTTAAGAGAAATAATCAGTGGTGGAGGAAAGATGAGGATGAAAAAATTCCTGAGACAGAAATTCATGGATCTTCTGAGCATTCAACAGAACATCGATCTTCATCAAATATGCTGTAACATATAACAGGAATGCTTGAGACTACCAATAATAGACTGACAACTATTGAACAATCTTTGGTTGGTATGAGCACTAGAGTACAGGGTTTTGAATGTAACATGGCTGAGTTTTCTGTGATATTGTGCAAATTTGAGATGGCACAGTTGGGGGCCAGGCCATGAAGATCAAGCTTAACCTATGGAAGGAGAGTAGGATGAGGATGAACCTGAGGATGAAAATCAACAGGCAGAGGATGAACCTACATATGTTTAGCTAATTTGTTACATCTGTAGTTTATTTAATTTTATGTTATCTAGACATTGTAAAAAAATAATTTTCTGTTTAATGAAAGTTAATTACTGTTATATTGAATTAGTATTAAGTTTTATTGTTGTTGACTGATTGACCAAAAATTTTATTAAGTTAACAATAATTGCTCAAAGTAAAGAGATAAATTTTTATAAATAGTATCCTTCATTGAACAGTATTTTCTTGTCAACATTTACAATAAGTAAATATTTACAATGAGTAGATTACATCAATGGCTTATACAAATTTTGCACCAGTACAACATAGTAATTCAATCAACAAACTTGTGCGCATCGGAAATAGCTTCAAAGAACTCTAATGCATCAAGCGATTGCATAGGTTGATCAAGTGGTGCCTATATTACATTTCAGAAGAACAAGAATAATTAACATTAATTGTAAATAAAATGATAAAAACAAATATAATTTTAATGCATAACAAATGCTCTCACCTTCAACATTTGACTATAACTAAAATTACTTTCACTATATGATTGGTTGTATACAGAAGGTGCTTAAGTTGTAGAAGATATTTTTGATTGATTTTCAAATTGCGACTCACGGTCCTATAAAAAATATGATTAGGGCAAATAAAGACAAATATAACCAATGCAAAAATACAAGTAAAACAAAAAAAAATTAAAACAAAAAATAGACATACCTGCGAATCGTGATTTCTAATAACTCTTCTTCTTTTTTTAGATTGAACCTCAACCCAACTTTTCAATCGTTTCTTACTCTTTATCCCAATTTTTCTCTTTAAGCCCTTGACCTTGACACCGCATTCATTAGCTAGTAATGTAGTTGCACCGCTAGAATCGTCTTGACCTCTATGTTTTAAACGAAGTTGCATAACTTCTCGTGCCAATTCATCCACAGCTTTATCCATCATAAAATATAATTTTGGTAAGTCAGACACTTCAGTTGCCAATCTTATTAGTTTGGGACATAATTGTCTATAACGTAAAGTACTCCCAAGCTTAGGATCCTCCTCGATTTCATTTTCTATTATATCATGAATCATACCGCTCCTAGCTTCTTTTGTCCATCTCTTTACTATGTATTGATCGGGCAATATTTTAACATCCATCACGTCAAATATCTTCAATGCATGACAACACAATATACCAAAAGTTTCAAACTTTCTACAGCCACAGGTAATGAACTTGTTGACGAGATCAAACGAAACTCGGTATTCTCCCTCTTGGTTAACCATACCAACAATATATTTAAAAGTTGACTGACTTTCATTTCTATACTTTATGCATGCAGCTACGTACAGGTCAAACTCCTTCTAAAACAAGTCAAATATAGTAAAGGTATAAATTTGGGCAAGTTGTTGCAACATAAGTGAATTCTCTATTTTCAGCCTGAGTACTCTATGACGTGATTTAAATTCGCACTTCAACTCATTGTACCTCTTATCTCCTACAACCCTATCAAATTGCTTAAAAAATTGAACAATGTTTAGATCCGGTTTCATACAACTCTTAAAGTCAGAATTTAAACTTTCACTAAGTTGTGTGCTTCGCATGCCAACTATAAAAGCTTTCTTCATGTGACAAACTACCCATTTCTCTTTTATCTTATACAAAGAACCAAGCCATGCATTCTCATGCACGTTATATTTTGACAACAAGTTGTTCCATGCCATCTCAAATTGTAATTCCTCTTTGAATCCACACATGCACTTCTTAAAGTCCATCAAAAAATGAGGGCCATCTTTCATTAGATTGCCTAAATGTTTTATGCCATTTTGCATCAAATACCACGTACATAAACCATGCGAAACCTCTGGCATCACTTCACGCAAAGCCTTTACCATTGCTTGGTCTTCATCTGTAAAGATTGTAAGAGGCATTTTTTTCCTATGGGCCTCCAAAAATGTTTCAAATAGCCATTAAAAAGACTCAGCAGTCTCATCATACATCAAAGCTGCCCCAAAAATCACAGCTCCTCTAAAATGGTTGAAGCCACAAAACAAAGCGAGTGGTCGATTTGCTTTATTTGTACTATAAGTTGTGTCTAGAGATATAACATCACCGAAGTAGCTATAATCCATCACCATCCTCGCATCAGCCCAAAACACATTAGTTATTTGTTCTTCTGTATCTATTTGATAAGTATGAAAAAATGATAGATTTTCTAATAATTGACTTTGAAAATATTGTAACAGACAACCAACCTCACCATATGCCATGCTTCTTTGTCTTTTCGAACGAATATAATTTTTAGCATCTAACCTAGTAAAACCAAGATTACTTCTTCCTCCTGCTTGTCTACTTATAAAGTCAAAAGGCGCTCTCTGTTGAAGTCCAAAATCTTGAGCTAAATCAATCTCATAAGCTTGGACTTCTGACAATTTGCGCTAAGAGGCTAACATATGAACTGTTTCAGGAAGATGCATAGGGTGATTATGTTCTCCAATAAAATCATTTACAGTGTATTTTCCATTTTTCGACGAAATTCCTATCCTTACTTTACAATCAGTTCTAGTCTCCAGGAGAGGATTTACTATCATTATATCTCTCTTGTCAGCCTTTCGATTCCCTTCTTTTCAACAAACAAATTTGTAAGAAGTTATGTTTCCATCTTTTTGACTTCTATTAAAATAATGTTTTTTAACCCTAAATCCTATTTTTCCACCGTAATCAACCCAAAATTTTCACGCTTCTTCAATAGTAGAAAATTTCATACCAAGTTTCAGAGAAGAGAGTGCTTCTAACTCGTTTTCATTTACTTCATTCCACGGCTCTGTTTCCTTCTGTGCATTTGCTTCATCTTGAGGCTCTATTTCCTTCTATGCATTTGCTTCATTCTGAGACTCTGTTCTCTGTTGCTTCGCCATCTCCATTTGTCTCACCGAAACTTTTTTCCTCTTTTTCTCTCACACAGTCGTTCACCAACTCTCTTGTGTTTTCCCGCTCTATTCTTATGACATTAGTTATGAGTTATTTCTATCAAAACAACGAAACGGTGTGTTTTAGAAAAAAAAAAGCGGGAAATATAGAATGTTAATATAATAAGCTAAATTCTTCAATTTTATTAAGATAAGTGTTTTTAGTTTAGTTCATGAAAAAATGCTCGACCTTTTCTTTTCAATGGCGCTCTTCATCTTGGATGAAATATAAAAACAGGCGACTGTCATTTTCGACAGTCACCTGATCTTCAGGTTCAAAGGGAATCAGGCGACTGATTAAAGTACCAGTCCCCTGATTCCCTTATTTGGCAAGATCAGGTGCTGGACTAGGCGCCTGCTGCAGCGCCTTGTGGTCCCTGGAGTGCCCAGGGACTAACAGGTGCTGGACCAGGCGCCTGGTCCAACACCCGCGCAGGGGAACAGGTGCATGATTAAAGTATCAGGCGCCTGTTCTTCTTATTTGCAAAATTTGGAGGAGTTTGTTGATTTTTGAGGAGTTTGTTGATTTTATTCGTTAATATTATCAGTCGATTGGTAAGTTTAAGTAATCTGTTTCCTCAGTCGACTGATGAAATTCACATGAGATGCGTGTGATGAAAAACGCACCGTTTCACTAATGTTGAAACGGTGCGCATCGAGCACAGCACGGCGTGTTGTGCCATGAGACACAGCAAAGGATCTGTTCTCATTCATAAGATGCAGTTGCCATGTTAACCTCGAGAAAAATAAAATCATCTGGCTACAGTTTGAAGAGAAGTATACTAAAATGCTGGTTCACAGGGACTGTACCTGCAACCAAGCATGAACGTTGCTCTGCATGACATCTTGGATAGTAAACAAGCTGCCACGAACTGCTTCTTGCTCTTCAATCATTTCCCGTGTGCTCTTTTTCACTCCCTCTAACAAATATCTTGCTGCACTTCCCTGCAAATGTTGGAGAAGCTCAAAGACAATCTCCTCTCTTGCATGGAGTGACCACTTCCCTTGATAACCTGCAGTAAAAAACACAGTAGTAAGGAAGATTCCTATGCAATGTACTTGGACAGCATCAATTCATTATCGAACAAATAGACAAGGGATTCTGGCAGAAAGGCTTAAAAAACGACCTTGGTATGGCAAATCTTTGATAATATTACACACAAGCTGATTGATTTCTGGGGTCCCCAATGTAGATTATAAGCAGGTGATAGAATATGAAACGAGACATGTACAAATGAAAGACATTCTATATTTGTATTTTGTGAACTCTTTTACATTAATGGAATGATCAACCTGTGAACTAATGTCCAACCATTTGAAATTCCTACCCATATCTCTATACACAAGCTGATTGATTTCTGGGTTCTAGTCCCCAGTTTCTTCATGCACCCCTTGAACTCCCTAATATAATACATTACCCATTTAAACAACTAGCTAAATACTTCCCCTATGTAAAGTGGCTGATGATTTACCATAAACACAAAAAGGAAAAGAATAATGAGACCAAGTTTTAACTAGTAAATTACTATTTAGAGTTTGTTTGATTCTTTTTTAATTATTTTGTTTTTAAAATTATTTTTAAAAATTATATTTAAAAATTGTTTCATAAAATAAAATAAAATTTTCATTTTTTTTTGTTTTTGTATTTTTATTTTAAAAATAATTTGTTTTCATAACTCATTTTTAAAACAATAATAGAAAATAGTTATTAAATAATTTTTTTTGTTTTAAAAATAATTAAAAACAAAAAATTATTGTAAAAACAGTTATTAATTTTCGGATATTTCTGATTACTTTGTTTCCACTCACCCTTGGTTCCATTAAAGCAACAATTTCCCGAAAACCCATGCCAAAAGCTTTGCATGCCCGCGGCTCCTCTTCAATACCAAACTAGAATCTTTATGGTACATCCATTGAGAGAGAAGACTCTCCCTTATTCTCTGCATTCATTGTTGCAGCTTCAAATTCTTCGCCTTGTTGTCCCTCCGGGATCACTTCCATCAAGTTTGGGGGGGGGGTCTTCTTTCAGTTTATGCGCCTTCCTCACCCCACTTATTATGCAGCTGTGATGATTCTTGAAGAAATATTATCAGAGAAAGCAAACTAGAGAAGGAAGAAGAAGACAGATAGCAAAAAGATGATTCTTTCTATTATTCATCAACGTAATACAAGAGGCTTTATATATATAGCCTTGGTTAGTACAAGAAGCTCACATGCTGTATCATTCCTTTCAATTCTCACACGACGAAGGGTGGGTTTCTGCTTGGGGTAGTCGTGAAACCACGTCAACGTGCATGTTTGCTGGCGAGATTATCGTATTGTCCTTAATAACCCTTGTGGTTTCGGTGTGGTATGAGGAGTTGGGCTAGAATAGTGATCTTCGGCCACTGATGGCCTTGCCTCGTTGAGACTGTTTTTTACTAGCCCAGATGCATCCTTCTCTTCAAGATTGTTTTTTTACTATGTCGGTCTTTCCCGCGTGGTGCTTTGTAAAGTAAGTATGGATTAGCTATTTCTGACAAAATTCTAGATGGCCCACCCTTGTCTTCTTTTTCATTTCTTTCCAAGATTGCGCATCTTGAGGGGACCCAAATGCCCACTTCTTTTTCGACCATCTGCATTATTCCTCCGTAAATTACAGCTTCCCAGTTTCCATCATTGTCTTGATTTTACTGCCCTTCCCTGTTCCTCCAGCCACGCTGAGCCACCATCCACAGAGAAAGGTCAGCGGCTTCTGTATTCTTTAATCTCTCCTCTCCATTAAGCGCTATTTTTTTTTTTTGCCAGTGTCATCTTTTATAAATTCCATGCCTGAATTGTAATTAAGATTATTGTTAAATTTAAATATGATATTAAAATTATTAATTTAAATCTATATTAATAATTAATTTTTTATATCTAAAAAGACTATATATATATATGCGCCACAAAAGAGAAGCCAACTCCAATAACATACAAAAAAGGGAAAATTAATCATCTGAATGTCAAACCCATAGGCCATAACGGCGCAAATCACGTCATCCAAAAACAAGAGGTGGAGATAAAACACAAACACCTTGGATTTGTTTTCAAATTCTTTTATTTTATTATTTTTTAAAAAAATAATTTTTTTAAAAAATAATGCTAAATCCTATTTTTTTTTAAATAAAAGAATAAAATATTTATTTAAATGTAAATTTTAAAAACAATATTTAAAAATATAATAATGTAATTTGCGTTATAGTTAAAGATTAATTTTAATAAATTATTTATAACTTTGTCATTAATAAAATTGTTCTCTTTATTTTTGAAAAAAATTAAAAAATAATTTTACACAAAATTAGAAAAAAAATTATTTTTTAAAAATTATTTTTTGAGTTATACTTTTACAAAAAAATTTTTAAAAATAAGTTATAAAAATAATAGGACAAACAACTTTTTTATTTTATTTTTAAAGAAAAAAATAAAAATAAAACTGTTTTGAAAATAATTTTTTAATAAGTTTTAGAATTTTATTTTTCTAAATCTACAGTCACGGTCTGCAAAACCTTTCTTCTTTTTTTTCTTTTTCTTTTTTAAAAAAATCACACATATCACTAATCATTAAATATGAACAAGAATAAAAAAACAATTTTGTTTAATGTATTTAAAATTTTAATTTTTATACTTTATAAAAATCACAAAATTTTTTTATAAATTAAAGATCCTTAATTTATAAACGCATGATTATTATAACCTTATAATCAAAAAATAATTTTTTATTTGTTTTACTATAATTTTTAATAAAAAAAATATATTTGTAATTGATGGATACATAATTAATATAATCATATTGTACTTTTCCAAATAAAGACATATTTACAAATAAAATTATCATTACATAGAAGGACATAACTATTTTACTTATATATGTACCTTCATATATATAATTATAATTGAATAAATTAAGTGATTCAATAAAAAAAAATTAAATAGTTAACAATCACTTTGCTTCGGGTCGGTTAAATTTTTTTTGTTCTTTGTCCCCTTCCTCTTCGTTTCCTACATTCATTTGCAATCTCCAACCATTTTCATTTTATTCATTAGTGTAGACATCTCAATAATTACCGCTTCTGTTCTAACCCTTCCCAGAAGTTAAAAAAGGAAGCATCTTGAGGGAATCTGTTTCATGTCTCATAACTTTTTACTTTTTGCTCATACCGTTAAAGAAGTTTGAGGTACTCATAATCTATTTCTTAAAAAAAAATAGAATAAATTAATATTCTGAAAAAGTACGTAATTTTTGTATGCAGAAAATTGATATTTTAGTTTGAGTTTATAGATTAATTCATGCATTAAAAAAATTTAAAAATTAAAAGAACAGAATTTAATTAATTAATTAATTTTTTATGCAAGACGGACAAATCACACTTTTGGCGACAAATATACCCAGTTGTTCGCCTGTGAAAACAAAGCTAAGCTTAGACTAATTTATCGTACCCAAAAAAAAAAAAAAAAAGTTTACACTAATTTATTTATTAAAGGGAAAGCATCTTGAGGGAACCTTGTCCACAAGCGATATTTTCGGTGTCTTTTGTCTCATAACTTTTTACTTTACTCTTTTGGTCATATTCAGTTACATATTTGGACGTGCTCTGCCTTGCATATCTTGTAGTTTGCAAGTCTCCAACTTGGGATTCAGATCCTCCATAACTGTGATCTTTCATCTCAAATCTGACTTACTCGAGACACTATGGCTGCAGAGGTTGTGGGTGGTGCTTTTCTCTCTGCTTCTCTTCAGGTGATCTTTGACAGGCTGGCTTCTCCTGAGTTTCTGAACCTCATCCGGGCAAAGAAACTCAACGAGAAATTGCTTGACCGGCTGAAGACAACCTTATATGCTGCTAGTGCAGTTCTTAATGATGCTGAGTATAAACAAATCAAAGATACTGCTGTGAAGAACTGGCTGGACGATCTTAGAGATGCTGTCTATGTTGCAGATGACTTGTTGGATGAAATTTCTAGCAGATCTGAAACACAAAAGAAGGTACCAGAAAAAAAGGAGGTATCAAGCTTCTTCTCTCGTTTTCTTATAAATTCAAATGATAGAGAGATAGGAAGTAAAATAGAGGACATAACGAGCCGACTAGAATCAATTGTGAAAGACAAAGATATTCTTAGCCTGAAAGTGAGTGAAAGCAAGAGCTTGTGTATGAGGCATCCATCAACATCTTTAGTAGAAGCATCAGAAGTATATGGCAGGGATAAAGATAAGGAGGCTTTAACTAACCTCTTGCTAGATGACAATAGTGACAGTAACTTGTCTGTGATCCCCATTGTGGGCATGGGTGGGATTGGAAAAACCACTTTAGCCCAGTTAGTGTTCAATGATGATCATGTCCGTCAAAAGTTTGATCTAAAAGCATGGGTTTGTGTTTCTGTAGAATTCGATGTTTCTAAGGTCACGAAGGCTGTCATAGAGGCTGTCTCTCCTGAGGTTTGTAATAAAGAAAGTTTGAACTCACTACAACTTGATCTGAAGGAAAAGTTGACGGGGGAGAAATTCTTAATTGTGTTAGACGATGTTTGGAATGAGAGCTATGATGATTGGGATCTTTTAAGGAAACCTTTTCAATATGGGAGTAAAGGAAGTAAGATTCTCTTAACAACTCGTAGTGAGAAAGTTGCTTCAATCGTCCAAACCATACCAAATAGCTACCATCCACATGAATTGTCCGATGATAATTGTTGGTTGCTGTTTGCAAGACATGCACGCCTCTCTATGGATTGTAACGTGAATTCAAATATAGCAAAAATTGTTAGAGATATTGTTAATAAGTGTAAGGGATTGCCCTTGGCGATAAAAGCACTTGGAGGTCTTCTGGGATCAAATCATGATATTGAGTACTGGAAAACTATATTAAAGAGTGATATATGGGACTTGTCAAAAGAAGAAAGTGAAATTTTTCCTGCCTTAAGAATTAGTTACCACTACCTCCCTCCACATTTAAAACAATGCTTTGCTTATTGTTCCTTGTTTCCGAAGGATTATGCGTTTCGCAAAGAGGAATTGATCTTGTTGTGGATGGCAGAAGGTTTTCTACAATCACCGAACACGAAAATAACTTTGGAAGAAGTTGGTTCTGAGTACTTTGATGTGTTAAGGTCAAGGTCATTCTTTCAACGCCAAAGCACACAAAGGCAGGAAAATGTTTTAGCGCCCGTTGTACGCGTATACACAAGTTATGGAAGATTAAAGAAGAGTTACGGCCCCGCGTCAAGAACTAGGGATGATAAATTTCTCACGAATGACTATCAACTTTCATATAGATTTCAGGACAAGTTTTTGATGCATGACCTCATGCATGACTTATCAATATTTGTTGGGGGGGAGTTCTATCATAATTTAGAGGCTGATAATGGAAATAAAATTCCTAAAAAAACACGTCATTTGTCATGTGATGTAGCCAATGTTGATGTGGCCTTGGACAGAGTGGAAAAGGAATGCCTGCGGACACTAGTACTGAAGCGAAAGTTTTCCTCTGAAATAGCAGCACATATGGATAAAATAATGCTGTCAAAGTCCTTGAGGGTGTTGTCCATTTGTGAATTTAAAGATCTTAGAGAGTTGCCTGATTCAATAGGTCAATTGATCCATCTACGGTATTTGGATCTTTCTTTGACAAATATTGAGAGCTTACCCGAATCACTATGTAAGTTGTGTAATCTACAAACATTGAAGTTGGAAGACTGTGTATATCTCACCATGCTGCCCAAAAACATGCAAGACCTTGTGAACTTGAGGTACCTTAATGTTATTGGTACTCGCGTACGAGTGATGCCGAGGGGAATTGGTAAATTGAAAAATCTGCAGTTTTTAAGTGATTTCATCATCAGCAAAGATAAAGGGGCCAAGATTGCGGAATTGGGGGGACTTCCAAGTCTGGGCAACTATCTTGGCATTTGGAGCTTGGAGTCTGTTCGCCACATCAACGAAGCCCTAGAGGCCAGATTGATGGATAAGAGTCGCCTTCGAGTTTTATTCTTGGAATGGTCTCGTGATGGTGATACAATGGATTCATGTATTGAAAGAGATATTCTTGACAAGCTACAGCCTCATTCAAACTTGAAACAATTGATTGTCAAAGGTTACAGGGGCACGAGGTTTCCAGATTGGTTGGGACATCCTTCATACCACAGTATAGTTTATCTACGGCTAAAGGATTGCAGAAACTGCTGGATGCTCCCCCCACTTGGGCAACTACCCTCTTTGAAGGAACTTACCATTGAAAGGTTTGACAGATTGGTGAGTGTTGGTGCTGATTTTTACAAGAACCATGATTCTTCTTTGGGGACTCTGACACCATTTTCATCCCTTGAATCTCTGAAGTTTCAATATATGTCTGCCTGGGAAGATTGGTGTTCAATTGGTATGGAAGCTTTTCCTAAACTTCAGAAGCTCGAAATCCATGATTGTCCCAAATTAACAGGTGATTTGCCTAAGCTCCAGCATCATCTTGTTTTGAAACAATGTCCTGCACTGTTAAGAAGTTGTATACCATCGTCAGTGAGAGATCTTATCATATCAAATAGCTCTGATGCGCTCCCATCCTTCTCAACAGAAACCTTTTCCAATCTCAAGCGTCTTGAAATCAGTGGTGCCTATGATGGTGTCAAGTGTTTCCCAGAGAATGGTTTGCTAACTGCCTCTCTTTCCTCTCTCACACTTGAAGGATTTTCAAGTCTGGAGACATTTGACTGTGAGGTGTTCAGACACATAACTTCTCTCCAAGAAGTAACCATTTGTCGATGCTCCGAACTAGGGAAAATTGCAGTAGAAGGGCTGGCTGCCTCTGTAAGGTCACTAATAACCATTATTGAATGTCCTTTAATTCAAACTGAAGAACTGTGCCATTTGAGCAACGTGCGAGTATTTATTTGATCATGTAAGGTTACCATTTCCTTTATGGCTGGAACAACTTTCTTCCTTTTTTGCTAATTAAGTAATTCCTTCTCTCTCTCTCTCTCTATTTTCCTTCTTTTATATACAATTGTAGATACAGCTCAACAATTGAACTATACAATCTTTATCTATCTAGCTGCTTGGAAAACACACACACAAACAAGAAGTGTTTCAAAATAAAAACATAATGAATTTCAAGGATTTCTGCTTTGTGCAATTATGATTTTTTTTTCCTCTTTATTACAACTATCGTGCTCATCTCAACATATATGCCGATAATTTTTTTTTCTCTCTTTTTGTCCTTTTTATCGGAAAATGCATGAATGAATTTTATTCCCCAGATCTTTTACAGGATAACGGAAGTAACATGAAACTTGGAACTTTTGGTTCCTTCAGCTATTTCATTCTAATAACTGAAGAGCAACTTTCTTGGGGCAGTTTCTGATTTACTTGGAATCAAACATTTTTGTTTTTATGCTTCAAGATGTCAGACCAAGCCGCCTAGGTTACAAGTTGAAGGTAACCCTTAATGTCAATGAATTTGATGAGAGATTATTGTTCAATTAGTTCAACCATCCACCATGTAGTCCCCAACCTTCATTCTTGATGGCTGACTTTTGCCAGAAAGTCTACAGATCAGCTTTATGGGCATAGATTGTTAAATAACTTAGTACTGCACTGTATAAAAATGTTGCATCATTAATGTATGTAATTATTATTGCCTAAAGTTCTCCGTATAGTATGCTTGTTAAACACTGACATTCTGTATGTAGAACTTGCCACATTTTCTGAATATGCCACTTTGATTCACATCATTCAAGAAATTAATTTCATTAGCAGCTTAACATGAAAGAAGCTTGTTCGTCTCATCATGATCATAAAGTTTTGGGAAATGGTGTGATACAGGGATGATGAGGCACTTGCTATTTAGTTTCAAAAATAGTTGTTAACGGTTGGTTAAACATATACCAAGTGATTGAAATATCATTTACCACTCGTTGCCTTTATGATTTATTTCTCCTAGATCATCTGAACGGGACCATATTGTACATTCAATCTTGATACTTCCTGGTTCAAGAGTTGAACAACTATCAGGTTTTTTTTTTATCTAAAATTGTTTGGCATCAAGTTTACCATCCTCATTTTTTCTAAAATATATCATTCACAAAAAATTTACTGAGCTTTCTATTGTAAGAAAGAACAACAAAGACATGGGATTCTTAAACATTCTGATATATGACCAATTGATCATGATTCGTGAATCATTTCTTGTGACTTGTTTTATTTTGGAATCCCATAGTCTGTGAACTTGTATAGAGCTTAGCTTTGAGTTCAACAACTATCAGTTGCCAATTCTTCATAAATGGGTGTTCTAAAAGCCTTACAAAAATGTGAAAACTAAAAGCCTTACACATGCAACCTTGTGATTCAACTTAACAATTAGTTATTTGTTTTTTTTTTTCTATTTTCACACTTTTTACATATAAAATTAATTTTATTCGAAATATTAAAATTACTTTTATTCACAAATATTTTTTTATATGTTCAATTATTTGACATTGTAAAAAAATTTCAACCGTTGAACTCAAATTTTTACCAATTAAATCACAAATTTGCAAATAAATAGTTATTCCCTTTGTTTGTTTATTAAAAAGTAAAAACCTTCAACCGAGCTTAAATAAGTTTCAATATCATCATTTTTTATGTCAACTTTCTTTATTTGCTGCAAACTATGCAACTACAGAATTGTCAGCCCTCCAATTAGGGAGTATAACATAATCCAAATTATCTATATGGTCTAAACCAACATCTCAAATGTAACAATAAGTTACAGATTTATAATTAGGGAATATTGTTTTATCAATCTATCCTTTCAGCAAGTAACCGTCACCAAATGGTGTTACAGCATACTCTGTTTATAATATCACTTCTATTGTATGATAACGTAGTCTGCATCCCTGGGGAAAGTATCACCAGCAGTGGGAGATAAGTTCTTCCGATGAACTTGGGCATGAGTCTCTGCTTCATGTTGAAACATCTTCACTAATTCTTGCAATTCTAGCTTCCTAACTTCAACCTGCTCCTCAGGTATGGGATTTTTCAGCCCAAGGTAAACCAGGCCAACTACAATCAGCACTAGTCCTATAAAGAACAAGATTGCGGTGAAGACACCAAATGCATAAGGTGTATTTGTTGCCCCAGGTATTCCATCAACGTTGATCCCAAATAGCCCAGTGATGACGGTAAGGACAACACCACAACCACCAAATACGGCTAAATTATGGGTGACTCGAAGACTTCTATCCTGAAGTGACATCATAAGATGCAGTTGCCATGTTAACCTCAAAAGAGAAAAATAAAATCATCTAGCTACAATTTGAAAAGAAGTATACTAAAATGCTGGTCCACGGGTACTGGTACCTGCAACCATGCACGAACATTGCTCTGCATGACATCTTGAATGGTGAACAAGCGACCACGAACTGCTTCTTGCTCTTCAATCATTTCCCGTGTGCTCTTTTTCACTCCCTCTAACAAATTTCTTGCTGCACTTCCTCGCAAATGTTGGAGAAGCTCAAAGACAATCTCCTCTCTTGCATGGAGTGACCACTTCACTCTGATAACCTGCAGTGAAAACACAGCAATAAGGAAGATTCCCTATGCAAAGGACTTGACCAGCATCAGTTCATTACCGAACAAACAAACAAGGGCTTCTGGCAAAAAGGCTTAAAAAACGACCTTGATATGGTAAATCTTTGATAATATTACAGACGAGCTGATTGATTTCTGGGTTCTAGTCCCTAATGTACATTATAAGCAGGTGATAGAATATGAAACGAGACATGTACAAATGAAAGAGATTCTATATTTGTATTTTATGAACTCTTTTACATTAATGGAATGATCAACCTGCGAACTAATGTCCAACCATTTGAAATTCCTACCCTTATCTCTATAAATGATCATAGACGTATACTCTACTCTCTAAAGAGCAAGTTAGAAGAGCTGCTCCAATTTCTCCATGCACCACTTGAATTCCCTAATATAAAACATTACCCATTTAAACAACTAGCTACATACCTCCACTATGTAAAGTGGCTGATTATTTACCATAAACACCAAAAAGAAAAGAATAATGAGACCAAGTTTTCAATGATAAATTATTCTACCTTCCTCCGATTAATATTTTTATTACACGGCTCTCTCCTCTAATATAAAAATATATACAAACTTAAAATGAGAATAAAATAGTCCCATCTCCTCTGACTAATATTTTTATTACACTTTCCTTCTCTCTATTAAAAAATTATACATAAATCTTTCTTAAAAATAAAAAGTAAAATATTATCTCCTCTCTTGAACACCCTTATTACACAACTATCACCTCTATTATGAAAATATATACAAATCTCTCTTAAAAATTAAAAAAAAATACTTTTTTTGTCTTTAAATTTAACTTGATATTAAATTTCATCCCTAAAGTTTTAATTTGTTCAATTTTGTCCTTATTCTTTTAAAAAATGTTCAATGTTGCCTTCTAAGCTAACATTGTCAACTGGCATATTGGGACTTCAAGGTTTTTTTATTTTGTTCTTGCAATTTTAATTTAAAATTTTGAGTTTTTGTTTGTTTGAGAAGCAAATGATAGAGGAAGAATAAGGAAGAGGAAATGGCTAATGGGTAAATAGTAAAGGTTTGATGGAGAAGGAGGACGGAAAAGAAGAAAAAGAAAAAGAAAAGCAAAAATTTGACAGTCATCTCAACATCATTGTTAGCTAGTAAGGTTGAATTGACGGCTATTTAAGAAGATCCCTAAGAAGATCCATTATGTGGGTTAACAATGTTAGCTCAAAGGAAAACACTGAATATTTTTTAAAAGAATAGAGATAAAATTTAACAAATTAAAATTTCAATTACAATGTTAGCTCAAAGGATAACACTGAACATTTTTTAAAAGAACAGAGATAAAATTGAACAAATTAAAATTTTTAAGAAAAAAATTGAATATTGAGTTAAACTTTAAGGACCAAAAAGATATTTTTGCCTAAAAAATATGCTACAATTTAATTTAAATATCTTTTATGGAATTGAAACAAACAAAACATAAATAAATAAAATATCAATCTCTCAAAATTTCTTTCTTTTCAATTTTCAATCAATTTTCTAAACCAACGAAATTGATATTTTGATAGTTCAAATCATTTCACAGTTACTTTGAAAAAAAATAATTGATATTAGAGGATAGTGGATAAAAAAATTAAGCGATTTTTCTTTTGTTTTATTATTTTTTCTCTTTCATAAAAAGTATTTGTGACATTTTTGTGTTGTAGTATATATATTTTTTAAAGAGATTTGTGTATATACTTTGCATAATAGAAAAGAAAATAGTGTAATAAGAGCATTAATCAAAAGAAAGAAGAACATTTTATTCTATATTTTTAATTTTAAGAGAGATGTTTGTATATTTTAAAAATAAAAGAAAGAGCATTATAATAAATGTATTAATCAAGGGAAAAAATAGTAATTTACTTTTAAAACTATTGTCACCTGGGCACCCTCTTCCCAAGTCATGGACCTCCTACATAACCCAAAAAAAAAAACAATATTGACACAAATTTTTTGTCAAGTTCAACTTAAAAACTAAAGCTTTTAGGAGAATACCCGGCTTTATGCAAAAGTCTTTTGGCCTTTAAGTGCAAATAAAACAGGCACTTACCATACCTTATATTGAAACTTAATTTTAATTAAAAGAATGGAGAAAGACAAGAATTGAACTCTTAAATACTTAGTCATGGAGGATCTATTACAATCAAACCATTTGAACTCAAAAGCTTGAGCTTTTTGGAGAAGAAACATGAATGAATTAGTCATAATCCCTGATATCTAAACTACTTCAATATATCATGTTACTTAAGGTTATCTCCCATCCAAAGCTGATTAAATTAGGACCAAAAATAAATAAATAATAGTCTCAAAGACACATCGTAAAAAATGTAACAACAACAACTAAACATTTTTTCATTAGGTGAAGTATGGTAAAATATGTAAATTATAAAAAAAATTTAAACAATAAAGAAATTAGAAGTGAGACAAAGGCTATGGAGCCCAATCAAGAAGAAAAAAGCCCTTCTGTTAAACCCCATTCCCGAAAGCCAACTCCTTTTTCCCCTTCGCTTAGGCTATTGGTTACAGTTTACCATAGATAAAAGTCAAAATAAATTACTCTGAACAACACTATAATGTGTCTCCCTTTTATTCTTTGAGAAAAGTTGTGATAAGCTCATTGTTTTCCATTTTGAAAATTGGTTAAGATAAAAAACTAAAAGTTGATTCCTGACTAAATATAACTTTGGCTTGTATCAGCCTTCCGTAATTTTTGTAAGAACCAATTAAACTTTGTTGCATTTGCTACTTATTTCTGAGTTGTGGATGTCTAGACCTTCATAGCATGTTATTTATTTCATTTGACACATTTAATGCGTTCAAACTGAGAAATCAGAGCTATTATGATGAACTTGTTAACATAAACACCTACACCTTATCTGCAGTCACACGCATACCGGCCATTGTCTACCAAATCCAACCCTCTCTACCCATTATAACCTTTCAGATAAAACGAATATTTATTGCTGCCATGACAACTCCAACCACATTCATCTCGATTTTAATAGCACCTCCCAACATTACCACTTCCACAGTGCATTTAAAGTGATAGATTCCACCCCATGTTTCCTTGACAAATATAATCTTTTTCAAATGTTTTCATGATGTATTTGATGGAGCCCTAGGTAAGCTGGGGGAAACTACCCTTAAAAACCAGCTCATAAGCGGGAAGGACCCACCCCTTAAGTACCACATGAATTACCCTTGACTCCCTTATATGGAATTCAATCATGTTTCTATAAGAAAAAACAATCAAGGACTAGTAGCAACCCATCCTTCTCACCTAACAGGCCAATCGGAAGTATTTGAGTGAAAATGACCAACCAGATATGCATTTGGGCATATAAATATTCAGATTGCCCTCTTCGGCTTAGCAAGAAATAACATACCTGTCTTGATAACCTTCTGATTTCTTGATTTAGAATTATGCTAAAAAGATTCAGATCTTCCTGGTTTCTCCTAGTCAAAGGGAAAGGTATCAATTTTAGAGTAGAGCTTATTTAAAATGACGGATTGACTTAAGTAGAAATTGCATATTAGGGAACCTGTTCACAAACTTCAATTCAACCTCGTCTGCTGTACCAAATATTGATTTACGGAATACCCTGAATAACTAAAGAAAATGTCAAACCAAAGAAATAAAATTTTGCAATGAAGCCAGTGGAAAAGTGCACCTGAATATCAACTCAAGTAATGCCTCAATGCAAGCATGAGACCAATATTTCAATTTTTCATGCTGCTTTTCTAAGTGTCATAATTAAGGTGCAAATAAGACCAAGTACTCAAAAGTATGAGATAAAACAAGTTAAACAAACTTGATTACGCACACTAACAGCACAACTCACTAAAATATAAAAACCTATCCTGGGCATCCATATCATTCTTTTTTTTTCACAAGAGGATAGGGTTTATATGTTAATCTCAGGATTATTAGGAGATAGTGTAAATATTTGTAATTAGGCTAGTTTCCTAATCTGTAAATACCTTGACTCCCTATTTCTGTTTTTTTTTTTTCACGAGAGGATAGGATTAATATGTTAATCTCAGGATTATTAGGAGATGTTGTAAATATTTGTAATTAGGCTAGTTTCCTAATTTGTAAATACCTTGACTCCCTAGTTCATAGAGATTTTATTTGCTTCTGTCTCTCCTTCCTATAAAGCAGCGATGCAGCTTGTGTATTCTTTGTAAGAAATAATAGAAATTTCTTCCCAAATTCTATATGGTATCAGAGCGGCATCTCTGGCCAATTTATCACTCATTCTCCTTCTCTAATCGATCTTGTTCATCACCTCTCATGACATCGGAATTGAGCAAGTGTTCCAATGCATCATCAGAATCCATGACCCAAGGTGGTTCCAAGAGCTCTGTCCTCCACATTACTGGACACAAATTGAACAGTTTGAATTATCTCTAATGGGAAAAGTTCGTAATGATGTTCCTTTTAGGGAAAGGCAAGGACAACTATCTTGGGGGCACTGCTGTGATGAGCCAAGGTTTGAGACCTAGAAATCTGAAAATAATATAGTGATGTCTTGGTTGATTAATACCATGGACAATGAAATGGGAAATTTTTTTCTATTTTATGATACTGTCCATGAACTCTGGACTGCAGCCAAGGAGACTTATTCTGACAAAGAAAACATAGCTAAACTCTTTGAGATCAAGGGTTCTTTACATGATCTCAGACAAGGCGAGTCCACTGTAACATAGTATTTCAATACTCTCAAACGTCTTTGGCAACCATTGGATGTTTTTGATAGTCCTAACTGGGAATGTTCGGTGGATGTTAATAAATACAAAAAGATTGTTGAAAAGGAAAGAGTTATTAAATTCTTGTTAGGTTTGGACAAAAGTCTAGATGAAGTCAGGGGAAGGATTCTTTGAACCAAATCACTTCCTTCAATTCGTGAAGCTTTTTCAGAGGTACAAAGAGAAGAGAGCAGGAAGAAACTCATGCTCAGGCATCAATCATCAGGCAATAACCTTGAAAGTTCAGCCCTCGCTACCAGAGGAGCTCCACCCGCCTATGATACCAATCCTCAACAAAAGAAAGGCAGACCTTATTGTGACCACTGTCATTCAGGCCATACCAAGGAGAAGTGCTGGAAACTTCATGGCAAACCAACTAATTGGAAGCCAAATAAGGAGAAAAAAATCTAAGAGTTTTGTGGCTACCTCAGAGAAAGAGAAAAGCATGGATGAGGCTGCACTTTTCAGCACAGAACAAGTGGAGTAGTTACAAAAATTGTTCAGCCAAAGTTTAACTTCCACTTCCACTATCTCTACTAGAACTACTGCACAAAATGGTACTTTTTTGAATGCTTTACATATAAAGATGAAAATTATTCTACATGGATCATAAACTCTAGAGCCTCAGATTACACGACAGGCGATACTCACTATTCCTAGAATTCAAACCTTGTCTTAACAACTTCAAAGTAAAAATTGCTGATGGTTCTCTCTCTTTTGCGACTAGCATTGGAAAAGTGGTTATTTTTCCAAATTTGATCCTTGAATCTGTTCTTGTAGTTCCCAATTTAACATGCAACCTATTGTCCATTAGTAAGCTCAAAAGAGACTCAAATTGCGTTGCTAAATTTTCTTCTACCCATTGTCTTTTTCTAGATTTAGATTTGGGGAGATGCTTAGCAATGCTAGGGAAGGCCAAGGTCATTACAGAATTAGTACTGTTAAATTCTGAGAGAATAGAAGAAAATCAAGAGAATAAAATATAGTCACCTTATGGAAGGCTTACACTCTTGGGTATTTATAGAAAGGATTATAAACAAAAAATTAATTATAAATATAAATAACTCATAATTCAAATCTTAATTATTTCCCGAATAACGATATGACTATCTCCAAATTAAGACATAAGATGATGTCTAATTACTTCCTTAATAAAAGGATATTACAATGGATATCTAATATTTCAACATTAGCCCTCAAGCTGAAGCATATTCAAGCTTCAACTTGTTACAAATTAAACCCAATTAAAATCAAACTCAAATAAGAAGGACTGAAAGTAGTCAGCTCCTCTAATTTGTAGCATCATGTTGGCTTTTTGGACAAAATTCAGCCCAAGAAATGACTTGAAATAAAGAACACAAGTCTGAAATTGGCTGGAACACTCAAAAAGTTATCACATGCTAGTATAGAACATCACCATGGAGGCCAAAGGAGAGAACACTGCTGTAATGACGCACAGCAGTTAGAGCGGCTAGAGAGCGAAAGCACCGCTAGCATGATGCATAGCGGGAAGAGCTGTTGGAATGACGCACAGCAGGAAAAGCAGCTGGAATGACGCACAGCCGACTTTGAATAATAAAAGCAAGCCAAAAATGAACCAGGAAGAAGAAAAAGCACCACGAACAGAAACCAAGGAGTGAAAAAAACAGCAGCTGGGTAGTCACTAGGATGGTTTTCGGCACTGTCTGGGTAGTACAGACGAAAAATGTACGTTGGAGAGAGACTATCGGCACGTTCTAGACTGTTTGGACACTAACGACGAAGATGACAGTGGCCAAAGATGCTCCGACGGTGGTGGGTCGGCCAGTTTTTGGGTTTTGAATAGAACCCACACCTTCCGCAAGCAGAAACAATCTTCGCAGGAGCTGTAACGATGCACAGCCTGTAGCGACGTTATGTTGTTTTTCTTTTTCTTTTTTCTTTTTTTCTTTCATACTCTAGTTGGAAGGAAGCACAATTAGGAAGAATTATAGAATTTTTTTTGTTTTTATCAAGTCTTAATAGATCATCTTATAAAAAGTCTATTCTTGATATTCTTGATATTTATAGAAAATATTACACATTAATTATAAATATAAATGAACTATAATTTAAATCTTAATTATTTCTCCAATCAAGATATATAAATATTTTTAAATTAAAAAATATAATATCATCTAATTATTTTTTTAATAAAAAAATATTACAATAAATATCTAATATTTCAACAAGTATCAAGCAAAGCTCTCATTTTAACTGTATTTCTTCTGTTGTCGCAGAGGACTTGTTTGATTCAATTTTTATTTTTTTATTTTTAAAAATTATTTTTAAAAATTGTGTTTAAAAATTATTCTACAGAACAAAAATAAAAAAAAAATCTATTTGATAAACTATTTTGAAAATATGTTGCTTTTTATTTTTTTTTGTTCTGAAAATAAAAACAAAAAACAAAAATAACTTTTCCCAGTTTTTGTTTTTCTGTTTTAAAAACAATATGTTTTCAGAACTTATTTCCGAAACAATAACATAAAACAGTTATAAAACGAATTTTTTTATTCTAAAAACAGAAAACAATTTTTAAAAACTGAAAACAAACAGACGCTATATTTCTAATAATTCCAATGTGGATTTGAATTCAAATAAAGACAGCCAAATTAAGTTATGGTTGGGTTGCCCTAATTTCATGTATTTGGCAAGATTTTTCCCATCATTATTTACTATTTAGTAATAAAAATCCAAATTCCTTTCAATGTGAAGTGTTACCGATACCCCTCTCATATTTATAAACCATCTCATCCTTTTTCTGTTACCTACAGTTACATTTGGGGACCTTCACTTTGGTTTTCCTTATGAAAGAAAAATCTAAAACTGCACTTATTTTAAAAAATTTCACTCCTTAATTCAAAATCAATTCCAAACAAAAGTTCAAGTTTTCAAGTCTGATAATGCTAAAGAGTATTTTAACTCTGTTCTTAGAAATTACCATCAAGAAAATGGTATTGTTCATCAAAACTCCTGTGTTGATATCCTACAACAAAATAGGATAGCTGAAAGAAAAAATAGGCACCCCTTGGAAGTTGTTAGATCTCTCATGTTTACCAATAATGCTCCTAAACACTTTTTGGGGGAAGTTGTTTTAACTTTTAACTGCAGCCAACTTGATAAATGAATGCCTTCAAGAGTTCTCAAATTTGAGACCCCATGCAAGTCCTTTCTAAATATTTTCCCCAAAACCGTATGGTTACTGATATTTCCTAAAAAAATTTGGGCACTTGGCCTATGTCTATACTCCTCCACACCAAAGAAGTAAATTTGATCCTAAAGCTGTCAAATGCATCTTCCTTCGGCACTCATCTCACCAAAAGGGATACAAATGTTACTTACTGTCCACTGGGAAAACATAAAATACAATGGATGTCAAGATCTTTGAGCATGTCCCTTACTATCCTAAAACCAATATTCTGGGGGAGTAATCTATATATCTAAAAGAATATCGTTTTTGGGATATTCCCACCAATCCTAGCCTTGCTTTTCCCCATTCAAACCATTGAAGTTGATCACCTAGTCCACAGACTAATCTGCAAGAAGGAAATAAAGAACTCAAAGTGTATTCTAGACGCCAGAAGGATACAAAAACCATGGGGCAGCATACACCTCCTGAGCATCTTGAGGTTGTTTACAAGATATTACGTTATTTAAAAATGAACCTAGGTAAAGGGATATTCTTCACAAAGGGAAGCAGCAGGAATATCGAAATTTTCTTGAATAGAGATTGGGTTGTATCCCTTGTAGTTGGAAGGTCAATATCAGGTTACTTACTGCTCTTATGTATAGGGCAACAATATCACTTGGAGAACTAAAAAACAATCTATTGTTGCACGCAGTAATGCAAAAGCAGAATTTAGAGCCACAGCTCATAGGATTTGTGAAGGAATATGGATCTTAACAGAATCGTAGCTCTCTAATACTACGTCCATAAAGCTTCTATGTGATAATCAGGCAGCTATCAGTATAGCCAAGGATTTTGTTCATCACAGTAGAACCAAGCATGAGGAAATAAAATTGAACAAGGAGTCATTAAAGTTATTATACTCCTACTCAACACCAAACTGCTGAATTCTCACTAAACCACTACTAGAAATCAGTTTGGCTTTCTTTTATCCGAGACGAGAATGGTCAATATCTACTCCCCAGCTTGAAGGGGAGTGTGGAATTATGTCTCTCCTATAATCTTGGGATTATTAGGAGATATTGTAAATATTTGTAATTAGGCTAGTTTCAAAATCTTAAATATCTAGACTTCCAAGTTTACAGGGATTTTATTTCCTTCTGTTACAGCCTTGTATCAAGGAGCAGCATCAGTTTCTCATAAAGGCAGATGGTGTAGCACCAACTTATCTGATTGAAGCTACCCTTATCTTCAAGCAAAGATTTCCATTTTTCTTTTCTTTATGTATATGATTTTTCATACATCCATCCGATTTGTTAATTCAAGGTGTAGCACCAAATAAAGGCAGATGGTGAAAGGGTAAATTTGTTTTTATTTTTGGTAAAGGTCTTGTTTATAAGGGTTCTCATAACTGCACATATTATTAAATTACAAGCTTTGTCATCACTGGTTTTTCTTCTAATAAAAGAAACCTTGGTTTACATAAATGATTAAGTTTAGGATTCCACATCCTATGTAAGGACAGCTTCAAAATACATATAATCAACCGTTAGCTGGCTAATATTTTCTAGCGTCCTCTTCTTATTCTGTTACTTTTTATTTCATTACTGTCTTCATTTTATTTTTCTTTTGATAAGAATTCGGTATACTCTTTCCAAGCAAAGTCAGGGTCATGCAACATTAAGGAAACCATCATCCTTAATTCAGAAGGAAATTATGGTGATTACTAACAAATTTAGCATAGCTCCATAACATGACAAACTTGTAATTTAAATAATTGAAATATTGATGCAGAGTGCGGACAAACTATATATAGAGGAATAAGGTGTGCATGAATGCATTTACTGATATTATGCCAAATCTAGACCATTTTATAGTTTATAAGGAACAACTGCAGATTTATATATGCAGTCAAAAAAATGTGCCAAGTTATTAGAGCATGGTCAACAGCATTTTTATACCAGGATAGAACCATCCAGTTAAACTGCCCAACCAGGAACTGGGGAACCAGCCAGGCGTCCAAGTCTAGTCTCCTTTTATGACCACTTTAGTGGGTGAACCGACAACCTAATTCTGGTTCTTGAAAACCAGTGGATTGTGAAGGTAATGACATAATGCCTTTTTAAGCGGCCACGCCATCAATTTATTTTAAAAGGAGTTTAAATGGCAAGAGGGGGGCCTCAAACTTGGGCCCCAATAAAGGCTAGGCAGATCAAGCAACTAAGGGGACAATGCTTTCTTTGGTTAATCTACGTGAAAATAACATATTATATTATCTGTTAAGATGAAATAAAAAAGGTACTATATATAATAATGAAAAAACTGTTATTTATTAACTATATGATGCTTTAATTTTTTATGAATATATCATTTTATATATATTAAGATATAGTTGAATTACATAATCACATATAATAAAATACAAAATAATGTGTATGAAACAAATTTCAGCTATAAAATATATTGTGATTCGATTGTTTAGTATACATGAATATGTCAAAATTATGCAATATATACATACATATATATGTATGTATATATCTATAAAATATTATGATATCATCCGGTTCAAACATAAGCTGAACCGGTTGACCTATGACTCAGAAGCCTTTCTGTGTCGCAATTCAAGTCGGTTTTTAAAACATTGACTGTCTGTTTAGCGATTTCTTAGGTAAAATAAATACAGAAAAGGGAAAAAAGGTGTTTTATAGAATTTAAACAAATGTGTAGAAACACATCATTAGACATGCAACCAAATACAAGTATTTTTTTAAAATGTGAGAAAACTTATTGTCACATCAAATATAAAGGAAAATGTTGCTAATACCTATCATCCCATCGAGAAAGGCGGCATGTGAGCTGTGCTATAACTTCATGCACTGTTCTTGGCACATTGTACCCTCCAGCAGAAAGAAGTTCCTAACCAAAGCAGAGCACTGAAGTAAACTACAGCTTTAAATAGAATGCAAACTGTAAATTGTGACCAGATGGCACATGCTAAGCAAGAACAACCTGAACTTCTGTGATACCCAAAACATTTACACTTGATGCTGATCCTTTTACATGCATTGCAGTTACTAGGAAATTTTGCGCTTGCCAAGACCTGAGTACAATGGGGATGTCATCTTCATTAACAAGAGGATCACCAACAGACTGTCCCAAGAGCTCAAATAACAGCCCCCCAGCAACTCTGACAGGGACCTATATAAATTATAAGTAGAATCAGTGTCCATGAACCTATAAATCAGAAACATCAATTAATAATAGATTGCAAACAAATTGCAAATAAGAAAAAGGGGAATCAACCATTTGGATAAATTAAATTATTGTAAAAAAAGAGAGTAAATTTGACCTGCATTCAAATAATATATGATACATTTTAAATGTGTATTCCCTTATTATTTTGTAAAAAATTGCAAAAGAGATACACTCAATTACCCATAAATTAATAAATATAAGGATAATAGTTCATATAGCTTTATTGCATTAAAACATAAAATTAGTATTATACCATCATGCTCATCCAACAGCAGATCAGTCTTTATCATATCAGAATTCCAAGAAACAGATGTACCTAAATATTGCGTATATAAATTTCGCACTTGATTTTGGATTTGAAGTAAGGGGCCAAACAGCTTACGGTTTCATTTTCTTAGTGTGTAGATTTTAATAAGATCCTACCCTACCAAGCCATGACCTTGAATCCACAACACGTACTCTCCATCAGTAGCACATTAAAATATGAACCTAGAATTAATATTGATATCTTTTCAAATTCAATTTATTCTTTCTTACCATAGTGACAATATTCATTTAATGTGTTGCAGGTGAATGCCCTGAAATTGTAGAACAAAAAAACCTTACTTGGAAAGGATCTATGCTATCTTACAGGACTCAAAAGACCAGTGAGCTTTCTTATGTAGATAATGCAAACTTAGAAACTGGAGGAGGCAAAATGCAATAGGCCACCTATTTGTCTAAATGAATGTCAATGTTTAAAAGCTAGTTGAATCCAGAAGGAAATAAGATACATGAACAACTCAAACATAAGACCATGAGAGACAAGCATCAATTTCACATACTTGATGCTCCACACAAACTGGAAGCCTACAAAGCCTTCAGGCCATCAACAAAATAACAACACAACTGAAGACATAAAATTTGGCTCCAACTCTAATCAGATATGAGGGCTAATAATGTTTTTGTTTGGAGAAGCAAAAACACTTTCTTTTTTAGCACATACGTTTGCAACATTTGCAGATCATCCCATGCACATTTCATATACAAACCTACTATTTTCAGAAGTTGTACCGTAATATGATTTTTTTTCCTTCTACTTGTCTCTTTACCTTTAGTTGTATCATAATGGCATGCAGATTGTCACCAGAATGAAGGGGAATTGAAAGGATATCATCCTAAATTCAACTTTGAATGTAGCAGCACTATGGAATAAAAAAAGGTTTAACACACATGATGAAAAATCGGTTTAGGATTTTATCAGAGCACATGAGAATTTAAAATGTGAATACGAGGCATAGAAAATAGCTAAAAGTAGAATAGATTAGAATATTAATATATATGGATTTTAGTATTTGTAAATTCAAATTGAAAAATGCCTTTTGGTTTTCCAAGATATTTTATTTGAGGGTCATTTAGGATTTAGATTCCATTTTAACATAAACGATGTTACAAAATAAAGCCGAGTACAGAAAATTTCAATCCCCCATAAGGTCCCCAAAGGCACTTGGTTACTTTGACTTGTCTTGAAGACATTCTCAATTTATTATGTAATTACTTAGGCTAATATGACATCAGGTGGTTGATATTGTGCATCCAAATCATCTTCAGCAGACTTAGATCCAGTTATAGAATTCCATTTGATTAGATTTAATACTAGCAGTCGCCAAAAGGTCCAGTACTTAAAAATCAATGTACCTCATAGAGAAGGTGTTTCATCCGATCACTTATTAACCGACTTTCATCTCTCAAGGCTAAACTAATGGCAGGATGTAGCCATTGAGCATTGCTGAGCCAACCCTCAATGGTGGGATGAGCTGCAGATACATGGCACCACCATATAGGCCCAGCTGGACGCTCCCAATAAGGAGCTGCTACATCAGCCACAGTGAAATCAACTTCATCATCTGCAATCTCAAACTGCTGAGAGGCCCATACTGCATCAACTTGAACTGTTTGGACAAGTTCTGTAATTCTTGCCCATCCAATTGGTACCCAATGACTGCCTTCATATTTTTCTGTGGCATTAAATTGTCCAAACTGTAGGACGTGGCCATCTTTATCATCATCAGAGGCACCCAACCTAATGTCCCTTAATTCATTTATGGATGATGAATATGATAATTGGTTTCTATATAGTCTCATGGAAGAAGCATCTGTTAAAGCATTTGAAGGGAAATGCATCTTTGGATATTCACCATCCATTTGTTGTCTTTCTGGAAACTTTGATGAGTACCTTGATTTAATTGATCTTTTGCGTCCTCGAACAAATTCAAATGCACAAAGAAGCCCATTGGTCCAAAGGTCATTTCCAGGATTGGCATCTCTACCATGACAAGTTTTATTATTTTCTGGTTTCTTTTTTCCCAGGGAATGTGAGAGGTCTTCTAAATCACTCGTTTTCTGCTCCATCTATGGATATATAGAAAATAAACCATAATTACCAAGTTAAGGTAGAATTTTGAAGTAAAATCTTCACAGGACTCACCACTCCTAAATGAACAGCATCATCAATGCTAGTTACAGTAATTGATGCTTGAAAAACTTAGTTTGACTTCACAGCCAAAAGGAGGTTTTCCCAGGTTTAATCACCAATTAATGCTGCAATTGGGATCAAAAATGTGTTAATTAATATTTAGGATAGTACAGATACTTTACAAGAAGATCCTATGGAAAGAGTGAAATAAGAACTAATTAAACAGGACAGATAATTCGTACACCTCTGACAAGAATACAAAATTATTTTAGACAGTTTATTAAAATGAGATGTGGTATAGAAAGTTCTTCCAGAAATGGTCTAACTCTAATCACTTGGATGGCTGGAAACAAGAAGTACATCAGTTATCAACCTGTATGGAAAGCACTCTACATCCAATATAATTTCTGCTAATAGATTATAATTTTGAGAGGTTTCAAGAGAAAATAATGTGTTTTTTATATCCATATAGATGAAAGGAAAACAAGACTATACACCAATGAGCATATTTTTAAAATTTCAGATTAGAGATTAGAGTTTTCTTTTTTCTTTTTGGAATATAGCATATTAATAACTAAGCAGCACATCAAGCCATTTAATCTCAGTTGAAACCCTTCCCAGGCTAGATCTAAACTGAAAATGGCCAGTCACTGTTGTTAGATCGTTTGAAACTCCCCTAAATTCTAATTTTAATGATCTATAAAGATTTTCTTGTTGATCATCATCTCCTACACTGAATACCCACCTTTAAATTTTCTTATACCGCACCAACTTTAGACAACCATATGCACACAGTCCTCTAGAGTCTAGACAATCTTCCTCTGTTCAAATCAATAAGAAAACAACACAACATTGGAGAAAATATAACGTTATGCATATTGATAATTCAACAATATAAGTGCTCTAGTGCATAACAAAAACAGATACAATCCAGACAACTCGAACCAATGAAAACCCAATTACACAGAAAGTTAAATTCAGATTATAGATGAAAATAAGCATGAGTAGTACCAATAGTAAAAGGCAAGAAGAAAACCCAAATGTACAAGCACTGCTAGCCTTACAACTCAAAACTGTGACTCTGAAATCCTTAAGAGAGCAAACTATAACTGGAATAAGAATAAAGGAATTTCTTGATGATAAGAATAATAGTAATTGAGACATGCCACAAAGCTATGTGAAAAAGAAAAAGAAAAAGAATTTACCGGAGGAAGCTGGACAGTGGAGATCCTTCAAAACGATAAATTGGTTCCAGGCAGAATAATTTAGAGTAAAAGGAACACGCAGCGAGCAGACGCGTGAAGGATGTGAGAGTGGTGGCTAGCTAATATGCGCCGAATAGAACGGTCGGTGAGGGCGAGAGGGATGTTGCTAGCTAAAATATGATAAATTTAAATTTAAATATATAAAATTAATTAAATGAGTTAACTAATATAAAAATAATAAAATGTTACATATAAATATATTTAAAATTTTATTAATAATTTTATTATAAATATATTTAATAAGTCAAATAATATAATTTATAATTTATTTAATTAATTTATAAATTTATTTAATTAAATTAAAAATATTTAATAAATAAATTTATTTAAATAATTTAAATTAATTAAAAATTTATAAATAATATACTATTTCAACTAACTTATAGAATATGTATAATAAAATAAATTAATTAATTTATAATTTATTTAATTAATTTATAAATTTATTTGATTAAATTAGAAATATTTAATAAATAAATTTATTTAAGTAATTTAAATTAATTAAAAATTTATAAATTATAAATTTTTTTAAATAATATATAATTTATAAATTTTTAACTAATTTATAAATTATTTTTGTCAAACAAAATTATAATTTATAAACTTTCAACTAATTTATATTATATTTTTATTAAATAAAATTTACGTATAAAAATAATTCATATTTTTATATGATATAATATTTAATAATATTATAAATTTATTTTTAATTTCAAAAACTTAAAATATATATAATTATCAGTAATATAAAAAATAATAAGTTTAACATGTGTAAGCAAAAAATCAATTTGCATCTTAACTATATTGTCAGAAAAATTTAAAACACTATGGTCATACCACAACTGCACACATTTATACTTCTTTGGACTTAAAAAGGACAGCTCCTTGGATCATCTGTGTGTGTATAAAAAGATGATTCATTGGTACTCCTTTGTATTTTCTCTTAACCATATAATCTCTTTTCTTTTATCTCTTAATGTACAGGAATTGATTTTAATCAACAGGTACATATGAAATACGTACGCACATTAGGTAATTAATTAGCTTATAGTTACATAAATTATATTTAATACATAGTATATGATTCACACAATTTTACGTATATGAAATAAGATATTATAAGAATTTAAAAAAATTTGGAATGTTATTTTTCAACACTCTGATAATATATATTTTATTTTATATATAAATAAAATTTAAAATACCACTTGTCAAAAAATGATAACATAACTTGCACCTTTAATTTTATTAAATGCTACTAAACTATTATGGAGCTTTATATATATATATTTTATTTTATTAATTTTAATTTTATAAATTATTTTGTAAAAACATAATTCAAAAAATAATTTTTAAGAAACACTATTTTAAAAAATTATAAATAATTTATCTAAATTAATTTTTATCCGTAACTTATATTATTACGTTTTTAAATATTATTTTTAAAATTTACGGTTAAATAAATTTTTTATATTTTTTATTTTAAAAAAACAATTTTTAGTATTATTTTTAAAAAATAATAAAACAAAAACACTTTCAAACAAACTTTTAATTTTTTTAGTGATTTTATATTTTTCAATCAATTAACCAATTCTTTAATTTTTCTTTTTTTGCTAAATGCTTTAAAAAACTAAATTGAATTTATCTTTTCATTGCTTCACTGATTTTTCATCCAATCAACCGATTTAATTCAATTTTTACAACACTTATATTAAACAATTAATTTAACTTTTGAAATTCGGTCAAAATAATTAGGCTTTTTTAGTTTAATTTTAAAACAAACAAGTTTTGAAAAAGTATATTTAATAAATTGTGTTGTTTTGACTTAATATAATTTTAATAAATTATAAAAAAAGTGTAGCGGAAATTTTAATTTCGTCCCTTATATTTAAGAGTAAATTCAATTTGATCTCTTAACCTTTCTTCATTCTAATTACATCCTTTAATTATGAAATTTTGAATCAATATTTTCTTCCAGACTATATTAACTTCGCTAACAGTTCTTACCTACCAGGATGATATGTGTCATTTATTTCCATGACTTAACTCATGGGGTGCTTACGTGAATAAAAATTTTCTTGGTTTTCTCTCTCTTTTTCCCTCTTTAAATTCTCTCCATGGTTACTAGAAATCCCGCCTTTTCTCTCTTTCTATTTTTGCTCTTCTGAGTGTGTTTGCATGAGATAATTTTTGGGTAGAAAGTAATTTTCTTAAGTATTTGAATTTTTTCACTATAGAATTCTTTGTAGAAGAAAGAATTTTAAGATTGCTTAGATAATTAATCTAACAATTTTACCAGAACTTCAAATTCCACCAAAATAGGTTCTCTCTTTCCAATGTTGCTTTCTTCTCAACGTAATTCTTCTCTAGTTCTTCTCACTAACTCCCTCAATGCATGCATTCAACATGTGTTGAGGCTCACGTAAACATTCATTTGCATTGAATTTTAAATTTTAAATTTTAAAATCTTAAAATTTTAATATCTAAACTTTGAATTCTAAAAATATACAATAAACTTTAAATTTTAAATTCTAAAAATTTCAACACTAAATTTTAAATCCTAAATTCTAAAATTCTCAACTTTAGATTTTAAACTCTAAAATCATAAATCTTAAAATATTAAACTTTTAATACTAAACACTAAACCTAAATATTTATAACTTAGATCACAAAGTATAAACTCTAAACTCTTGAATCTCGACCTTAAACTCTAAATTTAAACATAAATCTTAAACTCTAAACTTAAAATTCTAAAAGTACTAAAATCTTGAATCATCAACCTTTAACACTAAAACATGATAATTAAGGTTTTAAGTTTTACTTTTTAGGGTCTAATGTTTAGCTTTAATGATTTACGACTTTGGTTTTTAGAGTTTAAAATTTTAGTATCTTTGAGTTTGGGGTTTAGGAAAGGTTTTAGATTTTTAAGATTTTAGGTTTTAAGTTTTAGAATTTTAAAATTTAGGTTTCTAGTTAGGGTTCTACTATTTTAGAATTTAAGAATTGAGATTTTAAATTTTTGCGTCTTAATGCTTCTAAATTTATCAAAATATGTGTAGAATTGTGTAGTAATTGGTAGAGAATTGAGTAGTGGTTGGTGAGCCTTCTGTGTAAGGACCCACTACTAATATGATCTAGTAATGAAATCACAAAATCATGGTTCAAAAATACCGAGAAGGAAGAGAACGAGTTCAAGGCCTTTGAAATCATAATCCTCACATCAATAATTGTGTCATCACAACCTAGCCACCACCAATATGTGCCAGAAGTGCTTCAACGCCACCAATGCCTCCACTGAAATTTCAACACCTTCTAATTAAATTCACCATGTCTCCCTCACCCAACGAGATCTTTTCCTCTCAACGAGGAGCCAACGTTGAACCAAATAAAATAACATCCTCTGAAGCTAAGTGGGTCGTAAACCAATGCCCCAGATGTTGACATAGGGTCGGATTGACAGAATCCGATGCATTTACTCAGATTCGCTTCCAACGGTTTGATGTTATCTAGAGATTCATTGCTTAATTGCTTTTGGTTTAATGTTGAAATAAAGCATTGTGAAATAGAGTGAACGAACAAAAGACTGAAGGAATCTTTAGGTAACACTTTAGCACGTGCATCTACAGTTTTTTAAGTTATAGGCAAGCGGATTGAGGACTCAAAAATAAAATTGATAAAGTTAAGATTTTAAACTTCAAAAAAAAAAATTTTATTACTTACTGAACTTTAGATCTCAAAAAAAAATTTTACTACTTATTTTAATAATTTTATTTAAAAAAAACTTCACTTTTAAAATTTATTTAAGACCTTTATAAATTTTAAAAAATATTGTGTCGATCTTGTAAATAAGTATTAAAATTCGAGATCATCTACAATAATTTTTTTTCTGACAAAATAATAATCAATTTCAATGTGCTTGATGAGAGCATGAAACACTAAATTGTGAGACAAGCAAATAGCAATTTTGTTGTTACAAAGAAAGAGCGATTGACATTCAAGTTGAATGCTAAAGTCATGGAAGAGATATTGAAGCCATGTAAGTTCAGCAGTTGTTGTGGTTAATGATCTATATTCAGCTTTTGTGTTAGATCGAAAATTGTTGGGTTGTTTCTTTAAGGTCCAAGATACACAATTTTATCGAGAAAGATACAATAGTCAACTGTGCTTCTTCTAGTAGTTAGACAACCTACCCCATCTACATCACAATAGGCCTTAAGATTGAGGGAGCTTTGAAATAGATAATGATGTCTATGTGTCAAAGTTCATTTTATGTCACACAAAGCGTTTATCTTTAAGGCTTGGAGTATGTTGGCTTTGGCTACAAGGTCATGAGCATTCTTCATTTGGAAAGTTGTAAGACCACTATAAAAGTATTTAATTTCAAGTCTTAGAAAATAATGGAGTTGGGCAAAATCTTTGAAAGTAAAACCTTCCCCAAGTCCAAGTAAGATTCGGTAAAAAATCGAGTGTTGCCTGTAACGATAACAAGTTGTTAATTTAGAAAACCAAGCACAAACTTCTTGTTTGACACCATAAAGGGATGTGTGGATGAAAATTATGGATGCACAAATTGTTAAGACCCAAGCTCAAGAGGAGAGTTCAACCCAAAAGACTAGCCTATTAAGTGAAAAAGCGTAACATTCCATTCTCCTTGAGAAATCGGACGCCTACAGACGACCCACTTTTGGCTGTCTACTCAGGGTGGCTTTCACTCTGCTTATCAGGTAGCCCTTTCCCTGGTCGCTCCTTTCTAAGGTCGCCTCCTTCCGCAGCGTTTCCGTCTCTCAACGAGAGCACCAATGTTAGGACTCAGGCCTAAGAGGAGAGCTCAACCCAAAAGACTAGTCTATTAGGTGAGAGAGCCTCTCAAGTTTAAATACCACCCCACAATGGCTTGTTTCACCAATGTGGGACTTGTAACACAAATCTTAGTAGTTGTTCCATGTAAACACATCCATTGGGTGTATTGTGCAAGAATGCATTCTTGACATCTAATTGTTTGAGAGGCCACTTGAAATGCACGGCTAAAAAGAGGATATAATTCAAATGGTTGACAATTAGGCTAAAATATTCTCCATAGTCAAGGCTAGGAAATTGTAAGATCCATTTGGAACCCATTAGGTGGGCGTGGAACAAGAGACTAAGAATGGTTACAATGAAGGGCATCAATTTCTTCGGATTTCTTCCAGTCTGTATTTGAGAGCAGTGGTATAGATTTTGAGCTCTTCAATGGAGATAACAAGGGCATCATGGGATTGTAAAGGATTCTAAATATTTCAGCACTAAAAATGGAGAGCATTTGTCTCAAATGGGTCAAATAGTCAAAAAGAGTGTGTTTATGTGATTACCCAGTAAAGAAGATTAAATATAAATTCAGGATAGATTAAACATTAATGGATATATATATAATGATAGAGCTAAGATTTGAACTTAAAATCTCTTATTTAATTACACAGATTTCTCATCATTAAATTACACTTAGTGGCTTAGAGTTTAAAGTAATGAAATATAGATTGATAGATATTGAAGGTAGAAAAATTAAATTACATGTAGATAGATATAGTGAATTTAAGAATAATGATTTAAGAAAACAATTGAAGAAACTTTAGATGATGAGGTGTCCTTTGTATTTTCTAAAACTTCATCAAAGTTAAAAAAAAAAAAAAAAGTAGTAATATATGAATAATAAGATTGTGGAGTTATGCAATTTTTGTGAGATAAATAGAGAAAATAATTTTCATTAAAAACTAGATAGACGTGTATATAAATAGTGAATGTGGATCTAAGCATCAATATCCTTTATAGAGTGGATTGTATCCTAAAAAAGACACGAGAGATGGTTTTTCTAGAAAAGTTGTGTAATTCAAGTGTTTTTAAATAAGAAAAGCATTGAGAGCTAAAATTTGGAAATCAATCCAAGATTTTAGAGTACCATTGGTATGAAAAAATAAAATGAATCCTATTTCCACGACATTCAGTGAATGGGTTTGTGTAAATATATTTACCCAAGTAAACCAATGGTAAATAAACTGATCGATTTTGGAAATTAAATCCAGGGTCTTTATAACACTTATTTATGAATTTACTAAAATTGGCTTCCAACATTTTTTGTTTATTAGAAAATTGTTGTCCAATTTCTTTTGATTTGATGCTGGAATTGAGATATTATAATCTGAGTTCTTTCCACGAAAAAAAAATTAACCGTTTAATAATTTTAGAATTACTAAAATAAAAGTAACTCAGAGTGAATTATAATTATAAAAATATTTTTTAAATGAATATGTAATCTTGAAATTTCTATTCAACTTGCTTCTCTTTTTAGATAGATTCTTTTTTTTACTCAAGTTTGGAACAATAACTCAAATGCTTTGTCAAGTATGGTAAAAGGAAGCTATTTGTGCTAAATCAAGGCAAGGGAAATATGTTGAGCACCTTCTTAAGAGGGTTGGAACTCATCAATTCAACATGTTCATAGAGACCGAAATATTGTTGCAGATTGAATGGCAAACTCAGTTTCACAAGCTTCTGCTGAAATCCCTTCTACCTTGCTCTTAAGGGGTCACCTTGACCCATGATAATCGTTTATACTCAAATTCACCAAAAAAGAAAGAAGTTCACTAAAAATATATTTCCAGTGTTTTTCCATGATTTATTCATTCAGGAGAGTAGAATAGATACTGTCAAACTAGTGGCTAAAAACTAATTTGAATCCCTGCTAACAAACTGTGTCTAACTATATTAATAGAATTGTGTGAATAGATTAAAAGATGTAAACGAAGTATGTTGATTATGAATGAAAAGCACTGAGTTTTAAGTTTTTAAATAAAATTATTGCTTTAATCTTGAAAAGTATTATTTTTTTTTTCATTCATGATAGGCCACTATGACGCCGTTTAATCGATGTAACCGACCCCATCTAGTGAGAAAAGACTTTGTTGTTATTGTTGTTGTTTATCAAAGTATTACTTTCTCAATTCAATCCTTTAAATATCTTGTCTTTTAAAAAATATATATATCTTTTTTGTAACCCTCTTGACAGATATTTAACAAATTAAGTTAATTATCCTAACCAATAGCTCACTACAGGTGAGAATGTGATGATTCACCCAACCAGCAGAAATGGATTATAAATATTAGATGGTAACTTTGCATCATCTCTAATTCTTTTACGTATGCCAACTTCACTTCTGACAAACAGCAAAACAAATACTCCAGTTGTCAGAATATAACAGGGCTACATTAAAGGGCTGCAAACAAATCATCTAATCAGCCCGGGATTGGTGCATTCTTAACCGAAGGGTGTTTTCTGCGGATTGTAAATAAGAATTAAGAACTGAGCAAAAACACAAGGGACAAAATCTGAGACAGTTTCCAAGAAACTTTCCACTATAACCAGATGAGGGAATATGAATATTTAAAGGGGAAAAAAAAAACAATGTACTGAGTAAACCAAATTAGCACACTTCGTTCCTACGTTAAACATCATGACCATAATTATGTAGAACACAACCTCGTGGCACAGGGCAGCAGCCAGTCAAGGTCTCTTCAGACCAAACAATGATACATTTAATTATTAACCCGTGGAAATGCCTCTGATTGGCCACTTTCAAACTCATATCAGGACCCTGAAAAACCAGGAGGTGATTGAGATTAGTAGTTGTTGTGCCAAAGTTGCTGGGACTGCTTAGATGGTTGGCCTTGGGAACCACCCAGTGATGCTTCCCTAGGATTTTGCTGCTGATGTTCCGGAGAAATGCCAGTCTGAGAATGATAGAAATTGGGGTACCCAAGATGTCCAAAATGCTGTGAAGGCTGCTGGCCTTGCCGAAATCCGCCAGATTGTTGATTCTGTCCCTGGAGGCTGTAATACGTGTTGGCTGGAACTGCAGACATTGTCCGTGAGCCAGGCCCATGAACCCACATGGCAGAATTCTCATTCTGGCAGAAAAAACAAAAAAAACCCGAGTCACATGATAGCACCCGAAAGTGTCACAATTTTCAGTTCTTTTTTCCTTTTTTTTAAACAGATCACTTCGGCTAAGATAAAATTCTGTCTGAAGTGAAGTGTTTATATTGACACACAACTCCTTTTTGTCAGAGGAGATATTGTTACAGAAATAATGAACAGTTAACAGTAAAACATTTTGAGGGGAAGATCTTTCTACCTGTTGTAGTGACAGCATATGATTGTTGTCCTTAAACTGGGAGTTTATAACATCATCATAGCCAATGGTCGTGCCAGTAGGGGCAGCAGGTGGATTCAGAGGAAAGTTCCCTCCAGGAATGCTGGTTGAACTCCCAAAACCATATCCAGATGCAACAGCAGCAGATTGAGGCAAGCTGCTGACAGAAACACTGTTTTTATATTGTGGAAGCACTGCTGCCAGAGACTGGTGGTATGTGCTGTTTCCAGGAAAAGCCTGCTGAAAAGCTGATGGCATATAGGTATAGCTCTGAGGCAAAAATGGATAGCTAATCATATTAGCAAAATGACCCAAAGGAAGAGTAGGTTGGGAGTACGGATGCACAGCCAGGTGTTGAGGAAGTGCAGGTCCAGTGGCAACGCTGGCACCAGGCAGAGATTGTGGATTAGGTTGAGCTGCAGAAATGCTGCTTGCCCTTAGAGCCTGCACATGGACGGGTAAAATTATCAGATCACTGAATGCCTTAAAATTTCCCTAATTCTAAAAGATAAATTCATTACACATATAACATCTAATTCAGCAAATGGGACTGAATATCATGACCTGCTCCAGTAAACATTTCTTTTAATTTGTAATGAACAGATTTGTCCATCAGTAATGACAAAATACCAAAACCCGGCAGGTAACTCCTTTGTGGGCATTGTACATATGAAACCACATATTCCTTAGCATAGGCTTCATAAGCATAATGACATAAAAACAAGATAGCAGAAATAATAGGATCAAACCAAATACCTAATAAAGTAACTCACTCCAGAGCCAGCAAAGCCAGGTATTTCAAGATGAATGACCACAGGATAAGATGGGATTCTGCCATCATGGCATAAAAATCAACACTAGTGATCTGCTCTTACATGTCTCTAAAATTTCTAAAGTCATTGAATACATTACAAACCTCATTATTTGACATACAGAAAACACAAATTTACAAAAGATAAGCTGAGCTCTTATTTTAACACTGAACTGATCACTCATACATTGTTGAAGTCAAGTGAAGTGCCTTACTCTTCTTTTTTCCTTTCTTTTCTACTTACTATCACGAACACAAGTAACTGCACTCGTATATCATATGATTTTAGTATCTCTAAAGTCGTGGAGATTAATCCTAATCTATTGTAATATATATAGATATATAACCCATGTACATGCTAAAAACCAATAAAATAAATTGGTTTCCCCCTTCTGACATGGTACAATTCACCCTACTGCTCACATGGTATTAGAGCCTTGAGACAACCAAAAATCCCATAGCCCCTTATGGCCGGAGCTTTGCTAATTCTTTGAAGGAGCTCTAGCCCTCCCCTCATATTTTCTTGTTGTCTAGCCACAATTTCTAGTAGTATATATTAGGGCCTTATCCTACATTGTTATAGGCCTTTTACCTTTGTATCAATGTTGGTCAACAAATAAAAAACCAACATTTGTATCGTTGTTGGTTAGCAAGTGAAAAACCATCATTTATATTGTTGTTAGTAAGTAAAAGAAAACCAACATTGTCAAATGTTTTAGTGAGTAGTTAAAACCTAATGTTATTTAAGACCATAGTAGTCAAATTGCAATTCAAATCGTAAATCGGATGACTTAATTTTGAATCGTGAATAGTGAATTGCATCAAATTGTAAGCTTTACGAACACATTGAAAAATAATTTAAAATATATATTGTAAAATATAAATAAGTAGAAAATATAAACAAAATATTTAAAATAATATATTTATTTCAATAATTTTAAACATAATTAACTATAAGACTTAAAAATTGTGAAGAATAATAGATAATTAGTTATTTAAATGAGTTTGAATAGGTTTAACATTATAAAAAAGAGTGTCTTGAATAGATTTAAAATTATGAAGAGAAAAAATTATTTAAAAATTATTTTGTGTAATTTTTTAAATAAACAAATATTAAAAAAAATCAAATTGTTGAATAAATGGAACAAAAGGATTGTTGAATCCATTTTTTAAAAAAAATTAGAAAGTGGAAAGAGGCTAACTAGGGAAACAACTAGGCTTCTGCCTTTAGTGGAAAATCAACACAAAAAAAGGAGCAAAAGGCTACCAAGTACAAGGAGCAAACCATTGCATAGCATGGCAAAGAATTCGAACAGCTGTGCGACGGCAAAGGACAAGACCAGAATCAGATAAAGGCTTCAAGAAGAAGAAATATAACATAACCCAACCATGGCAAAAGCTTGTACAGCTGTGCGAAGGCAACAAATGCAAGCCAAAATAGCGATTCTGCAATTTGTGCCGAAATCACACCAATCTGTGCAATTCCAATAACTATTCTGGCCGTATCATGATTTGGCCACCGATTTGTATCGGTCTCAGTGGCCATGTGAATTAAAGCGAACCACATGATTCACAAACACGATTTGGCCACTGATTTGTATTAATGGCCATGTGACTCGAAACAACCGCACCATTCACGTTGTGAATCATGCGTGTTCAACTGCTATGTTCAAGACTTCAACACACTAGAGTTGTATAATTGGGTGTCCAAATAGGAACCCAAGTTATGGAGACAGAGAAGATCGAGGGGACTACTCAAAAAAAGTCGAAGACTTCTCAAAACCATGTCATGTATTAGACAATGTAGCTAAGGAGAACAATTGAGAGAATATCAAGGAGGCCGCTCATGGGAAGTCGGTCAAAGAATTTTGAAACAACAACAACAACAACAACTAAGCCGACCCCACTTAGTGGGAAAAGGCTTAGTTGTTGTTGTTGTTTTGTCTACCGAGTACATCATCAGAAATGCCAGTGGTTGAAGTTCTGGAATCAAAATGTGATGGCTATTTGTATGCCTTTTGTTACCTCTAAACAACAAACAACTGACATGCTAACTAAAGGCCATTTTAGACCGAAGTTTGAAGAGTTTATTTGCAAATTAGGCATGAGTAATATTTATACACCAACTTGAGGATAGATGCTGAATAGTTGAATATTTGAAGATTTGTTTTGATTTGAATTATTTCCTATCCTAACTAATTAGAATTAGGAGTTAAACTAATTAGGAGTAGGAGTTATTATTTTTTTCCTAATATCAAGGGGGTAAGTATCCCTAAGATCATGGGGATTAATCCTAATTTATTGCAAATAAGGGGGGGTGTATAACCCCGTACATACTGGAAATCAATAAAATAAATTGGTTCCCCCCTTTGACTAGGTACTGTTCACGCTAACCTTGGAACAGCTTCTTGACAGTTAACAAAGGTTTTGACAAGGCAAATGCCATGGCAGTATGCTGTCTTTTCAATTCCATGGTGCACTTCATTGGAACAAATTGTTCGCATCTTTAAGGGCATTTCAGTCTGCATTATTGATCTTTAACCCTTTTGGGTTTTGGTTTCAGTGTTCTCTTGTTTTTCTGTTCTACGCTTCTTTTAGGAAGATATCTTATCCTCCTCCTTTGTAATCTTTCTTTCTGATAATGCATGTTTTTCTTTTCAAATAATAATAATCAGTGGTAACAATGTAGCTGGGGTGAAACTTATATGTATTTATTGTCAACTGAAATTTATTGGAATAAATACAAACTTAGCACTTCCAAATTCAAGCACACATTATTTTATGCTAATAATAATATTGCAATTAATTTTATATGATTCAACCTCTCAAAAGCTTGTGCACAGAGAAACTTATATAAGCACAAGAGCAGAAATTCACCTCAGACATGGATATGGTGGGACCACCAATTGAAGAAGCAATGTTGCTATATTTTGCAGGCATTGATTGTGTCGCAGGGAAGGGCGAGTAAGGGATATCCTCCCTTACTGTTTGAACTGTTGAAGCCAACAAAGCACTAGGCAAAGAATTTGGATAGGCCTGCTATATAATCAACAATATAATTTAGATGGGTACCAGGATTGCCAGATCCAGATAGAAGATAACAGAAAGAATCCACAGATATCAATAGAGCAACAGAAGAAAATGGACAGCACCACATTTAGTTTTATGGGGGAAAAAAACAACAGTAAATGTTATAGGAAGGGCAGGGTTCATTGCATACAAGTTTATTTAAGTAAAGAAACTTTGAACAGCCAAGTTACACTCACCTCAAATACTTATGATAAATGCTCACTCATCGCCTCAGTAATAGAAATAAAATATACAAGAGAAGGCCTTTATATGCTTAAATTCCCAATTCCGTCATTGGAGAAATTTATACACACATAAACACTTAGTTAATCAAATACTCTACTCTAAACCAAGTTATTGGGAAAACATTAAGTAAATTTACTCACTCAAGGAAAGCCCAAATGCAAAGCTTTGGCCATCCCAATTTTTAACATCACAAGACCTATAATTATGTCATGTTAGAACCAAATCTAATTCATTGAAGATCCGAAATCAAATAAGACTCAATCGTGAAAAAAGTTCTGTTACACATCCAACAGTCTACAACTCTATGCATTACCATTACACTTGAGAAGGGAGCAAGATTCTGCATCTGTGGGCTTGTCTGTGGATGAGGATATGTGACATCTAATTGTTGGCTGTTATCATAAGTAAGCCCATGTGAAGATGAAGGGAATGCATATATATTCCCCCGAGAAGTTTCAGAGGGTTCAGATTTTAACACCTCCGGTTGTGAAATGGAAGGAGATTCATAAGTCCCAGCACCCACAACAGTTCTTTGAACTAAATTTCCATCAGTGTTAGTAGTAAGATGCTCATCCTCGTAATAGTCAGTACTTCTGCAAGAAAAATATCTCTAAGGCAACTATGAATGACCATTAAAAGCCAGCATCATGTATTATCATAAGGAAACATACCTAGAATCTGAGGGATCAACTGTTGAAACATCCGTTGCTGCAGATGTCTCCTCCAAGTTACTTTTCAAGGGCCTAGATGCATATGACCCAGATCCAGAAAAGCCAGCATTTGCTCCAGATCCAAAACTTCCAAAGCTCAGATTCAAGCATTCTGGAGTGTGGAGTTGTAGGTGATTTGGAATTACCACAGAAGGATTGTCCTCCTCTGGTTCTGCCATCTGATCATCTTTCTGTAAATTTAGCTGCTCCAAGTTTGCAGCCATTGATGAAACACCATCTTCAGCTGAAAGGAAGAAATTACAAATGTAAGACTGAGACACCATAAAAGTCATGCATCTAATATGCAATGATGAACTTCAATTATAGTAAACTTGTGATAGAATAATAACTTCTAAACCATTTACAAGGGCAGAAGAAACAAGATAAAAACTAGCAAACCAAAAGGTAGTGATTGCTTTGAGTTGTCTTATCAAATCGACATTACAATATCTCCTTGTGCTATATGTTTCTAGACAATCCTGGATGTATTTTCCTAGCATGGAGTATGCAGACAACATACATCACAACATGAAAATCAAAGAACTTCGTAGAACATCCAACTTGGGTTACTAGCACTCTAATTACACAATAGTTCAACACTCGACTAATACATGATGCTTCCTCAAGTACAGCAAAAAAATTCTATGGCAACCACATGTGCAAGAGAAGTAAAGATGGAAGACAAAATTGCATAACAGTAAAAAGGTGTAAAGCATCCTGGTTACCTTCATTATTATCATCCTGGTTGCCTTCATTATTCTCAAAAGGATGCCTGTGAGGTTGGTAGGAATTTATATCCTTGTACAAATTACCATCAAAAACAGATGCACCTCCGGTGTTATCCTCTGATATACTTTTAGCAGATATAGAAGCAGGTCCAACGTTGTCTGCATTCTCAACAGGACCATCTTCAGCTAAGCATTCTTCTAAGTGGGACTTCTGCTGCCAATTAGCTTCATCCAAGGTAGATGAGTTTGCATAGAACTCGGAATTTGCATGTACACCCACAATGGAGGATGCACTGACAGTTGATTGGTGCTCAATAGAAGGCCATTCATCATTTTGAGGAACATTGTGGCTGATAGCAAAGCTTTGATCATTATTTGCATCTGACATGTTGGAAGCATGACCTTGCAAAGAATGCAAATTGTGATGTGATGCTGATGGAGGTGCCAAAACATTCTGATGATTACCACTGTTGATGGAAGAGTTAGGCACAGATGCCTTGGCCTGTGGCCTACCCATCTTGACAATATCTGCCATTGATACTTGACCTGGGACCCCCATCCATGCAGATTGAAACCCACCATGTTGTGATGATGAAGATAGTCCATCACCCACACCTACTACACCTATTTCAGTAGCCACAGAATCGCTGCAACAATTTTACCATACATGAGAGATAAGAACTCCATCTTGGCTACATATTAAAACCAAAGAGCTTGGTGTCCAAGAGCTTACAGGCACAATAAAAAAAGAAAAATATACAATCATGCCACCAAAGATAGCTAAAGGAAGAATAGCAATCACTAGCCAAATAGTTCAGAACTTAATTATTTATCTTATATATATGCATTCCAGGTAAAAAATAGAAATTACAATGTTACATAACATGAAAATAAAACGAATATCAAAATTCTGATTAGCCCAATTTTTACTAATTTCCTTCCAAGATATTCATTATTCCCAAAAAAGTCAGAGTGCATACAGATTGAGATTAGAACCCCAAAGTAATCCAGAGAATAGAAGGTAGAGAATTCACCAACTGCTTGAGAACAGAATATAAGTCAATCTAAAGAATTGAAAATACTTTTGAAAGATTTGGATGTCTTATCCTACTTAGTTTTTAAATAAATTGGAGGAACCACTTTCAACATAGGTAAGCTGGAAAATAAATATGCGTAAAATTCATACTGTATAAAGAAGGCAAATCAGCATTATTACCACTAAAACAGCTAAAAGAATAGCAATAACTAGGCTAAATATGTCGGGACTTAATTATATACTATATATATTTATAGTCGTAGATTTGTAGGTGACATATAATTTACAAAAGAAGACCATAAACCAATGTGAAATTTCCAATTAGTCCATTTTTAATCAGATCCAGATTCCTTCCAAGATATTAATTATCCCAAAACTCAGTAAGTGCATATGGATTGAAAAGTACAACCCTAAAGTAATCCAGAGATAGATGGCAGAGAATACAATGACTGTTTGAGAACAGAATATTAGAATTTAAAAGCATACTTCATTGTCATAAAATGAATTTTGGAAAAACCAATTTTAACATATGTAAGCTGGTATATAGATAGGATTGAAATCTATACTGTATTAACCCCTGTAGGTGGTAGCATTTAGTTTTTCTTCACTATCAAAGAAGAGTGGAGACTAACACTAACAAGAACACACGACACAACACAGACACAGCAACACAACAAAACTGAAAGTGTCCAAGTACTATTTGAAGCGTCGTGTCATTTCTAATGGAGTGTCCAGCACATTCCAGAAACAGACATGGTTCTTTTTTCGAAGTGTCTGTGCTTCTAGGAGTGATTTGCAAATACACCATAACCATAAGAATTTACAATTTAATGCGACACATATTTCCCCCTCCAATGATCTATAATTATGCACCAGAAGGTAACATTAGAAATCTAGTTTCTTCCTGAGCTTAATTCTTCAAAGCCCAATGATGGAGTTGAGCTCCTCAATGGATGCCCTAAAAAGTCCAGCTTGGTCAATATACTTAGATTCCATCGTAAATGTAGTTTCACCCTCTATCCTTGGCAAGAAAACATTGATCAAAGGGCAATACATCTTATTGTAATCTTGTACGTCCATTATAAATGCAGAAACGTAGAAGAGACTGCATTGCTCAGTCTACATAAATTCAACTTTCAACAAATTCATCTATGAAAATTTATTCCCATGATTGTTATAGTTATCCTTAATTCTCACTTTCCAGAAAACTTATATATTTTTTTTGGATAAATAGATATTAATTATATTATATCAATATGAACATATGATAGACTTTGAATTTGCAAACAAGTTGGAGGAAACCTCTCATAAAACTTTCTCCACATTCACGATCTTCTATATCATAGGTATTACACCCTATAAACACTTTAGGTACAAAGTCTTAAAAGCAACAACACCAAAATGCACCAAACACAAAGAAACCACGTAGACCCATCACCACCAAAGTGTTCTCTTAATAACAACTTTCAAATCCTATTTTACGAACAAAAGTCCCATGTGAATAGAAACTTTTAAAAAAAGCCAATACTAATACTTTAAGTTGAGCAAAATACAGAAAGATGAACCCATATAATCATTTATGGCATAAATATGACTGGTAAAATACAAAAAAAGAATATTAAAAGCAACAGAGTATGCCAAGAAATTTACTTGAAGGCTAGGTACAAACAAGATCATATATGCAAAAACATTTAGAATGGAATAGTAAGAATAAGCGAACAATTCTCCCCAAGTTTATGACAAAAACACATAGTAGCATCTTGCAGCATCAAATCCTAAAAAGATTCAGGTATAGATGAACGTGCATCACCCCTCTTCTCACCACACACACATACACACATGCACACATATAAATGTTTGTGTGTGTATATTTATATAAAAAGGAAACAAAACCTGTGGGATGATGGTCGTTGGTTCACGTAATTCCCCAGCATACTAGAAGCAGAAGATGTGGGACCTCCATGAGCATTTGTTCCATTTTCCTTCTTGTATACAGGTTTACCCTGCAGGAGACCAGAATCTGATCTCCACAAGAAAAGGAGAAATTTTATAATAAAAAAAGGTGGCAGATAAAATAGTTATTTTAAGTTCAGAGAAATATCAGACTGAAAGCATATTAGACGTTAGACAAGAATAGCACACATCACACGCACCACTACTACTGAATTGGTTTGTGCCACTGCGTCCAGCATTACGGTCTGTGCCAGCCCTACCACCGCGGCTGGATGAGTAATTTGTCCCACGAGACCTGGAATCTGTCGTGTCCTTACTCTGAAGCAATAACGGAAACAACAGGTAAACAAAAATAGCAAAGATCATATGAAATATCAAAAATGAAAAATAAAGGAAAATAGAAGAAAATGGATAAATTATAGTCAGTACTGAGTCATCATAACCAACTACAAAAGAATAATCATCTTATTATACTATTAGTGCTACCACCCATGCTATAGACAAGAAGTATAAATGTGTGTCTAATGAGACATATCCAACCTTAAATTTAATTTTTTTTAAATTCCCATTCTTTATCACAATTTATGTACACAGGAACATGTACATGTTAATATCCCCATTAAACAGCATCATAGTGACATGAATTATGCAAAAAATAATAATAATAATAATAATTAAGCCCCCCAAATCTAGTGGAACACACTCAAGATAGAAGAAACAGGATTGATTAAGAAACAGAATTGATTATTAAATATAAATTCAATTCTGTATAGTATTGTATGTTCCCCCCATAGACGCACCTCTTTTTTCTTTTCTCGTTTGCTCTTCACCTCATGAAAGGGATCTACACAATTAATCAACTTGAGATTAGAGATAAATTTGAATATGTAACAACTGTATGCATGCTATATACCATCAGCCTTCTGACCACCATATCTCTACTGCATTGCGTACAAAATAAAAATTAAATACGTCTCTAGAAATGACAAGAGACCTAGTTTGCATATACAATAAAAAGATTCAAGACAAGCTCTAAATCAATGTATGGGTCATGTGAATTTGTTCTTTAGAGCGCTTCAATTCTTATTTTGTAAGAGTGAGAGCAATGGATACCTTACTGAACATTGATACTATTAAATAATATTGAAACGTTCCTTTACTCCAACTGAGAGAAGGACAGAAGCTTAAAACAGAAAATTTAAACCAAGACAAAACTTAAGAGAAATTAGGAATAGACAAAGACGGATAGAAAGAATTTGAGGAGGATAGCAAAATTTATAAACTCAAGCTGCAAAGCTCCAGAAGTACATAAAAATGACACAAATGAACATATTTGGAGCAACGATAAACCAACCCACTGCTCATGCGACTAAAATTAAAAGCATGTTAAGGAAACTTGAATTTCAGAAAGCAAATTTTTCTTTTGAATTTATTGAGCCCATAATCCAACAAAGTATTTGAAGATACAATTCCCTCAAGTGGTTCCATTCCAGTCCAAGTGAAAATTAAAGAAATACGCGGCAAACAAGAACTTAAAACATTATATATATATATATATATATATATATATATATATATATATATATATATATATATATTCAACACAATAGAAAGCCAGAAAGAATATGAATGGTTGAAAAGAAATAACCTTGGGAGAGGAGGCGACTGACAGCTTCATTGGGGTCCATGTTACACTCTTTAAGAGTAGCATAGATCTCATGCTCAGGGAAATTATTGACAATCTCCTTCAAGCTTTGTACCATCTTCCTCGACGCCGCTGGAATCCCCGCCAACCCATTACTGCCCTTGACATTGCCGCCGCCTCCTCCTACTTTGCCACTCATCCTCCACTCCTCCCCCCTCTCCCTCTCCTCTCCCTTTTCTCTGTTCCTGCGATCAAACCGAGATCTGCGAACGCCCCAGAGGGCTCGCTCACTACGTTGCTTGCTAGGGTTCCGCCGCGCGAAGACGAAGAAGAAGATATCTAAGCTCTCTCTCTCTTTTCTCTCTCCGTCTCTCTCTCTCTCTCGCTTTGCACCGAAAACCCCTCCTCACTCTCTCCCTCCTCCTTTTCTCTCTCTCTGCTCGTAAATTTTTTATTTTTTTATTTTTTTTGCCATTAACCGTAATGTTTGTTAAAACTGCTAACCCTATAACGTATGGAGGTGATTAGTATATAAATATTTTAAATTTTTATGTATTGAGAAATTTATATATAAAAAAATTCATATATAAAAAATTAATTTTTATTATTTAAATTATAAAAAATATATAAATTTTAAATTTTTATATTTATTATATTTAAGTAATTTAAAAATAAATTTTGAAATACTTAAAAAAAAACTAAAATCTCCTGTACCATGCACCACCTATATTCAATAATAATACCACTTGGTCCCTCACAATTATATTAGCATAAATTGTATATGAAAATTGAAGCTTTATGTGCAAGTTGGAAGCTTTTTCTTTGCTTTAATTAAACCATTTATATGTTACCCATCTCCTAATATATTTAATTTAATTTAATTTAAAAATCACATTATTAGTTTCATTATCACTTATGCAAAAATATTTTTTCAACAAGTCTATTTTAACATCTTAAATCATCAATTATAAATTGATAGAGTTATCATTTAAGTTGGTCAAATTTTATTTTAATCAATTTTAAAATTAAATAAAATTACGTCAAAAAGTTATTTTATAAAATTGAATATTATTTTACTAATTCAATTTTATTTATTTTTAAGAGTTTAGGATTTGTTTTAAATTAATTTTAAAAGATTTAATATTGATATTTGACAAGTCAAATAATTTATAAGTTTGTTAAAAATTTTTAGTAAATAAATTTATTTAAATAATTTAAATTAATTAAAACTTTATAACTATATATTATTTCAAATAATATATAATTTATAAATTTTTAATTTTATTTTTTTCAAAACTTAATTATATCTAGTTAAAATATTTTTTCTTAAATGGGACATTATTTTATAACTCTAATCTTTTCTAATTTTTAATGTTGAATGAATTGACTCTAAGAGTTTAGTCTATTTTGACAACTTTATATATGCACAGTCACTATCATGTTCTTCTTTATTTTATTTTGTTTATTTTCATTCCATTATGTTTACAAAAAAAAAAAATCATTTAATGGGTTTTCATGTACCAAGATTCTTGTCCATTTTAATTTAGATTATCTTAGTAGTGTCACAAAACATATTAAACTCCAACAATTAATACTTAATAAAGACTTTTTTTTTATTCATACTTAATGAAGACTTTAAGTCACAATACATGAAAAAATGTATACATAGATCAAAATTTTTATTTTAAAGAATTAGGGAGAGGAAAATATATCTTAACTTCTACAATATGCAAATACACAATAAAAATACAAATATAGATAAATTTAATTATTATTTTTAATTACAAATAATAATAACTAAATCTTTTTTTACTAAATAAGATTGACTATATAAATTAAACGACGCCATAATAATTTATTATGATATATTATTTTTAAATAATAAAAAAAACAATGTTAAAGAAGTTTTAAGATTATTTGACTTCTATATTTATAAACAGTTTTAAAAAAAAAATTAGAATAGAAAATTTTGTTTTTTATTTTTTATTTTTGTTTTGAAAGAAAATTTTAAAATTATTTATTTAAAAAAAATAAGATAGAGTTGTTTTTATTCCCAAAATACAACTAAAAATAACAACAATTTATCAAACATGTTTTTTTTTATATTTTTGTTTTGTAAAATAATTTTTAAACATATTTTTAAATTTTTTTTAAAACACAAAAAAAATATAATTAAACAAGCCGTTCATTTTTTTAAGGAATGTTTTTGTTGGATCAATATTTAATTAATAATATATCTTTATTCAATGAAAATAAAAAAGGTTGAACTTTTATATATATAATTGTTATTTTTATTTGAATATGTGGCACACGTATATTAATAACTAAAATACTAAATCGTTTTTAATAAATTTATAAAAAAATTCTAACAGTTGAAACTTTAAAAAAATATTATCAATATTAAAATAATATTTCATGTCATTAAAAAAATTGACAAATGATATTTTTGAAGATTTTGATTTTATTAATTATTGATAAAATATAAATTATATTTTTAATTATTTTTATTATCATATTAATCGCTGTAATGCTCGATACATTCATTATCAAATCAACTCCTAAAGATAACACGTGTAATATAAATGTTGATCATACTGGAAGAGAGAGATGGATTATATTTGTAAGTGTCCTAAACTTTCAAATAAGTTTGGTACGTTGGTCACGCGCCCATCAATCAACGTGGGACGTCGGTGGTTCGGAGCCCACCCGTCGAATAAAATATAAAAGAATATCTCAAATGATTTATGCTTATCCATACCCGACTTTCTACTTGTCTTTTTGCACACCGCGGATAACCTAATCCTCTCTTGCATAAAAATCAGATTAAATATATAAAATAATGTTTAGTTTGTAAATATATTTTTTAGTTTTTTTTATTTGTATAAAAAAAATTTATTTATTTTTATTTATAAATTTTCATTATTTAAAAAATATATTTATTTTATGAATTTAGAAATTTGTTTATATTTATTTTCTAATCAAATTAGAATAAATAACTATAAATTTTACTTAATTCTTGAATTTAATAGTTATGATATTATTTTTTATTTTATTTAATAATTATTATACAAACTTACAAAAATGATACGGATTTTTTTTTTTGAAATACTGAATTTATTTTCACTCTAAATTCTATCAATTGTATTTTAAGTCAATGAAAATTAAAATAGAAACAACTCTTGGGCTCTATTTATTTTATTTATTTATTATTTTTATTTTCATTAAAAATTAAAAATAATTGTAAAAAATATATTTATTTAAAAAAATATTTTTAAAATTTTCAATATTATAAAAAACAGTATCATTTTTATAATTATTTAAAATTATATACATAATATTTTATTGTTTATATAATTGAAAATTAATAAAAATATAAACAAAGAGAAAAAATAATCATAAAATTAAAAAATAAGACAAATACAAATCAAACTTATTTTTAAAAATATAAAAATAAAAAATAATTTCGCAAACTAAAATCAACTTTAATTTACCAACATACCACATTAAATGAGTTAGTTTTTAGAGTATACATAATCATTTTAAATTGATCCTGTCATAAATAAACTGCTTCAAATTTTTTGTCTAAAAATGCCGCTGTGGAATGCCAAAAATGTGACCTTTTACATAGCCATTGCCCAATCAAGAATTTGGAGGTGCTCAATAAAAACCCAGATTGAACCCAGAAGTTGAGAATTTGAGAGAGCCAAACTCGAGCTTCAGCATTTGCTGCATTTGATATGGCTGAAAAATGTATCTCCATTCCATGAAGAGGATTGCTAAGAACAAATTACATAAAGGAAAGCAACTGAACATCCTCTTTCTTCAGGCAAGCAAATTTATTAACAAGAAGAAAAAGCAGCAGAATTCTCCACCATAAATGGAGGCTAACTCTTGGGTAGCTCATGATTTTATAGAGTGATCTCCCATTACTCCAAATAAGAACAAGGGGAAAAAGAGGATGGGGGTAAGAGAAAGTTATAATGGGATAGAAACCATGTCACAAAGTGTTACAAAGTAGTTAATCTCTCTTAACCACTAACAACTTGTCATGTCACCTCTCCTAACTAGAACTCTAAATGAAAGCCAACATTACAACAATTTTTCGCCTTGGCTTCCTTTTACTTGACGAATTTACACAGCTCAAACTTATGCTAGTAAGGACCCCAATGCTCAACTCAAATAATGACTTCCTTTACATTCAACTACTTTAAACAATATTTGAAATTTGGTGAAATTAAAGCCTTGGTTATCATGTATGTTGGATTCTCAATAGTAGAAATCTTCTCTAAGTCAATTTTCCACTACCCACAATGTCTCTTATAAAGTATAACCTCATATCAATGTGCTTGGTTCTCTTGTGGTACACCTGGTCTCTAGCTTAGTGGATTGCACTTTTGCTATAACAGTAAACCTTTGCTATTACCTGCTGCAACCCACTTGACTGCCATACCTTTCATTCACTTGGCCTCTATCATAGCTTCTATTAGCGCTATAAAGTCTACCTCAGTGGTAGAAAGAGATACTACATGCTACAGGTTTACTTTCCCACTAACAACATTCCCACAAAACTTGAACACATATCCTATGAGAGACATTCTGCTATCAGAACAACCAACATAATCTAAGTCAACATAAACTATCACAATGTCATTCATGTTGTTCCCTTTAGGCATCTCAGCATCCACTTTACTGCATGCCAATGTGCTTTTCCTAGATTTGTCATGTATCTACTCAGCACACTACAGCATATGCCAAACTAGGACGTGCATGCCATGGCGTATATAAAACTACCAATTACACTTGAATATGGAACTTTTGACCTATAGCTACATCTTGCTCCTTACTAGGTGAGTCTGCTAGTTAAACTTTAAGGTGTTATCCCAATAGTGTGGCTACTGGCTTACATCCTTCCATGCTGAACCTTCAAGCACTTTTCAAGATATCCATTCTGAAAAAAAAAAAGTGAATTCCTTCCTGTCTCTCTTGATCTCCATACCAAGAATCTTCTTTCCAAGTCCCATATCTTCCATCTGAAACTCCCTATTTAGCTGCAATTTAATTGTATCTGATTCTGACTTGCTTTTACTTGCAAGAGTATATAATCTACGTATAACAAGAGATAGATGATGTCTTATCCTCTCTCTAACTTATTGTATACAAAATTATAATACTCACATCTTTTAAAATTGTGTTGAATCATCAATGAATTAAAATGTTTATACCATTACCATGGTGATTGCTCTAACCTATACAAGGACTTATTTAGTAAGCAGACATAAACTTCCTTACCCTTTTCCACAAATTCCTCAAGCTGTGTCATGTAGATAGTTTCTTCATGAAGAAAGGTTGTTTTAACATCAAGTTGTTCTAACTCCATGTCTTTTTATACTACTAAGGACGACAGTATTTTGATGGAACTGTGTCTTACAACTGGTAAAAAAACTTTATTATAATCCACCCCTTTATGTTGAATAGACCCCTTAGCTAGTGGTCTGCTTTAATCTAACTTCTTCCACCCAAGGAATTTCCTCTTTGGACTTGAATACCCATTTAAAGCCTACCATCTTTTGGTCTACATGCCTTTTGACAATTGCCGAAGTGTGGTTTCTATGCAATGATTTCATTTATTCCTCCATGGCTGTCATTCACCTTTTGGAGTTTAGGCTGCTTATTGCTTCTTTATATGATGTAGGTTCACCTATATCAATCTCATAAGATAATAAGAGAGCAAAGGCTATTTAATCTACATAATCATATCTCACTAGTGCCCTTACTTGTCTTCTCTACTTATCTCTTATCAGAGCATAGTTGTACTAGATTTGTTTCTTCAATGCTTATGTCATCTACCTTCTCAAGTTGTCTTCTTGCTCAGCATTCTTTATATGATGTAGGTTCACCTATATCAATCTCATAAGATACTAAGAGAGCAAATGCTATTTAATCTACATAATCATATCTCACTAGTGCCCTTACTTGTCTTCTCTACTTATCTCTTATCAGAGCATAGTTGTACTAAATTTGTTTCTTCAATGCTTATGTCATCTACCTTCTCAAGTTATCTTCTTGCTCAGTATTCTTTATATGATGTAGGTTCACCTATATCAATCTCATAAGATACTAAGAGAGCAAAGGCTATTTAATCTACATAATCATATCTCACTAGTACCCTTACTTGTCTTCTCTACTTATCTCTTATCAGAGCATAGTTGTACTAGATTTGTTTCTTCAATGCTTATGTCATCTACCTTCTCAAGTTGTCTTCTTGCTCGGCATTACCAAAAGTCTCCACCTCAACCTGAGTTTCCTCAGGTTCATTATGTTAAGAAAATTTTGGGTTCAAACTTTCCTTATAGTACATTTCTTCTACTCTGAAGATCACAACTTTGCCTATAAGCACCTTCAGATATCCCTTTTGCATAAAATAAGTTTGTAGCCTTTAACTCCATCAGGGTAGCCAAGGAACATGCACTTGAGTTCTCTTGGTTTAAGTTTCTCTCGGTTCATGTGAGCAAAAGTTACACATCTAAATACTCTTAAATTTTTTAGATTAGGAAGGTGACCCTACCACATTTCCTTTGGTGTTTTCAAGCCAATTGCTGTTGAGGGACTTTTGTTGATTAGGTATGCTGAGGTGGCTACAGCTATTACCCAGAATAATTTTGGGTAATCATCTAACCTAACCTTCTCCATAATAGTTTTATTCATTCTTTCTCAAAAGCCATTCAGTTGAGGAGTATTCCTTACATAATGATGTCTTACTACCCCACAATCCTTGCAGAATTGGTTGACTTCTTCACTATGAAACTCCAACCCATTGTCTATTCTCAGCTTCCTTAATTTCAACATTTTTCACTCATTTAAATATTTGAAGGCATCATTCTTACTTATCATGATGTATGCCCACAATTTTTTAGAGTAATCATCTATAATGAAGATGACATACAAGGCTTCTGAGTGTAAAGGTACTCTAGATGGCCCCTGTAGTTCTAAATGAACATAGTCAAGGGTAATTTTTGTTGTATGGACTACTTTAGCGAACTTGACGTTACTAGCCTTTCCATAGATGAAATATTCACAAAAATCTAATTCATTGACTTCATTAGTACTCAAAAGACCTTGTTTTCCTGACTCTTTTAGGTCTTTTTCACATATATGAGCCAATCTCATGCCAAAGTTGTGTGCTAGATACTTAATGCGCTAATATTGACATTGTTGTCCCCACTACTACTCTTCCTTGCAAAAGGTAAAGCCCATTATTAAGAATTCCCTTTATGAATACCATTAAACCCTTTAACACTCTAAGCATATCACCATCTACTTACAGTATACTTGGGAGTCAAGCGTACTCAGAGACACTAATTTTTTCTTCAAATTAAGTACATATCTAATATCTGTCAATATCCTCTGCATACCATCGTTCAATTTTAGCTTCATAGAGCCCATTCCCTTGACTTTAAAAGATTTATTATTATCCAATAGCACTTAACCTCCATCAGACTCCTTGAAGTCTTGAAACTATGCCTTGTCACGACATATGTGAAATGAGCAGTCCGAGTCTAACATCCATTTTGATATAGTTTTTACTCAAACACATAGCAAGTCTGAGCTTTCATATCCATCCAATGCAATATCTGCTTCACCAGATTTCTTATGCTTCTCATTGTCCTTTTAACTTTCTTTCTAGACAATCTCTCTTCATATAGCACTTTTTGTGACTTAGGAAACATTTTATTTTAAACATTCTTGACTTGGATTTTGCCTTTTTTTTCCTTTATTGTCCTTTTTCTATGATCTTCCTCTGCCATTAAGTCTTTTTATTATGTTATCATCCTTTCCATATACCTTTTTCTTCAATTGCTTTGAGAACAAGGTTGACTGCACTTCCCCAAGAGTCAAAGGATCACGACCAAAGATAAGCATGTTAGATTGATTATCAAACTCACTATGCAGTGACCTTAGCCATATTAAGGCTTGATTTTCATCCTTAATCTGGATCTCGATGTTTTCAAGGTCAAGAATGATCTTATTGAATTCATCTATATGATACTCCGATGATTTGTTCTGAGCCATTTTTAAGGTGTATAGGTTTGCTTGAGATATAATTACTAGCCAAAGATTTTGTCATATACAAGCATTCTAGCTTGACCCAGATTGTTGCTACAGCCTTCTCCTTCGATATTTTCCTTTAACACTTTGTCCCCAAGACACAAGTTTAAAGCACCATATGCTTTATGAAGAATTTCGTTTTTAGCAAATTCTTTACTCTATTAAGGGCATCTTCAAGTCCTTGTTGAATAGTAGTCTCCTCATCTTCAATCTCCATAACGCAAAGTCATTTTTTCCTATGAACTTCTCGATGTCAAATTTGGCAATCCCGAAGATCATTCTCCACCAGGAGCTATGATACCAATTTATTATGATTTCTACCAAATTACCATCTAAAACAATTCACAAAACTTTGCTTCTGCAAATGCTCATTTATTTATAGCACCTCTCTTGAGCTTTCTCTACCTCAAAAAGAGCTTTTATCTACAGATCAAGGATAAAGATGAAAAACTGACTGTGACTTGGTCTATACAAGTCTTTTATAACCAATTTCTAACTATCCCTGATAAAAAAGTGTTACAAAGTAGTTAATCTCTCTTAACCACCCACAGCTTGACATATCACCTATCCTAACTAAAACCTTTAAATGAAAGCCAACATTACAACAATCTCTTTTTCCTTTTTCTTTTTTTTCTTTACTTGGGTTATCTTGGTTGTAATGGTACGCATAAAAATAAAATTAAGTTGTGCCTAGGAAGAAGATATTCATAGCAACAGCTTGTAGGAAAGCTTGTACCAAAAAAAGAAAGCTTGTAGGAAAGCTATAGTAGCATATTATGATTCCTTATCACAAGAAACCTATTTCATCTTTCTTCATTTCTCCAGCGTTTTTGGGAATGGAAGTACAACGTTTTGAATGACCATTCGCAAATGATAACCTTGGAGGTTTTACGAAATTTTGCCCAGATTTTCCAAAAATACTGCGTATTGTTTGCTCAGCATGATTGGCAATGACTTACTGCCACATAATGCTATTAGACAAAAAATATGAGAAAGTTAATGACAAGATCAATTTTAAATTATTTTTATATTATAGAGACCATTTAATATGATATTTTCAAGAACTAAATCTTTAGAGATCATTTTAAATATTTATTCTAAAAGTTATCTTTTGTTTGTGACAATCAACCTGTAAAATCAATTTGCATCGTGTAGATTTTCTTCGTTATTAAAATAAAGTACACCACAGGAAGATAATACAACTCAAAAGGGGGAAAAAAAGAGACAAGAAGGAGATGAGAAAAGGACAGTTAATCAGATAAACACCATCTCTGATTTGAGAAAGGAAATTGAAACTCCAAGGTAGCATCTCATGCTTTACATTATGAACCAACATCATATATTACATCTCATTTTCTGTTTATACAACTTTTTCTGACTACTTCTCCCTTGTATCCAGTCTAATACTCTTCAATTTCTAACTTCATCTTTGTATCTGTATCGACAGTTCTATCCCTTCAACCACAACCTTGTCGTCAAGGTTGATCTTTCTGAATATAGCTTGTGCCGTTAAGTTCCGTATCTACAGCAGCTGAAATCTCATGCAAAGAATATATCTCAACTGTTGTCCCTCCTTAATGGCGATGAGGAAAGAGACATCAAAAGTGCCACCTCAGGGATCAAAGATCAGAACATTATCCTCGTCAAAACTGGTAGCTTTCTTATCAAACCCATATGCAATAGCTGCAGTAATGGGTTCATTTATAATCGGTATAACATTCAGTCCAGTAAAAACACCTGCATCTTTGGGATTGTGATGCTGAAAGTCAGGAAGGTAAGCAGGCAACATGTTGAACCTAGGCATGCCTCCACAATCTTACACATCTTAGTTACAAGCATTAATGAGATTTTGATAGAGATCTAAGCAAGCACAGGAAACCCAACCTTAAAAACCGGCTTAAAATTTGGGAATAATCCCTCCCCTTAATTACCATGTGAATTACTCTAGGCTCCCCAATGCCATCAAATTCCCTCAGCAGCATACTGCTTCTCCTTTCCCTTGCAATTAGCAACAGTTATGGGTTTGTCACTAGTACCAGCAGCAATAGCCCTCAAAGGCCATAACTTCATATCACACTGGTTCTTGCAGCATCACCCACCATCCTGTCCCTCTTGGAAAAATCACCATAAGATGGCATTGTTCAATTCCCTTGATCATGCTGCCATACTCAGAAGCAAGAGGAGATGGTGCCAAAATCAATTCCACTCAAAAACTGCAGATAGAAAAAAGAATCCATTACAGAGCAAGAATCATCATAAATGTTGGTGGAGGTATCTGCATTGATGACAGAGGATTTAAAGCTTCCAGAGCTATCCATTTGGCACCAGAGATTGGTGATATCCTCTCTACAACTAGGCCATCAAAGTGTGTCATTTCCCTTCTTATCCCTAATTCTTTGAAATTGTCAAACATATTTTTTTTTATCTCCATGATCATAGAGATTGTCATCTAATTGGGTGACTGTCGGTAATGAGGTTGGTGGGAAGTTCTTAAGCAATTGCAGCAACATACCTTCTATATTCTTCATAGAAGTCTCCATCTTTATTAATCTTTTATCTGTTGTTGCTTAGAAATCAAACATGACTTTCTTGAATTTTGCATTATCTTCAATGAAGCTTCTTCCAAGCGAGCATAATGATTGTCCCCTTCCATTGCCACAATGTAAGGCTCAATGAAAGCAGTTAATATAATCTGAAATTCACGCAAACACACTAGCACACTCCATTATTCGAGAAAGAGAGAAACCATACACCAAAATATATTTACACTTCAAATTACCAAAATACCTCATTACAACTCCTAACCTTCAATTGAACTGATGAGATGCTTTGTTGGGGTTTTTTCTTTCACTAGCTATTGGAATACTTTTCAACAACTGACAATCCCTTTCCACCACTAATAGTCTATACATTTAACTAAATGAATTTAAGAAAGAGAGTAGTGCAAGGAACTAAGTATTGGTGGAATGTAGAACCGAGCAAAACAAAGACAAAAGAGAGTTTCAGCCATAAAATAGAACACATCGAAAATGAAAAACCGAATAAGCACTTAAACATGTTAAAATGGAAACGGTTATGCTTCCCTAACACCAAAGAAGTTGTTCAAAACAACAGAGTATCTGATCAGTTTAACAGAGGAAGATAGGGTAAGGAGAAAAGGAAGACAAAACTGCAACTTACCTTGTAGGTTGTATTCTAATAAGGTTAGGGAAGGTTAGGAAATACGAGAACTTTTTAGCTTCTGACCTAAAATAGGCCAAAGGCACATATACAACTTTTGAGCTATGCTTCTGAGTTCTGAGTTAAAGGTCAAAAAACTTTGTCAACTAAGCACAAAGGTAAGGAAGAATTTCCTCTAGTCATACCATTTTCTCCATACTTGACACCCTCAGATAGTATCCTTCTTGCAAAGACTCAATTTCTACCACGTCAGAGGGCAGATCATAACCCCTTTCTCTCAAGATAGTAAGACAAACAACCTCTGATAAACAAATTGAGAAAAGAAAAAAATACCAACTACTTTACATAAACACAAAGAATTTAAATAGAATAGTATATACAAGAAAACTCATACGTAGTAAAAGAAGCTGGTTTTTCTATCTACCTCCATTTCAATCTTCAACTACTCGGTGGTGAAATATCTAGTATTAGAACATGCTCATTCTCTGAAACCTCTGATTTTCTCCCAGTTTATCACTAAAACCAGAAACCCATTCAATCTTTCAATCTTCAATGAGACCCATTACCTTGTATTATTTCCAATTTCAACCCAAAAGCCTTGCTTCCACGTAGTCATTGATGTTAGAGGCCCAAAAATATATATTTGTGGCATTGTGGATGTGGATTTTCTCAACCTTTTCTTATCCTGCTATATCAGTGGCATAGAAATATGAAATCAAAGTGATTTTTGACAAAAAGATATAATTCTAGTTTAACAACAAAAAGTATTCCATCAAAATTCATTTAGAAAAGTAATAGGACATTCTTTTATCATTCAGGAAAGCAAAAAAAATCTGAATAAGCATTGTGATCAATGCTTAAGACAAATTAGAAAGTGGCAAAACTGTTGTTGCAAAAACTCACTAACCTTCATTTAGTCAATGGAGGATCCAATGTTCTCATCAGAGTGAAACTTTTTAATCTAAAAAACTTCATAAATTGCAGAATTGTGAAGTAAAATCTCAACCCAAAACATAATTCCAATGCCTCTATGACAGCAAATGGGAAAAAAGAACAATTGGATCAGAAAGAAAAAAAAAAAGAGAAATGAAAGGAACATGGAGGTAACTTGGCCCAATAAAAAGGGCAAGAAGAAAGAGAAACAGAATTAAGAGAGAGAGTCGAACGGGAAAACATAAGAGGAATAAAAAGGAAAAATGGAATAGAGGGGGGAAATTTATTACATGTATTCCAATATTTGCGAAGAGATTTGGAATGGAATAGAGAGCAGAAGAATATGAAATTAAAAAATTAAAAAAAGAAAAGAGAGACAGAGAGAAAGCTTAAATTTAAACTAAGAAGAATTTGCACTGAGTCTTTGCTGAACCCAAGTGCTTGACTTACATGCAGGACCACAGCTAGTATTATAGCCAAAGCTTACTGCATTTGAGGAAGAGACCTTGCAAACAAATGTGGCAATACCAACTAAGGTGATCGAAATCTACAAATATCTCTATACTATATAGCTTCTAGACTATAGCCTTTGATGGTGCTACTAATACTCAGTTACTGAAAATTGCTTAATCCAGTCTGATACCTTGCCAACTTCGAGGATAGACTTGGCCCCTCCTCAACGGTGAGAAGAAAAGCACCAAAAGTGCCACAACCAAGATAAAAGTCCAGTAGCATTCAGTCCAACAATAACCCCACTATCTTTAGTAGCTTGATACTAAAAGTTTTAAGAGTAGGCAGACACAGTTGACCCACTAATGGCTTGTAAAATGGCTAGATTAGCAGCCCAAATCATACTCTCGGGCAAATGACATCCACTAACAGTGACCACAGGTGGGCTCTATGGATTAAAGATGCTCTAACAAAGAACAAGGAAGTGCTTTGGATTTTGGGTTGCAGGGAGGATTGCAAAGCTAAGAGGGAGTGAATTGGTGGAGTTATGGAGAGTGAGGTCTTCTTGCTGACAAGAATGCTTCCTGGCTTTGGGTTATCTCCTCTCCCCTAAACACATTGTTTTTGGAGATTTTATTGCTGGTACTATCTGAACCATCCACTTGTGAAATGTAATTCTTGAAGAATCAAAGAGTCATGATTGGCAAGAATATCATGATTGCTGCAAACTTGAGTAGGCACAGATGACATTGTGAGGGAACAGTTTCAAAGCAATTGCAGCAACATACTTTCCATATTCTTTATGGAGGAATCCATCTGTGTTGGTCTTTTATCTGTTACTGTTTAAAAAGCAAGCCTGGTCTTCTTGGATTCTGCATAATCTTCAAGGAGCTCTTCGATAATTTCTTTCAAATTAGCTTATTGTCATCTGCCATTACCACAATGGAAGGATCAATGAAAGAACCAATTGATATAATCTGAAAATTCACACACACACACTAGCACACCTGCTTCTTCAAGAAAGAGGAAAACTCCTATACCAAGGTGTATTGTCATTCAAAATGATCAACATATCTCATTACAAATCCTAACCTTTTATTCATACTCTATTAGTTACTAAATTGGTTACAAGTTACAACTGGTTATTAACAACTAATTCTAATTACTTATAATTACCTGTTTTCCTAATTCCTATCAATTTGGGTAACCATTGAGATATAAGATGGTATTTAAGCCTTCAAACTCTCCCAACTAACAAGCTAGTCCTTTGGGTTGGGCTCTCCTCTTGGTGCAAGTTGTAACAGAAGACAGGTCATTTAGTTGCACAACTTTCTCTTCTCACAATGGCTGCATTTGAGTTTACCTAACCCCTCTTATCAAGTGTTTAAGTTTAGCCATTTAAACTCAGATTTAGTCTCCTGGAAAACCCCCGAGTTGTCTTTGTGCAGCAAGCACTACTCAAGAAAGACTCATCATCATTAATTGCAGAAGGATCACAATAATAATTAGCATACGAATACTTCTATATGAAACTCTTTTGAGACTTCTTTGACCTTAGAGTTGACTTCTTACATTAATTTGGTTGAACTCGATCATTACAAGGATGAATCATAGACCTTAGAAAACTACAATCCAACTTGGTCAATGTAACCATATGAATCATGAGAAGAATAACAAAAAATCAACATGATAATACGAATTATAGTAGTGATGATTAGAAAGATAAGACTTGTACTTAAGGATACTTGAAGGCTTGATCTCGAACTCCTACTCTGATTATAATGGTGAAGTCTCTTGGAAATGTCCATAATTTTCATATCTCCAATTACTTGAATAGCAATAACTACATAAATATATCTAAATTTATCTAAACTGGCCAAAGTGAATTTCCATATCGGAGAATCGCCTCAGGAACCTTTATATGCTTCTAAATGAATACAGCAGATTGAATCCTTTATCAATGTAGCTATTTTACCAGCCTAATTTCACCAATATAAAATGGGAATATGCAAATGCAATGTATAAATGACTTGATCACTCAAATTAAAACTAGATTACAAGGCATGTCTTAACATACCTCTATATCCTTCCTATGATGAAATGATTCTTTCCAAGGCAAATTTGGTTTGAAGCTAATGCATCAGAACTTGGCTTCAGACGTGTAACAGTAATAATAAACTGGACTGCTTTTAGTTCTGCTTTACATTTAGAAGAATTGTGTATTTTTATCAGACAAGGTTTTCATTCAAACCTCACAGTATAATTTGATCCAAAAAGCTTGAGTCTGTGCCAAAAAGACTGATCAAGGCAGAGTATGTGATGAACAAATCCTTTCTTCTATCATCTTTACTCTCAATTTAGAGGCTTCAGTAAAATCACCAGTTCTACAGTACCCAGTCATCATTATTTTATAGGTAACAACATTAGGAGCCAATCCTTTCTGGTGAAGCTTCTGGAAAAGCCTCTTTGCTCGATCCATGTTTCCTGATTTGCACAGACCATTTATTAATGCATTGTATGTAGTAATATTTGGAACAAGACCTCTCTCCAGCATTTCATTTCTTAAATTGAAAGCATCATTCACATTGCCATCAATTGAGCAGGCATGAATTAAGGGACCATATGTGAAATTGTCCGGAGGAAAACCTTTAATCAACAAAGCAGACAAAAAACTTCTTGCTTCCTCAACCTTTCCAGACTTACAAAGTCCTGCAATAGCTATGTTGTAGATGATGTTATTGGGAAGATAATTGCTTACAAAACTTCCATCAAGAGAATCAGCAATTTTCTCTGCTTCTAGACTTACGACATCATTTTTTAGGAACTTATTAGAACATTTGTGAACTGTAAGAATGTCAAAATCTACCATCTTTGCTAAGAGCGCAGTTGCTTCATTGATTTTACCAAGCTTATAAAGGGTACTTACAATTTTGCTGCAGATCACCAAATTGGGAGTGAACCCCTCATCAATCATCTTGAAATATACACTGAAGGCTTTATCCAACATCCCTTCATTGCACCAACCAGCAATGAGGGTTCCAAAGGTGATAATATTAGGAGATAATCCTCTTGATTGCATCTCAGCAAGGAGACCGGTGACTCCAGTTGACTTCCTAGACTTAAAAACTCCATTAATAAGAGAATTATACATTTCAATGGAAGGAGAAAGTTCTTGTCTTTCCATCACATCTTTAATTCTGAAAGCTTCCATAACATTATCATTTTTACAATATCCATCACTCAGGGTTCTATATGTTATTTCATCTGGTGAACATCCAAGCTCCTTCATCCTATCAAAAACTGCCTCTGCTTCCACCATTTTCTTCATCTTACATAATCCACTGATCACTGTATTGAATGCAACTCTGCTCTTAGTAAATCCCCTGCCTAGCATCTCTTCCCACAGCATTATAGCCTTGTCAGAGTCTCCCATTTCAAAAAAGCAATGAAGCAGAGTACAATAGCTTACCTCATTTGGAGCCACACCTCTTTGTACCATTGAATGCCAAAGGTTCAAAGCATCACCATAAGATCCTGCACGAGTTAACCCCTTGAGAATAATATTGTAAGTTACAACTAATGGATCAATTCCTTTACGCAACATCTCCTGGTAAAGCATAAAAGCCTTGCTTATATGACATTCCCTGCAGTATCCGTCTAGTAATGTATTATAGCTATACAAATCTGGCCTTAAATTCCAATCCAGTATTTGCCTAAAGACTTCCTCTGCTTTGCCAACTTGACCATGCTTACAGTACCCATTGATCAAGGAGTTGCAAATAAATATATTCATTTTCAAGCCTTTCCTTAACATCATATCTTGGATCCTAATAGCATCATCCATTTTTCCAATCTGACAATATCCATCTACCAGTACACCATACCCACGTTCATCCACCACCAGCAAGTCATCTTCCTCCATGTCTTGAAGCACCTTCTCTGCTTCATTCATCTTAGATTGCTTACAGTAACCTTTAATCAACAAGGTACAAGTAACCACATTTCTTGAAACCCCCCTCTCACACATCAAACTCAATACTCCTTCTGCCCCTTCCACGTCTCCCTGGCTTACATACCCTTGAATCAAACCGTTGTAAGTCACTATATTTGGTTCAAATCCCATCTTTTCCATTTCTTCCATAAAACTTACAGCCCTAGCCACTCTGCCGTCCCGACAATAAGCATTCACCATAATCGTACACATATAAACATCAGGCACAATCCCCAACCGGGTTATCTGATCGAAAACGAGTACTGCCGTGCTGTATTCACCACTCCTAACCAAATTACTCAACAAGCAATTGCAGGACCTCAAACTGGGGATACGACCCCACTTGCCCATATTATCAAACACGTGTAACGCATACTTTGTCATACCCTTCTCCGTAAATATTTTCAGAATCATATCAAAAACAGTAGGAGAAAAGGTGAACTCACGATAAACCGCAACAATCTCATCCCAAACAACAAATGCCCAGTAATTATTCTTACAGTGATCAACCACCAATTCGTTCAAGTAAACCCTCGTCTCGTCGTACATTCGAGCTCTAGCCAATATGTGAACGATCTTGCAGTAAGACTTGACATTGGGTCTGAAATTTTGCTGCTTGCAAGCAAATCGAAAGAATCCCAAACACGCAGTGGGGTTGAGTTTGAGCCTGCGAAGAACAGAGTCCACGAGTTGGTCGGAGAAGTGGAAGGACAATTGCTCGAGAGCATGGAAACGATGGAGGACGAGGAGGCGAGAGATTCGGTCGACCAATTCGGCAGGGGCCAGCTTGTGCTCGTCCCGAAGCTTCCATTGGAGAGGACGAGAGAGGTGGATGGATTTATGAGGGTGGAGACGAGGAAGAAGACGACGACCAACAGAGTTGCCAAGGTGCGGAAACATTGAACAGCTTGACGGGAATGAATTGCATTTTAGCGGCCTCGGCTTATTTCCTCGTTGGTAATTGTCTCAAGTTTCCATGATTTTGAGAATAGTTCGTTAAATTAAAAATCCCTTGTCTAAATTTAAAGATTCATTTAATTTTTCTAAAAAAAATTATTTGTACAAAAAAAATTGATTTAATTTTAGTTTTCAGAAATTTTGTTAAGAACGATAGTGTTTAAATTATTAAATTAGTTATTCATGTTTTAAAACTTTATAACCTTTGTATATTACTCATTAAATACTTAATAAAAAAATTAAAATTTAATAAATTTAATATTTTTATAAATTAATTTCTATACTAAATAAAATTTGAGGTTTATAATTAGATTATATTTGATAAAATTAATTTATAAATTAATTTAAAATTTATAAATTAATTAAAAATTTATTAATTATAAATTATTTTAAATAATGTATAATTTATAAATTTTTAATTAATTTAAATTATTTAAATAAATTTATTTATTAAAAATTTTAATTTAGTTAAATAAATTTATAAATTAATTAAATATATTATAAATTAATTTATTTATCTTACAATAAATTAATCTAATAAGTAAATTGATAAAATTATTAAATTAATCTTTAAAATGTGAGGCAAGTAATGAAATTTAAAAAAATAGTAATTTATTATTCTGATTGATATTTATAATTACAATTTTTTTTCATATTCTTTAAATCATTGCATTAGTACTTTTTATTTTCATTGTATTTTTCATCGTACCGTTAAATTTTTCAGTTAAATTTACCATTAGAAACTGTCAAATTACAAAATTCCCATCACAAAATTGTTTTAAGTTTTTTTGCCAGATTTTTTAACAGTAAAGAGAAAATTTGAAATTGAAATGTCCCATTTCAGATTATCCTTCTCCCCCGGCGGAGCTCCACCCAGCCATTTCACATTTGACCTCTTCGTCACTACCTTTCTTCGCCTTTGGGTCTCTGCAAGAAGCTGGCTTTCGCCTCCGTTTGCTTCATCATCATCACTATTACAGCTTACTCAAACTTCCACCACAACAAAAGCTTACCCTTTTCGGATCCACCCCCCCCCTCTGATCCCAAACATTCAGTTTCCACCACCGCCGCCATTACAGAACATGCAGTTTCAGACACCGAGACACGGCCCACGAATCTGAACCAGAGAACCAAGGCAATGAGCCAGAGTAAGAAGAAAAAGTAATAGATGTTAGAGACTCTGTCTTGTCCTTGACCAAATCCACCACCCAGCCATCACCAGAAAAATGCACCAGGAAGCTTAGAGAGAGGATGCTCTAGAGTAAGAGAGTGAGTATGCAAAAATAGATCAACATATTGAAGAAACCAGTGAAAATCCGAGCTTATATGCCTTAGTAAGTGGATCAACAGGTTTTTAGTAAGTTCCTTCTACTTAGAGCATCTCCGACGCTGGTTGGCTGGAATTTCTTAAATGGTCCTATAATATAAAATATTATTTTATATTTAAGCATCGTTATACAAAAATTCACGATGCGTTAGATTAAGCAACTCCAGCAAGAGTTAAGCAACTCTACTGGAGATGGCCTTAGCCAGCCAACTGATAAAATTCTTGTGAATTGTGCTTGTTTAGTTTTTTTTTTTTTCCTTTCACAAGTGTTTGTAGTTTTTTTTTTCCTTTCACAAGTGTTTGTAGTTTTTTTTTCCTTTCACAAGTGTTTGATTAGTTAAAAGCAATGTCAATAAAAAAAAAAATTGATGATCCGATGTAAGGATTAATTTAATTTTTAAAATTATTCAACAAAAAACAATCAAAGAATTAGTGAACCAGTCAAAAATAAAATAAAAAATTATAAATCAGAATGATTTAAACATATTTTCATTATTATTTTTAAACAATTATTAACTCAAAATGATGTTATTTTAATTTTTTTTTATAATAACAATCATTATAATTTTTTTTGTAATTAAAATACTATTATAATAACTATTATTAACTATTGAGTATTATACCATATAAAAATATAAACTTCTTCTATGTATAATAGAGTTATCAATAAAAATTTTAATATATTAACATATATTATTTGTTTATTTTTATGTTAAATGATTTATTTAATTAATTTTATATATTTAAATTTTAATATATTATATTTATAATATAAAAAATAAAAATATATTAAATGTTTGACAATCAATTTTTGATAGATTAAATATCATAATATTCATCAAACATATATCAAATTTGAATTTATAGAAGTTTTGGTAAGAAAAAAATAAGATAAAAATTACAAAACAACATATACTTCTAAAAGATAGATAAAACCTAAATTATAATGCAACACACTTTTTTATTATTACTAACCAATATTATAAAAAAATATAATAAATTTCACCATAATTCAACTAACTTTAAATCCAAAAAAAAAATAACTGAGTCTTTTAAGAAAAGAAAATACACCTTTCAATCTTTTTTGAAGATTATAATTTTAAATTTTAATTTTTTTTTTAAAACTTAAGATACTATAGATATGAAAAAAAAATGTAGATTTTTTTAAAGTTGATTAACATTGAATATTTTTTTTCTTTCAAGTAAGAAAAAAAATATTCTCAAAAAAAGGAAGAGATTTTTCTAAAAGAAGAGGAAAACTTTTATAATGAAAGAAAAAAAGTTCTCTACTGAAAAAAGATAACAAATAAATTGAAAAAGGATATTATTATATTATATTTATAATATATAAAATAAAATAATATTTGTTTTCATTTTTTTATTTTAAACGTATTTTCAATAAATGAAAGATAACATATTTAAACATGATAGAGTCCCTAAAATATGAACTTATTGGCATGATGATAGTAATTAAAAAGTTTGTGAAAAAAAAAACCATTAGTGCAAAATTGGGGGTTATTCGATCTCAAAGCAATAAAGATACAAGATTAGATGCTAAAGTGATTCTCTATGATTAAGAATGATTATGGGTAGGATATGAACATGCTACTACTTGGATTCAGACTCTCAAAAAAATTTTAGCTCCATCTCTGTACCTAGATTCAAACTTCTAAAATTATTTTAAAAAATTCTTGGACTTAAATTTATACTCGACCTCAAATGGATAAATTTTATCCGTGCCGATTAGAGATGAAAAAGAAAAAGAAAAAAAGAACAATTAGTTCAAAATTTGGGGAATAATACATTTTAGGTGATTTGGATTGCGTAGCTTCTCCACACAGGGTAGTGATTGGATCTAATAAAGATAAAACATAAAACGAAGTTAGCACCTCATGGTGGCTTTAATGCTCAAGTGAGACTCTATGGTTAGAAATGGCCATAGGTAAAATATAGATAAGATCCTATAATATCTTAGACTTATGGGATATTTAGTAGGAGATTTTATTTTAGATTCTTAAGAATGTTATTATGGGAATGCAAGATTTCGGTGTCAAAATTCAAAATATCATTCTCAAAATATTTCAATTACTGAGAATAGATTTTTAAGATAGATTTCCATAAAGGGTGGGAATTGAAGATTTTGATAAAGGTGAAAATATTTTTATAAGATAAAATGACAATTATACTATCCATTCTTTGTCTTAAATTGTTGTCTTTATTTCTTTTTTAATTTAAAATAAAGAATCTTTGGTACATGGTAGTTATGGCAGTTATAGTTATCTTTCAATTTGTTTTATTTTATGTTTTGTAAAAAAAATGAACAAGCAACAAATTTAGAAAAAAAAAAAGAGATATTTTTGAAAAATACATCAAGATTTTTAGAAAATTTAAATATAACTAAACATTTAAATAGATTATTTTCATAAAATAGTATTTAAAGATTCTTATCAATCTTACAAATCAACCAACCACATTTCATAAATTTTTAACAATTATTATTTCCATCAATTATGTTTTTTAAAAACATAATTTTCAAGAACAAAAAATTTTATCATTCACTAAATGACCCCTTAGATTCTCAAAAAAAAAAAATTGTTTTCATCTTTGGATTTGGATTCAAACTCTTAAAAATATCTTAAAAAATTCTCATACTTAAATTTATACTTATTTTGTGATTTTTATATCCAATTTCAAATTATTAAAATTTACGGATACTCATTAATAGAGATATTTTGCCTATGCCAATCTATGGTTGAGAGAACTTGAGGGATATCTCATTAAATATAGATATTTTGCCTATACCTATCTATGATTTAGAGGACTTGAGGTAAGGCAGGTTGGCACAAGTGGTTAAAGTCTCAAAGTTATCTCCTATCTTTCTATGGATACAAGTTCGATTCCTCTTGAAACTATTAAAATTCCGTTTGATGGGCATCCCTCCTTAAGAGAAATTCCTTGGCACCCAGAAGTTACTTGAGTAGCTGTGACTGAGAAGAATTGCTTGCAGTAGGCATGTACAGTAATTCTCTAAGTGGATCTCTGTTGGCAACTCATCTTAAGGGATGTTTTGGGGACGAGTGTGTCACACCTCAAGGCCAATCTCTTGACAACGTCATTCATGTGTAAAGTCCGAACTTACATACACAAAGTTAAAGGTAAAAAAATTTTGAACAAAAAATTTCTTCAATATCATAGTTAATTTAGTCAAGGCAACTAATATCTTTTTTTAAAAAAAAGCCACAGATTATATCCTTCAAATATTGCAACACTAAACTCATCAAGTATCATAAAATATCTACAGAAAAAATGGTGCTAAATTAATCACATAATCTCTTTTAAAAAGAATATATATTGTAAAACTATCTAAATCATTCTGTTCAAAGTTTGTAAAATGATGCAATGATGAGCTAAACGTGCTTAATAAGTTCATATCTACTTTTTTGAACCAAATATTTAAAACATATGGTATAGAGGTCATAAATACACTAGTAATTTCAAAATTGACAAAATATAAGGCCTATTATTAAATTAATCATCGATTTTCATATAAAAATATATAATTTTGAGACACTAACCTCAACAAGTATTATAAAATATATACATAACAAATGGTGCTAAATTAATCACATAATCCCTTTTAAATATATATATATATATATATATATATATATATATATATATATATATATATATATATATATATATTGCAAGAGTATTTAAATCATTCTGTTCAAAGTTTGCAAAATGATAAAATGATGAGCTAAACACTCTTAGTAAGTTCATCTCTTCTCTTTTTGGACCAAATATTTAAAACATAAACTACAACAAAATCGCGGTATTACGGCTGTTTTTTAGTAGGCTTAACGATGGTTCCGACCGTCGTTAAGTCCATTAACGACAGTTTTCAAACCGTCGTAAAACTCTAGGTCTAACGACGATTTTCTCAATCGTGAGAATAACCGTCGCTACATCTAGTTTAACGACAGTTTCTATAACCGTCGTTAAACCAGACATAGCGACGATTTTTAACCGCCGTTAATAATTATTTTTTATTTTTTATTTTTAATTAATAAAATTAAATATCACGACGCTTTACACAAAAACCGTCGTTAAATCTTTTTTTTTTCAATTATAACGACGATTTTTAACAAAAAACCGTCATTATTTATTTATTTTCTTAATTATAACGACGGTTTTGAACAAAAACCGTCGTTATTTCTATTTATTTTTTATTTTTTAATTAATAAAATTAATTAAAATTTTTATAACAATTTTATTTGTAATTTAAAATATAATATTTTATACTATTCATAATACTACTAATGCTGTTTTGATTATTAAATTTTTATGTAAAATAAAAATTAATTTATATTTTTAATATTTTATAAATTAATTTTTATATATTTTATTTTATTATATAATAATTAAGGGTTTGAATTATTTAAAAATTAAAAATTGTATTTTAAAATTTAATAATATTTAACTAGATACTAAAGATGCATAAATTATTGAATTATAATGAATCTATATATAAAAAAAATTTATATACATAAAATTAATAGTAACAAAAGTGACGAAATTACATATACAAATATAATAACTAAATCAAGTTTCCGGACCCTACGGATGCTGATCACGCTGATGCCCACTACCACGATCGCTGGGGTCCTGAAAAATCAATTTTATTTGTTAAAATTTTGAATGTTATTAAAATAAACAAAATTATACCAACAATTTTTATGTATTAAAATGTTACCATGGGTCCGGGACTATGAAGTCCTGAAATTTCAGGTGGCAGCTGACCCTAAAATTTTTGTAGCAGGAACGTCATAGCAGCCTCCATCTGTGCTTGGCATGCTGCGAGCTCAGCATCTCGTCGCTGGAGCTCAGCGTCTCGCTCCTGCATAGCTGTCTTCAGGCGTTGCTGCTCGACGTCCCGCTCCTGCATAGCTGTCTTCAGGCGCTCCACCTCACTCTGTAAGTTGTGGTATGACGGCCCAGACTGTGAGCTCGACCCAGACGAACTACGGCCGAAGATTTGAGTTGGGCAAACACCCAACCCGAATCCTCGAACGCGGCCGGAGTGCTCCTTAGTGCCAAGAGCTCTCGCAAGTGAATCGGCCATCGAGAGCTCTTGGGACGAGCTGTACTCTTGCTGGATCGAAGCAATTTTCTCCTAACATTCAATAACAGGAAATTAATAATATTAAACATTATCTAAAAATTAAATAATTATCTACTTAAGGTTGATAAGATTTTATTACTCACCGCAACAGCCCGAGCTTCGTCGTTGATATATGATCCGTCAGCTCTTTTATGAGCTGCCGTCCATACATCACCACGAGTCATTGGACCCTGAAGCTCAATCTCCTTAATATTAAAATGAGTAATCAATCAATTTATGATTATAGTCTTATAAACATTTAAAAAAACAAAATATTTATAGATTTAAACTTACCATCTCCGCCTTTTTACGTGCAAGGCTCTTCGATCTAGTAGTGTGTGGCATTGTCAGCTGTCTTCTATTCCGTTTATTCTTCACAGCCACATCCTAATTAATCACATAGGAAAAATAATTAGTGACAATATTTAAAAGTTAAATTTTAAAAATATATATATTAACAACTTACCCTAGACTTCGCGTCTAGGCGATAGTCTACGAAAGTTGCCCACTGATCAGGTGGGATGCCTGTCGGGACTTCACTCCGCAACTGATCTCTGGTCTTCGTACCATCGTACGCCAGGCGGAATATATTGTATCGTGCTACTCTTCATTTCGCTCCTAGCGACTGCATGATCAGTTTTTTGTGTTGATCCGTCACAATAAAATGTGTCTGCAAACGAAATTAAAAAATTAGTTACACATAAATAATATATAAATTACAAATAAATATAATTAATTACAAAATATATATGTTTTCATACCTGAATATTATTTACGAAGACATTCGTCTTCGACTGCTGAGGAATGCTCCTCCAATCCCTGTAAGAGATCAGGAATAACCGAAAGTGATCCCTGATTGTGCCGAGGAAGACACCGAGCAAACCGCCACTGTCTTCGATAGGCTGGTGGTTGTCGTTGAACTGGACAACCACCTTTGACTGCTTAGGCAGGGCCCATACGTCGTGGACAGTCAACTGTCTGGACGTCGTGTGCCCGGTCCCGTCTATCAAAATAATTAGTGACAATTATATATTATATTACTAAGAAAAAATTATTAAGCGCATAAAGTGTACATGATTACAATACTCACCGACTACATCAACTGTCCAACTCCTCCTGCGTCTGCGCTCCTGCTCACCGGGCTGATGCTCCGCCTCTACACCGCCAAAGATCGTCTCAAAATCAAATGAATAATCGTCATCCGGTGCCTGAGCGTCGGGTGGGGGGAGTGTGCAGGGGACGGCCTGCGAATCCAGTGGCTGGGAGTCGTTAAGAGGAACTGATGATGCGGCAGCCTCCGACTCCATAATGGGCTCTCCGCCCTCACTGATCGCCCCACGGGGCGTGGGAGTCTGAAAACTGGACGCCCCTGCCATGTCTGATCTAGCCTTCTTCATCATCACCGCTACTGGCAAAATGAAATTAATAAAACAATTATAAAATAAATTTTGCCTAATAAAAGTGATGGAAATAAATAAAATAGTACAATAATTATAAGTAGTCTAAAATATATATAAATAGGCGGCAACAGCAAAACTAATACCGTAACAAGCATAAATTAACTTCTTCTTCTGGAAACAATGTTTCTAAATTTTGCGTGTATAACGGATCGCTCTCGTATATAAGATTTTCATCTTCATCGTCCATTTCGTATAAGTCACGGGGTTTTAAATGCATCACTATACTTCAGTTCTTGTCCAACTCATCTTGTACATAGTATACTTGATGAGCCTCAGATGCTTGGATGTATGGTTCGTCATCATCATTTTCACCAGTGTGAATCAACCGAGAAAAATCAACCGATGTCACCCCGAAGTCATCAATTGCAATTCCTCTCGTTGTAGTTGTATTGGCCCACATACACTTAAATAATACGACTATAAAATGGCCATGGTAGTTTAACTCGACAATGTCCAATAGTTTTCCGTAATACGAGACGCCACCAAATTGCATATTCGTATCACTAGTACTTGCATAACTCCTCGTCCCGAAAGTACCGTAAACTCTACTATTTTAAGATGTCATCCCTTGGTCTCACTCTAAAGATCGAAATTTGAATCTGAACTAAAAGAAAACATGACTATTTTACATGAGAAAGAATTTGCAATTGATTGTGCATAAAACACAATACATTTTGAAGAGGTGTAAAATGTTTTACATGTAAAACATTTTTGGCAAATTTTATGATAATAGACATTTAATGAAGCACTAAATAAAAAATCTTCGTTATTGTCATTAATTAAAAGGATAAGTTTCATGATCAAATCTCTACGAATCTGAATTTTTTGGAAAAGACAGCCACTAGCAGGAAAAAAATTGAATTATGATTTTACATCTGTCGTTACAATTTTAATTATAGTATTTACATGGTAAAATTTCTAACGCACTCTTATAGGGAATTGAAATTTCCAATTCCTTATCTGAAAAAGTAAAATCAGTGGCCCATACAAGGGCCATATATTGAAGAATAATTCTACTCAATTACATTTAAGATCTTGTTTGTTCCTTAATAGAGAATCTAGTGTAATTAATTAAAATAATGAGTTTCATGATCAAATTTCTACGAATGTAAGTTTTTTAGAAAGAAAAAACCACTAACAGCAAAAAATTAAAATATTATTTTACAGCTGCCGCAAAGATTTCAATTATAGTATTTACATGGTAAAATTTTTAACGAATTCAGATAAGGAATTGAAATTTCAATTCCTTATTTAAAAAAATAAAATCTGTGGCCCATATAAGGGCCATATATTCAAGAATAATTCTACTCAATTACATATAAAATTTTGTTAGTTCATTAATAGAGAATCTAGTGTAACAACAAAGTGCATTCAAAATTATTACACTACTAGCATACATATTAAAATTATGTTATTATAAATTTGTTTCTATTTTTTAAAAATTATGTGTTTTGTTAAATGAGTTTTATTTTTTTAAAACTAATTCCTAATACTAATTTCGTCTATTTATTAACATTTATTATTTTATCTCATCACCTAAATAAATATTTTAATATTTTATTAACAACTGTAATATAATTTGACTATTATTAATTTATGTATATTATTTAAATAGGTTTATCAATATAATAACTACTTTCAATTTATGTTATTATTAATTCATTAAAAATTATTACACTACTAGCATACATATTAAAATTATGTTATTATAAATTTGTTTTCATGTTTTAAAAATTATGTGTATTTTTAAATGAGTTTTATTTTTTTAAAATTAATTCCTAATACTAATTTTGTCTATTTATTAATATTTATTATTTTGGCTATGTTTGACAAAAATAGCTGATAAGCTAGCTGAAAGCTGAAAAGTTAGCTGAAAGCTGAAAAACTAATTTTTAGCTGATAGCTGAAAGCTGTTAAACTAATTTATTGAATTAGAAGTATTTGGTCAAATTAGTTATTGAATTAGTTGATAAGTATAAAATGACATAAAAGTACATACTTATATAAAATTTATCATTTTTTGTTATTAATTATATTTCATTATGTAATCCCAAAAAATACAAGAATATACTTTGTTAGTGTTAATTTTTTTTCTCTTTTACTCTGTGATTATTTTTCATCAGTATTCTAAGAATATAAACTCACCCACTTTTGGGAAGTGTCGCTTGATTAGTAGAAGAAAAGTACACACAAAAAACTTGAAGATCAATAAATTACATTAAGGGTCATGAGTATAATAGTGTTGGAATTTCAATAAAATAACAAGGATAAAAAAGGAATAAAATTATAAAAGCTATAAGCTACTCAAAGTAGCGTATGATAAAACGCTATAAGCTACCTAAATAAACTCGTTTACCAAACACCTCTAATTTAGTCAAACAAACTTATAAGCTAGTCAAATACGCTATAAGCTAACTTATTGGAGTTGTCAAACACACTCTTTATCTCATCACCTGAATAAATATTTTACTATTTTATTAACAACTGTAATATAATTTGACTATTATTAATTGATGTATATTATTTAAATACGTTTATCAATATAATAACTACTTTCAATTTATTTACATTAATTTTAATAATATTTAAAAAATAGTAAATAACTTGTATTTAAAACAAAATTCACTATCATTTTATACTAAATTAATAATATTATATATATTTCCTAAATTTTTATTAAAATATACGTGTATTTTTAAATTAGTGTCACAATTTTTAAAAAATTGTTTTCAATACTTACTCTATTTATTTATTAAAATTTATTATTTTATCTAATCAATTACACACTTCAATTCATCTACTAAATTTATGTTATTATATAAATGTATTTCTCCTTACATGTTTTTAACGAACATACTATATATTATAATATTAAACATCATAAATATCACAAAAATAACACAAATTTTAAAATTGATTCATACAATAATGTACATCACAATGATAAATATATTTATAACAAAAGTAGTAAGCAAATAAAATATCTAATATTATCTCAATCTAACATATAATAATTTGAAATAAATTCATTCAAAATCTAATTAATTAAATTACATACCTTCAAAATGATTCCAAATAAATAACGCACAAAAATAAAAAATAAAGTGTCGCCCCAACGTCACAATATCTTCACAAAATAAAATAAATAATAATATAAGAAAATATTTTGAACATACAATATAAAAAAAAATCAAATCCAATTAAAAAATTAAATGACATACCTTGAGAATAAATAAAACAAGTCACAGAAAACACCATAGTACAAAAATTTGAAAAACAAAACAAATAATTTCAGAGAGTGTATTATGTAAAAATAATCTATCAAGAAACTGTTGTAAGAAAAATAAAGAGAACCTTTCAATTTATAGACGAACGCGCGGTTTAACGACGATTATTAACCGTCGTTAAACCAACCAACAACCGTCGCTAAATGGGTTTAGCGACGGTTTCTAAAAAGAACCGTCGTAACGTGTAACTTTAACGACGGTTTTTCCTAAAACCGTCGTTAAACTACACGAACATTGAGTAACGGTCCGAATTCCGAACGTTATAACTTCACGACGGTTTTAATTAAACCGTCGTTAAATAACGACGATTGTTACAAGAACCGTCGTAAAATCACGACAGTTTTATGTCTAACCGTTGTACTTTTACGACAGTTTTATAAAAATCGTCGTAATATCCGTCAAATATTTCCCTTCGACGCAGATGACCACGGTTAGATCTTAACCGTCTGTATTTCACGACGGTTTTTTGGAAAACCGCCGTTAGGTGACGAACTTTAACGACGGTTCATAAACCGTCGTTAAACTTGGCTTTAGAGGCGGTTTTTTATGACCGTCGTTAAAAACTCGTCGTCATTCCCCGCTTTTCTTGTAGTGATATAGTGTAGAGGATAAATACATTAGCAATTTCAAAATTTACAAAATATAAGGTCTATCATTAAATTAATCATTGATTTTCATATAAAAATATATAATTTTGAGACACTAACCTCAACAAGTATTATAAAATATATACATAACAAATGGTGCTAAAGTTAGACTCTATGGTTAGAAATGGCCATAAGTAAAATATAGATAAGATCCTATAATATCTTAGACTTAGGGGATATTTAGTAGGAGATTTTATTTTAGATTCTTAATAATGTTATTATGGAAATGCAAGATTTCAGTGTTTGGTGTCAAAATTTAAAACGTCATTTCCAAAAAATTTCAATTACTGGGAATGAATTTTTAAGACAGATTCCTACAAAATGATTCTCATAAAAGGTGAGAATTAAAGATTTTCATAAAAGTAGAAATATTTTTATAAGATAAAATGACAATTATATTATCCATTCTTTGTTCTAAATTGTTGTCTTTGTTTTTTTTATAATTTATATTAAAGAATCTTTAGTACATGGTAGTTATAGTTATCTTTTATTTTGTTTTGTTAAAAAAAATGAACAAGCAACAAATTTTTTAAAAAAATAGATAAGAGATATTTTTGAAAAATAGATAAAGACTTCTTAAAAATTTAAGTATAATCAAACATAGAAACAGATGATTCTCATAAAATATTATTTAACAATTATCATCAATCTTACAAACCAACCAAATATATTTTATAAATTTTCAGCAATTATTATTTCCATCAATTATGTTTTATAAGAAACATAATTTTTAGAAACAAAAATTTTTACCATTTACTAAATGCTCTCTTAGATTCTAAAAATAATTATTATTTTCATCTTTGGATTTGGATTCAAACTCTTAAAATATATCTTTAAAAAATTTCCATACTTAAATTTATACTTATTTTGTGATTTTTATATCCAATTTCAATTTGTTAAAATTTACGGATACTCATAATAGAGATATTTTGCCTATGCCAATCTATGGTCGAGAGAACTTGAGGGATATCTCATTAAATATAGATATTTTGTCTATATCTATCTATGATTTAGAGAACTTGAGGCTAACACGAGTTGGCACTAGGGGTGAGCATCGGTCGGTTTTCACCGGATTGACCCAAAAATTCAATCCGACCGAACAAAAGTCGGATTGAAAAAAGTGCATCCGAAACCGACCGAAATTTTAGACAACTCGTACTATTCGAGTTTATTCGGGTTACTTTCGGATCGGTCGGTTTAAGTCGGTTCATCATACAAGGAAATGAGATCAAGCTATGGGAGAAATCAAAACCAAAACCTCAATCGAAAATGAAAAAAACCTCATCATCCAAGGCAGAAACCAAAACCTCAAACGGAAACAAAAAAGAAACAAACCAAAAACACTATCAGATGTTGCTCAGTTGCTTATATTTGCGTCGAACTTTAACCCCTTTGGGTTGGAGATATGCACCTTGTAGATGAGACCAAAGTTGTCGTCGCCAATAATCAAGTCTAGTGATCTATTCTTGTTGGCCTTGGCAAGTTCGTTCATGGACATATGAACATACAGGAAAAAGACTAGCTTGCATCTATGGCAATGAAGGAGATCTCCGATTGGATTTGATTCTGGGTAAGAGGAGAGGACGGTGACGACGAAGAGGCAAAGAAGATTGCACCGTTGTGAGTTACAAGTGAGGTTGTGAGGGTGAGGGACGAAGGTTTCAGATTTTCAGTCGAAGAGGCGAAGAAGGTAGCGGTTGCAGGTGAGGTCGTGAGGGTGAGGGTGAGGGTTTTAGATTTTCAATCGAAGAGGCGAAGAGGCGAAGAAGGGGTTTACTGTTGCGGGTCGTGGGTGAAGGCGTGAAGCTGCGAGTGCAAGGGTTTCAGATTTTGAGTCTTTATATAACCGAGACAAAACGACGTCGTTTTGTTAAAAAAAAAAGGAAATGACGGTCACGTGGGAATCGAACACAAGATGCCACACATCAGGACACAAGTTTTTGCCACTACGCTGCGACTACAATGCTGGTAAAACTTACTTTCAGTTTTATATATTTTATATGTCGGTTCAGGGTTATTTCGGGTTCAAATGCATTGAACCCGAACCGAACCGACAACCCGAAATTTAAAAAAAACTCATCCATTTGAATCTGTCAACCCGATTTGATTAACCCGAAGTGTAATATTTTTGTCGGGTCCAAACGGATTCATTCGGATTGGTCGGGTTATGCTCACCCCTAGTTGGTACAAGTGGTTAAGGTTTCAGAGTTAACTCTCATCTTTTTATGGATACGAGTTCAATTCTCCCTGAAACCACTAAAATATTGTTTGATGGTCATCACTCCTTAGAGAGATTCCTTGGCACTCAAAGATTAGTTAAGTAGCTGCGACTAGAAATAATTGCTTGCAATTTAGATTTGTGCAGTAATCTTTTAGGTGGACCTCTGTTGACAGTTCTAGCATACTGATAGTATTGGAAGTGTCTTCCTATCCTACCATTTTTTTTTTAAAAAAAAGAGAGATCTTAAGAGATGTTTTTGTGATGAGAGTGTGTGACACCTCAAGGTCAATCTCTTGACATCATCATTCATGTGTAAAGTCCGAACTTACATACACAAGGTTAAAGGTAAAAAATGTTTGAACAAAAATTTCTTCAACATCATAGTTAATTTAGTCAAGGCAACTAATATCTTAAAAAAAAGTCACAAATTATATCTTTCAAATATTGTAACACTAAACTCATCAAATATTATAAAATATATACAGAACAAATGGTGCTAAATTAATCACGTAATCTTTTAAAAAGAATATATATTGTAAAACTATTTGAATCATTTTGTTCAAAGTTTGTAAAATGATGCAATGATGAGCTAAACGTGTTTAGTAAGTTCATCTTTATTCTTTTTGAACCAAATATTTAAAACATATGGTGTAGAGGTCATAAATACACTAGTAATTTCAAAATTGACAAAATATAAGGCCTATTATTAAATTAATCATTGATTTTCATATAAAAATATATAATTTTGAGACACTATCCTCAACAGGTATTATAAAATATACATGGAACAAATGGTGCTAAATTAATCACATAATCCCTTTTATAAAAAATATATATTGCAAGACTATCTGAATCATTTTATTCAAAGTTTGCAAAACAATAAAATGATAAGCTAAACATGCTTAGTAAGTTTATCTCTACTCTTTTTGGACTAAATATTTAAAACATATGGTGTAGAGGTCATAAATACACTAGTAATTTCAAAATTTACAAAATATAAGGTCTATCATTAAATTAATCATCGATTTTCATATAAAAATATATAATTTTGAAACACTAACCTCGTCAAGTATTATAAAATATATACAGAACAAATGATGCTAAATAAATCACATAATCCCTTTTAAAAAGAATATATATTACAAGACTATTTGAATCATTTTGTCCAAAGTTTACAAAATGATAAAATGATGAGCTAAACATGCTTAATAAGTTCATCTCTACTCTTTTTGGACCAAATATTAAAAACATACGGTGTAGAGGTCATAAATACACTAATAATTTTAAAATTGACAAAATATAATGTCTATCATTAAATTAATCATCATTTTCATATAAAAATATATAATTTTGAGCTTTTCCATTTATCAAAACAATCATCTACTTGTTTATTTGTCATTAAAACTTGAATACACAAGTTAACAATTATTTCCTCTCTTTTTTACAATAACAAACAATAAGAGTGAAGTTAGTTGAATTATCTAATCTGACTCATTTAAATTAATTTAAAATTATTTTAAAATTTTAATTGTATAAATTTATCAAATCTAATTTTTTTTTAAATAAAATTTTTTACTGAGTTCAAATGAGTTTAAATAGATTTTTTGAGTTGTGCTCACCTTAACAAATAATTTAACACCATACAACTCATTTTTTTTCAAACAACTGAAAACAAAAAATATTTAGCTTCACAACTGCTGAATATACAAAAAATTTAGATATTATAAACAAATAAAGCACAGATAATACATATTATAAACACTAATATATTAAATATTATTATTTAATATATCAGATATCTAATTAATACAATAAAAAATAAAAAAAAAATAGAGACATATAGACGAAGAGAGAACATACCTTTCAATTCTCTTTGAATATTAACTCTCTTTAATTTTTTTTTATCCAGATATGAGTATAAAGTTTATAAATTAATACTTCTTCTATTTAAATATGAGTATAAAATTGTAGAAGTGAATGTATAGACATATAAATTTAAAATTTTTTTAAGAGAAAAGGGAAAATATTTCTTAATGAAAATGAAAAATTCTTCTAAAAAAAGAAAAAGATTTATCTAAAAAAATAAACTATAAAAAAAAAAGGGATGAATTAAAAGAAGATGGAACAGATGTTGCCAAAAAGCTCGCGGCACTCTCTGGTACTCTCTCGTGGCGTTGGGACTGGTGTTGCTTTCTTAAGGACTAGATGGAGTATCATGCAACTCCCTTGCTTTAATTCAAACATAAATCCAACAATTCGATACGGGTATCCATTAATAAGATGCTATAATTTGAAGAAAAATTGCTTATTTGTTAAAAGAGTTCATATTTGATATATTATCGGTAAATAATTAAAATATCGTTACTTATTTTTTTATCTAATAAAAATATTTTTTTAATCTAAATAAATAAATAGTAGTATTTTAATTTCCTACTGATAAAAATTAAATTTATTAACAATATATCATATACTTACTTTGTTAAAATATTTATGTAAGAGTATTAAATTTTGGATAAATTACATATTAGTCCTTGAGTTTCAAAGCTATTTAACCTCTTACAGTTGATTATGTAATCACCTAATTATAGTATGATTTAATCTAAAATTTAATAAATTTTATCATGTAAATATTAAAATGATAAATAAAATTTAAAGGTACAAATGAAGTATACTTTTAATAATATTATGTTAAAATTTAGATTAGAAATAAATACTGCAATGTGGCTAAGTATTATATAACAAATTCGTTTTTTGGTCAGTGTGTATAAAAAAAATTGTTTGTTAGAGGATTTTTATTATTATTTAGTATTAGAAATATTTTGGAGAGGCTAAAAGTTTTTTTATTTTCTGTTTTTAAAAATTATTTTTTATTTTTAATTGTTTTTAAAATAAAAAAATTTGTTTGATAATTATTTTTTAAAAAGATACTCTTAATATTATATTAAAAAAATATCATATATTAAATCACGATAAATTAATTTTTTGTCGCAGCAAATAAACTATAATTTATTTTAAAATTTTTTAAAACAGACAAATAAAAATAAAAAAAATTATTTTTTCTTTTAGAATATAAAAAAATAACATATTTTTAAAATAATTTATCAAATAAATTTTTTTTATTTTATAGAATAATTTTTAAATATAATTTTTAAAAGCAGTTTAAAAAAAACAAAAATTAATATTTTGATCTGAAGAGATACTTTTAATATTATATTAAAAGAATATTATATATTAAATCACAATAAATTGATTTTCCGCCACGGCAAATAAATTATAATTTATTCTTAAATTTTTTAATACTAAAACCTGAGATACCTAGTAAATAATTAATCTAATGAAATCTGGGAAAGACAAAAAGCATGGGGACAAGCTAGGTAGCTTAAGAATGACTTGTTCAGGCCAACTTCTTAACGGTGAAGGTAGTATTAAAATAACCAGAGATTTCTGGGAAATGGAATCATAAATATTCTTGAGGAATTATTTATTCAAAAGGAAGGAAAATAGTTTCTTTTGAGAGAGACCGTTTAGATGGGTCGAGAATAGAAAGGAGACAACACTCTCCATTACAAAATCTGAAAGCTAACAAAAGTGTGAGACCAAATTGCAGGAGCTTTAGCTTTTGGTTCAGTCCCATGAAACTGTAGAAAAGAAAATAAAATCTTAGCAAGATTCCCGTTATAAAAGATAGGGCGGCCACAATAACAATATATCTATATTGCTGCAAGAGTATGTACATATTTTTATGTACATATTTTTTAATTTGAATACATAGATAATATTATTTAAAGTAAAATTGATATTTAATCTATCGTCAATAGATATTTTTTTTATCTACTAGCGATACTCAAATCATAATACGTAATATAAATAATTTTAAAAAATATTATTTTTATCACGTATTACAATTTAAATACTGTTGATGGATAAAAAAATTATTTATTAATAATATTATTTTTTTAATATTAAAATTGTTTATCGTGTTTTTATGTAGACTCAATCAAATATATTATTTTAATATGACTCAAATTTATTATATTTATATATTATGTTGTGTCTAACTTATTTTTTATATATTTTAAGACAATCTATACCAAGAGAAATTTTAAAATAGATTATTTACATAATCAAATGGTGCACAGCATTTGAATTAATGAAAATTTGTGTATATGTGTTTGGGTTTGGGTAAGTTTAGAGTGTGTTTGGTAAATTAAATAAATTAATTTATAATTTATTTGATTAATTTATAAATTTATTTGACTAAATTAAATGTGTTTAATAAACAAATTTATTTGAATAATTTAAATTAGATAAAAACTTATAAATTATATAATACTTGAAATAGCGTATAATTTATAAATTTTTAATTAAATTTAAAATTTTCAGTTATCTTATAAGTTATTTTTGTTAAATGTAATCTTAATACTCCTGACTATTTTTGGTAAAAAATAATAATAAATAAAAATTTATTAGTGTCGAATAAATTTTATTATCTAAAACACTTATTTTAATAAATTTTTTATCAAATCAGAGTCGATTTATACATTATATGATTTTTAAGAATTTTTCATTTATTAGAAGAGAAATTCATAAATAAATTCAATTTATAAATAACTAGTAAATAAAATTAATTATGAATATACATAAAATTGAATCCACTAAAACAAATATTTATATGTTTATTATGATTTATATAGCTTGTCAATTTTTTAAAATATCCAGCCAAGAATATCTGATATCACCATTTAATTAATTAATTATAAATTTAAATCGGAATAGACCCCCCTTTTGCCTTTCTCCATAGCCAAGGACCTTTTCCCCCCCTCCTTTTGCACCATCTCTTGCTTGCTAATTTCAAGTATCGAATGTCTCCTTTCTCAAGTTTTCTTATATTCTTCCTTCTCTGGTTGATCCAAGAAAGCTATGATTCTTCGAGTTTTATTTTTTTATATATATATATAAGATGCAAAATAAAAAGATGAAATTCTTCTTCACAGGAGCTCCATTGATGCTTCTCTTGCGTAATATATCTTAGCCAGCTTCTCTTACTTTGTTTCAAAGCCAGAAGGAAAATCTGCAACTTAAACGTAGAAGCCAATAACCTGCAGAAATGGGTGCTAGTCCTAGATGTTCTTGGTGCTGGCTTGCGTTATTCTCCTTGTGTCTTTTCTTCAATCCAGGTGATTTTACTACCGCTTTCTATTTGCTTTAGTCCCTTGGCTCCATGCATTGGTTGATGAAATAAAAGAGTTCAAGGTGTGTATTAAGACAAAAATACAATTTTTAAAATGTTCATTATTTAATTTTATAATAAAAATAAGACTCTAGAGTATTTTTTTTATATATAGCTCAGTAATATATGTAAAAAAAAAATTTATATGTCATATTATTATTGTAAAATATTGCGACAAACACCTAACTTTATATAAAGAGTTGTTTGGTACGAAGATTTTTTTTAATTTTTTTTTAAAAATTCATTCAAAAAAATATGATTACTATATTGGTATAAATTTTCTCACAATTTTTTTAGGAATTTAAAATTTTCATTGTATTTAATTATTCAAAAAATGTAAAAATCTCAATCTCAAATATATTTATGAAATTTTAGTTTTTTCCGAGTATTCTTATCCCATCAACATTTTCAAAAATTATTCACATCAATAATTTTTGTGATTTTTGGTAATAAACATATTTTTTTTCACAGAAATTTAGTTCAAAAATTAGAAAAAAACTAATTCAATTTTTATACCTGTACCAAACACATTTCTCATTCCTGCTATATTAAAATTATTAATTCTTGCGCACGCATTCTAATAATTTTATATTAATAAAATTTAATGTATTTTAATTTCAAAATTTTATTTAAAAATTAATATTATATTATATTTTAAAACTGGACCTTAAAGCAGCATGAAAAAAAAATTAATACTAAATCAAGAAGATAAACTATAATTTATCCTTAAATTCTTTAACACTAAGGGAGTAATAAAAATAACTAGAGAATGCAAAATGGTAGAAAAGAAACAAAAAAATCTTATCTAGATGCTGGTTATAAAAGATAGGGTGGCTCCATTAATAATAAATTGTATATTTATTTATTTAATTTTTCATTTCCAAATATCTCTATATATATTTTTAATTTGAATGTAAAACTAATATCGTTTAAAATGTTAAAATTAGTTTTTTCAAAAATTATTTTAAAGACTCGATTTGATATATTTTTTAATCACATTTGTTGTATTTACATATTTAAATCAATATTATATTTTATTTTAAAGCTTGATCTTAAAATTTATTTTTTCAAAAATAAATTTTTTTAGTAATAAAAATATTAAAAATTTTTGTGTGATGAAATTCTAAATAAATTTAGAGTGTGTTTGAAAAGTCTGATAAATTAATTTATAACATATTTGATTAGTTTATAAATTTGTTTGACTAAATTAGAAGTGTTTGATAAATAAATTTATTTAAATTAGCTAAAAGCTTATAAGCTATACTCTATTTCAAATAACGTATATCTTATAAGTTTTTAATTAATTTATAAATTTTAAATTAGTTTATAAGTTATTTTTATCTAACAGAATCTTAACGGGATAATCATAATTAGTTCGAATCTGTCAAGTCACTTTTAAAAAAAAATCAATAAATTTATTTTTTAAAAAATTGATTAGTTTAGTTAAATTTAATTTAAATTTAAAATCAAATCAAAAAGTGATAAATGAGGTTGTTATTTGGTTTTTTTTTTCCAGGTCTAGGTGCAGCCAATTTTATAAGGGACGAAGAATTCCCAGAAATCTTCTCGTCATCTGAATTTAGTACCCAATTGGACGATGTTCCTATTGTGAACCCTACAACACCAGGCACAGCAAGTCCATCTCCTCTAGTGAACCCAGTAGTATCTCCTCCAACGGGGCAAACCCCCCCATCAACCACAAACCCACCATCTCCAGACGTATTTGGGCAAAACCCCCCATCAACCCCAACCATAAACCCACCATCTCCAGACATATTTGGGCAAACCCCAACAACCCCAAATACTAACCCAACATCTCCTCAGCCACCAGAAACCCCAACAACCCCAAACACAAACCCGAACCCGAACCCAAACCCGAACCCGACAACCCCGGCCAATCCGACTCCGACCCAGAACACTCCGGGATCATCTTCAGGTGGTCAATGGTGTGTTGCAAGCCAAGGTGCTTCGGACACTGCTCTACAGGTATGAGTGAAAAATGGTTGAGTTAATTATAACTTAATTAATCAAATTATTATTCATTAAATTTTTTTGATAGGGTTATCTTATGGTCTATTACTTGTATTGGCAAAATAGACTATGTCTATAGTAGCTTGCTGATATATCAGTCCATTTAATGTATGAGTCCAAATAGGGCAATTTATTTAATTAATTAATTTTTTTAATTTTAATTACCTATTTTATGATATTATTTTATTAAGATACATGTATGTTATTTTAATCCAACAACAACAAAGGAGGCCATAAATGGTTCACACACACACACACACACATATATATATATATATATATATATATATGGACACACATATTATTGTATTCATAATTTTTTAATAAAAATTTTATAAAATTTTAAAAATATATAAAAAAGGGGGTCAAATATAAGTTTAAAAATATTTTTTTGGTATAATTTATCAAAAGTTTTTTTTACTCGAGAGAGTCTAATTTCTTTATATCTTTAAATATATAAATTATAACTCTCTTTAAAATAATATCATTAAAATTTAAATTTTTATCTTATCAGCTCAAATAATTATTTTTTTAGATTAGTTAATTTTATCACTTTAAAAGATATTAACTCATTGATGATTAGTTTAACTCATATATATATATATATATATATATATATATATATATATATATATATATATATATATATATATGTGTGTGTGTGTGTGTGTGTGTGTGTGTATAGTATTTTTAAATTTTTTTAAATTTTCATAATTTATTTCAATTTTTTAATGTTTAATTATTTTTTCACTATTTATGAAACTTATAATTCTCTCTCATTTTTTATTAATATAATTTATATTTTATTAAATTACAATCTTATATTTTATAATTTTAAACATCACCTTAGAAAAAGAGAATGAAAGTTTGGGTAAATAAAAAAATATTCTTAAAAAATTTATTTAATAATCCATTTAACTATTAATATAAAATTAATTAAAATAATTAAATAGTTATAGACTATAATTACAACATTTTATCTTTATCTTCAGGTTGCTCTTGATTATGCTTGTGGGTATGGAGGTGCAGATTGTTCGGCAATTCAACAGGGAGCAAGCTGTTATAACCCAAACACTATGCGTGACCATGCTTCTTATGCATTCAATTCCTACTACCAGAAGAATCCAGCACCAACAAGCTGTGTGTTTGGAGGAGCAGCAACACTAACAAACAATGACCCAAGTAAGAATACCATCAAAAATTCATCATTTTGTTGGAATTGTCAAGTTTTATTGTCTTTGAAAAATGGACAAAAAAGAAAGGAATTTTGCATACAAAATAAATGCCAAATTTAAATAATAAAGAGAAATAGATACACACCAATGTTTTTATAATTATTTATTTTATGTCTATATCTCTTTTTATATAAAAATATTTAAATTTAGTGTCCAAAAAATTTGTGTTGTTTCTTCCATTTTGTAAAATGTTTACTTTTTTAATTTTAAAAAATATTTTTTTTTATAAGTGCTATAAAAAGGAAATATAATGTTTGGTCAAATTTTTCAAGAAGTTTTTTTAAGCTTTTATTAATAATTAAGACAATAATTTGAGCGCTTTTTAGACTATTTATGTCTAGAATCATTTCTGTTTTATAAGAGAAGTTCAAATTCTTTTTTTTTCACTTACAGCAACGAAAAATATATATATATCACTATTTACTATTATTATTATTATTTTGAGTTCAAACACAAACAGAACATAAAACTTTTTATTTTATTTCCTTTTATGCTTCAATGCCCAGCATTTGGCTTGAAAAAAAAGAAGATAATATTTGCTTTTTTGGTATGTGGCAGTCTTTTCTCACTTACAATTTTTTTGTTGTTGAAAAAAGACAATATTTACTTCATTACTTCAAAATAAAAAAATGACATTCAGTATTATTGCAGGTAGTGGGAACTGCCACTATGCATCATCCAAAGGACAAAGGTGAGACTTTGCTGCACTTTCACTCTATAATTAATAAAATGAAAAAAGTACAAATATTTTCTTTTAATTTTTTATCATTTATAAAATTTCTAATTTTAAAAATTAAAGTATTTATATAATAGTAAAATCAAAATTTAATGGATTTTAGAGCCAAAAACATGATATTTCTGTTAATTTTGTTAGTAAAAAATAGATAATATGTTAAATATTAATTAGTGAAAATTGAAAGATATTTTTTTTTGTTTTACTTTATTTTTAGGTATAATGCAAAGACAAGAGTTTGAACTTGAGACTCTTTACTAAATTACTCAACCCTCATACCATTAAACTACACTTAGTGGTTTATTTTTTATTTTCAAAATCAAAGAGAATGTTGTCAAAATTAAAGGTATATAATTTTTTCTTTAATAAAACATAAAAATTCAAAAACATTTAAGAAACCAAATTAATTCTAAAAAAAGATTAAATATATCAAATATAATTTTTTTTTTAGTAAATCATATTCATTCTAATTTGTATTGTGAATGCAGCATGAGTCCACCAACAACAACATCTGTAAGCCCTCCAAGTCCACCAGTCCCTATGACCCCAACTCCTCCAAGCATGACAATGCCTGGTGGTGGGTCAACAGTATATGGTTCAGAACCAACAGAGAGCCCCAATTCAGCCACATCTGCTTCTTCTTCCTTGCTGCTCTTGTTCATCACATCTGGCATCTGGGCTTCCCTTCTGTTGCCAAATCATACCTAGAGACCCCAATCAAGGTTCAATCATTCTTTATCTGGAAGAAAGATTTTTTAGGTAAATTTGATTTATTAAAAATAAATAGACCAATTCAATTTAAATAAGTGTATAATTATACTCTTAATTTCTCTATTTTAAAAAATAATTTAATTTGATCTCTTTATTTTAAAATATACCAATTTAATTTCTCATATTTTCTAAAATCAGACTATCAAATCTTTTTATAAAACAAATTGTTTATATATAAATGATTTTTAATGATATAACTGTTAAAAATTTTACATGAATCAGTTGACAACAATTAAAACATGTGGTAATAAAATAATTTATGCAAAATTTAATAGTTATATCATAAAAGATCAATTCTGTATAGATGAATTTTTTATAAAGGGATTTAGAGTGTGTTTAGTAAAATAAATAAGTTAGTTTATAGTTTATTTGATTAATTTATAAATTTGTTTGATTAAATTACAAGTATTTGATAAACGAATTTATTTAAATAATTTAAATTAATGAAAAATTTATAAACTACACACTACTTTAAGTAGTATATAATTTATAAATTTTTGATTAATTTATAAGTTTAAAATTAACTTATGAATTAATTTTATCAAACAGAGTCTTAATTAAAATGTTTTAAAAATATAAAAAATTGAATTGGTGTATTTTAAAAATAAAAAGACTAAATTAAATTATTTGTTAAAATTAAAAATTAAAAATATAGTTAAATCTCAAATTAATATACAAATATGTCTTATATGTTTATGCGTTTATTTGTGATTAATTTAATTTATTTATTTTTTATAAATTTTTTTTACCTACAAAAACTTATGCTGGTGTTCCAACAATTTTGCAGGAGACTGAATCAACAATGTCATATTTGTTATCTGAAGTCTCGTCATCAAAATTGGCGACACTCTTCCATATATCCATGGCCATTATTGGTCAATCATGAAGCTCAGAAAGCCGTACTGGTACAGCCAGAAAGATTTATAGGTTATTGTAGGCAGTTTTTCTGCAATATTAGAGCATAATAGATTACTAGATAATCTTGTCGTGTTTAGGATTTCTCTTCCCTTGAAAATTCCTGTAATTCAGATCACTTAGCATTCTATAAATGAAATAAATGAGTTTCACTTCCAAAATTTGAGTGGCGAAGTATTAACAACTTCTAAAAGTTTTGGTAGCAAATCATACCCAGAGACAAAAAAACAAGGTCTTGTTTGGAAAGAGATTTTTTTATTAAATAGTAGTTTAAAAAATGTCTTCACACTCATCCTATTAGCGTATATTTAACAACTTTTTTTTGTTTAATTAAACTAAGAGCTTACATAATTTAAATAAGTATGTCGTTTAGATAAATTTATTATTTGATCAATGAAACAAATATATTAAATTTATGTTAATAAAATTAATATAATTAAAATTTTTAAAATAGACTTGAGTCATAGAGTCAAGCGTGATTCAATTCTGTAAATAAAATAAGAGTGAAGTGATTTATAAATCCTTGATTTTAACTAAGAGTTTTTTTAATCCTAATTTACTTAACCTTTAAGATTAGGTTAAGAATGTGCTTGATAAGTTTAATAAATTAAATTATAATTTATTTATTTAATTTATAATTTTATTTAATTAAATTAAAAGTGTTTGATAAATGAGATTATTTAAATAATTTAAATTAATTTAAAATTTATAAACTATAATAAGATATAATTTATAAATTTTTAATTAATTTATAAATTATTTTTACTAAACAAAATCTAAATAGACCGAATTAACACAAATTGATCAATTTTTTTTAAAAACATAATAATTAAATTAATAAATAAATATATAATAAAGAAAACCCAATTTAATATTATAAAATCAATAGTCCACCCAACTCAACATATTTGAAAAAAAAAAAAAAATTAAAGCAACGTATATCCAGTAGTAAATTGTAAAAGTGGGCATGGGGTTGAACATTTTCACATTATTTATAGCTATCACATAGATATATCCTCAATATAGGGTTAGATTTTAAAGAGAAATATGACACGTTGTGGGTCAAAGTAATAAAGGAGCTCCAATCTCTTAAGCACTTGTCTGCTATGATTAAAGTTTTACATTATTTGGTCGGGAATTTGTCGTCGAGTCCTTAAATGGGAAGTGGAAAAACTTGATTTATTAATTTATGTAATTAGTTGTAGAAATTAAACTCAAGAAGTGTGGTATTAGAAGAAAAAGTGGCAGTGTTTTTATTTATTGCAGGACAAAGTAATTTAATATAGCAGGATTCTTGCGGGGACGAGAAGTAATCTTTGAGTCTGTTTGTTTTTAATTTTTAAAAATTATTTTTAATTTTTAGTTATTTTTAAAATAAAAAAAATTATTTAATAATTTTTTTTATTATTTTAAAAATAAGTTCTGAAAATATATTATTTTTAAAATAAAAAATTAGAAATAAAAAAAGTTTTTTATTTATTTTTAAGACACAAAAAATAAAAAATAATATATTTTTAAAATAGTTTATGAAACAAATTTTTTTTATTTTTATTTTGTAAAATAATTTTTAAATATAATTTTTAAAAATAAAAAAATAAAAACAGAATCAAACAAATTCTTTATCTTTTATTTTCAAATTTTAACCAGGTAAAATTTAAACCACGCTCTTTATTATAAATAAAATTTTATATAAATAGAATGTAAAATATAAAAATATTAGAAAGAGATAATATATATATATATATATATAATTATTTTTATCTAATTGCTTAATGAAATTTTTTATTTATCAACATATAATTATTAAAATAGATAATTTAAAAGTCAATAAAAATAAATGAGATTCAATTATATCGAAAGAGATTTAATAAGTTTAGAAATTAAAAAAATAAATACATATTCATAATAATAAATAAATTTATAATATTTATTATTTTAAAAGTTAATAAATTAAATGGACATCACAATAATAAATAAATTTATAACACTCATGAAATTTTTAAAATTTTTATTTTTTAAAATATATTTTTGATTATAATTTTTCATTAACTAGATATTTTATAATTACATATTATTTTGAAGTTTATTTAATAGTCATGATATATTCTTTTTTAAAATTATACAAATGCCACCAGTTATTTTTTAGAGACAGTAAAATTATTTTTTTGATGTTTCTTCTTTTCACCCTCTTTTGAGAAATGTTTTTAAGAAATATTTTTTGTTAAATTTTTCTAAACCCATTTTCAATTATATTTTTTGTTTTTAATGAAAATCAAAATAGAATAATGATAAATTAGACAAACTTTAATCATCACACCCACCTCCATAGGGAAATGGATCCTCTACTGTGGGGCACAGCACAGCACCGCATGCTGTGCCCCACAACTGAGAGAGATCAGACGATTGGTCTTTAGACCAGTCGCCTGGTCATAAAACACAACCAGACGACTGGTCCAAAGACCAGTCGCCTGGTCTGAGTGGGAGAGGGGCACAGCACCGCGTGCTGTACCCCTCCCCCACTGTAGAGAATTCAGATTTCCTCTATAGGAGAATATTCTTCCATCTTTGTCCTCAGAGAAATCTTCGCAAGGATTCTCATAAATAGAGAAAATTGCCAAATTTTTTTATGGCTTTTAAATTAGGATTTTTTTAATATTATTTTGAAGTTATTTGGACATTTCTTATCTAGATGTTTATATATGAGATTTCATGGCTATTAGTTTATTCATTTATTTTATTATTGATATTTTTAATAAATAAATTATTGAGTTTTTTATAGAGAATTTTATGTGTATTTTCTTTTATTTTTACACAATCACTTTGGCATTTAAATTCATAAAATTTTAAATAATAATAATTTATAAAGGAGACCAATATTTTGTATAAATATAATTAATAATTTTTTATCTTTTAATATTCTAAAAATTTAAAAATAAAAAATATTATGAACTCATAAATTGACTAGTTTAACCTTTTTGTTTTTTGGACAAAAGGCCGAAGCCTAAAGACAGAACTGAGTCTGAAAGGGCAAAAAAGGCCAAAACTGAGACACGGCAAAGGAGTCTGGCTCACAGGAGAGAAAACGCGATTAAGGGTGAAAAACCAGAGCAACACACTCTGCAAAATAACCCGAGAGATCAGGAAATTTTCGCTTCGGAGGACCGAATAATGGCTAGGGATTTTCTGCATCTTGCTCAGCCTCCTTTCTCAACATCATCTTGAGGGTAATCGGTGGGTGGGAGACCCAATTTCTTTGAAGCGTCCTTTGCGCGAAGAGTTTAGCAACCGTGTGGGCTACTTCGTTCTTTTCCCTCTGGATCCATTCAAATTTGATCTGTCTTCCATCTGAGGTAACCTCCTTGATCATACCGTGGATGTGATTGATACTCCAAATTTGTCTTTTCTGATTACACGCCTCTACCATTTGCTTGCTATCAGACTCAAGAATCGCTTGGTTCAACTGCAGGTTGTTGATTAAAATTAGTGCTTCTTCAATTGCTCTGCATTCTGCTTCCAAAGCCGAGTGTGCCGAGCTCTGTTTGACGTTGCCCGTGAGTAGAGATCCTCAATCATCCCTAACAACCGAAGCGAGGTAACATTCTGCATTCTGATTAAGAAAAACTGCATCTGTATTTATCTTTAATCGCCCATCCGGGGGGTGCTTGCACTTTGCCGATCTGACTAAACCTCCTTCCCTATTGCTGTTCTCTGTATGTTCGTTTTTGTTCTGTAAACTGGTCAGGCTTGTTATCAAGAATTTTGTTTTCTGTATCAATCTGCTTGGATCAATTTTCATCTGTTCAAAGACAAAAGACTCCTTCCTGATGAACCACATCATGATAAAGCACTTTGCCATAGCTTCCTTTTCATCCACCACCTGAGCCTTACTGTCGTGTTGATTTTAGCCCACAACCAGTCATTAAGCTAATATCCTTCACTTTGGTTGATATGATTCTGAATATCAGTCCAAACCAGGCCGGTCTTCTCCAACTGCATTCTAGAAAAATATGTTGCAGAGTTTCTGGGGCCTCATTACAGATAGGGCACAAAGAGTCTTGGACGATTTTTCTTTTCTTTTGTGTAGGTTCTCCATAGTGGGCAGGGCATTATGGATTATCTTCCATTTAAGTATCTTGATTTTTGGAGGAATAAGAGACTTCCAAATTCTTCCCCATATCTTTGGGTTGATTGAGGCAGAAGTTGAAGTATTATTTTTGATAGTGTTTGGATCCCCTTTCTTGGCAGTATCATACCCACTCTTTATCCTATACTGGTCCTCACTTGCCAAAGGCCAAATGAATTTGTCAGGTTGATTGGAGTAGGGAATAGGGGTTGCAAGAGCATCTTTTATTTGGTGAATGGGTAACATTTTGCATAGGATTTTAATATTCCAGATCTTAGAGGCTTGGTCCAGAAGAGAAGCAACTTTTTTCAAACTGTTATTGGAGTTATTTTCTATTAATTCACTGCACCTTAGCCACTTATCTTCCCAAATGTTTATATTTTCCCCATTACCAATTCTCCATCGCCCATGTTTCAGCAAAATTTCTTTGCCTTCCCATAGCCTATGCCCCCCAAGAGCTACATCTTCCTCTTCTAACTTATATAAAATTTGAATTTGGAAAGTATTTTTGTTTGAAAATACTTGCCCAAAGGGAGTTGGAATCCTCAGCCAGCCTCTACGCTTGTTTTGCTAACAGTGCAACATTCATGCTTCTAAAGTTTCTAAAGCCCATACCGCCTTCACTTTTCTTTGTAGTCAAATTTTTTCCAATTAACCTAATGGATAACTTTGCCTTTTCCATTTCTTCTCCACTAGAATTTTGCTATCTCTGAGCAAAGCTTTGCACAAAAAGATTTAGGAAATATAATATTAAACATAGCATATGTGAGAATAGCTTGAATCACGGCTTTAATTAGTACCTCTTTTTGCCCTTGGGACAAAAATTTCATCTTTCCGTTAAATAGCTTCTATTTCACACTGTCCATAATTTAATTTAAAGCTTGTTTCTTTGATCTTCCCTACATAGTTGGGATCTCTAAATACTTTCTAGGATTGTCCCAAATAGGCATGTCGAACACCCTTTGTATCTTTTCTTTTGTAACAACCGGTGTGGCTTTACTAAAGATAATACACAACTTATTTAGTTTGATCATTTGTCCTGAGTACCTTGAATAGTCTTCTAGAATCTTTTTTAAATTTATTTCCTATTGATCATTGGCCCTGCAAAGAAAATAGAGTCATTTGCAAAAAAGAGGCGACTTAGTTCTGGGGCATTTTTTGCTAACTTAATCCCGTTGACTTCCTTATTTTTTAATGCTCTAGCTATATCCCTTGAGACAACTTCAATTGCTAAAATAAAAAGATATGGAGATAGAGAGTCTCCTTGCCTCAAACCCCTTTGAGGGTTAAAGGAAGGCCCCAAAGTCCCATTGATTTTAATCCTATAACTGATTGAAGTTACACAACTCATAATCAACCCAATCCACTTTTCATCAAATCCCATAGTCTCCAGGAGTTGGTATTTTCTAATTAGATGAACTTTGCGTGAGGTTACATTAGTCCTGGGCTCAAAAAACTACGGACCTATTTTTTCTTACATTCATTTTTGGCCTATTTAAATATTGGCCTAAACGGTCCAATCCGTTAAAACCGCAGACCTGATAGTGTAATGAGTGGGCCCATTTAAAACCAAATACTTTTTTCAACAATTTAACTATTTTCTCTCTCTTCTCACAATTCACAAATCGAAGAACTCTGGTTCAATCTTCACCTCCTCCCCTTCCTCTAGTGGTACGGCCTCCACCTTCTTCCCCTCACTCTGGCCTCAACCTTCTTGGACTTGCTCAACGTCTATCTCACGAACGTACCAGACTAGGTACGCGAATACCAAAGCCATTGCAGTTAGTGTCCCTTGGGCACATCAATTTGGGCAGCTTTTGTTGTCATACTTGTAGGTGTTGTTTTTTAAATTACTTGTTCGTACTTTGATCTTAGTTAGTGATCCTGGATTCCTTTCTTGTGAACTCTACTTACTTGGTTCTTTTTTATCAGAATCAGTTTGTGGCTTTTTATTCTACTTTTAATTTGATTTTCTCAGAAGTAGTATGATATATTCAGTACCAGGTATGATGAAATGAGGAAGAAAGAAGAGAGATTATTGGCAAATTGAGTGCAAGAATCTTAAACACTTGAATTTCTAATAAATGTGTCCATATGGAGAGGACAAAACTCCAATACGTTATACAAATGCTGGATGATGCTAAAAGCCTATGTGGCAATTTATAGTAAAATCATGTACTGTCCTAGTAAAACTACCGAATCAGAATCATGAATACAGGAAATAAGGAAACTGTAGATAGTGGAGGTAGTTATGCAGTAGTGGGGGTTGTGTAGTACAATACAGCAGTAGTAGGGGTACAATAGGATCTAAGGGATGAATGCTTCCACTTTTTGGTTTACTGTGTCAACTTTAGTGGCTTCCTTGCCACTAAACTCTGCCTTACTACCCATCTATGGCCCAATACCTTGGAAGGTATTAAAATTAGTTCCCAATCTGAATTAATGGGTAGGGGGTGGTTCTGTAGGAAGTTGCCCATAAGCTTTGCGCAATAGAGAAACATGAAATATGGGTTGGACCTTAGTGGATGCAGGTAAGTTCAGTTCATAAGCCACAGGACCTATTTTGCGCACTACTTCATAGGGTCCAAAGAATCTTGCAAATAGTTTTTCATACCTGCGTTTTGCAAGGGACCTTTGGCGATAGGGCTAGATTCTCAAAAAAACCGGCTCTCCAATGTCAACATTTGTGTCCCTTCTTTTAGCATCAGCATATGACTTCATTCTAGATTGAACTTTCACAAGATTTTCTTTTAAAATCTTCAACATCTCATCTCGGGTAACCAGCTGTTCTTCAAGTTCAAAAATATGGGTTTCTCCTGGAATATACTGATGTAGAGAAGGTGGGTCTATGCCATAAACAAGTTTAAATGGAGTAGTATCAGCTGATGAATGGAATCCCGTGTTGAAGGAATATTCAGCCCAAGACAGGAATTTGGACAACGAATGTGGCTGTTCTAGTGCAAAGCAGCGGAGGTATGCCTCTAAACTCTTGTTAACAACCTCTGTTTGTCCATCAGATTGAGGATGGTAAGCAATGCTCATGTTAAGCCGGGTTTTACTAAGTTTAAACAATTCTTGCCAAAACCCACTAAGGAAAATAACATCTTTGTCTGAGACTATGGATTTAGGAATGCCATGTAAACGTACAATTTCTTTACAAAAGATGTCAGCAACAGACTTGGCAGTATATGGATGAACTAAAGGAATAAAATGAGAGTACTTGTTGAGACGATCTACTACCACCAAAATAGTGGCAAATCCACTTGATTTAGGAAGTCCAGTGATGAAATCAAGAGAGATATCTTCCCATATTTTATCAGGAATAGGCAATGGTTGTAATAATCTAGTTGGGGCTAAAGTTTGATATTTGCTTTGTTGACAAGCCAAACAATTCTGTACCCACTTCTTAACATCATGTTTCATCCTTGGCCAGAAGAAACTAGTAGAAAGTTTTTTCAAGGTTTTTAGATAACTCCCATGTCCAGCTATCAAAGAGTCATGTGATTCATACAAGAGCTTTTCCTTGAGAGTTGTAACATCAGGTATTACTAATATATTTTTATAATAAAGCTTCTTGTCCACCACTTGGAAATTTTCTTGGGAGTTTGTTCTTGTAATAAGGCAGCCATAATTTCTGATGTGTAAGGGTCCTTGGCTAGAGACTCCTGCAATTCTACAAAGTCTACAGAATAGGGGATGGCCAATGATAATAGATCAGCATGCTGCGGCCTTCTTGATAGTGAATCAGCTCCTCTATTTTCTCTACTAGACTTGTAAATAATAGAGAAATCAAATGGCAGCAACTTCATTAGAAGCCTTTGTTGTTCATTAGTGGTAATTTTCTGATGCAATAGATATTTGAGACTACAATGATCAGTTAAGACATAAAAGTGGTGTCTCAATAAGTAATGCTTCCATTTTTGTAAGGACAATACCGGTGCTAATAATTCACGATCATATGTGGATTTTAAACGAGTAGAAAAAGAGATTCCCTTACTGAAATAAGCCATTGGATAACCAGATTGGAGGAGAATGGCACCGATACCAGCTGATGATGCATCACACTCAATGGTGAACGGTTGAGTGAAATTAGGAAGTTTTAGGACTAGAACTGTAGTGAGAGCTTGTTTGAGTTTTTGAAAGGCTTCCTCAGCTGCAGGAGACCATTTTGAAGTTATTTTTTTTAGTAAGATCAGTTAAAGGCCTTGCTATTACCCCATAATTTTGCACAAACTTGCGGTAATATCCTGTTAAGCCTAAGAAACCTCGAAGCTCCTAGGCATTGGATGGCATTGGCCAATTTAAAATTTCTTGAACTTTATCTTGATCAACTCTAACCCCTTTGGCAGAAACCACATGCCCCAAAAATGAAATTTGGGTCTGACCAAACAAGCATTTAGAAGCCTTTGCATAAAACTGGTTATCTTGTAAGAGGCGCAGAGTGATCTCTGAGTGTTTGAGGTGCGACTGGATATTGGAGCTGTAGATGAGGATGTCATCAAAAAATACTAAAAGAAACCTACGCAAATGAGGTATGAAAAGATCATTCATAGCTGATTGGAAGGTGTAAGGGGCATTGGTAAGCTCAAAAGACATTACTACAAATTCATAATGACCCGAATGGGTGCGAAATGCTATTTTATGGATATCGTCCGGGTGAACACGGATCTGGTGGTAGTACCCCGAATGTAAGTCTATCTTAGAAAATATGGTAGCTCCATTCAACTCATTTAAAAGTTCATCAATGTTTGGTATAGGATACTTATCTAGAATAGTGATTTGGTTTAATCCCCAGTAGTCCACACACATACGCCAGGAATTATTCTTTTTTTGTACCAATAACACAAGACTAGCAAGTGGACTTGAACTGGCACGAATCAACCCTGAGCGTAACAAGTTAGCTACTTGAGTTTCAATTTCTGTTTTCTAAAAATAGGGATATCTGTAAGGATGAATGTTTGGTGATTTGGAATGTGGCAATAGGGGAATGTGATGAGTATGGGTTCGATAGGGTGGCATTGTATTTGGTTCTCCAAAAACATAATCGAATGTATAGAGGAGATTTTGGATAACCCAAGGCGGGTTAATGTTGTTACCTGAAACTTCTTCTTCCCTAGAAAGGAACTGGAACGAGGCTCTTATAGTAGTGGTGGGAGGAACTCCTTGTAATTTGTACTTCTCATTTAAAGAGAAAATGAGAAACATCTCATTCTAGTTGGCTTGTACAGTGTTGAGGGAAGCCAGCCACTTTATGCCCATAACTAAATCTGCTCCTCCTATTGAAAAAGGATAGAAATCTTTGGTAATTGTTAAATTTGATATTTGAACAACAATATATTGACAAACTCGGTTGCAACTAATAACATCACCATTTCTAATTTGAACTCCAAAAGAGGGAATTTGTTGAACAACTAGACCAATTTTGTCAACAATTTTCTCAGAAATGAAATTATGGGTTGGCCCACAATTAATTAAAATTAATACCCGGTACTTTTGAATGGTCCCCTGTAGTTTCATAGTACTACCTGAATTTTTTACCAGTATAGCATGAAATGAAATTTTGGCCAAGTCTGCAGGAGTTTCATTTCTCTGGGCGTCTTTGTTTTCTTCTTCGATAATGGAATCATCCTCGGTGATCTCAATCAGGGAGAAGGAAGAAGATTTGCATATGTGACCCGGCCCAAATTTCTCATTACACTTGAAACAGAGCCCTTTTTCTCGTCAGTATTGGCGTTCTGCTTTAGCCAAACGTATAGGAAGGGACTGGGTAGGTTGGCCGATATGTTGGGTCGTTGATATGTTGGAAGCAGAAAGTGGCCGAGTGGTTTGAGGTTGACTCGAGGGAAGGTAACGGATGTGGGTGCTTGGTCGGTTGGGTTGATAGGCATTTGGTCCCTTGTATCCGCGTATTGGGCCATTTTTTGACTCAAATTCGATGGCCAAACTCATGGCCTTATACACACTCCTGAGCTTGTGTATTCTTACATCAGCTTTGAGTTCCTATTTAAGCCCATTGAGAAAAACACCCAAAAGACAGTGGTCAGGCCAATTCTTAACCCGTGAAGAGCGTTTAGCAAATTCTTGACGATACTCCTGGACAGTATCCACTTGTCTGATGTCACAGAGATGTTTATCTGGATTTTGAAATTCGGCAGGATTGTAATTTTCTTGCAAAGCCTTTACTAGTTCTTCCTAGTATAGTATTGTTTTCTCTGTATTAATCCAAGCGAATAAATCAAGGGCATCTCCTTCTAAGTACATAGCTGCAATGTCAACTTTAAGTTCATCCGGAGTTTGATAGTAACGAAAATATTTTTTTGCTTTTAAAATCCAACCTCGTGGGTCTCCTCCTTCAAATTTGGAAAAATCCATCTTAGTATGGGGCATCTGAGATGGACTCCTAGACCACCAGGGGTGGTTAGCATTTTCTTCAGCCTCCTCGGTTCAGTATGAATTCCCTTGTAATGTTGACCTTGACTGTACTCTGTTGTCTTGCCTTTGTCCCTTGCACCCGAGCTAGTTTTTGTAAGGTGGATCCCAGATGTTTGGGCTTTGAGTGCTGCAACCTCTGTTGCTAATGCATCAATAGTATCAAGACGAGAAGCGATGGAATTGAGCTGTTGGGCAATGGGATTGTTGTTAAGATCAGGAGGATGAGGACTGGCAGACGAATTTGCAGGTTTACTAGCAGGAGTGGATGAACGTGTGGTCACCATAGTGGAAAAACCAGCTCTGATACCAATGATATATTTAGTACCAGGTATGATGAAATGAGGAAGAAAGAAGAGAGATTATTGGCAAATTGAGTGCAAGAATCTTAAACACTTGAATTTCCAATAAATGTGTCCATATGGAGGGGACAAAACTCCAATATGTTATACAAATGCTGGATGATGCTAAAATAAAAGCTTATGTGGCAATTTATAGTAAAATCATGTACTATCCTAGTAAAACTACCGAATCAGAATCATGAATATAGGAAATAAGGAAACTGGAGATAGTGGAGGTAGTTGTGCAGTAGAATACAGCAGTAGTGGGGGTAGTTGTACAGTAGGATCTAAAGGATGCATGCTTCCACTTTCTAGTTTACTGTGTCAACCTTAGTGGCTTCCTTCTGAAATAGGTGCACAGGGGAGGTGTTGTATCATAGTATTTAGAATTAGTGATGCCGACGCCTTACTGGCTGCGGAGAAACCCTTTATATCCTTCATTTTTTGGATCTCTTTAAACAGCTCAACTTTGCTGAGAATTTCTTTTGAGAACTGCGATGCAGTCTTTTGGTCTCTCCGCGTGTAGTTTGTTCATTTGATTCTATACTCCAAATGTTATACATTTATAGATAAGGTCTCTTATCTTGAAACATTGAGCATTAGAGTATAAAACTAATTCCTAATGGTACATTTTTGACATAATCACTAAGGTGTGGGGATAATTGTTGAGTTGTAACACTAATTGTTGAGCCAACGCCAAAAATATAGAACTTGTGACATTTTTTTAGGGCATGATATGAGAATGAGATGAGTGATACTTTGTAGCATGGAGTTGTTGATTAATAATAAATATAAAGAATAGAAAATTTGTACACGATCCAATTATATCACTGGCCAAGGGAAAATGAGTCAGTCCATTGATATTTGATAGCGAATTAGTGAAAACTCTTCAAAGTGGAAGCCAAAATTGCTGGATTACTTTTCTAGTTAAATTGGTTAACAGTCAAAAGACAGGTTATTGCTTACAGACAGCACCGTTTTGTCAGTGACTTGATTCTCTCAGCTTGGTTGTTTACATCCCTTTGATTGCTATCTAGAGAGTAAAAGGAATCTGTCTGAAGTCTCTTGCGGCTAGGCAAGAGAACTTCCATTCCAAACCCCTTAATAATAAAGTTTTACCCTTTAGTTAATTTGTTCTGCTTTTCAATCTTCCTTGCAGATCCACTCGGAGACAATAAGTGCTATTAAAGGAAATATTGGATTTTGTTTGACCCCAGTTGCTCAGACATGGTAATGCCACTTTCTTTCTTATTGTTTCATTTCATTCTCAATGTCATCTGATTCAATCTCTGGTGGGTATTTACAAGTTTACATGTTTCTTTCTTTTTGGTCCCAGTCAGCACTTTTTAATTTTCATTCATTTCTGACGGTCGTACTGTTGGTGATTTGTACGTGCACATTTCTGAAGATGCAGTTCCCAACCATCCTCGAACAGAAAACTGGGTATGTTTGCATTGTCTTTTCTTTTGTATGATTTCATTGACATATTGTCATGTTCAACATTCCTGGAGATGTACTACTAATTTCATTTAATTTATTTAAATACAGTTTCTGACTTTCTGCCCTTTTAAATATCGGATCTAACCTAATGTCAATTTGCTAGAGTCATTGGTTTTTTCTGTGCTTTGACATTAAAGAGATTGCTTTAAATAGCATATTAAACCGGGATATGTTTAATATTTTGTTGTTCTTTTTTTGAATAATAGGAGAAACCTTGCACATGAATATTTAAATAACCTCAGACTAGAGGTTTAGTGATGCCTTATGATGAATATCTTCTGATCTTTCTTGGAGATGGTAACAGCAGATGGATGTCATGGCAATGGAGTGATAATGTCGTAAATTTGCTTGATTCATTTGCGAAGCAAAATATGTCATGTTACCTGTCTGTTGGAACTGTATGAGAGTATAATAGTTTGATACTCAGACCAATAATCATGTTTAAACATATCACAGAACTTTCAAACAAGTAAATTTATATGACGTCATATTAGAATGAAAAATTGATTGTTTGAAAGCTTCAAAATGACACTTTATGGATAACTTCTTATATTTCTGCTTTAACAGATGGATCCTTGGAGAATAATATATACATTCTTCACTTCTTTGTATCAACACTCGTGTCTGTTTATGCGCATATATATGTTTTTCTTACCTCTCTTAAACTCTGCATTAATATTAAAATGAAACTGCCAATGAATTTTGGTGTAATGACCTCCCATAGGAACAAATGGGAAAATTACACACTTTTAAGATCATCTGATCAGTCTTTGTGACACATCTGGGAAAAAAAAGCATCTCCCTGTTTAGATTGGTGTTTGGTGAGGTGAGAATCAAATATGATTTTTTTAAGTTGGACTTTTTTTAACACAATATTTTTTATAGATTTGAAGCATTGCAGTAATATGACACTCAAAATAGGCCAGCCAATTGAAGTGGTGGGAACACAATGTCACTTAAGGATTAAAGGGGTGGCTTCTGCGATTTTAGTCTCTCATCTTGGTTCTATCCTCTAAAGGATGGTTGTATTTGTGGTTTTATATATGCTTTCACATGCAACTCACGGAAAAATAGTTAGTTTTATCTTTGGATTCTTGTTTCTCTTGGCGTCTTCATTCTTGTGGCTTTGGCAGTACAGTTATACAACAGTGTTACCTTGTTGTTTAATTTAAATTAATTAGTATAGGTGCTTGCATAAGATTTTCAGATGTTTATAAACCTTTTTTGATGTTACCTTGCAGGTTTCGGGGGTTTTTTTGGAAGGCAGCTAGAATAGGTTCGTTTTTATGATTATTATAATTACTAATAATGGGCACCTAAAACTTTTGCCTGTTTTGCGCTTGGCCTCAACATTGTTAAATGTTTGTTCTCTTGTGCTTTATCCTATAAAAGAGGGATTATTACCCCAAGTATCTCTGTTGCCCTAAAATCTAATGCTATATGTGTCTTCAAAGACTCCTGAGCTTATGTTTTATCAGCCCTAACATTCATATGCATGTCAATTCTAGGAACAATCATGGTTTGTTTTATGCCTTTGCTTTTACTCTGTATTTTTGTTTTCTTCTTGGAAAGTTTACTTTTCATTTGAGTATGTTGGGGGGGGGGGGGGGAAGTTAGCTGATTTTGTTGTTCAATCATACAAGTGTAGTTTTATGGCCATTGGCCCTTATGAGATTTGTAGTCACGAGTCACGACTTCAATTTTATGCGTCATAAATCATTATCCCATGTTGAAGTTACCTAGAAATTAACTCTTTCAAGGTTTATCACTCCTCTTTTTTTTTTTTGTTTTGGGTGGGTGGGGGGAGATCCAAGTCTTATCTGTTGTAGGTAATTAATTACTTTTGTGAAATGACATGGTGCAGGTGAACGCTTAAGCCCATGGGTGGCTGCAGGATGTTTTACAATGGGTGTGTCAATCCTATTTTTCTGAGATGGTTTTTGTTCGCAAAAGTTGTAGCAGTTCTATCGCTTCAATCCTTCGGTGGACTTGTATGATTTATTGAACTGGGGTGGTCCCAGTTAGGTTAAACAAGTAGGATTATGGATCCCTTTGAGTTGAATGGTTTGAAATTTTAGTTTGTGTTTTGTATGGTGTCGTGCAGCGCTACCTCTTCGGTTTTGCATTTTTATTGATGTCCGAGGGTTCATTTCTGCTACAAGCGTCACTTCAAAAAAAAAAAAAAAAGGATGGTTGCAGTTTCTCATAGGCCGTTGTGGTTTTTGGGAAAATCTGTGGAAATTTGAAGGCTTTTGGTTGATATTAGACAGAGTTAATGGGATTTAAAAAATCCAACTGGTTATTAAACCGGAATATTACATTTTAGTAATTTAACCGTGGTTGAAATTTTGTTAAATATTATACTAAATATATAAAAATATTAAAATGCAATAGTATCTTAGACATTAACATTTTTATATAGTATACAAAAATAAAAAATTATAAAATATCAGTGTACTAAAGATTCTATAATTCTTCATATATATCCCTCTGATAGTTTTATTGTTATTCATAGTTTAAACAAAAGAGATTAAGCGTAATTAATCATATTCAATTGTCATTAAAAGTTACATTTTATTATAAATCTTAAAACCATGTTTGGACAACAATAAGCCATAACTATAGTCCATGATTTTAAAAAATGGAATCTTATTATTTCAACAAAATAAATATAATGCCCAGCAGTTCATCCAATCATTGGTACTCTTCCTTTTACCCATGGATTCGTCGTCATTTTCTGTTTATCTATTAATGATGTTATTTATCATATTATATTATATTATATTATATTTATGTACACATTTATTCTTTAGATTTTATTATCATCATAATCTCATAATTTGAAACAAATGTGGAAATCACAATAAAATAAAGGGATTAATAAACGCGATGCTATAGATCCACGTCTAGCTCATCCGCAACCAAAAAAAAAGGAAAGAAATTATTGTAAAATTTTTGTTTTGGGTAATTTTATTTTTATTAAACACAGAGACATTTTGGACCCCAAATGGTATTTAAATACGCTTCAATCCTCCAGGCCACGTTCAACCCCTTTATCTCTCTCTCAATCATTCTCGGCCTGTTTTCGCTCCTTTTTTGGGCCAATAATCTCCACGCTCTTAAGATTCCGCCTTGGTCCCGCATGAGAGAGTAGCCAAAACAGTTGAAGGGAGTGTGCCTTCTCTTCTTCACTTCTTTCCCTTTTCTTTTAGATCATTGGGAAGAGGTTTTTATCGAATCAGTTTGATACCATTTGGTTTACGGTGCGCACGTACCAAGCTGTTTCGTCTCAGGATACTCTTCCTTCTCTTCGCGCTCTAGTGCTGGCTGAATTTTTTTGCAGGTAATTCATGGGTTTTCGTTTTAATTAGTTGTTTCTGAATTTTCAGTTACCAAAATTTTCGGCTTTGAATATTTTGTGTTCGATCAAATTGGTAAGAAGAATTTGCTTTGTTTTTGGGAGGAAATGGACCAAGTTCTAGTGCAGCAGTTATGATGATTGGGGTTTAAGTTTATGGGACACTGAAGTCTCGACTTGCTGGAAGTGCTTATGTTAATGATTTGAGGTTGAAGAGTAACTCCCCCATTTGGTCTGAAAAATTGGGTTGATTTGGTAGTTGCAATCGCTTGCTTTACTGAATAGTAACTGTTTATTTTTTTATTGCTTAACCAAATGTTTGGGAAAAAAGGGATGGTAGTTTGATTGCTGGGTTTATGTCCATTTAGCATTTCAGAATAACTGCCCGCACATCTCCTGTATTTGGTTGGAAGTGGGAATCCGTTGCTGGGTTGTATAGGTTGAGGAGCTTATGCTATTGATTTTACAAACTCGGGACTTCATATTTGAGTTTGGTGGGTGTTGAGTGTATTACCCGAATAATAAATGCAGAATAAAATAATTTAAAAAATAGCACAAAAAATTTAAAGTGTTCACTTAATTTTTTTTATTATGTCCACATACTTAAAGGCCGAATAAATCTTTCATTGTAAAAATAGTAGGAACAAAGAGTTTTATCAAAATAAATCCTACAATTGTGAACTGGAGTGTTTTTCAAAAACATCTAAAAAATCATTTTTTCATTATTCTGTGACTCATTATTTAAAATTTTTTTCCTAAAAAAATACTCTCAACTCTCTTATTTTTCTTTCCTCATCAGAGAATTTATTTCTCTGGCTTCCCAGGCTGGATGGTAATGCTTTCTTCCATCCTTTGCCTATTTATTGGCAAAGATAGTCTAATAATTTTGTAAAATTTGGGTGCAGTTAGTGATTTCAGTGCCTAACATTTTCTGTCCTTCAAAAGTATGCAGCAAGTTTTGTTGTTAATATTCGCTGCGTCCAACAAGTGGTATTGAAGCCATAGTAGTTATTCTTTTAAAATTTTTTAGTATGTTCCGTAGTTATAGTATTGATTTTCATAACAGAAAAGATTTTATTAAAATTATTTTTGGCCGAAAAAAGTTGTATGGATACTATTCATACATATTAGCATTGTTCATATGTATTAGTACTATTTATTGTTGAAAAATTTTAATTTCAATAAAACTTGTTGACTACCACTCAAAACAAAGGCAAAGACCAACAAGATGATCCACCTAAATAGCACAAACTACTATATCTAGAGAAACAAGCCGAAGGATCTCCTGTTTTTGACAAAGTTACATCTACCGGTATTTACTACAACTAAACTCAAAGATAAATCGGATGAAAAATAGAAATTTGAGTATGAGCAGGTGTGTGATTCCTTTGATAAATCTTTGAAGATAATGTGTACAATTACATTTGCAATGAGATTTATGCGAAAACGTTGTGACATAAGTTAGAAGAGTTGTGTGTTTCAAAGACCGGCAACAATAAATTATTTTATTTGATAGAATTAATGCATGTGAAATATCGAGAAAATACTTATGTAGTAGATCACTTGAACGAGATGTAAGAGATCGGTGGATCAATTGTTAGAGATGGATATAAAGTTTGATGACGAAGTATTTATTCTTGTGGTGTTCGTCTCCCTTCCAGAGTCATGGAAGACTTTGAAGATTTTAATTACCAGTTCAGCACCTAGCGATGTCGTGAATATGAAAAATGTTAAAAGTAGTATTCTGAATGAAAAGATGAGAAGAATATCACAAGGTTTATCCTCTTCACCACAATTAGATGTTTTAGTTACAAAATCTAGATGGAGGAGTTAATTCAGTTATACAAAGTCTAGAAATAAGAATAGAGAAAAGTCAAACAAATATGTCAATATTAAGTGCCATTATTGCAAAAAGAAAGGACACATCCAAATATTCTGTCGAAAGTTCAAACAAGAAAGGAACAAAGGTAAGGAAGTGAAAAAAGATAACAACGGTTATGATGATCAGACAAATATCATAGACGAATTGAATGTCATCTATGATGAAAATTCTATCAGTTTTACATCCTTTGAGACCAATTGGGTGATTGATAGTGGCACTACCATTCATGCCATATTTCAGAGGGATTCTTCTCATCTTACATAAAAAGAGATTTTGGTGTTGTTAAGTTCTCGTACGAGGAAAGAAAAATAAGGGAGAGTTGAGTGTATTTTTTTGTAGGAAAAAATTCTTAAAGGGTGAGTGACAGAATAGTGAGGAAATATTTTTTGAGGTGCTTTTGAAAAACACTTTGAGTGTAACTATTTTGATTAGATTTCAGTTGTAATCTCTAGATTTATTTTAGAAGAGGGGGAGGAATTGTTGTGTTGCTATATGATAAAATCCTACGGCTCCGAACTAGGAATGAGAGTATCGTTCGAGGAGGGAGATTGTTGTTGAGGTTCGAATGTGGTATTTTGTTCAAGGAGAGGATTGTTAGGAATACAAACAAAGTTCCGCTAAATATTGAAAAGAAAATGGGTATATAAGTAAAGATACAATCTGTATGAGACCTTTTGAAGAAAGTCCAAAAACAAAATCGACTTTGATCCAAAGTGGACAATATCATACTATTATGGAGATATGTGTCGTACTCGTTACGTCCAACACTAAGTGCCAGTTCCCTTTTCTAGAGTTAAATTAAATGCTATGAACCTTTAGCAAAAATGAATTTTTCAGGGGAAAGAAAGGGTTTTAGGAATTTGCCATCTAGCATTTGGGATAAAGTTAATCACTGTGCCATTTTTTTTTTGCCGACATTACTGTGCGTGTTTGGATAAGCTTTTTCATACTGAATGACAAAAAACACTTTTGAGTTGTAGCCTGTCAAGAAAAGCCCCAAAAAGCTGCTTTCAGCTTGTTCCAAAGGTTGAAATTTTCATCTTTTTAAGAAATTCTTTCTTTACACCAAAACACTTTGAGCATTGGCGAGAAAAGCTTATCCAAATCTTAGAAGCATGGACACTACGTGTACATGGCGACACAACAAAATTTGAAATGTGCATGTGCTATTTGAAGTAATCTGCTGCTAGAGTATCCGACACACGAGATACACTTACTTGGCTCCTATTTTTAAGTGTTCATGCATCATAGATTTAAATACACTCATAGTCTGATGACATATTCACTTTGTTTAAGTTATGGAAGAAAGTAGTAGTTGTTGAGGCAATAGCCTTTTGGTCAAAATCCCCCTCCAGTGATCTATAATTTGATATTAAGAGAAGAAACTCTCATATTTATTTATTTATTACACTAGAAATTAGAGATAGGGAGATTGTTACCATAATTTGTTTGTATGTGGATATTTATTATTAAATATTATTAAAAAATATCCTTTCATCCGTGCCAATTACAGGTAAAGTCACCAACACAAGAAATGTGGGGTGACATCTGGAATTTATATGAAGTACCAGAACTACCGACTAATTTATTATAACTTCTATAGACTCTTTAAGTTTTTAGCTTTCTAAAGTATTTTATTACATGAAGCATGCTGCTGGATGTGGCTGTGCTGTGGCACTGGCACCCTGTCCTTCTCCGAAGATTCATTCTTAACTTTAAGGATTCTGTTTATGGCAATTGTATACCAATTAACTGACTCCCTTTCTGTCATAATTTTGTGTTCGGATTTCTAGTTATACACAGATGCACAGATTTGTGCATATTATATTTTTTTTCCCCTCTTGGGGGGAGGGGGTGTCGGATCTGCATTGATTCCCCTTATTTGTTTATAAAAATAAAAAATATAAAGCAAATGGAATTTTGTCTCCACCTGTGTCAGCGGTTATAGACTTATAGAAGATCTTGCTGAAAGCTCACTATTAATTTATATGTGGATTTTTCTTAGCCATTCACGATACTGGTATATATAATCAACTCTTTTCAGTTGTGTGATGGGATATCTCCTGCAAGGATATGCCTTCTTATAGCAAAAAGAAAATAACTTATTATATCTTCTATTTTGTGCAGGAAGCAGAAGGTTGATGCAATGAAGCAGTCTTTTGATCGTTCCCCTTCAGGTAGTCCTCCAGAGTCTTTCATTTTCTTTTGGTCATCAAAATGAATTAAGTTACTGAATTAAATATATTCTTTGTATTTGTAGTACGTCCTGCTAAGATTCCATCTATTAATATATCTAAAGAAGTAGGGCGAGACGCATGGGAGGTTTTATCTGGATCTGATTTCTACTGTGCCTCATCTGATTCTAGCCTTTTTTCTAGCTCATTACCTGTTCTGCCACACAAAAAGTGTATGCCTGTTATTTATTCCAAGTTTTATTATTTCATTTCTCGATTTGCTATGAAATTTCTTGACCCCTGTTTTTGCTAACCTGTAGTGAACTTGAATGTATCTGAAAATAGTTGTCAATTTGTCAATGGCATCTCATCTAATGATTCACTTGAAGATGTTGATACTCATAGAATTGGAACCATGCTTCCTGATGATGAGGAGCTTTTAGCCAGCATAATGGATGATTTTGACTTAAGTGGGTTGCCGAGTTCCCTGGAGGACTTGGAAGATTATGATCTTTTTGGTAGCGGTGGAGGTATGGAACTGGAAACTGATCCACAAGAAAGTCTCAGCATAGGAATCTCAAAATTAAGTTTCTCTGATAGCACTTCTGTTAATGGTTTGCCCCATTATTCTATTCCTAATGCGGTGGGAACTGTTGCTGGAGAACATCCATACGGGGAGCATCCTTCTCGAACTTTATTTGTTCGAAATATTAATAGCAATGTGGAGGATAACGAACTGAGAGCCCTCTTTGAGGTGAGTTCAAATTAGGGTGAGCTCAATCTAAAATTTACTATCAACTTTTGCTTGACACTTTAAATGTGCTTCATGCAACTTCATGCAACTTGATGGTACCTTAAATTCTTCATTGCCATTAGTTGATGTTTGCAAATCTTTGTTGAGAATAAATTTATGTCGAACATGATAAAAAATTTTAGAACTTAAACTTAATTACTGTAACATGATGGTGCCTATAATTCTTCATTGCCTTTAATTGATATGCAAATCCTTGTTGAGATTTGAGAACAAAATTATGTGAATCATGATAAAATTGTCTAAAACTTAAATATTTGTTGCACAACCTGATACAGACTGATGGTAACTTATAAGGTTTGGAATGATATTTGCTTCTGTCAGTCTGATAGATCCCTCGTTTGGAGTGGTCTAAAGAGATGTGTATTTTTTTTTTCAATCTTAAGGGTGTAGGTGTAAATGTAATTGCATTTTTGTTGTGTTGTCAATCTGATGTTATGACAGGGCTGTTCTTTTTTAAGAAGTATGCGCACTTGCATGTGTCTGCATGCATGTTGTTTCATTCTTTAACTAAGTGGTGGTCTTTGTTCTTGGTGTCAACCTATATGGATAACAGGGATCCAAATATTAAACTGTTAAGCAAAGCAAAGTATATTATGTCATAGGCAACAGTCTTGGACTCTTAATCAACGGCTCTTGGTTGGCATATGGCTATGTCATCAAAATTTTGTTTTTTGTTTCGTTTTGTGTCTTTGTTTTTGTTGGTGGTTGTGACTATTAGTTAGATGCTCACTATTGATGGGATTGGGGAGTATGTTACGTGAGACTTAGGAGCAATTAAAAAGGGACAGGCCAAAAACTGGGAGCTTAAGTAATTAATTGCTTAATTGCAGCATAATCTATTTTTTCTTTTCATCTGTGTGCTTACAGAATTCTTGGCTTTCCTGGATAGGTAAATTATACATGGTCAAAATATGAATATTAGAGGCATGAAAGGATTCTGAAAATTAAACCAAGTGACTAGTTATCTAAATTGAACATGTGATATTTGTCCTGTGGAAGTAAGATTGGCTAGTGAAGATATTCAAATTGCTTTCTAGGTCTTGAATTTTTGGGTTGGTTTATATTTTGGTAGCTATATTATGAAAATCAAAAGCAAAGCTAGTTATCTTGATGATACTAATCCAACTTTATGTATGATTCCTAAAATTTTGAATTGCATAATGATGAAGAATAAAGTCACATCACATGTAGGTTAGGGTTTCATTTGAATTAGGATTTTTAATTTGGGAGGTTTTAATTTTGTCAATTAGGGATATTATTGTTTGCTTGGGTAGGGATATTCCTATTCCGCTTTCCTATTTAAGTTAATTGTTTGTTACTTTGTTTGGTTCCTTCTTGGTGGTTCACTCATAGTGATGGATATGAATACCCCCGCCTGTCTTAAACTTGAGTACCATTTCTGAATTGATAAATAATTTGAGATTTGTGTTTTGATTACTATTCTTGGTTCTTTGGTTTTACGTTACGTAGTCAATCTGTTTCTTTTCTTTAGTATTGGGAAATATGATTTTCTCTGTGTGCGTGTGTGAGAGGAGCCTCCATGTAAATCGATGGAATGCAATCCTTGGTTAGCTGATATTAATATTATTGATACAGAAAATATTAATTGTGTTTTTAGAATTTTTACTTTTCAGCAATATGGTGATATTAGAACCCTATATACTGCATGTAAACATCGGGGGTTTGTAATGATATCCTATTATGACATCCGTGCTGCTCGAACAGCTATGCGTGCATTACAAAACAAACCATTGCGGCGCAGGAGACTTGACATTCACTTCTCAATACCAAAGGTTTTTTACCAGCTTCAAAGTCCTCATGAATTTTTTCTTTTACTAAAAAATGCCTTGTCAATTGTATTCCTTTGGCTTTCTGTTCTTACACATTCCAGGATAATCCATCAGACAAGGATATCAATCAAGGAACCTTAGTGGCTTTTAATTTGGATCCATCTGTTTCAAATGAAGACCTTCGACAAATATTTGGGGCTTATGGCGAGGTCAAAGAGGTGATCATTTTATCGTTTTGGATTGTGTTGCTTGCTTATTTTTTTTTTTTCACTTGGGATTAATGGTTAATATATATGCAGATAAGGGAAACACCTCACAAGAGACATCATAAGTTTATCGAATTTTTTGATGCCAGAGCTGCAGAAGCAGCACTTAAATCATTAAACAGGAGTGACATAGCTGGTAAACGCATAAAGTTGGAACCTAGTCGCCCTGGTGGAGCTCGGCGAAAGTGCGTATTCCAACAACTTGACTTTGCTTTTATGCTCGTTAATCTACTAAGAATTACTTAGTTTCTAATTTAATGATTATTTACTTTCTTCTAGAAGCATATTCTGTTTTAGTTCCAAATTTGCAATTTTCTAGCTGATTACTTAAATCATAACTATGCTTTTGTTTTAATTTCTTTCAAGCTTTATGATTTTTGTGTTACTCTGGCAGATTTTTGTGCATTGTAGGAGTGATGTAGGACCAGAAGGAGAAGAGGGAGGAAATAGAGAGAAAAGAGGGAGAAGAGAAAGAGAGGAATAAATTACCGATAATTTTATTAATTCTCAAGACTGACAACAGAGTTTACAGCTAAGGCTGTATATAAATGAAACTATTAGCAAATGCATAAAACGAAAAGAGAAAACAAAATAAAAAAGATTCCTAATGCTAAGTTTGCCTAAAATAAAAAAGAAAACAACACTAAATAAAAAGGAAACAGTATTAAGAAAATCCCTGTGGTCAATTGCACTTATTTTTATGCCTAACAAAGGTTTCCCTTCTTTATTGAGAGCATCACTAGGGAGTTTAAGCAACAACTGATGAAGGCTCTGACTTCCAGCTGTTCCATTGTTTATAGAATAGCTCACATAAACATAATACGTTCGGGTATCTCTCTTTGGTACCTAGTGAGACAGTTTAAACATTTTGAAAATTCCATTTACTATTTGAATATTGGCATTGGATTCCCATAAAATGAGTTTCACCGAATGGACTATAAGAATAATTTTCTCATGGCAGTAGATAAACTATTTTGAATCTTGCTGAATTCCATTGATAGTTCTTTTGAAATATTGCGTTTTTCTGATATATCTGGTTTGCAAACTTCAATTATCTTGTGTTAAGAATAAAAAGAAATATGTAAGGAAAATCCATCCTGCTGTAGCATGATGGTTAAACAAACAGGTAATGGCCAAGGTTTGCAGGTCAGACATTAGAGGAAGGTTTAACAGAAGATCACCTGATGAAACTTGCTTAAGAGATTTTGAATAGTATGTTATTGATCTTTAGTGTGCAGTCCAGAATTAGGCATTGGCTAGAGTGATGGTATATCGGTTTTCCAATCTAGTTGATGTTTTAAGGTCCAATGATGAAATGTCTATTTAATTGAATTTTACCAGAAAAGAAAATTCTGGTAAATTGATGCAACTGTATTTGATAGGTAAATGTATATCTGTAATAGGGTGAGCATGAAGATGCCTAAGACTACCTCATGTGGCTTCATTATCATCACTAACTGATCCATGTGTAACTTCCATATATCTGCTTCGTTTTTTGCCCCCATCACAGATTCATGTGTACGAGTATATGTATATAAACATATATAATTAATAGTACCTTGCACCTTTTTAGTTTGATGCTCCAACTAAATCAAGATCTTGAGCTAGATGAATCCCAGAGTTTTCGACATCAAGTGAGCTCACCCGTAACCAACTCTCCACCAGGTGGGTCTTCTGAGATATGTGTTATTGGTGTCTTTAGGAAGTATAGCTTTGAAGTTTGAACTATTGACTTCGTCATATCATGTTCCCACTGTTTTTGTGATCTGTCTGATGGAATGAAGTTAATTAACAGGTGACTGGTTGCAGTTTAACAGCCCCGTTGAACATAATCTAATAAAAACTATCATTAAATCTCCTGCGTCTAGGATCCTGAGCCCAACGATAGGCAACCGTTCACCAGGGTTAGCTTCAATTTTGCAACCTCAGGTATCAAACACTCTGAAGGGTGCAACTGTTTGCCAGGACTTAGGGAGTAATCATGAAGAGCACATATTTACTAGTACCAATTCATCACATGGAGCTATATATCATTCTAATTCACTTCCTGCACCAACGTTCAGCCAATATCATGGAACTTTGTCCTCTTTCAGTCCACCGACTTCAAATGGATCCTCTATGGAAACCTTGTCTGGACCACAGTTTCTTTGGGGAAGTTCAAGCCTATACTCAGAGCACACCAAACCTTCAGCTAGGCCAAGACTGCCTGTACGGCATCCATATACGTCAAGTGGAAAGGGTCATGCCTTCCCATTCTCAGGTCAGAATAGTTCCTTTGCTGGTGAATCCCAACATCATCACCACCATCATGTTGCCTCTGCTCCATTGGGCATTCCTTTCAAGAGGCACTTTGGTTTTCTGCCTGAGTCACCTGATACCTCATTCATGAATCATGTTGGTTATGGAGGCATAGGTTCTGGACATAATGATGGAAACTTCATGGCTAATGCGGGTGGGTCTGTCAATGCTGGCATTACTATACCAAGAAATATTACTGGAAATGGTTCATCAAACTTCAGAATGAGATCCTCTCCTAGGCTTAGCCCTGTGTTTTTGAGTAAAGGTCCTTATCCAGGACTGCCACGAACTACTGTGGAGGGTTTGACTGACCGTGGGAGGAGTAGACGGGTAGACAACAATGGTAGTCAAGTAGATAACAAAAAGCAATTTCAGCTCGACTTGGATAAGATTAAAAGTGGGGAAGATACGAGGACTACTTTAATGATAAAGAATATCCCAAATAAGTATGAGTTACTTTTATAAGGCTGTTTATTGACCAGATGTTCTTTTACTATATGCCGGATTTATTGATTTCTTATATCCTACAGATATACGTCAAAAATGTTGCTAGCTTCCATTGATGAAAATCATGGTGGTACCTATGATTTTCTCTATCTGCCAATTGATTTTAAGGTATATGTTGGGTTCTTTTTAAGAGCCATTTATTTTGCTCCTGTAGTTGCTTTTTGGTCTTCAATTTCCATTAATCTAGTGTAACTGATTGGTATTTTTGGTTGTGGATGCAGAATAAATGCAATGTGGGCTATGCATTTATCAACATACTTTCACCCTCGCTAATTATTCCATTCTATGAGGTTTTTGGGAATTTTGTAGCTCTTCAATTTTGCTTGTTTCAATTTGTCCTTGTTCCGTATGAAATTGTCTTGTTTGGGTCAAATGTTCCAACCCTTTTCTGTTATATTAATTCAGCAGTTTATGAGTTCCTGGTATTTAATAAATAAGAAAAGAAAGAATCCAGATGATGGCAGATTCACTAATCTGTGGTTTTGCAGACATTCAATGGGAAGAAATGGGAGAAATTTAATAGTGAAAAAGTTGCTTCTTTGGCCTATGCTCGAATTCAAGGGAAGGCTTCCCTTGTGAGCCACTTCCAAAATTCAAGTTTGATGAATGACTATAACCGCTGTCGTCCTATTCTCTTCCACTCAGAGGGTCCTGAACCAGGTGATCAGGTAATATAATAAATTACTATGTGGGGAGCATTGGTTGAAAAATGTAAACTGGTGTATTTAATGTGATTTCTTTCTTGGAAAGTTGATACTTGGAACTAAAGGATTTTCCATTTTTCGTTTCTCTTTTGGATACTTAATTGCCTTCTGTAGTAATGGTGACTGATTTTTATTGATTAATTTTGTTCCACTTCTTACCTTCCTATACTGATCTAACTGCTTTGAGTGTGCTTTTACTTTTCCGTAGATCACACACGAATGTCTACCCTCCGACAATCTGAATGCCCTTAGACCAAGTGAGTCTGATTCAAGTAATTCTTCTGGAAGCCCTTCGAAGTATAGCTGTCCTATGAACTTGAAGACAAGTTAACAGTATTATTAGATGCAGAATTGGCAAAGCCCAACCTGGTTGCTGTTTTTAACTTCAGATTTGCTTATATATATATGTACATACTGCATATGTTTGGGAAGGGATAACAGAAGCATGTAGATTTTGAACCATAGTTATTTTCTGAAGCATTTTGCCCTAAAGCTTCAGAAGCTTGGAGCATTTTTGCTGCACATATATAGCTGGTCTGATAGTATATACGAGAGGGGAGCATGAGCTGAAGAGTTGAGTGGACTGAATTTCCTTTGTGGGAGGTATGTCTCCATTTTTGCTCTTTTTTGGTGTTTTGGTGGCTTGTCATTGAATTTATGAACAAATTGTTTATATGCTTCGTTGGGGTTGAGAGTTTGAGAGTTGGCAAGTTGACATGGGGTACAAAATTGTAGAAAGGGATAAACAGACTTATGTATTGGTGCTCATAAATTAAAATTTTCATATATCCTTTTGACTTTCATGGTGTACAAAGCTGCGCATTCTCTGAATCCAAATTTAAAATTTGGTAGTTGACTGTAGTCACGGTACCAAAATGTGATAAACTAAACTGATTTCTTAGAAATTTCTTACATACTCCTTGCTAGCTGGTAGAAGTTCACCTAAATAAGTGTCATTTGGGTTCAGTAGTGACAATTACTTGAGGAAGGTAGATTGTATTCAACTTAGGGGACTTCTTTTTTAATTTTTTTTTTCCTTTTGGTACATGATGGGGTAAAAATTAGAACATATGATCTTTTGCCAAACTCTGCACATCTCACTACTAGGCCACATCTAGTGGTTTTTGCTTTTTTATTTATTTAAATATTTCTGTATAAAATCAAAGTAGCACAAAATGGGCTAGCATTACTAATCCATACGTATATCTATTCTTCAATATAATTGGAAACTGTCATCTTCAGACGAGTATTTAATATATAACCACTAAGGTGCCGTATTGAGATCAGCAAACAAAAGCTTTTTAATACGCTCGTTAAGAAAAAAAAAATGTTTTCATCTTGATTCATTAGTTAAATTACTTTTTGGAGTTTTCTAACGTTGAAAGTGCACCTACCCAGATTCGTGAACCAATTCCGCTGGGCAATGTCAGAACATAACAGCATTATTTTAATACTAAGATTGGGAAAAGATTATTGCACACTGACGGTGGAAAAAAAATGCGAATCATAAAATAAAAAGTTGTGGGTTCAGTTGAAGTTAGACGCTATAGTGTGTGCCAATGTTCGGCCCAAAAAAAAAAAAAGATGTGTGCCAATGTAAAAGCGTACAATAGGTAGTTTGCAAATTAACACTACTCATAAAAGTAGCATTACAACAACAATAATTAGAAATTCTTTTAATAGAAAGGCATATTGCTAAAAAAAATTCCTGCAAGTGTATAAATTCTCCACGAATTATATTATAAATTAAACTCTTAAAAAATATTGATATTGACATGTATACGTGACAAAATAAGATACGAATATTGTGATATAACAAAATATATAATGTCTTGGTACAATTTAAAATGTTATATTATATATATATATATATATATATATATATATATATATATATATATATATATATATATCAAATATAAAATGACTTTATTTCTAAATTTTTGTACTTTATAGTTAAATCTAGTATAAAATTAAGTGCGAATCAATTATCTGTCAAAGTTCGAAAGCTAGGTTAAAGACTTCTTTGCTAATTACACTAAGGAGCATGAGGAGAACAAAGCTTAAGTTAATATGCTCGTCTCTGCTTGCAAAATCCTTTGTCTGTCTTTTCTTGTTCTGAGTTGAAGATCAATGAGGAAGTAGCACTTATTGTGTTCTCTTACATAGTGGACATGACCATTCATCCTACTGAGGATTTTTCTGGACATATAGAGCCCTAGACCTTCCTCTGTAGTCCATTGGTTCTCTGCTTCAAACATATCCTGAAGTACCTCAGAAGGAAGACCTTGACCAGAATGGGTCAGTCTGCATGGACAGAATGGTAAACTGAGATTTCACTCTACGTAAATCATTGATGCTCTCTTCAAAGTAACCATCACAAGTCACAACTAATGGAGCCAAAACTATGACCATATTTAGAGTCAAAATCACCAACTCACGAAATGCTTTTAATGGCAAAAGTGGAGGCTTACTTGCATTTATATGGGCATGTGATATTAGGAAGGATTTCCTTATAACATCAACTTTCCAGATGGGGGCTTCACTTGAATGACAATTAAAGCTAAAGTTAGAAAAGGTCATGATATACAAAAGAGGATTGATTTATTATCAACTGTTTGAAAAGAGAAACAAAAGAACTTGGGGGACTGGAAACAATAGGTACGTTGTCAATCCAATCATATTACCCTCCTGGTCTTTTCCTTTTTTAGCCAACCCCACCTTGCAGGTCTAAAAGTGAAGAATTATGAAAGAACAAAAGGGTTATCTACGTTGCAGTGCAAGGTGAAGTCAATGAACAGGAAAGAATATTTAAACTCAGGAAGTACATATATAATATGCTAAACAAATCACTGAAGGGGACATGTATTAGCAACCAAATTAACGAGCTGCACTGATCAATGGACCAAAAAAAAAACGTGAGTTTGTGTACCTGAACTGCAGATGGATAAACTCATTGCCATTCTGTATTATCTTAAGACCAGGCGAAATCTTTATTTCTACCCAGCCATTAGGAGATGGTGTATGGTTGACCACATTAAGCAAAAAGTCAGACAAGACCACCTGAAGCTTAATTTGATCACCGAATAGAGTAAGTGTTTTGATTTCATCAGGAATTTCATGAAAGAGCTTTAAGCTTTTATCTTTTATCAAGATCATGACTTGACTGACAACGGCATCTAAAATATTTCCAAGAAGAAACTCCTCCATGTTTAGCTGCAAAGTGCTGCATTATTAGCATCAAATGTGAGAAAGTTATTATTACTGTATATTCGTTTGTTATGTACGTATGCATATGCAAACATAGAGCATTAGTAAATAATCATATCTCAGACATCAGTGATAAGAAGTGATGAAAGGAAAGTACAATCTCAGAGAGGATTCATGCTGGTTAGAGTGTAACAACACTTACCCTTGGTCAATACTCCCTATATCTGTATCCTCAATAATTGCCATGATTTGTCTTTCACATGCATCACTAGTGTCAAGAAATTGTTTCTGATCTTCTGAAACAGCTGTATTTGCCATAAGTTTGTGTGTGAAGCGTATACCATTTAAAGGATTCTTCATCTCCTGTAATATATAAGCTAATTTTTTAAATTCAGAGAAGTTTGCCGTGCACGGTGGTCTTTGTCCTTCTGAGGGCTTATGAAGGTCTGGTGACACAATCTGCAAGAAGCAGAAACAACCAATTATATTTCCATCTGCATCCATCCTCTTGTTTGCTGTTAACAAAACCTCTACAAGTTCCCCTTTTCTATTAAAAATTCCAAATGGGAACTTCTCAGAATCTTGACCACTGATTCCTCGGTACAATAAAATCATAAATTTAGTCAGTGTATCTTGACCTTTTAATTGACATAAACCTCCAAAGATCTCCCCAGGAAGCATTTTTCCTATAACCTCATCTCTCTTCCAACCAGTTAGCCTTTCCATGGCTGCATTCCATTCAGAGCAGCAGGCATTCTCATCAGAAGCAAATATGGGTGGAATTAATGGGTTGAGACTCTGTATGATAGCTTTGTAATCACCTTCCAACTTGATAAATTTATCCAGAACAGATTTCTCATACGTGATATCTTGACCCACAAAGCATACCCCAACGACAGCATTTGTGTAATCCCTACTTGTGCAGGCATTGGCTATAATATATACAACCGACTTTTGCTGATGAACCCCAAAGTGTTTCAATTTCAACTCAACATTTTTGTCCTCCTGACCTGGAGAATAAATTAATGAGTCAATGACCATAGTAGAATACTGTGAGAATTTAATTTTTCTTCAATAATGACAAATAGATCAAGGGAATTAAAGGGGGAAAATGTAAAATAAGCATGCAAAGCAAACTCCCAAGTCATCAGAGGTAATTCTACGGAACTTTCACAAGCATATTTAATGATTTGACACTAGGGATATATTTCACCACTCATCAACAATCATAAAAAAAAAAAGTGAAAAGTATTTGTTTCCCCTGAGCCTTCTAAGTGCATGCATTCACTCGTTAGATTTCACAGAAAGATTCAGAAACAAAGTAATGTTTCGGCACTGACATAGCCAACAGAATTGGTGCTTAATGAGCATCACGATCCGAATAAATGCACAGAAGAACAGAAAGAACAAGTCAACTCATCAAAATCAATAATAAATTTAAGAAGCTTAAGGGCGTCAGGAATAGGCAAACCAGAATACATGCTGAAGTTTACAAGAAAGAGGGGGCCACCTGTATCTTATCATAGGATATGAATCTCTTTAAGATAGAGCAGTTCAATAGCTTTTGGCAACCTGGGCAGATGGTTAGGGTTACTTACAGTTCTGACTGGTTTCATGAATTGAATACTTCATACTTCATACGACCATGGTTGAATTAAATTCTAAAGATGGCCCCCCGATCTATTAGCAAACTATGGAATAATTTATTTACAAGCAATTAATCAGATATGCCATAGCATTTAAGTTAGATAGTAATGTCAAAACTCCAGGCAACCATTTCAGAAAAACGGCTGATTTACCTTGCAAGGCTCTTCTTAGAACATTTTTGACAATTTCACGCGAGTCTCCAAGTACAACTTCATCTACTAGGGATTTTCCCATTGCTTCACTGGGATGCAAATCAGTTAGTTCGGCTATTTTAGCATTCCATCCGTTTACCAGACCAGCTGAGTCAACCCCAAAAATTGGAACTGTTGCTGTCTCAATCAATCTAACCATTTCTAATGCCACTGAACTGAGTTCATTTATCCCACCCATTTCAGTATCCCCTTGCTGCACATGAGTTAGGGTCTTAGGACCACAGTTCTCCGTGTCTGGGAATGAATCTCTCATTATAAGCTGTAATGAGTGAATAGCATTGATTTCTGACACCTCCCATGGAAGACTTCTGCTTTTGACCACTTCCAGAAATGCTTTAAATGATGATCTTGGGTTCATTTTTCCACCATCATCTTTATCCTCTGGATGGTGCTTGGCTCCTCCCCATTTAACTTCCTTAGCAGTGTGAGACCTGAACCAGAACAAGAAATCTCTTGAATTAATTCTTGCTGTTGCCATGCCACAAACTGCATCACCCAGTAAAGCAGCACCTGGATAATCGGCATCAGCCAAACTATCTGTGCTCAAACCTGTTGAATCCCCATGATTACTATGTAGCCATTCTGCAATATCTTTCACCTGTGATTCAGTTGGGGTCGTGCCTAGCAGCCAACACTTTCCGCCATACAATAAAGCAGCACCATCACACTTTACAAGATCCATTATACTAGGAGATTGAGTAACAATACCAAATGGAGCATCACGGAGGAGCATGTCACATAGTAAGGTTTGCGTTCTAAGAGTTCTCTTCTCCACCATTTGTGATGCCAATTGCATCTCCATGTAAAGCTGCAGTCCAAATGCCTGCATGAGGAACTCACAAGCATAGCGAAGGGGGAAAGGGACATAGCGCGGTGAAGTGTGATGACAAACTAGCAAACCCCATAGTTTTGTTGTATCATTTCCATTGACCATAACTGCCAGCACCAAAGAGGCAATTGAGCCCATGTTAGCCATGTACTGTGTGTGACATCCGTGTGATGACCGAAGGGTTGAATTGACCAAGCAGAGTGGTTGCCTTAATTCGTCACTTTGAATGACCTTAACTGGATTTGCATGGCAATCACAAATCATCCTGACCCGGTTTTGCTTGAACAAGAAGCGAGCAGCTTGAGGGATATCCGTGGCAGGGTAATGCAAACCCAAATAGGGTTCTAAATCTGACCTCCTAATTTCAGATATAACCTCACCATGATCATCATTGTGGAACTTATAGACCATAACCCTGTCATACCCAGTTAGCTTCTGAACTTCTTCAACGACCGTGTCACACAACACTCCAATATCTCCCCCAGGAAGGGATTGCAGCCTTGAAATTGCCCGAACAGCTAGCTTCTGGGACTGCACTGCCCCAGCAAGAGACAATGCATGATCACTCGACCGTGCAGGCTCCAAATCAATTACAATTCCCACATCAATCCTATGCAGTATAGCATAGAATGGCCTGTGGGTTGTTCTTGAATAAACCCAAATCGGGTTCAGAAGCGAAATTTCGCTCGATGCCGCAGCTTTTGCTAGGGAGGATCCTGAAGAAGGCGTAAACAGAGTAATAGCATCAACTCCAATCAGACGCTTGAACTGTTTTGAATCAGATTCTTTGTCTAAACCCAACAATTCAAAGCAATTCTCACTGTATCCGATGATTCTGAAAGTGGGTTCTTCAATCGCAAGCATACAGCCAAAGGGCTGAATGAGACCGCCCCTTTGGATTTTGGACAAATAAGCCGTCATTTTCTCGTCCGACACAGATTCCGGAGGATAAATCACCGACCTCGAGTAGTCGAATAATTTGCCAGACACACCAGACTGCTCAAACTCGGCCAAAATCCCAGCATCAGCACTGTACTGAGCAAGTGCTTTGTCTCTAATAGCAGTACCGGCACTATTCTTCATACTTCTTGCTGAAGCTGATGTCGAGGACGATGATGTATCTTTCTCCTCTCTGCCTCTGGTGCTCATGCTGAGGGTTCGGGATTGTGGGTTTCTAGTTCTCCACTCAGAAACTCATGTGGTTGTTGAGTGTAAAAGCTGGATCTTTATAATCCACAGAATTGGAAGGTTCTGAATTCTGGGTTCTGTTGCCTGATTCACGTTGTGGCTTGCACACGTCTTTATCATCTTGCAGCTTGTGGGTTACGTCCTGCTTAAAATCGTTTTAGCAATCGTTCCTGGGCCTGCAATTTAGTGTTTCCGTAGTGATAGTAAACTGGAATATGATACTCTGCATGAAATTTCTGAAATGTACAGTCTGTTCAAATCATGCAAATTGGTAGAAATTTGATTGGTAGAAATTTTTCTGTTCGGCAGAATAAAGTAATCATGAATGGATAAAGTGAGCAGAGCGGATTCTTATATAGAATAATATAACTCACAATTTAATTAAACTTCTTGGATGCAGACGCGGATTCACCTTATAATCACTAGACCCCATTTGAATTAGTTGGATAATATTTTTTATAAACCCATTACGAAAAGCGCTCATAAACAGTTGACAGTTTGGGTGGGTGGGGAAGAAAAATAAATTTTTTTTATTTGATTTAATTTGAAGGAAAAGAATAAAATAAATAAATTGTCTTTTATTTGGTTTACGAAAAAAATAAAAGAAAATAATCATTATACTTTTTAAAATTTTAAATAAATATACAATAAAATAAAATAAAATTATTTTGAGAAAAGTATTTTATTTTATATTTTTTATTCAAAATTTATTCACTTTTAAAGAAAAAAGAAAGAGAGATTTTATCCCTTTATTTTTTTATCACAAAAAATATTTTTAAAAATTTCATTCCTCTTTTCTAAAAATTTTAAACCAAAAACTATCTAAGAGTATGTTTGGTTTAATGGAGGGAAGAAAAGAAGAGAAAAAATAAATAAATTATATTAACAAGAGATCAAAACTATTTTAAATTTATTTGGAAAAAGCAAATTGAAAGAATTTTTAAATTTATGGTAAAAATATTTATTTAAAAAAGAGAGTAGAAAAAGCTTGAAGTTGATTGTGACAATCCCAAAGAAAAAAAAAATTGAAGTCTGACTGGGAGCAGAGACTGAGAGAGAGAAATGGTATGGTCTAAACTGGCGGTCTTTTTCTCGCCACCCAAATCTCAAGTGATATTAAAAAATCTTTGTAGGAACAGCAATCATAAATTCCCCCAAAGAAAAACTGCGTAGGCAAAAATGATTGAACACGCTGATTGAAGAAGGAAGATGGAGGAGAAAGAGATGGATGTGACAGGATTTAATGTGACGATATTTGTGCAAAAATGATCAACAATAGAAAGAAAGAAGATTTTTTTTTTAAATTTTAAAAATTATTTAGGGTAAATATTTGATACATTTGTAATAGAATAAAATTTATACAAAAAAAAAAATTAAAAGACTGACTTATATATTTAGTTCAATTAAAAAAATTTATTTAAGTAAAGAGGTGATAATCTTTTAGGAGATATTTAATAAACAGTAAAAAAATTTATTATAAAAAATTATGTTTTTTTTGAAAAATAATTGATGAAAATTATAATTTTAAAAAATGTATAAAATATATTTAGTTTATCTTTAAGATTATTAAAAAAATTTAAATAACGTATTTTTTAAAAATTTTATTTTTTTATTTAGTTATACTTAATTTTTTAAAAAAATTTATATATTTTTAAAAAAATACTCTTATAGTTATGAGAAAAAAAATAAAAGTGAAGAGAGGAAATGAGAGAAAAAAATAAGAGAGAAGATGAAAAAGAAAGAAAGAGATGAGAGAGAGTGAGAGTGAAAAAAAAGAATAATTCTTTTTGTTATTATTATAATTATGATATTAATAAAAATATAATTTTTTTATATTATAAGAAGATTCTTATGCTTGCAAGAAATTAAGAGTCTATTTATTTTTTATTTTTAAAAGTTATTTTTTATTTTTGAATACTTTTAAAATAAAAAAAATTGTTTGGTAATTATTTTATGTTGTTATTTTGAAAATAAATTTTGAAAATAAATTATTTTTAAAATATAATAAAAAAAATATGTTTTTAGAACAGTTTATCAAACAAATTTTTTTTTTATTTTTATTTTATAAAATAATTTTTAAATATAATATTTTTAAAACAAAACAATAAAAATAGAATCATACAAGTCATAGAATTCTCACCCATCTCTATAAGAATATTTTTATGAAAAATTTATTAAAATATTATTTTTGAAAATTCTAATTTTTCATAAATAAATTTTTTAAAATATGTACCAAACGTAAAAATTTTAATTTTTTAGATTAAAAGTAAAAAAAAGATTCGTATCCCAAATGTCTCCTTAATTTCTTATTTATACAAATTTTTGTCTATTATTAATAAATCAAATGTTTACTCTTCTCTATAATAGATTAATAAATTAAAAAATATTGTAATGTTTTTAAATTAAGAGAAATATTAATTACAATCAAAAGTATAAATGAGTATGAATAAATATTATTATTTTTAATTAATTTTATTATATATAATAATAATGATACCATCTAATTATTTTTGGACTAATAATGTTTTTAAGGAATACCTCTTTTCATTGGAGGCAATCCTATAATAACATAGATTTGAAGAATCTCAGTCTCAATCTTTAAGCATTTATAATTCAACAGCATAATAGTGTGAAAAATTTGAAATTAAGTTTATAAAATATTTTCTCTTATTATTGTTAAATTTTATTCGTCAATTAAATGCTGAATTTTTTTTGAATCGTGTCATTCCTTTTTTTTTTTTAATTATTGGAGATGAATTATATTTATGTTTAATTATTTGAAATTAGAAATGAAAGTTGACTGTTCATGATTATAATAATCTTAATATCTAACAATTTTCATTGCTCAATTTAATTGAATTGAAAATATTTAATAATTTAAAATTGATTAGTTGCAATAATAAATGACTGTAATATGATAAAATTTTAAATTTTAAAATCGTTATAAAAAGAACTATAATTTATTTCATTTAAAGATACGAAAAAATTAATTTTTTTTATCTTTTAAGTAAGAAACAAAATTTAATAAATTGTATCGTGAAAAAAAGTGTGTGTGTGTGTGTATATATATATATATATATATATATATATATATATATTATATATATATATATATATATATATATATATATATATATATAGAGGAATTATCTAAAATATTTATAGTATACTAGGTAAGAACTAAAATGAAAAAATTTGAAAAAAAGAAGAAGAGGAAATTAAGATTTAACTTAAAAAAACCTCATGGCTACAAATGCAAAATATGTTTGGTTTTTGTTTTTAAAAATTATTTTTTAATTTTAATTATTTTTAAAATAAAAAATTTTGTTTGATAATTATTTTTTATTGTTGTTTTGAAAAAAAAGTTTTGAAATAAGTTGTTTTTAAAATAAAAAAATAAAAAAAAAATATTTTTGTTTCTTGTTTTTATTTCTAAAACATAAAAAAATAAAAAAATAATATATTTTTAAAACAGTTTATTAAATAAATTTTTTGTTTATTTTACAGAAATTTTTTTAAAAATAGTTCTTAAAAATAAAAAAATAAAAACATAATTAAACAAACTCAATTGTTTTTCTTTTTTCTTTTTAGTATTTTTATAGATTATCAGTATTTTAAAATTAATTCTTTTTATACTTTATTGCGACGCAAAATTTTTTTTAATAAGTGTATGTTTTAAAAATTAAATTTGTATTCAATTTTAGATATATAGTTCGCTTGCTATTACGTGAAATTGTGTATTTATTATATACACATTTCACATTTAATAGAATTTAGGTGACTTCGTTTTCAAGGACCAAAAAATCTAAACCAAGAGAAGACGACAATATAACATCCTAAAGCGAAAGACTAGTTGGCCACAATTTGTGAACGCATTGAATTCTATTAGGGAATGCCAAGGCTGTCTTTATGCTCAGCGGCGAAGGAGCAAGACACGATGCTCTCTCTCTATCTATGCTGTGTTCACTGTCCACCCAGCACCCTGGTGTGAAGGGAGGGTGGATTAGACTCCTCCCCAGACGACATGCAATTCTTTTAGGGAGCGTTTAGTTTAGTATATGATAAAGTATTTTATTTTTTAAAATTATATTTTTAAAAAAATATTATTGATGAAAATTATAATTTTTAAAAATATGTAAAATATATTTGATTGAGCTTTAAGATTGTTAGAAATTTTTACTTAATATTTTTTGAAAAACTTTTATTTTTTTATTTAGTTATATCTAATTTTTTTAAAAAAAAATTTGATAATTTTTTAAAAATATTCCTTAATTTTTTTTTAAAAATTCTCTTGTTCTACTTTTTAAAATAAAAAATAAAATATTAAAAAAATAAAATAAATTAAAAAATAATTATAGTTGTCTTTTTAAAATAATAAAAGTATTTTTTTTATGACAAAAGATATATAAAATTTAACAAATATATAATATCATATATATAATTACATGATAGTACTATATTATAAAATAAAAAATAATATTTACATTGTATGATGTTAATATTTTAAATATGATAATTTATACAAAATAATTATACACAAAATAAATAATTAAATGGATAGTTAAAAATAAATATAGATAAAAAATAAAAATAAAAATAAAAAATAAAATTATCTTTTTTTATTTTCAATAAGATTTCCACCTCCAAGAGAATCTTCAATTCTCACCTCCTGAAAAAAAATAAAAATTTAACTCATAACAAACGTTACCCTAAAGATTCTTTTTGTGGGAATCCTCTTTAAAATTCTATTTTCAAGAATTAAAATTATTGAGAATTATGTTATAATATCTGTTACCAAACAAAGGAATTTAATATTCCTAACTACACATTCTCAAAAATTCAAAAAAATCTCTCTATCAAACATACACTTAGCGGGAGAAAGAGAAAAGAGAGAAATTTTACATGAAACTTATATAAATGAGTTCTTATCTCTATTTTTTTTTGAATTATTATTAGATATTTTGACAATAGAGTTAATTTTTTTATTAATATCATATTATATACTGATATATGATAAAATTAATTAATTATGTCAATACTTTTAATATTATTTTTTCACATATGATTGTTTTGTGTGATATTAATACAAATTTTAATTTTATTATCTTTATATCTAATAATAATTTAAAAAATGTTTTCTATTCTCAATTGTTTTCAAAATAAAAAAATTCGTTTGATAATTATTTTCTGTTATTGTTTCGAAAACAAGTTATTTTTAAAACAGAAAAACAAAAACAATAAAAAGTTATTTTTGTTTTTAATTTTTGTTTTAAAATAAAAAATAAAAAATAACATGTTTTTAAAATAATTTATTAAATAATTTTTTTTTATTTTTGTTCTACATACCAACTTTTAAACATAATTTTTAAAAATAATTTTAAAAATAAAAAAATAAAAACAAAATCAAATAAGTCCTTACTTTTGCTCCAGAAAAAGATACCCTCCGAAAAAACAAAAAGACGTGAGAGGTGTACTGCTTCATCTTGTGTGTTTATATTTAAATATAAAACTTAATATAATTTTGTAAATTTTTATGGGATATAATTTTTTTCTTGACACACAAAACGTGTATAATTAAAAAATGACGTGAGATTTATTAATAATATAATATGATATATTTTATACCTGGTTTATTTTTCTTTTTGAACTTTATGTTTACATGCAAAGTTTAGAAAAATAAAAATCTGAAATTTGAGTGCAGAATTTATTAATTTTTTGATGAATATAAGAATCTTCTATATTCTTAAATTTTTAATTTTATTTTAGAAATTGAAAAAATTATGGGTTTGATTGATTATGTTTTTGTTTTTAAAATTTGTTTTTAAAAATTATTTTGTAAAAAAAATAAAAAATTTGTTTGATAAACTATTTTTAAAATATGTTATTTTTTGTTTTTGGGTGTTTTAAAAAAAAAAAATCTATCTTATTTTTATTTTATTATTTTAAAAACAACTTATTTTTAAAATAACAATAAAGAACAGTTTGCAAACAAATTTTTTTATTTTAAAAATAGAAAAAAAGTTTAAAAATAAGAAACAAACAAACTCTACACTTTTTATCCTAATATTTATATTCAATTGTAATATTTTTGTTAATTTATTAATTTTTACAATTACCTCCTTAACTTATATATTTCATGACACTTTGTTTTTTACTGTATAAATTAAATGTTAAGTTTAACAATAATTATATAAAATCATTAAAATACATTTTTTACAAAGAGTAATAAAATATGCAGTATCAAAAAAATATAAATATATTTTAAAAATTTTATATAGTTATTATTATAGAATAAACAGATTAGAGAATTAATTGTAAAAATTAATAAATTAAGAAAAAAAAATTATAATTATATATATAGATCAGAATAAAAAAAATAATTTTTTCCAAGAATTTTTGTTCACCAAAAAATCTAAAATTGTGTAATAAACAAATTATATATATATATATATATATATATATATATATATATATATATATATTGATATTTCCATTAAAGCAATGAAGCAATTTGGGCATGATGATCTGCTTAGAACAGAACAGAAAATTGAGTAGTGAGAATTACGAAGAGAGACATTATTGGGAGAGAGAAGGGATATCCACGAAATCGTGGACAGATTGGCAGGTGGTGCCTTTAACTTCATCCGTCGCTACCAAAACGCTACAAACCATGAAATCCTCCATAATATCTTCCATTGCCAGCTCATCATCCAATGTCACAGCCAACAGCCACATTGCTACCACAAATTTAAGTTCAGTAGTCTTCATTGCATACTTTTTCAAAAGACGACGATTTGATGGTTCACTCCGGTGATCGGTTTTTTTTTTTTTTAATTAATATATTCTTAAAAAAATAATTAATATAACATAAAATATGAAAACAAATTCATTTTAAAAGATTATGGTGAATTTAATTTGCAAAAATATTTTTTAGTTTTATTTCTTAAAAATAATTTTTATTTTTAAAAATACACTTAATTTATATTTATATTTTTATTATTTTTTAATTATAATATTGTGTTTTATTTTTTTAATTATATAAACAGTAAAACAATATATATAAGTGCAAAATAATTACAAAAATATCATTATTATAATACACTACAATATTAAAAATTTTAAAAATGTAGTTTTATCGTTTTCAAAATTTTTTGAAAATTTAAAAAATGTTTTCTTAAAATGAAAAAAAAACATATTTTTATAAATATTTTTAATTTTTAATAAAAATTAAAAATAGATAATAAAAAATAAACAGGCCCTTAATTTACTGAGTAAAAAAATTTATTATTAAATTATCATTTTAAAACTTAATCATTATTCAATATAAAATAAATTATACATGTACAAGATATTCTTAAGCATCAAGTCAATTGATAGAAGGTAGACAATTTTTTATTTATTTTACAATCAGTGTCGAATTTTGTTCGTGGCATTTGTTTTTTCTGTATTTTTTCCACGTTAATTTAATTCGACACTGATTAGTTTTGATGCGTACATATGAATTTGTTTTTTAGTTTTGATGCGACTATGTATCAAAATTAATGTCGCTAACTAACCACAAAACCCTCTATAATATCTGATAACAGCTCATCAATGATTAATTAATATAATGAGAAAAACACCAGGAATTAGACAGATTCTTAACCAAACATTTTGTGCCGACAAAAACAGTTTGAAGAAAGAAAAAAATTACGTATAATTTTAAACTGTTTGTTATTAAATTTTATAATCAAAATATAATAATCAAAATTTATTTTTTTTAAAAAAATTAATAAAATATATTTTAAAAATATGTTTAACAAATCTAATAAATTAGTTTATAATTTATTTAATTAAATTAAAAATATTTAATATATAAATTTATTTACATAATTTAAATTAATTAAAAATTTATAAATTATACGTTATTTTTTATTTTAAATAATATATAATTTATAAATTTTAAATTAATTTATAAATTATTTTTATTAAAAAAAATTTAAAATTTGTGCATAAATTTTTTGCTAAAGAGTTAAATTATTGTCACAATTGGTGCCGGTAGCTTAGGACCACGAAAGGTGGGACGCATCGTACACAAACCTTAATTTCTGCCAACATATTGTAAATTATCTTCCATCTGTGAGGGGGCAGAATTTTCTGTGATGCAAGCCACTTGAACTGCATGTACTGCACGTGTGTTTTCACTGTGATGGTTTTAGTCCACATAAAAGTGCCTTTTAAGACTTTTATTCTTAAAAAAAAAAAAAGAATAAAAAATTCTTCATCATGGGAGAGCTTACTTTTGTTGTCATAGATAATTTGAATTGGGCGAAATACAAGGAGTTTGGGCCAACCTGCCTATTGGTACTGGATGGCTCATATATCCAAAATATTTAACCAATTGACCAGTGTCCAACCCGTTGGGATCCAAACCATGTTACTTCACCACGGTCGCATTGTTTTAGGCACACCAGTTGTTAATAAGTCTTGTATTATCTGTCCAAAAAAAAAAAGGTCTTGTATTGGCCACACAAATAACTTGATTTGTTTTCTAAGAGCTGGATGGGTGAGGTTTGTCCTTATTTTCATGTCTCCTAGTTTGTATAGCCCTTAAACCTTGAGTGTTTTTAGGCTTTAAACTCGTTAAAAAAATGTAAAGTAATATTTAAATTTAAGAGGTTCTCTTATTTTATAATATAATTTTTTAGATTGAGCTTTTATTTTAAATTTGTATCATAATATTGATACTTTTGTTAAGAGTGAAAATAAGATGAAAAATAAAAAGACGTTTAGTTTTTCAAGAGGTGTAGAATGTTAAAAGTCTCACATTAATGAAACAAATCATTGTAAAGTAACATTTAAACTCGAGCCACTCTCTCGCTTAATAAGTTGATCTTTTGGGTTGAATTCTTTTTTTGAACTTGAATACAAATACTAGAGCATAATTCCGTTCAGTTGAGTTATGAGAATTTAAGAAGTAGAAACGATCTTTGGATCCACACAAACCCTTACTCATATCTGTATAATCTAAGTTCAATAGATCTTTTTCACATGTTTTTAACAATTAAAGGTTTGGTCGAGCATTTTATCATTTTATCTTTGGCCGAACATCTGGAAATAAGAACCTTTTCTTTCAAGCAATCATTTTGGTCCCTTCATTGTTAGTACTTTAAGGCTCCTACTGACTTAACCATAAGAGTGGAACCACCTACGTACCAAGTCTTCCTATCAAGCCATTGGAATTCTTGGAAGAAGGGAACAACATCACTTTCCTTACTAATGTAAAGATATTTCAGCTTTTTGAGTGGTATATATTGGAACCTCCAACAAATATATTGAAGAGCAATATTTCTTTGTTAGAATTGTTCGGTGAGAATGCATTTGAAAGTGCCTTCCAAATTTCCATGTGCTTTTCTAGCTATGTTTTAGTTCACATGTATAGAACAGCATTTAATGGGAAACAATGTGAAAGAAACTTGCACATTACGTACATAAGTAAATATTTAACTTAGATCTTACTATCTTTCTTTAACCTTTTTGCTCTCTTTTTCTTTTTGGTTACAAAAGAAGATTATCTCACTTTTCCACAAGAATTAGAGGGTGTTTATTTTTTTTTTAATAGATATAGAAATCATAGGAGGCGTTCATCACTTATCAAATGGAGATTATAGTGTCTCTAAAGGTTTGTTTGGAAGTTTTGAAGTTAGTCTCCACATAAATAATTTATCTTTGATTAAAATATATAGATGAAGTAATTAAAATACAATTTGTGGGCCAACTACCAGGAAAAAGTTTCAAATAAAATGGAAAAAGTCTTTATGTGAAGTATAAATAAAACTGTTGATTTTTTTAATAGATTTTTTTTTGAGAAATTTACAAGTTTACGATAAAATATAATACAAAAATAAGGAATGACGACAACAACAACAATTAAATTTTTTTTATTAAGTAAAGTCGGTTACATAGATCAAACGACGTTATAGTGACTTATCATAAATGAGATCAATATATATGTTATTAACTATTCAATTATTTTTAATAGGTTTACCTATTATTTTTTTTTACCTCTCTTTACCTCTAACTATCATACTATTTTTCATTTGATTTACTTTTCTCATTAGGGTTTTTGCCGGTCTTCTTTACACATGACCAAACCACTTTAAGCGAGATTTCACCATTTTCTCCACAATAGGTACTACCACAACATTTTCTCTAATGTACTTATTTCTAATTATATCTCTTTTGGTGTGTCCACACATCCAGAGCAATATTTTCATCCTTACAATATTTAGTTTATCTTCATATTGTCTTTTGATCGTCCAAAATTTAGTACCATACAATATAGCAAGTCTTATAACTGTATGATAGAATTTTCTTTTAACTTTGAGTGACATTTTTTTATCACAAAAATAAGGAATGACAAAAAAAAAAGCTACATAGAGAGGGAGAGTAGGAGACTGAATTCCATGCATTAGATTCCTTGGAACCTATGGTCAAGGGAGGTACCACTTCAAACAAGGCTTTTGGGTTATTGATTTTTACTTCTCTAACATTGATATTGAATTATATGTAGTGACTGTATGGCTTTGATAAGTTTAAATTTGTCAAAAAAGAAAGTTAACATCATGCAAAATGATGACTCTACCCTAAACACTAATTGTAAAGTGAGAAGTATGCTTTGTGGTTGAAAAATTTTTTAGAGAGAGAAAATATAGTGAGAACTTACTTTTGTTGTCATGGACAAAATACAAGGAGTTTAGGCCGATCGACCCATTGATACTGGGTGGTTCACATGTCCAAAACATTTAACCAATTGACTAGTGTTCAACCCATTGGGACCCAGACTATGCTACTTCACCATAGTCGTATAGTCACAGGCACACCAATTGTTACAAGTCTCATGTGGGTAAGACAAATAATTGTGAAGTAGTAGTTAAATTTAAGAGGTTCTTTCATCTTATAGTCTGATTTTTTGGATTGAGCTCTCATCTTAAATTTGTATTTTAACATTAGTACTCTTATTAAAAGTGAAAATAAGATAGAAGAGAGTCTTTGATAAAGTTCGAAACAAAGCCTGTCTAAAAAAAATGATTGTTTAGTGCCGAGAAGAGTTCAAAGTGAATACCATTTATGGACATTTAACTTCTCAAGAGGTGTGAAATGTTAAAAATCTCACATTAGTAAAATAAGCCATTATAAGATAATACTTAAACTTGAGAAACTCTATTACTTAATAGTCTGACATTCGGGTTGAATTCTCCTTTTAAACTTTGGTCCTAATACTAGAACACAACTCCTCAGTTGAGTCCTAAGAATCTAAGAAGTAGGAACGACCTTTGGATCCACACAAACCATTACTCATATATGTATAACCTGAGCTTAATGGATCCTCTCCATGTGTTCCTAATAGTTCAAGGTCGGTCGAGCATTTTATCATTTTATCTCTGGCCAAACACTTAAAAATAAGAGCAATCATTTTGGTCCTTTCATTATTCATACTTTAAGGCTTCTACTGACTTGACTATAAGAGTAGAACCACCTACCAAGTCTTCCTATCAAGCCATTGGAGTGCTTGGAAGAAGGGAGCAACACCACTTTCCTTACTAATGTAAAGATATTTTAGCTTTTGAATGGTATACATTGGAACCTCCAACAAATATATTGAAGAGCAATATTTCTTTGTTATAATTTTCCGGTGAGAATGCATTTGAAAGTGCCTTCTGTAACGCCCCCAATTTTACAGCACGTAAAATACTTATTTTATGATTATATATTTTTCATAACATATATAATACACGCTTTTACATATATGTATTCCCATATATATACAATATATAAACAAAATCTATAAACATTAAAGTACAGCAGAAACAGAGGTTCTGCCTGTAGCATTCAGAACACTCTAGAATACAAAACACAGTATAATTCAAAAACCGCGAGCCTTACAAGCAACGTAAATTCACTCATAGAATATGTCAGCTAACTGATCATCTATCTGTAGGATCAGACTCTGTATTCTCATATGAAAAATGTGAAAATATCATGTAGTGAGTTTGACAACTCAGTGAGCAGATAATACCTCCTATGACCTCTTAGGTCAGCATGTGGATGTACTCATATTTTAAAATTTGTCACTTAGAAATTACAGTTCAGAAGTACATCCATATGGGACCCTTATTTCAAATATTTTCAAATAAAAAGATATTCAGATATTCAAACCATATTCAGCACGTTATGATCATTAAACAAATGTTCTTATATTCAGCTATATAAACTATAGTAAAATAATAAGCTTTTGAGATAAAGTCATAAACTTTTAAAATGACCTGTCTCATTTGGTGATCTGGTCAACCCACACACTCATTTGCTATATGCATAGTGACCGATTGACTACAGTCACAATAGTGATAAGGGAATGTGAGTCCATCACCTATCTGTCTCCTCACATTACCACTGTCACCCGATTGGAATGACCTTCCCTCGGCTAATTCAGACTAATAGGGCGTCCTCTATTCGGTACTGTCACAAGCCATACAACCCGTCGATGTTCATCTATATATATAAATACATATATATATATATATATATATATATCTATATATATATATGTATATATATATATAGATATATATATATGTATATATGTATACATATATATATATAGATATATATATATATATATGTATATATGTATATATGTATATATATATATATATGTATACATATATACATATATATATATCTATATATATATATACATATATATATATATATATAGATATATATATATATATATATATATATATATATATATATGTATATATGTATATATGTATACATATATATACATATATATATGTATGTATACATATATATATGTATACATATATATATATGTATATATATGTATACATATATGTATACATATATATATGTATACATACATATATATATATATACATATATATATGTATACATATATATATGTATACATATATATATGTATACATATATGTATATATATGTATACATATATATATGTATACATATATATATGTATACATATATATATATATATATATATATATATATATATATATATATATATATATATATATATATATATATATTCATCAATGCAATGTAAAATTATCAAGCAACTCGCCATGAGTTTTACGGTTGCCATTTAATCATAATTAGTAACTTTATAGTTTTACAAATTAATGCCACATGCATAAATATTCACTTTATCATTTAATAAGAAATACATGTGAAATCAGATATACCATAAGTTCAGAAATTCAGTTTCAAAACTATACTCTTCTTGACCTGTATTTTAAAATTGTAGACAATTCAGATAATTTTGATACATCTCAATAACATATAAAAATGTAAATATATCATAAACATAATCATATATATGCTCAAAGATCAAGAAGAGCATATGGCAAGTCATAGGAAGAATCATCTACTCACAAGTCAAGGCTCTAAGTTGGACAGCCCAAAATGTACTTTTTCAAGCCAAAATCTGATTAAATGGAGCTCAAAAACATGTCTGGAGAGTTCAAAAATTTAGAAAATGATTCCGAAAACTCGGTCACTATTTACGGCCAAAAATACTGTTCACGCCAGTTGAAATCACTATTTACCACCGAAAAATACTATTAACCAAGAACAAAAAGTTGTCAGATAGTTGAAAAATTTCATATCTTAAAGTTTATCTAGCTCCTGAATCTATTTACGGTGTCAGATTTTCAATTTGAGGTTTCTAAGTAAGAATTTCAGAATTTTTTTTTTTTTAAATTTTTTACTTTCGATCTGTGGCGATTCAACGGCTGATTTGAGAAATTGTTCGGCCAAAATCGTAGTATTCTTCGTCCTGAATCCATTGGTACCATTAATTTTGAGATCATAAGCCAATAGGCACTCTAAATTTAGAGAGAAAATATGGAAGTACTATTTACTATTCACACTATTCACTTTCTTTGCGATTTATGCAACTTTTTGCATTCCTCTCCGTTGTCTCCCCTTCCCCTTTTCTCTTTTATTTATTTTTAAAATAATAATAATAATTATTTAATAATTAAATAATATGATTTTCTTTTATATATATTCATATAAGTTCTATTTTTCATCTTAAAATATCTCAAAATTTTTTAAAAATTTATATTTTTAAAAATTTTTAGTTAAACTCTTAAATTGTAATTTTTATTGATAAAAATCTTAATAAAACAAATCACAAAATAAGTATCTTTATACATAATAAAAGAAAAAATATTTTTAAAAATACAACAAAAATTTATTAGAGGCCAATATAATTATTTTAAGTAAAATAATAATTACTTTAATTAAAAACACATTTACTTTTAACAAAATATAATTATTTACAATAAAAATATATTTATTTATAACAAAATATTATTATTTAAAAATTATGAGATATTACACCTTTCAAATTCTCATATGCTTTTCTAGCTTAGTTTTAGTTCACATGTATAGAACAGCATTTAATGGAAAAATATGCAAAAGAAACTTTCACATTACGTACATAAATAAATATTTAGCTTAAATCTTACCATTTTTCTTTAACCTTTTTGCTCTCTTTTTCTTTTTGGTTACAAAAGAAGTTTATCTCACTTTTCCACAAGAATTAGAGGGTGTTAATTTTTTTTAAATAGATATAGCAATCATAGGAGGCGTTCATCACTTATCAAATGGAGATTATAGTGTCTCTAAAGGTTTGTTTGGAAGTTTTGAAGTTATTCTCCACATAAATAATTTATCTTTGATTAAAATATATAGATTAAATAATGAAAATACAATTTGTGGGCTAACTACCAGGCAATAGTTTCAAATAAAATGGAAAAAGTCTTTCTGTGAAGTATAAATAAAATTGTTGATTTTTTTTGAGAAATTTCCAAGTTTACAATAAAATATAATACAAAAATAAGGAATAACAACAACAACAACTAAATTTTTTTTTATTAGGTGAGATCGGCTACATGAATTAAACGACGCCACAGTGGCCTATCATGAATGAGATCAATATATAAGTTATTAATTATTAAATCATTCTTAATAATTTTATCTATTATTTTTTTTACCTTTCTCTTCCTCTAACTATCGGACTATTCTTCATCTGATCTATTCTTCTCACTAGAACTTCTGTAGGTCTTCTCTACACATGACCAAATCACCTTAAGTAAGATTCTACCATCTTTTCTACAATAGGTATTACTCTAATCTTCTCTCTAATGCATTTATTATTAATCATATCTCTTCTAGTGTATTAATACATTCAGCGCAACATTCTTATTTTTGCAACATTGAGTTTATCTTCATATTGTCTTTTGACTGCACAACATTCAGTATCATATAATATAACAGGTCTTATAATTATATGGTAGAATTTTCTTTTAACTTTGAGTAGTATTTTTTTATTACAAAAATAAAGAATGATAAAAAAAAAAGGCTACACAGAGAGGGAGAGTAGGAGATTGAATTCCATGCATTAGATTCCTTGGAACCTATGGTCAAGGGAGGTATTACTTCAAACAAGGCTTTTGGGTTATTGATTTTTACTTCTCTAACATTGATATTGGATTATATGTGGTGATTGTATGGCTTTGATAGGTTTAAATTTGTCAAGTTAACATCATGTAAAATGTTGACTCTACCCTAAACACTAATTGTAAAGTGAGAAGTATGCTTTGTGGATGAAAAAGTTTTTAGAGAGAGAAAATATAGTGAGAGAATGAAAAAGTGAAAAAATAACAAAGTCATTTAAAAATTATAGATTAAGATATTTTTATACTTTGGTAAGACAGTGAACTCCTAAAAAAAATATAAATAAATTTAATACGTTAAATAACAGTCACTTATATTTTGTTCATGCAAAGCGTCTAATTTTTGCAACTGCGTGATTAGGAAGCGATTATACTAACATGGTTCGAATTAAGATTATACGTTCTCATACGAAAGATTGTACAATAGTACTCCTTGAAAAGCTTCTTAAAGAACTAATCACTGGTTCACCCAAATTGCACATTATCCATTAAAATCCTAGAATTTCCCTTTCTTAAATACTTCAAGTTTGATTATTTTGCAATTAATTGCAATGTTACAATAATGTATTTGAAGTGCTTCCACCTTTTCATTTTGCAATTGGGGAAGCACAAGTAGAATCATCTTTGTTTGAGTAAATGGTTCTGCAGAGCTTCTGCAGTTTCCTTCTCCGAACAAGCAAACTATATCAATTCCAAATGTCTGGGGTCACAGGCAAAGTGCTCAATCCACAGATCAGAGCAAACCTGGCCGCTGGATATGCAGTCATCACCAGTCATTGCAGTGCCATGGTTGGTGGCAACTCCAGTCGAAAACTTTACAGTGACTTCATCTGTGTTGGGGCTCCTACTAGGAGTGATCCTCAAGTTTTGAATCAAAACATTTTTGCAATGATCCATGGCAATGTGGATTGTTTGGCTGTTCAATGATGTTAATCTATCAACCACCACATCACTAGATGAACTGAACAATATGGACTGCACTTCCTCCCACAATCAAAATATGTAGAGCTTGTTTGGAAACAGTTGTCACAATTATTTGTTTTAATTTTTTTTACAAAAAAAAAATAATATTTAATGTGTTGTTTTTATAAATTGTTTTTAAAAGTTATTTTGTAAAATTGTAACTAAAAAAAAATAGTTTTCAAAAAATATTATTTTGTTGTTTTCTTTATATTTATACAAAATTATTTTCAATTTTTTTAATAATAAGAATAATTGTTTCATTATGGCAAAGTTATAAATAATTTATCAAAACTAATTATTAGCAATCATACAAACTATATTATTCTTTTTTCAAAATTTATATCTAAAATTTTTTTTATTCTTTTTTTTTCTAAAAAAATAACTTTTAAAATTATTTTTAAAAAACTATTTAAAAAAATAAAACAAAAAAACTCAAAATTACTTCCAAACAAACCCATAATTTTCAAGATAAAAGCCACTGGGATTCAATAAAATGACCGTTTGTAATTAAGAGAAATGGCTGGTTCACTAGGTTTCCAAAATGAAGCCTACACAGTTTTCTTTTTGGGTAAATTAGAAATTCATATTACACTGAATTTAAAGCTTCTACAAAAATTTGTTTTCCACCCAAATCATTTGAGCTAGCTTTATATAAAGTCCACGCAATCAAAGATATTGCTAATTAAGCAGTGAATTGTTAATACATAAAATACTCAAGGGACTTAGGAGACACAAAAAGTCAATTGGGAGTGAAGGGGAAATATAAATAAGTTGGTAGTTGTGTTTATTTCTCTTTACTTATTATTTTTACAAATCTAAGAATGATGTGTTATTATTAAAAATAAATTAAAATGTTCACACAAAACATTTTATTTGAATAATTAATAAAAAATTTTAAAAATACAAGTAATTTAATATTAGTATTATAACAATAACAACAATTAATTTTTTAAAATATATAATTTAATATTTTAATATATAATTTAATTAACAATTAAAAATTAAATTATTGTAATATAATTTAATATCGACAACTCTATTATAAAAAATAATATTTTTATTAAATTTTTCAGTTATATCTTAGGTCGTAAAACACAACCTACAAACTCACATTATGTCTTACATCACTAATACTAATAATCACCCCTCCCGAGGCAAAATCTCATCTCATTTAAATCTTTTTGACGGTGGAGCACAAAAATAAAACCTCCGTTTGGTTCAGGATGTTTGTTTTTAACTTTTTTTAAAAAAATTTTAAAAAAATATTCTCACATTTGTTATAGGTAATATAAATTTATTTGTGATAAATTTTTATTCTCAAAAATATAGATTATAAAGTATTAAGAAAATTTTATTTCCATGTTTATTATGGGATGAACGAAAAAAAAGAGACTGAAATATAATAAAATAAAATATTTTTATTAAAATTTTATTTAATATGATATAAAATGAAATAAATTTTTTTTAATATGTTATAAATAATATAAAAATGAAATAAAAATTTGATAAAAAAATAAAATAATTAAAATAATTAAAATAAAAAAATAATTAATAATATAAAATTTTTATTACAAATATTAATAATATTAAAAAATAGTTTAAATATTATTTATTTTATTTTAAAAAAATATTTTAAAATTTTTCAATCATATTTTATTTCATTTTTTTTTCATTTATTGTTAAAAATAATGTGTATTTCACCGTATAAAATAATGTCCATTACATTTTACCAACCAAAATCACATATGATAGAATGAAAATTCAAATTCCTATTTCATTCCCTTAGGGGTGTTTGATTTACGTTATATTTTAAACTTTTTCAGGAAAGTTTGAAAAAAAAAAGTATCCTCCCGTTTGTTACAAGTTATAACAATATATTCCTGGGAAACTTTTATTCCCAGGAATACAAATTATAAAAGACTTGGCAAATTTTTATTCCCACCGGTGAGGGTGGGAATAAAAGTTTCCCAGGAAACTTTCGGCCAGCCATCCTCCTTCCCGCGAGACTCTGAAATGGCGCGACCATCTTGGCTCCTTCCCGCGAGACCATCTCATCACAAGGGATCCCTGTAAACCCGTGCCTCATCGTCTTCATCTGCCTTCATCGCCATCGTCTGCCTACCAGTTGAGTTTCCGGTGATTTCTGCTCTTTCATCGCCATCGCAGACCCCGTTCCATTTCCCTTCCCCGCTCCTCTGTACTCTCAAATTTCTGCTCCTTTAAGTGTTTTTGCTGACATTTTGTTTAAGAGATTTCTCCTCTGTACTCTCATAATAGGCCAATTTGAAGAGGAAGATAACAGACCCACCCTCTCTCTCGCGTCTTCTGGGTTCACAGTCAAGTCGGTGAATTTCTCCTCTGCTCCTTTAAGTTTTTTGGTCCAATCTATAATTGGAAGCTTATCTTCACTTACTACCATTTTTCACCGGGTATTTTCTCAGCTCACTATGCTCATTTTGCTTTCCCTTGTCTTAGATTCTATACTGTAGGGCTACTTCTTCTCATGTTTGGGTAGGCTTGCTTTCCATCCTTGATGTAGTTCATTTTTTGGGGCAAGTCTTTCGTTACGTGATCATCTTAGTTAACTGATGAGTAATCAGCCCATTTTTTAGCCAGACTGAGATTTTTTATTTTGTTCTAGTTCCCCCCTGGCTTTTGGGGAAAATGATTTAAGGGAAAATAAAGTCTAATCTGAAGGATTTCAATTTCTTTCCCTCCCCCACCCTTCTTTTTTTCTTGTGGTTTAGATTTTTTTTTTCATAGAACCTGTGGCTTAGATTATTGAACTTCACTTTGCAACCATCCCGATGATATGTGGTAGTGTTTCCCTTGGTCCTTGCTGACTATGATTACTTGATTGTGTCAAGAGTTGCATAATTTGGATGAAGATGGAACCTAAGCCACTTTATTATCCAGGTCCCTGGAAGAAATATTAAAGCCAAGTCTTTATCTGTGATCTGTCCTATGCATTAGCCCATTGACGATTCTTTTCTGGGAAACAGGGTACTTAGCCATTTCAGCTTCTTGACAATGGATATTAAGATTCACAAGACAAGACCTTTTATCCTTTTTGTCCCTGGTAGTGAGACATCACTAGGAGTACATTATTAGCTAATAAAATTATGAATATCCTGATTCACCCAATTTTTTTGTTTTACATGCAACAATTTGATGGCAGAAAAATTGAGATTTAGTTTATTCAACAATTATGAGTACATTATTAGCTTATTTAATTTTTGTTTTACATGCAACAATTTTTTGCACTATGCTCCAAGTTGGCAGAAAATTACTGTATTTTAGGGAAATGGAGGACAGAGAATTACAAATTGATGGCAGAAACAATTCAGGCCAGTCTTGCATCATTATCTATGGTTAATTTTTTTGAAAGGGGATTTGCTGTTAATAGTTTATATTAGTGAATTTATTTATGGATTTGAAAGGGAATTGTTTTTGAATATGGTTGAAGTGGGATTTGCTGCTAATTGTTTATCAATGGTTCTTTTTCTTTTTTATATTTATGTAATCTTTGTTATATATTAAAATGATAGTACTTTGAATTTGAGTAGGAAGTATGACTTGTTTGTCTGTCATTTAAACTGAAGTATGGAGTTTTGGTTTCAGTATGCTAATTTATTGTTTTCATCTAAAGTTGGTTGAGGAAATCTTATTATGGGATAATATCACATCCTGTAATATATTTTGAGATCATTATTAATGTTGGTTTACAGCCATGGTTTCAAATTGTATGATATCATATTATGAGTTCTAAGAACTGTCATAGTGTTCATTTCAGCATTGTCTTACAAGGATCATATGTCATCACTTTGCATTAACAAGATATTGGGATATACTAATTAGTGTATTTTTTTAAAATGAGTAGTATATAATTGTATCTTTTTTTTTTTAATTTTTTTAAAGGCATTTCTAGAAAAATACATTACATTCTTGAGAATATTCTGTACCAACCAAACATGAAAGTAAAATTCTGATAGGATTTCTGATAAAAATTTCCAGAAAAGTGAGTTATAACCAAACATATCTATCTAACTTTCCTGAGAATGAGATTCCTGGGAATGTAACTTTCCTGGGAATAAAAGTTTTCCTGAACCAAACGCTACCTTATTTCCATCAACCAATAGGGACGTAGGAAAACACCGATGATGGTGGGAATCAAATTTTCCCAGGAAACTTTCGGCCAGCCTATCCTAATCCCTACGTCGCGAGACCATCTCATTCCTGCGCCGAATACACAGCCTCATCGCAAGGGATTCCTGCTGTCTTCTTGGCTCGCTCCCTCATCCCATCGCATACCCGTGCCTTCATCGCCATCGTCTGCCTACTAGGTGAGTTTTTGGTGATTTCTGCTTCTTCATCGCCATCGTCTGCCTACCAGGTGAGTTTTTGGTGATTTCTGCTTCTTCATCGCCATCGCAAACCTCCATTATCCCTTCCCCGCTCCTCTGTACTCTCATTTTGAAAGAAATTTTTGATTGGTTTAGTGATTTATGCTCCTTCATTGCCATCGCAGACCTACTATTTTGTTTTAGTGTTTTTGATTGTTTGATGAAGAAATTTCTGCTGATATTTGATCTACACATCTTCAATATCTGGAAAATGAAAATTGGAATTGGTTTGAACTTTCGGTTCACGATGGGCTTCCATGATTCAGGGGTAGCTAGTTTGATTTCACGATGGGCTTCCATGGTTTGAAATTTGATATGGTATATGATTGACAAGGTTAGAAATAGAAGAATGCTGATAGGATTTGGAAATGATGAATTGTTGAAAAGATCAAAGATTACAGGAAATATATGGTTGCTATTTGACGATGAAATGGCATTGGCATATATATTTGTTGTAATCTGTTACTTTTACAAGCAGATTTTAAAAAGCAACAGTACTACAAGACTGAACCCAAGCACTACAGTTAGATAGTCCACCCTTGTTTACCTCTAAAGGTGTCTCCTTCATGTTTCAAAGTTGTCTAGAACCTTTGCTTTTTCCTTTTCCATTGTGGTAAAACACTGATAGCAAGTAGTAGGCTTAATGGACTCCTATGCTCCTGTGTTAGACTTTACAATTACAGTTTTTGCAATTTATTTTGGGTTTCATTTGGCTTTGATTGGGACTCAAACTTGAAACCTTCAGCCATGGAAGAAGCTTTTGTACCACTAAGCCAATTGGCTAATTGATTTTTTGCAATGTTTTTATAGAGGGAAAAAATGAAATGTTTTTTACCAATGTATTTTTCCCTTTTCTATCATTGAAGCTTTTTTCCAATGTGAAATGGCTACTATTTGTTACTTCAGGAGACAACTATACGCCATTGTGTATGTTGAGAGCATCTGCATATTTTGAAAGAATTATTGAAATTTGAAGTTTGAGACTTCTCTAATGCTTCTGGAAAAACAGGCATATTCTGCACACTTGTTTGGATACTTTTTGCTCCTTGGACATGCATGATGATGAATACTTGTTTATAGTATTTGGATGTTCTCTTTTTTTTAGTCAAAAGGAAAATTTTGGATCTTGTTTTGTACGAATGTTGTAATTTATGATCTGGTTTGGGTAATTTTCATCTATTATCATAGTGTTTATCAATGCAAGCTAAACCTTTCTTTTTGTATGTGTACAGTGTACACCCACACCATACATTTCCATCTTTGTATAAATTATTCACCATTCATGCCGTAACTACTGGTGAGGATATACTCTCACCAGATCAGTTCTCTCACTGGATTAATCGATTAAATGAATATGTCCAACTTATTGACCCGTCTGCAAGCTGATTTTAAATTCATTTTTCAATGTAATCTGCTTGTTTCTAATATCACACATTGCATTTATACAATGACTAAGTTCCATAGAAATGCGGTGTTCTTTGTTTACTTTTCTATATTGCTGAAGAGAAATTAGGTCTCTAAACTGAATGACTAGAATTTTTCAGGTTTCGGCAATTGTAATGAACTTTTCAATAGTGGGAAACCTTTGTGAGATGAAAATATTTTGTTATTTTCCTTAATAGTAACAAAGATGACAGTATTACCTTTGATGGTTAAGATGACACCTGATTTCTGTAACCCTTTTGCTGTGGGAGATTACCTGTAAAATGTAGATTCTAATTTAATTTTTTTCTTATGCCAGGTATTTGACTTAATAAATAATGGATCAATTGCAAAGAACAAGAAAGATAAAGATGATTACAATCTTAGTTTTGTCTTTAGAAATGTTAAATGATTTTTTCGTGGTGTTTTGATAGAGTGGTGTTTTCATCTATTAGACATCATAATAATAGTTGACATCTAGTAAGAGAAGTTAATTTTGATAGAGTGGTGTTTTTTTTTTCTTCAGATTTAGCTTGTGTAGAAAACATTAAGATGGATAGGAGGAACTTTCATTTCTTATGCCATATTTTTTAAGGGCATTTCTAAAAAAATGCATTACATTCCTGAGGATAAAATTTTGATAGAAATTTTGTTAAATATTTTTAAGAAAGTGAATGATAACCAAATATATCTATCTAACTTTTCTAGAAATGTAACTTTCCTAAGAATAAAATTTTCTCTGTACCAAACACCACCTTATACTCTAAAAACTAAAAAACGCTGCCTACTAACCAGTGGAGATTTAAAAAATGCACCCTATCATGGCCTTCCGGCCTTACCCTCATCACAACTTACCTTTTTTTGGACCATTTTTACGTCAGTTCATCGCCCATCCCATTTAAAAAAACATAGTTATTTTCATTCTTCACTTATATTTGGAAAGCATGAAAGATATATTTTTATCATTACTTAAAGTCATTGTTCTATTAGAGATTAAAATAAATTTATTTATAATAAATTATTGTGTCGTTATTTAATTTTTATAATTGACTTTAATTAATAAAAAAATATTTAATTATTATTATTATTATTATAATAATAACATTTATAATATAACTCATAGAAATTTAATAAAATTATTAGTCAATAAATACACAAAAAATAGATATATAAATCCATCTTACCATATAACTCACATAACTCAACTAACTTAAGATAAAAATGTATTAGAATTAATAATAATACTAATAATAATAAAAACACTATACACTTAAATATATTAAAATTAATAATAAAAAATAATTACAATTAATTTTTTTAACTAAAGATGTATGGAACATTTGAGGTTATAAAATAAGAAACTATTAATAAAGAAATTGTTTATTATTTTACAACTTTAAAATTCAAAAATATAAACTCATATTGTAATATAATTCAATTAACTTGAGATCAAAATTTTTTGAAGTTAATTGTAAAAGTCAATTTACAGTAAAATTTTATTGTTCTACAATTAATAGTTAATTTTAATTAAATTTATAAACCAGTCAAAAAATGTTTTACCTTTATCCCTTGAGGGCTTTTTGATCGATATCAGATCCCCTTGTCCCCTGGTACCCAAATGACCAACGCTGCTGCAAGCCTGCCCTGCAACCTTCCCCTTCCCCTTCCCCTGAGTCTCGGATTTCTGCACCGGGTGGTCATTCCTGCATAACCTCTTTTCCCTTCTCTCTGTGTGACTCAGCCTTTGGTATTTGATTGAGGTACGCTACCTCCACACTATTCTGGGCTTCTCGAGTATCAAATCAGCCAAGTTTCAAGTTTTACACAACCTGTGGATTTCTTGATTCTTTGGTAATATTTTCTGCCTATAGACTATCAATTATCATTTCAATAAGACTGTTTGCTTTAATTTATGGGGAGCAATCGCCTATGACTTTCTTATCTAATGATTTTTATCTTTTATCCAACCAAAAAATGAGAAATGTTGGAAACACTTCTGCCAACCTTGTTTTCTACGATGAAATACCTTTGCTGTGTGATTCCTGAGCTGATTCATTATAATCAATGAATTATTTCCTTGTGCTGGTCTGTAAGTTGGTTAACTTTAACTGTGTGTATAAAAAATGGTGTTACAGTTAAGTTTTGTAAATCATGGATTAGCATTATAACTATAAATTTGACTCAATCTTCTTTTTCATGGTACAATTCTCTATCTATAATGAAAGCTGTAGCCCATGTAAAGCACAAATGTTCTATGAACTATTAAGAACTATGCTTGTCAGTAGATCTTATTATTACTTATTTTGGTTATTGATTTTAAGTGTGATGTTTTTGTTATACTTATACATGCATTAGTTCAATTAAATTTTCTTCATTACTTATATCAGTAATTTTTATGTAGTTGGGCTGTCGGTTATACAGCATGCAATTCTCACATATAGTACTTGTATATATACACAAAAAATCATAGAATTAATGGTGGAAGAGATAGATTACCTTGCTTTTGAATATAGTTAATGTTGTGTTAGTCCATTGATGTAGGTGTCCTAAAATGACTTGTGATAGTTGAAAGACAATGCCACTTGCCAGAGTATGTAAACACTTCATTGACTTCCTCCACATGCCAATGGAAGATATGATGACTTAATTGCCGTAGTTTAATTGAATGAGAGGGTTTCTCTGTGTTTTGGCCGCACAGTTTTATGTTTAACTGTCACAAAAATTAGGTTTTTCACTGTTCGAACATCCTTAAGTTGAAGCATCCATAAACCTTCATGGACTAAGTTTTCTTCTCATTATGTTTTCCTCCCTTGAGCTTTTATTAAATAAATAACTTGAGATGTGTTTGATAAGAGCGGGAAGGAGATAATACATATCTAGAGACAACGATCATTTTACTCTCCTTCCATTTCTCTTATTTTGCTTCATACCAATGACATTCTTAGTATTATAGTAGTATTCCTGTATTATAATACTTGCTTATCCAGATTAGCTTTGATGTTCAGTTGCTTAAGATATCCTTCTACAAAATTGTGCAATAGGGTAGTTGTTTCTTAACCTTTGAATGTTTCAGGCAATGATGACATTTAAAAGAAAGGTTGTTTACCTGTTTTGTATGTCCAACTTGTCTTATCTTCATCGGGCTCATAATTCAATTATGACAAAATTGCTTAGGCAGCATGAACTTGAATGTTTGCAATGTTCTTGTATTTTTTTTTCTTTATGCCTTTTTCATTTGAATTTTAGAAATTTCAATTCAGGATATGTCGAAAGGGTGGGGCAGAGTGGGTTCTGGGATGAGGCATGAAAAAAAACCCACAAGGAACAGGGCAGGGATGGGTATTAAACACTTGCCCTGATCCTCCCCATTACCAACCCTTAGTCCAGTGCAGCCACCCTGCCCAACAGTCCCCAAAGTGCCAAAAAACCATAACCTGCATGGGTCCATTGGCTGTTTTTTCTTTTGACTGGTTTCTGTGGCTTTCGGCCATGATTTTTGTTGGGCTTTTGCTTGGAGAAGAGTACCGAGCAAAATCCACTTTTTTCTATTTTTTGTTTCCTTGTTTGCTCTGATACCATCAGAAAAAATGACTGACTCTGTTTTCTTACCCATAGAATGGCTTAGACAGCAGTGCCCAAAGGCTTTCAATTGGTTATTTCATGCTCCAACCATATGATTGGCAGAGCTTAGGGGCTGAAGAAAAACACTTCACTTTTGGGGCTCTACCCTAGTTTTTTATAATGCTGTGAAAATAGAGTTTAACTCCAAGTTGAACTACTAATACAACAACAACAACAACAACTAAATTTTTTTCCACTAGGTGGGGTCGGCTACATGGATCAATCGGCGCTATAGTAGCCTATTATAAATGAGATTAAAAGATAGATTATTAACTATTAAATCATTCTCAAATTGAACTCCTAATGATTAAGATAAATTATGACTCTTATATAATAATAAACTCCTAACCTATGGCACTCCCTGACTTAATTTGTAACACATCTGAGGTTTCTCAACAATGCTTTTGGTTTGGTTGTTTTGGCACTACTTTTTAAAGAGGTTGGTGTGTTTAATTTAGTTGGGTTGTGTTAATGGACCTTTCATATTTGACTTTTCCTGAAGGCTACTCTTTTGTAATAATTGATCAGGTTTCAACAATTGCATGTCCGGGAGTTGAAGAAACAAAAGTTGAGCTGCTTTTAATTGAGAGAGAAACCATTTCTTCAGAATATGAAAGTGGAAGAGGTTAATCAATGCCAGATTCAGGAATGGTACCCCAAATTCAAATCAGTATCCATCAAGACCATAATTCATCAACTTCCAGAAAATTTTATTCAATATCTTCTTGATGACTCTGGGCCCTTCCTGCTGCCTGTTTCTGTCTCAAATGAAGATGCCTTGCCCAATCGAATTCATAATCCTGATGAGGAAGAAGACTATCAGGTGTCAGAAGGATCTGTTGATGAAGCAGAAGAGCCTTCACCGCCACCTTCTTTTCCAGAACTTGAATTGAAAATTAAGGAATCCATTGAATTCCTTGGAGGGGCAGTCTTCCCCAAGCTGAATTGGAGTGCACCGAAAGATTCTGCTTGGATAAGCACTAGTGGTAGCCTTAGGTGCACCAATTTTAGTGAGATTGCACTGTTGCTCCGAGCATCTGACTCATTGGTCCATGACTTGTGCCATGCGTATGATTCCACCAATGATAAATCTTCATCTAGACCTGAAAATTTCTTTCTTGCCCTTCGCAAATGGTACCCATCTCTTCAACCAGAGATGGAATTTCGCTGTTTTGTATGGGGGCAAAAACTAGTTGGAATTTCTCAGCGTGAAGTGACTACTTTTTATCCTATCCTACTGGAAAAGAAGAATAACATTTTCTCATTGATACAGGGGTTTTTCAACAATAATGTGAGAGATATATTCGAATCAGAAAACTACACATTTGATGTTTATGTTACAAAAGATGAGAGAGTAAAGGTTGTGGATTTCAACCCCTGGGGTGCTTTTACATTGCCATTGTTGTTTACGTGGGAGGAATTACAGCAGACGAGTGAAGGAGATGGTGTGGAGTTTAGAATTGTGGAAGATCGCCGTGCTGTTAGGCCAGGGCTAAAGACAGCAGTTCCATATGATTACTTAGATACCGGCCCTGGAAGTGGCTGGGATCAATTTCTAAGGAATGCAAATGAAGAATTACGACAACAATCCAGGTCTCCTGAAGCTGGTGCTTGAGAATTAGATGATGTAACTTTATTCTTCCATTGAGACAGAATAGAAAAAGTAGAATTTTTTTTCAAGCTGTCAGACAAAAGTGGGAAAACCTAGTGTTTAGAAAATCCGACCCTTTTAAAATGTGTTATCCATTGACATAAGCTGCTCCTTGGAGTCTCGTCTAATATTTGCATTTTACTTTAATGATTTTTTCCCTCCATTTTGTTTATAATCTGTATTAACCCATTTAAAGCTCGGGTACTTAAATATGCGCACTTTTTTGGCATGGTGTGTAATTTAATCAGAATCTTCTGTCAAAGCTTATGTTTAGGCTCAATCATTTGCTTAATGTGAAGAGCCATAGTTCAGTTATGAGAGATGCATGTCCAGAAGCTAAAAGGCATTTGGAAGTGTGGCTGACTTGGGCTTTAGTGGTACAAAGCTCATAACAATCTTTTATGGTGCCATACATGGACAAACTGATTCTATGTAGAAAGTTTTGTTTTGAATTTTAGGGTGAGCTTGTGATTGTTTTTTATTAGCACTTGGTGGACCAGCACTACGGTGGGCTTTAGTAGTACAAAGATTATAACAATCTTTTGTGGTGCCATACATGGACAAATTGATACTATGTAGAAAGTTTTGTTTTGAATTTTAGGGTGAGCTTGAGATTGCTTTTTATTAGCACTTGGTGGACCAGCACTACGGTTAAAATTGAAGTAGTTGTTAATGAGTTAACGTGGTCTGGGTTAATTGATAAGGATTGAAATATTTTGTATGTAGGGTTTATATTTAGTTTTCATTGTTAGCAATGTGATACATAAAAAATGTAATTTTTACTGAGGCTTATATAGTATGGTTTGAGCTTGAAATGTAGTAGACTTCGTCTTTAACTTTTAAACAAAAAATAAAGTTTTTTTTTTGGACAGATAAAGTAATTGTTATTCCCTTCCTTTTGGACTAGCAACAGCCCAACATAAACAACAGGCCCAAAGGTCCACAGATGCCAGAGAGTCAGGGATAGAAAGACCAATCTGATCCAACTCTCTATTACGTCCAAAAATGATCCAACTCTCTAGAATGTCATGCAAACAAACCCTAACTGAAGCAACACACTTTGGGGGGGGGGGGGGGAAGTTTTTTTTGAACAAGTGAAAAATCACATTTATAAATGATAAAAATTACATCAAATACTAAGGTCAATAAATAAAAGACAAATATAAGATAGATAAATTTTGTAATTTTTAAAGATATAATATAAAAAATACAATATAAAAAACTTTATAAAAGAAAAAAGAGATGTATATGCTATATTTGTCAAGAGGAAAAACATTATGCTAATGAGTGTATGATAGCGTACCATTACGTACGGATTTAAGAAGAAGCAAAGCACCAAAGAATGACTCACACATTAACCCAGTCAATTAGCACGTTAAAGACCAAGTCAAAAGATCAGGTTCTGCTAGGATGGACAGTTGTTGTAACTACCCATAATCTGAGGCCACTTTGATATTTATTTTCATATTTTTAGTAGTATTTGTTAGCATCAATTGTGAGTGCTTTTAGACTTCTATTATTTAGAATAACTATAAATAAGTGCTATATGTTATGAGAGGGACAACGATTGAATTATTAACTTCTGTATTGAGAAGATCCTCCTATAATTTGTTAGAGTTATGAGTGTTGAGATCTTTGCATTTATTACTCTGATAACAATTCCTATCATTTTCCATTATTACTTTTTCATTTTCCAATCACTATTAGGTATTGTTTGGTTGGTGATAAAGAAAAGAATAAAAAGAAATAAAAATAAAAATTAAGAATGAAATAAAATAAAATATTATAAAAAAAATTACGTTTAGTACACTATGAAAAAATGAAATCTTTATTACTTTCTTATGTTTGTTATATTTTAAATAATATAGGAATAGAATAGAAAATTGATAAAAAAACAAAACTACTCTTAAAATATAAAATTAGTAAAATAATATTATTTTAACTTAAAAATTTATTTAAAAATAATATAAATAAAAAAATAATTAGTAATATAAAAAGTTTATTAAAAATATTAATGATTTTAAAAAATAATTTAAATATTATATATTTTATTTTTTTATCAATAATAAATAATATTTTTTAATTTATTTAATTATTTTTAAAATATTTTTTTTAAAAAAATATTTATTTATTATTTTGCAAATAATAAGTGAAATTTTTTTTGTGAATATTTTTTAATTAATTATTTTTTTAGAAAATATTTTTATTATTTATTTAACTAAAAAAAGAAGAAAAATATTTTTTTTTACCTTGAATTTCATTCCATTTTGCTTAATTCCTTCTCTTTTACGTGGAAATGTCTTCTCCCACCCCTAAAGAAATATGGATTCCATAAATTATCATTTTTAACAATCAAACACTTTTTTTTGATGGAACGGAATGGTCATTCCTATTCAATCACTTCAATTTTATGTACCAAACGGTACCTTAATGTCCTAAGAAAACTAAAACTAAAATAAAATTTTTAAGAACATTAGACGATATGAAGATAGTATTAGTAGAAATTAGTGAAAGTGAGATAAAACATAGTCTATATGAATACACTGAAATTAGTAATAGAAAATATAAATCAAGTGAATCAGATTGAAAAATGTTTTGATAATCAAGAGAATAATAAGATTGAAAACAACTCTCGATTTCTTTATCAATAACATTTTTCACAAGCAACTCATTTATTTCATGGATAATAGTTGTAGGAATAACCACTTCAAGATTCAGATAAGGAACTGGATTAGAAGAGTTAAAAAGTTAAGCATAGAACCTCTAAAAGACTTCTTGGATTTCTTCTTAATTCTCTTTCCATTCTTCAGCTTCATCCCTGATTTTGAGTATACTGTTCTTCCTTCTCCTTTTAACATAGTACCATGAAAATATTTGATATTTTTTATCACCATAATTTAGTAATTTAATTCTAGCTTTCCAGGACCAATAAATTTCCTCTTGCCTCAATACTGTATTAAGCTCCTTTTGAATCTTTTTTCCCCTTTCAAAGCCGCTACCATCTATATAACAATTTTACAAATTATGTAACTCATTTTTTAGTTTGACAATCTAGACATCAACCCTCCTAAACTTCTTTTTCCTCCATCTATTAAGCGTACCTACCACAGAATTCAACCTTCTAGAAATGCCCCGTAGGTTGTTGGAATAGAAGCCTTCTTTCCATCCTTATTCTACCACTCCTGAATAATCTTCATGTTCCACTCAATAAGCCTTGAACTTGAAAGCTCTTTCTCTTTTCCTTTCATCATGCTTTAACTTAAGAACTAGTGGTCTGTGGCCAAAACCCACTACAGGAAGAGAGAAAACCCTGGCCTCTTAGCATCTACAATTCTAAGCTACAAGCAACATGCCTATCAATTTCATTTTTTCTAACTCTTCCAACCTCCCTCATGTTGCACTACGTATATCTGCATCCTTTTAAAGGAGATTCATACAGTAAATATAATATAAAAATAAGGCATGATTAAAAAAAAGGCTATACAGAGAGGGAGAGTAGGAGACTGAATTCCATACATTAGATTCTCTTGAACTTATGTTCAAGGGAGGTACCGCTTGCAGTAGACTTTTGGGTTATTGATTTTTACTTCTCTAATGCCAATTCTCAATATTTATCTTAGGCTAGAGAAGAATTATTTTTCCTTCTATTAGTATCACACTGTGGAATTCAATCATGTGTGGTGAGTGTATGGCCTTGATAGGTTTGAATTTGTTAAATAAAAAAGAGGTGTCCACCATAGTTGATGGTAGAGTGAGAAGTGTGCTTCGCCAGTCCAAAAAAAATAAAAAGAATTGTCTATCATAGTTGACAAAATTTTTAGAGAGAGAAAATATAGTGAGAGAATAAAATAATGAAAATGTGAAAAAGTTATCCAAAAATTATAAATAAAAATTCTTTTATAATTTGTAAGTAGGTGAATATTCGAAAAAATTAAAGTCAAAATAGTAGTGAGAAGTGTGCTTTGCCAGTAAAAAAAAAAATTTCACTATGGTTGACAAAATTTTTAGAGAGAGAAACTATAGCGAGAGAATGAAATAATGAAAATGTGACAAAGTTATCAAATTATAGATAAAAATCCTTTTACACTTTGTAAGTAGGTGAACATCCAAAAAATTAAAGTCAATTTAATATGTTAAATAAGAGTCACTTATTGTTCATATAAAGTGTCTATCAAAGATTATATGTTCCCATGTGAAAGACAGCATAATAATACTTCTTGAAAAGCTTTTTAATGAATCAACCACTCGAATCACCCAAACTACATATTATCAATTAGGATCCTAGAATTTCCCTTTATTAAATACTTCAAAATTGATTATATTGCTATTAATTGCAATGTTGCAATTATGTATTTGAAGTGCTTCCACCTTTTCATTTTGCAATTGGGGAAGCACAAGTAGAATCATCTTTGTTTGAGTAAATGGTTCATCAGAGCTTCTGCAGTTTCCTTCTCCCAAAATGTAAACTATATCAATTCCAAATATCATGTCCAGGGTCACAGGCAGTGTGCTCAATCCACAGATCAGAGCAAACCAGGCCGCTGGATATGCGGTCATCGCCAGTCATTACAGTGCCGTGGTTCATGTCAACTCTAGTCAAAAACTTTACAGTCATTTCATCTGTGTTGGGGCTCCTACTAGGAGTTCTGATACTCCAGTTTTGAATCAAAACATTTTTGCAATGATGCACGACTAAACAAATTTGGACTGCACTTCATCACAATCAAAATATGTAGTTTTCAAGATAAAAAAACACTGGGATTCAAGAAAATGACTGTTTGTAATTAAAAGAAATGCCTGGTTCTCTAGTTTTCCAAAATGAAGCCTACACAGTTTTCTTTTTGGGTAAATTAGAAATTCATATTACATTAAATTTAAAGCTTCTACAAAAATTTGTTTTCCACCCAAATCATTTGAGCTAGCTTTATATAAAGTCTATGCAATCAAGGATATTACTAACTAATCAACGAATTGTTAATACATAAAATACTTAAGGGGTTTAGGAGACCCAAAAAATCAATTAGAAGTAAAGGAAAAAATATAAATAAGTTGTTAGTTGTGTTTATTCCTCTTTAATTATTATTTTTACCTGTCTAAGAATGATGTATTAGGCACAAACTTATCAAATTATTAAAAATAAATCAAAATTGTCACACAAAATATTTTATTTGAATAATTAATAAATAAAAATTAAAAAATAAAAGTAATTTAATGGTGGGATTGTTTTGTGAAAAATAAAATATTTCAAATACTTCACTTTTAGATGAGATTTCAAATTCTTCCATGGACTTATCTAACCCTGCACTCTAGATTAGACTTGGCACAGAACTTGGACTTGGCCTTGATCTCCCATACAGATGAGTCTTGGACCCCAAACCTTAGCCCCAAACCTAGACCTAGCACGTGAACAGGCTTGATCCAAAACCTAGCTGTCGACTAGACCCAAAAGCAGACCCGACATCAGATGACTATAAAAAATATTATGAAAAAAAATACAAAAAGTGTATTAATTATCCAAACAGTGAATTTTCTAAATCACAAGTGCAATTTCCTTGCATTCCAAGTTCCATGGACTTTAATCCAAACACAAGATAAGTGAGTAAAGTTCAGGTGAATCTAATTAAATTCAAATGACGTTATGTGTACATACAAGAGGGTGTAAATAACAGTTTTAAAGTTTTACTTAAAAAGGAAAAACTTATAACTGGGAATTATGACTCCTTCAAGCAGCAGTTACATATCTTTGAGAACTTATAACAGTAACCAATTCTCTGCCCTTTCCTAGACATAAGCAATCGCTGTTTTCTAAAACCAAGATGACTCAGCAATTCAATAAGATTAGCAAAGATTCGGTCATACTTCACTATAATTGCCTAATGACTAAAAAAATTCTTCTTTTTTCATTTTAGCCACAAAGTACTAGAAATCCTACGTTAAGAAGAAGTATCTTTGGGCAAAGTCCTTGCACACCTGCCCCAGTCAAATCTAAAATGTACAACTGAAGCACCCAACAAAATCTGCAAGGAAATATGTTACTCTGCTTGGGGAGATTTCTCTTGAGGATGCGGTGAAACAGAAGAAGAAACCAATCCAGTCTCGCCCGAGTGCTGCAATAATGTTTCTCCTTGCCCCTGCATGATCCAAACAAAAATTGAACAAAACTACATAAAATGGATTAACATATAATATCACATCAATTTACTAGAGCGGTAGAGCCACAAAATAACCAAGCTATTAAGGCCAACATTCTGTATAGCTTTTCTAGCTATTGTTTGGTCAATTTGGTTGGAGCAGAATACACATATCTTCAAGCAGATGTCCCAACTGATTTTAAATTTTTGGAAATTTTTTTTTTGCATCTTCCTTAATGTGTTTAGCAAATGGTTCTTGGATTTCTTTGGCAACCATTAATGTGAATGTGATTGGTGGTGGGGCCTTTTTATCATGAAACTTTGTTCTGTTCTGTTTTCCAGTTATTACTCCATCTCTATTTGTATGTTCGTTCAAATTCAAAAATTAATTATACAACCATACAGTTGACACTATAATTCAAATTTACAACAAACAATGTGATTTTGTTGACATACCTGCTGATAATGGCCATAATCCAATGACTGACTATGTGGAGAAGTTGTCAATTGATTGTACTGTTTTTGCTCTTGTTCTTTTTGCTGCACCTGTGTAGTTGGCTGCAGCGGCAGTGGGGAAACAGGAGGCTCTTGTTGCAGAGGTCGCTGCTGCTGAAGATGCTGTTGCTGGTGCTGCATAAGAACTTCTTGTTGAAACTGCAATTGTTGGGGTTGATTTTGTTGCTGAAATTGTTGCGACTGTTCTTGCTGAAAGGAATGTTGTTGATATTGCATATAATGTTGTTGTAGTTGCAACTGCTGCTGGTACTGCTGCTGAAGCAGCTGAGGCTGTTGTGGCTGCAGATGTTGCTGTTGCTGCAGAAGAAACTGCTGCTGCTGCTGGTAGTAATAGTATTGCAACATCTGATTATATGCTTGAGCATTCTGCATATGTCCATATTGCCCATGGTCTTGCATTGCATGCTGTGATACTTGTGATGTCGTATTCTTGGCAGGCAGTTGAGACTGAGATGCAGAGTTCTGTAGCAACACATTTTGCATTGGCCAACTATGAGCGGCCACAAAATCAGGAGTCGCAGTTGTTTGAAACTGATTTTGTCCTTGGCTACCTTGCTGTATTTGCAATGCAGGTTGGAAGGAATGATCTGAAGTTTTAGGCATCTGAACACCCCCTTCAGCTGGATGGTGCTTTTGAGGAGACGGGTGTTGCTGCTGGTACTGTTTTCTATGCCCATGTCCACGATACCCAAATTTGGGTCCTCTACGAAATTTACTAGCATTACTCATCGGATGCCAGTTTCCGCTACCATTTCGGGAGAACCGGGCCTGTAGAAGTGGTCTTCTTGCAACTTGGTCATGACGGCTTGCTGAAGATGGACTGTTTATGTCAATTTGAGTTTGGGAAAAATCAGAATCTTGAGCGCTTGCAGAGTTGTCTTGATTTGCATTACAGCCACTTGATACTGGTCTACCATTTGACTTGCAGATTTCGGTAACAGATTCACACTCATGAGATGTCATTGGGACTGCATCAGGACATGTACTTTCCTGGGGCTTCAATGAAAGGCTCTCCAGAGAGAGTGGCTTCACTTCTTCAGACTCAACCCCATACTTTCCCTGGGCATAACTATCATTTTCTTTTGAGTATGCTTGTAGGGATTCCCTTTTTCCGGCTATTTGATGTACAGAATTTTCTGATGAAGCATTGGGTTCAGAAAATTTCTTTCTAAAATTCTTAGAAGCGTCTGTAGGCACCTCTTTTGCTGCCAATAAATCTGCAGATGACAAATTCTCTTCAGCATCATTATCTCTTGGTTCCTCTGAAACTCTGAGAGGTAATTCTCTTCCTTTTTCTTGTTCATTATCATCAGCTTCCATGAATTGAAGTTCAGACCTGACAGCATCATCAGGCTGAGTATTATCACTTTCCTGCAATGGTACTCCAGCATTTGCAGCATCAGACAAGATATCTTTCACAGATGACACCTTCTTATCTTGTGATGGTAGATAAGCATGTAGGTCAGAATTAGAATCTCCAGACAGCTGATGAGGGATGGCAACGGAAGTCTCTTCTCCCTTTTCCTTAATCAAATTTATAGATCTACATTTAGCTGACTGCTGGTGAATATCTGTCCTAACAGTGTCTGGAAATAATTTTATGTGCCGATTCCAAGCCTTCCTTAGGTCATGCACGGTTCCACAATAGTCAACAAACTGGTATGAAGAAACAAAGTAAATTTTATTAGAAAGAAGAAAGAGAGTAATGAGTCACTGGTTCATTTGTTTGGCTAGTCAGCATCACTATATTATGCATACCTAAAAGCTAGTAACTGCAAAAGCACAATAGCACAAGATTGTAAATTTTACTTGTACCAACTGTTTTTTTTTTTTTTGGGGGGGGGGGGGGGGTAAAAGTACAAATTCATTTAGAGGGAAAGAAAATAAATAAATACAGAGCCAAAGAGACTAAAAAATGTAATAGAACCATTCCCTCTTTACGTATATCAGTAAACCTAAAGAAATATAACTAACAAATGGAAAGACAATGTTAAACACCTTTAACTACTTTTCACCTAATTCAGACTAACGGATTCAAGCAGAATTAAGTTCATAAGTGAAATATTACCTCTAGGTATAAGTTTGATATATCCTCTGCATCTTTAGCACTCAGACCTTGAGATCCATCTGGCCTTGGAGATATTGCATCAGCAACAATTGGATCAATTAGAGCTATGTGCTTTGACCCTCCATGCACCATTGAGAACTTTATCAATTCCTGCAAAAGTACATCAACACAACTGAAGAAATTTTATCATAGTTTAAATTCAAATATGATGCTTCCTAGAAATAAAAACCATTCCCTCCACCTAACGGCTCAAGCTTTTTTGGACAATTGGTTCCTAACACGGTATTGAGTTCTTTGACCAAGTGGTCAAGAGTTTAATTCTCATGGCCTCCATTCTATTACAACAACAACAACTAAGTCTTTTCTCACTAGATGGGGTCAGTTACATGGATCAAACGGCGCCATAGTGGCCTATCATGGATGAGATCAATAGATAAGTTATTAATTATTAAATCATTTTTAATAGTTTCACTTATTGTTTTCTTTGGCCTCCCTCTACCTCTAATTATTGGACTATTCTCCATTCGATCTACTCTTCTCACTAGTACTTTTGCAGGTCTTCTCCACACATGGCCAAACCACTTTAAGCGAGATTCAACTATCTTCTCCACAATAGGTGCTATCCCAACCTTCTCTCTAATGCACTCATTTCTAATCATATCTCTTCTGGTGTGTCCACACATCCAGCGCAACATTCTCATCTCTGCAACGTTGAGTTTATCTTCATGTTGTCTTTTAACCGTCCAACATTCAGTACCATATAATATAGCAGGTCTTATAGCCGTACGGTAAAATTTTCCTTTAACTTTGAGCGGCACTTTTTTTATCACAAATGATACTCGAAACTTTCCTCCATGTCATCCATCCAGCTTGAATCCTATGATTTACATCCTCTTTTACTTCGCCATCATTTTGTATAATAGACCCAAGGTATTTAAAACTTGTAACTTGTTTTAATATACAGTCTTCAAGTTTCACGTCTACATTTGTATTTGTTCGTCTCTTACTAAAAATACATTCCATATATTCTGTTTTATTTCTACTTATCCAAAAACCATGTGTTTCTAAAACTTGTCTCCATGACTCTAACTTCATATTTATTTCCTCTTTCGATTCACCAACTAAGACTATATCATCTGCAAACATCATGCATTGAAGCCCCAACTCTTGTATATGTTCAGTAACTGCGTCTAAAATCAAATTAAAAAGATACGAACTCAAAGAAGACCCTTGATGTAGGCCAATAGTTGTGGAAAAATCTCTTGTATCCCCATTTTGTGTTCTCACGCAAGTCGTTATCCTGTCGTACATGTTTTTGATTGCTCAAATATACGCAATACGTACTACTTTCTTTTCCAAAGCCTTCCATAAAATTTCTCTTAACACTCTGTCATATGTCTTTTCCAAATCAATAAAAACCATATGCAAATCTTTCTGCCTACTTTGATACCTTTCCATCAATTTTCGTAATAAATAAATTGCTTCCATAGTTGACCTTCCTGGCATAAATCCAAACTGGTTCTCTGTAACTTGAGTCTCTTATCTTAATCTTTGCTCAATAATCTTCTCCCATAACTTCATAGTGTGGCTCATGAGTTTAATCCCCCGATAATTGGAACAATTCTGTATGTCTCCTTTATTTTTATATATAAGGATTAAAGTACTTCTCCTCCATTCATCCGGCATTTTCTTAAATTTCATTATCACATTAAACAACTTAGTGAGCCAACTTATACCCTTCCTTCCTAAACTTTTTCACACCTCAATAGGTATATTATCAGGTCCTACTACTTTGCCATTATCCATTCTTTTCAAAGTTTTCTCTACTTCAAACTCTTGGATTCTACAATAAAAGGTATAATTACGATCCTCTTCTGCAATATTAAGTCTGTCAGAGTTACAGGTCAACTCATGCCCTTCGTTAAAAAGTCCTTGAAAGTAACTTCTCCATCGTACTTGGATATCATGTTCTCTTACCAAAATATTACCCTCTTCATCTTTAATACATTTCACTTAATCTAGGTCCCTTGTCTTTCTTTTCCTACCCTTTGCAAGCTTGTAAATCTTTCTTTCTCCCTCCTAAATTTTTAAAGATTGATATAACCCCTCAAAAGCTGTAGTTCTTACTTTACTCACAGTTTTCTTAACGTCTTTCTTAGCCGCTTTATATTTATCTCAATTTTCATTATCTTTACATAAGTGTCACTTCTTATAACACTCTCTTTTAACCTTAATCTTATTTTGCACCTCCGCATCCAACCACCAAGATTCTTTACCCTTAGGTCCAACGCCTCTTGATTCTCTAAGTATCTCTCTTGCTATATTCCTAATCCCTTTGGCCATCTCGTCCCACATATCATTAGCATTTCCTTGGACCTCCCAAAGCCTCTCTTCCTCCACTTTTCTTTGAAAATTCCTTTGTTGTTCATTCTTCAAAGACCACCACCTAATTCTAGGAATTGTTTTCTTACTCTTTCTTTCTACTCTTCTCATAACTCGTACGTCCAAAATTAAAACTCTGTGTTGGGTAGCCAAGCTCTCACCGGGTATGACTTTACAATTTGTGCAGAACTTTCTATCTGATTTCTTTACCAAGATAAAATCTATTTGAGAGCTTGCTTCTCCACTCTTGTATGTGATAAGATATTCTATTCGCTTTCTAAAGCAAGTATTTGCTATGGTAAAATTATAGGTTAAAGAAAAATCCAAGATAGTTTTACCCTCTTCATTTGCATCTCCTAATCCAAAACCTCAATGTATACCCTCGTATCCTTTCGATTCCCTCCCTACATGACCATTCAAATCCCCTCTTAGGAAAATCTTTTCTCCCAGAGGTATTTCTTGAATCAAACCTTCTAGATCCTCCTAAAAAGTTCTCTTGTGATGCTCCTCTAATCCAACTTGGGGTGCATATACACTAAACACATTAAAAGTGTCCCGCTCAACTACAATCTTTAACCGCATGAACATGGATAAACGAAGCAATAGTGTGCTCTATTTACATGGTACTGGTGAGCTTGTGCTCTATTTACACTTGAACTGAAAAGGGGTTCTTCTGTAGGTCAATACCTGACAACTTAAGCTGTTAGGCAAACTGGTTCTTCACAATACTGCTATCAGGAAAGGATTTGATCTTTTTCTTTTTGTCTCTGTTTTTCTTTTTTAGCCAGTAATTCAAACACCAGAAAGGTTTTGAACTCATAATTTCTTCCTCCACAATTGTTCTAGGATGGGAAAGAGGTCTCACTAGACAAATTGGTCAGTAGCAAGTAGTAACTACTAATAGTTTATCAACCATACAAAACTGTTTCAGCCATTCTGGCATTATGAGTGAATCACTCGTCTTTCTAACAATTAGGTCAGCTATAAGTCAGTTGATAACTAAACCCAGGCAGGTGTATATGCAATTATGCATACATAAATCTTCTTTACAGTTCCAGCATAGGTCTATTTTCAGTGAAGCCATAATAAAGAATAGATTGAAATAGACATACCTCCAGAAGCAATTTGCTTTGAGGCAAATTTCTGATACCATCAATTAAGACATCTCTAGCCGCATCCATGCTATTTGTACTCTAAAAACCAAAAGGATGCAAAAAGAAAATTAATTAGTTACCACTTCAAACATCAGAATGCATTATAGAAGTGACAGATTCTTCTTTCCTAATTTAGAGAACTCCTCTTTGCGTACGCCCAGGATTCTGGGTTCAATTCTTTGTCAGGCACTTAATGAAGTAAAGCCAATTCTAAAAATAAAGACCCAACAGATCTAAGTGTAATGAATAATGATGGCCTAATAGTAACCAGACCAACCAGCAAAGGAAAAGTCTTCACTTTGAAGTTTGAACCCCCACCCACATTACCAAATTTATTGCTGATATGAAAAAAACAGAATAAGAGAAAAGAAAAAAAAACGTGATGGAAAGAAAAATAATCTGAATATTGAAATGAACACTGTTAATGACAAGAATATCAGAAAAGTATAAATAGATTAAGGAGATTAATCATGCCTGTTCAAGCATGCACTATATGATTTAAAAGTATGAATATGAATGTTTTTCTCTTGCAGAGAATGTCAGCAAGGGATAACAAAAATGCAGAGATGAAGACATAAAAACAACATGCTGAATGTGTTTGAGATGATAACAAGGTTAATATATGTTTATAGCTCCTAGGTTAACGAGAAAATTACTGTTCTTCCTCAAATTTTGATTTATTTTGACTTAGATCATTCTAGTTTCTAATCAGGTGCTATTTAATCCTTTGAAGCCTTGCCTTCCAAGAGGAACATAAAATTGCAAAGATGAAATTTAGTAGGACAAAAATACATTTAATAATTAAAGAACTAAAACAAATTCACACTCTAATAGCTCCCCAGGCATCTGATTTTTTTTTTCATAACTAAAGAAGTATTATTAGAGAGAAATATAAAGAATTACAACTTGGGGGAAACCTCCAGTATCAAAGAAAAAAAAACGTATATCTTTGTTCCTCTGATTTAATATTTTGTTGCAACTTGCAAATGGACTCTCAATTTCTAATGGATGCAATTTCATCCGCAGAACTAAATTGCATCCAGATAGGATTTAGCAGAATCCAAGCAAAAGAATAAAAAATGGGAGAAAAATACTCTCATAAACTTGATGATTGCAAGAACAATTTAATCTAAAACTTGTAATGATATCAGAAGTTTAAAATGTTTGAGACTCTTATGCTCAAAAGCAGATGTGCATATAAAACCTACCATATATTTTAGTCGGGAGAAATGAACATATAAAATGGGCAGGGCATGTAACTTTTCCTCTTCTGTTGCAGCCAATTCTAATGCTTCTTTGTATATATTGAAAGCTGCCTCCATATTTCCCTGACAATAATGATTAAAAGTAGCAGTCACTTTTCTGTATCTGGGTGTTGCATAGAGTCAATTTTTCTATAATGGTAGTATAAGCTAATAACATACCAGACGTTTTTCCATGTTAGCTTTTGATATAACATTCTCCACAAAGTCAGAGTCTGTTTTTGCACCACTATGAGTATAAGCAGCACGTGCAGCTAAAACATCTCCTATTTGTTCCTTAAACCTGGCATTGAATAGATGGATTGCTGGTACTCTCTGCAACGAACATATGATGGGGCATAAACATCGCCAAGTCATGCATAAAGCTATTAAGTCAAAGCATCCTAAAGAAAAAAGGGAATTAAGCAAACTTTAGTAAGGCATAACCCTATAGTAAAGATAGAAAAAAAAAATTGGCCAAGGGAATTAAAATTGAGACATAAAGAGTATGGGAGAAGTTTTTACTCATATTTCTTAGCTTATTGTTAGCAACGTTTTCATTCTAAACTACACAATGTAGTAGAATCTCTGAACACATTATATGTAGTACACTAATTTATGTAGAACTACGTGGTTTGTATAGCTTCACTCCTTGAGATGCAAAAGGGGGAACAAGAATACTTCAGCAATAATGACTTGTCATCTTATATGGTGCGCTTGATTTATCTTCCAAATCACTTACATTTCTTATGAGACTGTGTGAGTGCTTACTAGGGTATTTACCGCTACCGGCCAAACTCAATGAATTCAAATATAAGAAAACCAGTGTTTCTTCCTGATGAACAGTTTATTAGAAAAAGAAAAGTTAAATTACAAAAACTTTGGGGACAAAGCTTTCAATAAATAATAAATGTAATTCAATAGTTTCAATAATGCTTTCTTGCCTGTGATATAAGTCATACAGAAAATGTATAATTACTGTTGATTGTACACTACAATTGTTTAACCTTTAGAGGATTAATGAATGCATCATACAACCCCCAAAAAAGAAAATGCTTTCTAGCCTTGGAGCAAATTAAGAGCCATGCTTATCAATTGTGTATAGTCTGGAAAATAATTACATCCGATGCTTTATTGCATAGTTAAGTCTTTGTATCTTCGACATACAGTCTCAGTTTGCATTATTTTGAGTTATAAATTATGTTTTCCCAAGAACCTTACAAGGCCATCATCATTATATGTACATAATTAGTTAACATTGATATTAACCTTTTGAGCAATTAAACATAAGATGATGACTCATAACACGTGCACTTAGCACTTGGACATTCAAACCACCACATTTCACTTCTTCCTTTCACTTATCAAAGTACAGTTAACAAATTTAGTCTCAGCTTGTTGGGCTTTCAATCATACCATTGATTTTAATGCATCATGTTGTAAGCATTTGCATTCTTAAAACCCCATATCACTTTTCAGTCATTTGTCAGACCACCTTCAAAAAACTGAGACAGTAATCAGATGCAAAGGCTGATCATCAGCATGAAACTCAATCAATTACCAAAAGAAAAAAGGAAACTTGATCTATACCATTATTATCATTAAGAAGATACCTTCAAAAAAATCTCTGTTGCTCTTTCTAAAGAATACTTTGCTATTTCTCTTCCTCCTTTAGTTTCCATGAAATCTACATACCGCATCCAGTATTCAGGGTAGTTGGCACAAACAATCAAGCATCTCTCATAAAGTTTCACAGCCTATGTTCAATAAGGGAAATAGAAGGTTCAGAAAAGATAGCAATGTATAAGGGAAAAAAAAGTTACTTAATTGGAAATACAGTGTAAAACATACCCAATCAAAATCCCCTTGCAGTTCAACAAAATCCAGATAATGATGCCAATTCTGCAATTGACTGGCATCAAGTGGCCTGACATGAAAGTAGGGTCTCCGAATATTAGCCTCAAAAGAATTAATGTTCGAATCCAACTGGCAAGCATCCTGATAAAGCCGCTCTCCAATATTCCTGTACTTTTTCAGGGCTATCAATCTATTTAAGCTAATAGATGAATCCATCATATCTTTGACAATGCAATAAATCTTGTCATCCTTGCACAACATGGAGATGTCACCATCAAGCAAAGATTCAGACTGCAATTCCTTGGTAGAATTGCCCTCACTTGCCATGTCCTCTTCCAAGACAGTTACCAACTTTTTAAAACTGAAGGAATATGCAACTAATATCTGGTAAGTGTGTTATTCAAGTAAATAAATATATATACACACATGCCACTCTTCATATGGTTCAACAAGCAGAACAAGCATTAATATCAGCAATTTGGACTCATTTTAAAAAAAAAATTGATAAGAGCTAATTCAGTTTAAGACCAAGCTGAGTTGGAGAAATGAAAGTGTATCAAAAGCCAAGCCATGCCAACCAATGCTCAGTTCAGTTTGGCTCAGCAAGACATGACTGCAGCCCTATTCTTGGCAGTTTATAACAGCCAACACTTTACTTCAACAAGCTTGTTATTGAAGAAAATCACCAAGTAGACTGAAAAGAAAATCAATAACAGTTATTGAAGGGAAAAAGGATGAAAAGGAAAACAGAAACCGCTAGGACTGGGATTAGAAGCATGAACAGTAACATGGGGTCTTTTCCTTTACTCAACAGTGTCCCCATGTTGCAAGTACCTCACCAAAAAAAAACTAATGACAAAGATAATTAGAAGCATTCACTAAACTAACGACTCAAATTCAGCCATATGTCAACTTGTGGTTGGCTCTGAAGAATCTGACATCACAAACAACTCTTCCTTGGACACTAGAATTGCACCTGCCAGTCTGCATTCTTATCTTCAGCAACAGCAGAAGGATCTGGGAATAGTTGTTTTAAAGGAATTTGTGAACATAACAATGATAGAATTTAACCTAAGATTCTAACCATTCCCAACCCTGAAGGAACAGAATTGGGAGAAAGAACCCAAAGTGTAGCTATCACTTTCCCCTTAATGCTCAAGCTCCACTAGTTCCTTACATCAACGTCATGTAAGCAATAACTTGCAGCCAGAATACTCATCATAAACTAGGGGTGAGTTTGGAATTGAAAGGTGCTTTTACTTGTGTCTTAAAAAGTACAAGTAGCTTCTTAAAGCATCCACTAACAAGCTTCCATGCATACCTTCCAAAAAGAAAAAAACAATTTTTAGAAAGTCACTTTGAAAATTTTACAAAACACACTTGTGCTTATGATAAAGGCACATACTTTGTCCCAAAAAAAGGGCCCATACAAAAACAATTTCACATTCAGCCTATATAAACTCTAGACTACAATCTATTGAACTACATAATATTGGCATTAATATTATAGGGACCACCCACAATAAATAACCAAGTTTTTTTGGTGATAAATAAGATGTTTAGGATGGAGAAAATTACGAATACAAGAGAAATACTCCTAAAGAAACCACACACAAAAAAATACCAAAAACGGCACAAACTAAACATGTAACTGTAATAACCCTCAACTAATAAAACCTTTGAAGGTTAAGTATAAATCATTTGAAACAAAGAAAGTTGAGAACAATGTAAAATTTTAGAGCGTTTTCGACCTTTTCTTCTGACCTTTCGTCACTCATATAATCATAACTCTCTCATATGAAATCTAAATTAAATAATTCCAATTTCTAATGAAAGATAAGACATATATCTACAACTTTGATGTTGGGAACTTTTGCAAATTCCATGAATATCATAGTGAGACGAGGCAAAAACCGAAGTGTAGTGTGGTCTGGACCTTTGCTCACTATTTTATGCATAACTCCTTCATATGAACTCCAAATTAGGTGATTCAAGTGGCTATGGAAAGTTAAGAGAAAGGGCTACAACTTTCATGTTGGACATTTTGTCAAATTCGGTGAAATGGAGTTCGCCGCGGCGAGAATCAAGTCACCGCGGCGAGAATGATGCGGTATTTTTCCCGAGAGCATGAGTTTTCTGATTTCGCATCTGGCCGCGGTGAAAATAAGTTCGCCGCGGCAAAAATCGCGGCTTGCCGCGGCGAGATTTTTCTGATAGCTTTTTTTTCGCGGACCCCCCCTTTTTTCTTCACTTCTCTTTCATCTGAACCCTAACTCTCTCTCTCTAAAAATTTCCTCAAACTTCTCTCTAAGATATCTCATCATCCGGACGTCCGATTTGAGCAAGTAAGGTATCGTTGGACTCGTGGGAAGAAGAGCTACAAATCTCACCGATCAATTTCGCCGGAAAGTCGCCGGAAAATCGCGTGAATAGTACCTCCAAAGGTAAAACTCCGTTTAATCGCGTTTTAAGCTTCGTTTTACCGAATTTCTTTCCATAGATAGTCTTAGAATTAGTTTCTATACAGAATATAGGATTTTTAGGTTTCGGCATGAATAGTGTTCCGGCGAGTGAATAGTGTTTTCCGGCATGAATAGTGACTTTTAGAGTTTTCTAATTTTCATGTTATGGCTATGTTTTCTAGGTTGTTGAGCTATCACGAGGTGAAATTCTCGTTGTTGGACTCCTAGTAAGGTGAGTGGGTTTTTCATACTATAGCGCATGTTTTAGGAATTTGATTTATAACTCTCTCGTTTGATTTTAACTAGTTGGAATGTATGTTAAACTGTTTTACCGCTTTGAAAACCAATATGTTCCAACCATTGTAGAAATTGTAAATTTCAATCCTAATTGAACCCTAGGTATGCAGGGCAAGCATCTAGACTATTAATTCTCCATTTGAGCTAGATTTATAGAAATGCGAACTTAGTCATAGAAATGAACTAAGTTAGCCATGAAGTGATTTGATGCATGACAAGTATCTATGTAACATCTACGGACGATCTATGTTTAAAAAGGGAAAGTTTACTTTAAACTCTTTGAATAGCATATTTCAAATTTTTTTTTTTTATTGGAGGGACCCTTTTAGATCACTGTTAGCTAGCCGCAGGTAGTGCTAGCCCTGTTGCACCATGATCATGTTAAGGCTTCGGCCTAGGATACTGTGACGGGCATATGACTGCCTAAGACACAGGGATTTAGGGTAGACTTATGTCTATGCCTACAGTGATTACCATACCCCTTGCTATGTGCTTGGGAAATTTAGAGTAGACTTATGTCTATGCCTACAGTGATTGCCATACCCATTGCTATGTGCTTGGGAAATTTAGGGTAGACTTATGTCTATGCCTACAGTGATTGCCATACCCATTGCTATGTGCTTGGGGAAAATTTAGGGTGGATTTATGTCTACGCCTACAGTGATTGACATACCCATTGCTATGTGCTTGGGGAAGATGATAGATCTGCTAGGAAAGACCTCCAATAAATTAGTGCATTTTCTTAAAAAGATTAAATATTTCTAAAATACCTCATTCATCATTGTTATTGTATAAGTATCTTCATTTATTACTTACCATGCATAATTGATTTGCTTACAGTTATTGCTTTAATCCTGTTTTATCATTTGAACTGTTTAGCATTCTTTCAATAAATTACGATTAAATGTTTAATGTTTTCTATACCTTGATTTCAATTATTTAATTCATTGCGAAACACTCGTACTTAGTTTGCCCTGTTTCTGTTATAGTATGATTTATCCATTCACTGAGATGTGGTAATCTCACCCCTCTTCTGTTTTCTCCCCACAGATAGTCAAAGAAACACTGATGCAGCTACAGCTCCATAGAAGGCTAACTATAGCATTGGTGAGCGCCAGTTTGGGCAAGACTCCATTATAATGGTTGTATAGTTTAAGTTTATGTCTAGTGTATCTCCATGAACATACAGGCAGGATCCTCGCTTCTTGTGTTGTTTGAAAAATGGTTTTAAGTTTTACAACAATGTTTGTACTATGAGGCCATGGGCCAAGTTGAATCAAGGATGTTGGATTCATGGGATATATATATATAGCTAGGGGGAAACCCTTATGCCGTGCCGGTCATGTGTTTCATCATTTGGGGCCGTGACAGTAACAAAGCAGCTCAATATCTCTGTGAATCTACAATCATAACGCCCATAAAGACCCCAAGAGCCCTCAAGAGTCCTCAAGCAGATTACCAAGCAGAAGTCACAAAAACTAACATTTTCCACAACACCCCAAGAGCCAAAGAAAGACCCTTATAGAAAGGTCTAATGGAACTTCCTTAGTCACGTCTCCTATATGTCTCTTTATAATTATATATTAGGTCCAGTACAACTCTGCCTATATTTGTATCAGTACATATGCAAGCCCACCAACGAGTCATTAACACACTTATTTAACCTATCCATCAACCTTAATCTAATACTTCTAACACTCCCCCTAGTGCTAACATTTACAAAGTTCAGCTTGAGACAAATAAAACCCAATTGAAAACAAATAACTAGACACCATACTAATTCAAGAACTTCAGCTAATAGCACTTCTTCTAATGATGTTCTTGTCTGACAAATAGCTCTCAAGATACTTTGATGATCGATCTACTTCCCATGAGTGGACCCCTCGACATTCTTCCAGCTACTCTTCTCAGCCACATCGTCTCACAAATGACACAACTAGAAGTCTTTGACACATTTCTGCTGAGTCTTCACTACTTGAGTTGCTCTAGTGTGATGAAGTCTTCAATTTGCTAAGACTTCAATAAGACTTAAACAAAACCCAAAAATTGTAGAAACCTCAATCAGATTGCAAACTACAAATGAAAACACCAAAGCTTTATTCGAAATTTTCATCCTCCTATAGCAAATAGCATCCGACAAAGAGAGCAAACAAAAAAACAATAAAAACCAAGGTCTATCTAGGGTTGATCAACAGTCGGGTTTGTCGAGTAGAGGTATAATCTCAGCTTGACCAAATAGTGAGCAAGTTGAAAATTTCTCACCCGAAACCGACTGTGAAGTCTAGCAATCCGACCATGTCGTGTTGAGTCGGGGTTGAGTCGAGGATTAAGCAAACTTGCAAAGTCGCATTTCAGCAAAAACCCGTAGCTTGAACAGAGCAACCAAGGGTGAGCATCAAAATTTTTTTTGCATCAAGTGAGCAACATCAAAGAAAAGCTTGGCTAGTTGTCTAAAGGAGAGACTCGTAGCTCAAAGCCTCAGACAATCAATTCAACAATCAACAATAAAATCTCACGACATGGCTAGGGCTTTGAAGAGAAAGGAATGTTGAGATGATAAGTAAATTACCTATGTTGGCAATTGGAGATGTGGAAGAAGAACTCTGGCTACCCTGGACATGGAGGCTTTAGGCATAGACCGTGAGATAGGAAGATTGTGCACTACTAGGGCGAGACGAAACTGAGGCATCAAGGTGAGACGAGTGTGAGACAAAGGGCTGAAGGTGGCAATGGCGTACCTAAAGGAAAATCTTAGTGGAAAGAGGAGCGGCAAAAAGATGCAAGAGTTTGCTATGACTCAAGGCATCGAGCAAAAGCATGGAACGCTGCAAGAAGCTGAGAATGATATTAGGGTTTGTGAATTGTGGGAAAAGAGTAACTATATATAGGTAACACAAATGAAGTCGTTTTGTTTAAGGCTACAAAAATGAAGAAAAGGCATATGCTATGACTCGAATCCAATACCTCACAGCTACAATGAGGAATTCTAACCACTAAACCACAACCATCATGCAAATGAAAATGCTTCAAAAATTTTATTTATTATATTTCTTCGGTCGGGTTGGGTTCAAACGGTTTGTTGTTTACCAACCCGATCCGATCGCCCAAACCTAAAAATTCAAAAAACCTTAATCTGATGTAACCCGCTACCTGAATCTATCCACCTGAAGACTTACATCTTAGTTGGTTTAGAACGGGTCCCAATGGGTTGCACAGGTTGTGCTCACCCCTAGTCTCTACACAATATAGAGTTGAGATTCACACAAAACATACTAAGCTAAATCAAAAACTCCACAATGATCTCAACCCAAGACCAAAAGTGTTTGAGAACTTTTCCAGGATGTCTTGTTACTGCCTTTTGGGTGGGCTGGCTAATTCGAGTGTGGTCAATTTCCAGTCACTAGAAAATACTTCAGTTGTCAGAAAAGGGTGTTGAACAACATAAATAGGAGTTATGCTGGATAAAGGGGGCAGGAGCTTCCTTGAAGAAGTGGTCAGAGCTTAGACCCTAAAAATTATAAACTATTGAAAGATCTACTCTTCTCTCAAACCTTGCTTTGGTACCATGTAAAGACACTAAATGAGATAATTGACTTCTTTAGTCTAACCTTCTATGCGTCTATTTATAATTATAAGAGAACATGTGCAAACCTAGCCCACAAATCATTAGCACACTTATTTTAACCTAGTCGTCAACCTTATTTTAACACTTCTAACAAACCTTAACCAAATGCACCATATCACCAAAACTGCAAATTACCACATATGTGTTTGCCTCCTTTTTCCTTCAAAATCCTCTAAAATGATAAAAAGAAATCCCTCTAAAGTCAAAGGACACCCAACAATCACCAAAAATTCCAAATGACTTACTTTACAAAGATACAGCTGCCCTACAATGCAAAACCCAAGTTATTGAAACCCTAGAGTATTCTATTAAGGGAGTTTAACCATTTCCCTTGCTGATTCACAACTCTTATCTTTATTACATTCAACTCATTGAGTGAAAACTTCATATAACAACAATCTAGGTTAGAACGAACACTTGAACCCCTCAGAACATACCCTTTTTTTAATTCAAAAATCACATGTTGAGAATTCCGGTAACCTTCTCAAACTCATTCAATTAGCCCAAGCCCTAGATTTCCAGATTTCAAATTAAGTGCTATCTTTAGAATTATGTAATGGAGGCCCTATTGAATCTCTCTCTCTCTCCCCCCCCCCCCTCATGGCTTAAGAGGAGTCCAATCTATGCTCTATTTTGTAATCTCTTTTTTTCTCCATAAAGTATCTAGTACTCTTTTTAATCATCCCTGTTAAAAAAAAGTCCTCTCTATGAAAATGAAACAAAAACATAAAACAAAGAAATTGTCCTCAAATTCAAGAAACCCAAATCTTACAGGAGAATGCAACGTCATGAGGACAGCGCATAGTACATTTCTTACTATACAGCAGTGACAAATTTTCACAGCATGCCATTGGATCAGAGAATAACCCCAAAAATGAGGGAGAGGAGTGCAAGTTTCAGAAAGCAAGACATACCTATCATAATACTGATGTAACTTTTTGGTTGGAAATTTCAGAGTTTGGACATAAATGTGAGCAAGAGAAGTCCAATGCTGCTGGGAAAACTCAAACTGAATATACTTGTCCCATAAGGTATGGCATAAGTAGTCCTTCCCAACAAATGAAATGGCTCTCTTAAATAATCTGCCAAAAATATATTGAGCAAACTATCTCATTGCTTTGAATATTAATTAGAAAGGGTAAGCTTACAGAGAGTACAAAGAGATCAGAGTGTAGAAAGAGACCAGTTAAATCAGCTCAGTACCACATTATTACAAGAAACATAGGTAAATTTTGACACATGTGCGCAAACACATACATATATAATTATGTAGAAGCAATCCAGTTTCACTTTATAATGTATAAATAGTGTTAAGATCCATTAACATTTATGTAAGACTTGATACACTTACATTATTAAATAACTACATATCGAATGTCATTTTCATTGATCTAACCATTGAATCATGAGATATTATCAAGCTGATCATGCATATTGGTCAGATAATATGTTTATTGATAAGTCAAAAGTTTATATTCAGAAATCATATTATGTGTTAATCTAATGGTGTGCTAATGAGAAAAAATTAATGGCAAATTAACATGTAACTTAATAAGTATAATCTACAGGAAATGAGATGAGCTTTTAAACCAAAAACAGCAGATTTCATGAATTTTTACCCTACAAAAAGTCATTTAATGTCATAGTTTTAGTTGAACTCTTACATGCATCAACGGATTCTTAGTCCTGACCAGTACAACCAATACAAGTGCTATAATATTACACCAATTTTTCGTCATTGATTTTGTTCCCATCTAATGGCTAAAAGATGGATGTTCAAATAACATCCAAATTCATTGCCAGATCTCATAATAATTAGGAAAGAGAAAAATTCACATAAACACTCTCTACCATCATCTCCCTCCAGCATTTAGCTTTTAATTTTTTTTCCCTTCTCTCTTGTTTTGTCATAAACCCATATAGAAGACAAGCTGCCCATAAAATTTCTTTCATACTCTTTGTTTGTTGAAGGTACAACAAATACAACACCTGGGTGGATGTGTTCAATATCAAAGAAAAGGGGCTAGATTTTGAGCGAAGACATCAAAAGCTAACTCACATAGTCAAGCTGAGGTTTTTGTCCTAGAGTAGGCTCTGTTTTTTTTTCTTTTTGCAATTTTTTTTTTTCTAAACAAGGAATTTTCCAATCTGATAGGAGCAGATAATGTCATTTGCAAATTTTGTTGAAGTATCTCTGCGACAAGATTAGCAGATTCTAATTTGGCAATATTTTCTCAGTTGGTTCAATAAAGACAAATTTGTTTCAAGGAAAAGAAAAGAAAGGAAGTTGTTAAACTTACATGAGCTAGAGAGGATATTAACAAGAAGAGAAAAAGGAGGCAGTTCAGTTCAAGCGTTGACAAAAAATGGAGAACAAAATTGGGAAATTTTGGTACATTTTGGTTTTCCATGCCTTCTCTACAAACAAATTTATCAGAATTTTCATTTCATCACTAGTAATTCATGATAGAAAATCCCTTTAAGGGATATGATGAATCTGCACCTGCATTATAGTAGGCTCAAAGGTATGTTCTTGTTCTCATGCTGAAACTGTAATTGGAGGGAAAAGGAAGGAAAAAAGAACAAGGAAAAGAAAAATTAATACTGAAGAGAGTATGAGAGAGAGGGTACTCAAAAGAGAGTTAAAGTCTATTTACCAGCTTCGTCTCTTTCTCTCTTTCCTAATTTATGTCAAACTCCACAATTAATTTAAATGCATTGATGAAAACAAAATCAATGGCGTAGAATTGGAGTAAGACTACAACTATTACACAGATTTCAATTGACCATGACCTCAGTTTAAATCATTCACCAAAAGAATATATATATTTAGATTTTCTTTAACATCAACTAAATTTGTAGATGGCAAAAATTATGAAAAATATAATAAATTTTATCTATTATGTTACCTTTGAGTATCAGATGGGTCCTCAAAAGTCGACATACAAAAGCTACAGTAGTCAACCCACATATCCACTGAATATGTTGCTGACAGCACAGCTCGTTCAAAGACTTCAACAACCTTGTCTATGGTACATAAGTGCATCATGTGGACAGCATACTTCCGCCAATACCCATAGCACAGAGGAAACTTGGACAAGAAATGGTCATAAACTAAACATATTTTCTCCACGTCAACCTGCAGAAACCAAACACCTTATCAGCAGGTTAAGGAACCAAACTTATATATGCAAGATCCAAATTCTACTACCCAGAAAGTAAGAAAAACTACAAATCAAGAATCTGAATAATTTGATACTTCATGATGAGTTTGGTGGGAAACTATGAAATAAATCTTTTAGTATTTTTGCTGAGTAGTGGATCTACCCAAATACTCTGAGGTGTCTTGTTTCCATTCACTTTTGAGGCTTTGAGAAATTTAAGTGATGGAAGTGTGTTTTTAATGCTAGGGCATGGAGTATTTGGCTAGAGTATAATGCTAGAGCTTTCACCCAATGACTTTCTAACAATAAAGCTCTTAGAGCCCTTTTCTTTGCCTCCATTAGGGTTTAGCTATATGAAGGGATATTGAAGAGTTCTTTTGAGCTAATGTTATTTCTTCTAGCTGGTTTCCCGTTTCCCCCTTGTATTTCCGCTGTTTTAGGAGGTTTTCTTGTGCTCTAATTATGGACATCTCTTTTTGGTTAATATATTATTTTTTTATCAAACAAACAATAAAAAAAGGCTGAAGAGAAAAAGAAAACAATCCAATTTCAGATCTTCTTTCCTAATCAATCTTTTAAGGGACTAATGCAACTGTTTAACGAAAAATCAGGGCCACTTCTTGTTAAAAAAAAAACATATAAACGGGAAATTTGGAGATATTGATCAAATCAGAACCAAAGAAGACAAGGGAGATCACCCAACTTCAGATTTTCAATTAGGGCAATAGTTGATCCAAAATCCAGGCTTTCTCGATTTATTCAGCCAAGTCCATGCAAATTAAATTAGAACCAGTCTAGTACATACTCATGTTGTAAAGAAAACATAACTCTGTTATGTAGATCTCAGACAAATAAAAAAACAAAAGAAAGTCAATCACCATTCTCAAGTGTTGGCTCAAACTTACAGGATTTATTTTCTCAATCTTTGAAATTAATGAAGTCCATTCCTCAAAATCTAATGAACCCTCAGAAATAGCCTCTTGTAGTTCAAGATCATCAAAGCCAGCTGCAAGTATAAGTTGCAATCCAGAATTGTTGCTAAGTTGCTTAAATCAATTGGATGACAAAATAACAATTAAAAAATAACAAAGTAGTAATTGGTATAAAGTTATAGCAAGCCAATACTTATTGGAACCAAAAACTCAGCCGGAAAGAAAAGGCAAAAGAAAGCACAAAAAAGAAATCGTGCAGAGAGAGGACGCAGTAGTTCTTCACTAGAAGAATCCAGTACTTCTGCAACATGTCATATTGACATAAGATTTTCATTACCATTTCCCAGCTACATAAACCCTCTCAACCTAAGATCCAAAGATAGAGAGAAACTGACAAAGAAAACATAGCCAGCCTGCTATGAATCGCATATGTTTCAAACATGAAATAAAGTCAATGTATACTGGGTACATTTCAAACAAGTGAATACTCTTATACATGTTTTTCTTTTGAATGTTTTCATCTCGTACATTAGAAATATGGTACCACTACATTATAGATGACAAAACCATCTATCAATTTCTGCATGCAATACAACCATTTTGAAATTGCATCTAACCTATACACTAATAATAAGGTGCTGTTTGATTTCATTTTCATTGTAGAAAAATAAGCTTAGAAGATATCCCCCTTTAAACAAATTAAAAGGAAAAGGACAAAAAAATAAAACAGAACAACAAAGAGTCAAGAATGTTAAAAATTACAAAGCTGTACAATCTCTCTGAATAAACATTAAAAATTTCTCACTCCTTTTAGCACATAGTTTATTGCATGGATTCATTGTCTCTTTACTTTGGCTTGTAAGTAGTATGGGTGTAAAGCAATGACTGCTGAAATTCTGGATAACATTTAAATTAATTTGGATTTTTCCTTTAATTAGCCAAAAATCACTGGTGCCACCAAATTTATTACAAATGTTGGTATTCTGTCACTCAATTCTGGAACGCCAAATGTCTATTTGACCATAATTTATGTTATTTTACGTTGCAATAATCATATTCTAAAACATTTCTATGATATTTAAGTTCATAGATTTTTAATCACGTTTAGTAGTTATACACATCAAATTTTCACCATTAAAAACATTGATTAAGAAGGAAATTGTAAACTACCCTATTTTTAGTATTTAGAATTTATGCTTTATCATACCCAAATTTCAGAAAGTAGCCTAAAGTACTTAAAAAGTTCATAGTTTAACAATATCCTAATTTTCAGCTATAGCAAACATCCGACAACGCTAAGACAGATTCATCTGCGTTTGGGGAGTGACATGGCCAGAAAGTGGAGAGAGACTCCAATCTCCGCAAGGAGAGAGAGCACCAGAGATTTCATAACGAAGAGAAATATTACAGAAAAAGTTTAAAAAAATGAAAAGAAAAAAAAAAAGCAGCAACTTTTACGTGATGGTTGTCGAGGGCACAGCTCCGCCATTACAGGCTGAGAGAGAAGGACGATAACGTCTAATTTTCAGATCGGACCTATCTGGGTGTATTGCCGTTTTGGGGTTCCTCGGATCTTGGCAACGTGCTTAAATTAACTACATTTTGAGGCATCTACAATACAGTTAGAAGTAAATTCAATATTCATTTTCTTAATAATATTCGTTTTCTTAATATTTAATATTCATTTTTTAAAAATGACAATTTTTCATTTTAATTTTATTAATTTTAATCATAGTAAATATAAAATTATACGAATCTCCATCTAACTACTAATATCAGGATTTGGTGGAGAGTGGAAAAAATGTTTTTAAAATGTTTTATATAAAATAATAATTTAGAGGGGGGACAAAAAAAATAAAAAAATAAAATTTTTTTCCTCTATTTTTTTCACTAAAAATATAGAAATTTAAAAATTATATATAAAATATAAAAAAATATTATTACTAAAATAATATTATTTTATTTTAATTTATTTTTATTTAAAATTATAAGAGTATAATAATTTTTTTCTTTTTTTTTCTTTTTTTTTTAAATAAATCAAAAAAAAAAAATTATTTTCTTCCTTCTCGTTAAACTAAACACACACTGAACTCTTCAATATTTTTAGGTGCTATACTAAAAATCTAAAAATGATATTTTATATCCAAAATTTTCAAAATATATAAAATATTAATACATTAGATGACACCATAATTAAACTGTTAAAGGCTAATGACAGAGTGTCATTGCAAGAATTACTGACAAAACAACTTTATATATAGGTCTCTTGGATCTCTTTAGTACTAACTTTTTTCTTATATTTGTTGTATTACTCTTGTGACTAACTTTATTGGTAGAGTCTATAATGAAGCAAAGCTCTATGCCTATGTTGATGGAGCTTGATTGGCAAATTAAATTAGTTGCCCAATTATTAAATTTTAATTCACCAAAAATTAATTTAATATTGAATTCCAATATTAATTATTTATTTTAATGGAATATAACATGTATAAATTATCCACCCAAATTATCATCTCAGGGACTTAAGGGGAGTTTTATTTCTTCCATGGTCCTTTTGTTATTCCACTGTTAAGTTAATTAATGAAGGTTCATATCTCCATTTATTTTCTAAGACTCTTCAATGTATTGAATATTTTGTCACTCCTACGAAATAATGAACTAAGATGTATGGTCGTATTCAAATTTAGCTAAATGCTTATGATGTTGTTATTTTGAATATTATCTCATGATACTAAAAAAAATTATAGAACTTAATGTCCAATTTTTTTTTAATTTGATTATATTTTTTTAATAAAAATGACAAATATTTTTTAAAAAAGAAAAGTTTAACAACACCTACAATAACAATAAAAATTGAAAATACAATAATAAATTAATGTTTATAATTTTAAACTAATAAATAAATAAAAATTCTACTAATTTTTTAAATTTTAGCATAAAAAATTATCAACGTGCATGTATTAAACTTTTTTAAAAATTAGTTGATCTATCTTTTTAAAATTTTTCAATTATACATCTTAACCTTAAACCTTATAATAACTTATATTTTTATATTTTATTTTATAATATTTAATATATTAAACAATTAATAATTTTTTATTTAATAGTGTTAAAGGGAATGATTATTAGAAAATTTCTAAGAATAATTGATATGGAGATATGATAAAATTGAAACTTCATAGGGTTAGTCAGAAGCAAAGAGAAAATAAGGGAGAATGAGAAAGGAAGAAAGGACGAGAGGAAAAGAATTATTTTGGTATAGCCTATCGTTATTACAGGTATGGCGTAGGTTTTATCATACCCAAAGAATTAAATTTCCTTTTTTTTCCATCGAAACGACCGAAACGTTTCCGTTTTCTGAGTTACCGACACGAAACAGAGTTATCGAAACGAAACGAAGTGTTTGTTAAGAAATTATGCTATTTCGATTAAAATTATTATGTTTCGAAATGTTTCGGTAGAAATATTCTTATTTCAATAGAAATTTCGGTAGAAATACTCTTGTTTCGAATTATTTCGATGGAAATACTCTTGTTTCGAGTTATTTCGATGGAAATACTCTTGTTTCGAGTTATTTCGATGGAAATACTCTTATTTTGAGTTATTTCGATGGAAAAATACTCTTGTTTCGAGTTATTTTGATAGAAAAATATTAAACTAATTTGAAAAATAAAAAAAAATTGATAATCTAAAAATAGATAAAAGTAACATTATATCATATCCAATACCAAGTTATTTTCTCTCACAATTCACAACATTTTTATTAACTTCATACTCTCCCTCCTTTGTTCTCATAACATTATTTTCCTTCATTATCTTTATTTTAAAGAAAAAACTATAAATATGATGAAAAGAGAGATTGAAAAACAAAGAGAGAGGAAGACATATAAAGATAGAAATAGAATCATGATCGAGAGAGAGAGAGACTTAAATATAAATGTCACGAAAGAGTTAAGAAGAAGATGGTGAGATAGATACAAAAGAGAGATTGTTGTTAAATGCTGTTAGAATTTGAGTTGAAGTTCCTACTGTAGTAGCATATTTATTTATTATTCAATTATAGATATTAATTTGAATTATTTTTAATATAATTTTATATTTCTATTTCATTAATATTATGTTAAAATCTTTTTAAATTTAAAAAATATATTATTTGAAATGTTTCTTAAAAAATCTTCCGTTTCCTCGAAATTTTCGAAACGTTTTGAAATGTTTCCGTTTCTGAAGTTACCGAAACGGTACCTCGAAACGAAATTTAGTACCTTGATCATACCAACCTAGTAAAGCAAATTACAAGAATGCCCCTACTTATTTTATGTCTTTTACCATCAACCCCTTCTTAACAATTTGTCATGTATCATATTCCCCCAATAGAATCACCTTTGTCCCCGAGTATGTGTTGCCTTAGTAAAATCTGGATATTGTTTTAGGATGTTCTCCCAAGTGGCTTCTTCTTCTATCTCCTTCTTCCATTTTACAAGTACTTTTGTCACAGCTCAATGCTTCTTCTGCACCAAGCGTCTATCCAGAATAGCCTCTGGTTCCTTCTTGGTGGTTATAGAACCCCATACATTTGGTAGTGGTTGTGGATTAATGGAAGAATCTGGGCACCTCTTTAACAATGACACATGAAAAGTTAGATGGATTGTGGAAGTAAGAGGCAAGTTCAATGTATAGGCTACTGGTCTAACCTTAGCCAAAATCTAATATGGCCTAAAGTATCGTGGTGATAATTTTTCATTCAACCTTCTTTTCATTGATCACTGTTTAAAGGGTTGGAGCTTCAAAAAAACCTAATCCCCTTTTTGGAATTCTCTTTCCGATCTATGTTTATCTGCTTGTTGTTTTATCCTCTGTACTGCAATATTCAAATTCTGCTGTAGCTTCTGGAGCATAACTTTGCGAGCATTGGAACTTTTATCTACTACCTCCATTGCTGAACTTCAAGGAATATAAGGGATATGAAGCGGGGGAGGTTGTCCATACAAGACTTCATATGGGGTAGTACCAATGACCGAGTGGAAAGAAGTGTTATACCACCATTCAACTAAAGGTAACCAGTGCTTTCATTCATGTGGGGCTTGCCAAGCTAAGCTTTTGAGATAATTCTCAAGGCATCTATTCAAAACCTCACTTTGCCCATCAGATTAGAGATGATAAGCAGAGGAGAGGCATTGCATGACTCCCAACTTTTTTACAAATTTATGCCAAATTTGCTAGTGAATAATGGGTCTCAATCACTAACTGTAACATCCCTCAATTAATTCTATGTTATGGCAAGATTTTCTAGGTTCAAAGGATTGAGAAAAAATATTAATTCTCCTTGTAGGAGAAAAACTAGGAAGGATAAAACCCTAATTTTCTAACCTCTTAGAATATAATTAAACAGTGAGAGAGGGGTTAGAATTATGAACAAAATGTGTCTCTAAGATCTACTAAGTTTTATTTGGGAAATTGGAAGAAGCCAAACAAGGCTTTAGTCATATTCTACTAGTATGGCAATCTTGTAATAATTAGAGAAATGCGGGGCAAAGTCATATTCTAATGGTATGGCAATCTTGTAATACTTAGAGAAATGAGGGGAAAAGAATAAGAAGGAGTAACTTCTAGAAGGAATGCTATTTTATCAATATATTGGGGATAAGACTCAATAATTTGATCAAAGGGGGAGAGGAATCAGAAACAAAAACATAGCCAAGAAGGAGAAGAGGAAGAAGGAAGAAGGAGAGAGAGAGAGAAGAGAGAAAGGCATCAAGAAGAAGGAATCCAAGGAGTTCTTAAAGTAGGTTTAACATTAATTGACTATGAAGCTTAAAATTTTGATGACGTCTGTGTGTATGAATACTTGTAAGTTTTTGTTGATGGAAGTATCGTATGCATGTATTGGATTGATCATATGAATATCCATGTAGAGCAAAGGTTTGGATGCATATGTATTGCATGTTTTGCGCTGAAAATTGGCTTTGGATGGATGAAATTCGATGGTTTGAATGAATAAATATGTATTTCCTGATTTGTGTTGAATTAGAAGATGTCTTCAACATAAAGGTTGTATATCTGTGTCTTATGGTTAAAATCCCTTTGGAATCACTTTAATCCGACCTCATATGAGATAGTTATGCCTCAACGAGTGAAGAAAGGTCATATTTAACATGCAGAATCACGATGTTGGGTTTGTAACACTTATATTTAAATCTAGTTGAAATCTATAAAATTAGTAAACACAAAAGTTGTATATAATTCTCTTAGATTTCTATAGACACCAAAATCACCTTAATCGGAGTTGAAATGAGGGAGCTATGGCCTGGAGAGTGAAGGAAGATCAGGCTGGTCGCCAGACTACAGCCCGAAACACGGCCGTGTTTCAAGACACGTCCATGCCGTGTTGGGGGCTGTTTTTGAAATTTTGTAGCACGGTTTTGTACAATTTTAAGTATGGCCATGCCCTGGGACACAGGCAAGCCGTGCTTGAGGCTAAAATTACTCTGTTTTGTATTTTAAAGGCTCTAAATGAACTCCAATAAATAGATGATGTTAAGGGAAACTAAAATACAAATAAATACCTTGTTAATGATACATTATAGTGTCAATTATAACCTTTTATTGTGAGAAATTAAATAAGATGTATGTGAGATGGATGCATAATGCATTGATAATATTCATATAGATAAGATGTGTGTGAGATGTATACAAGATGCATTGATGAAATGCATATGAATGAGAAGTGTGTGCATGTGTGAAATACATGTATGATAAATGGATGAGGTACATGCAATTGAGGCATGTGTGTGTGTTGTATATATGTTGCATTAAATGAAAATATGAGAGTGAATGACCTAGGGAAAGGCATGTATGATATATGGGTAAATTGCATATTCATAAAAAGCATGATTTTAAAAGTGTATATGATGCATATGAAGTGAATGCTTACAAGCATAAGTGGCATATGTGATGGTATGATGTGTAAGTGATACACCTATATTTTGAAATGAAATATTGGGATGACCCTTATGGTGGCAAGGTAACCCGGTGACATGCGGTACCTTGTGGTGGTAAGGTGACCTGAGAGGTCATAATGGCTGTGAAACGGTACCGGATAGGGGACACCCTATTAGCCTTGAGTGAACCATGGGTTATGGCCACTCCGACCAAGTGATAGTGGCCTATTAACAACCGAGAAATTTTTGGTGTATGCATAGTGTTTGCATTTCAATCATTTTATATTATATACACTGATTATAGCTTTAAACAATGTTTTCTGTAGCCTATACAGCTGAACACGTCACTTGTTTTACTTTTATTATAAATTGTTAATGTTAGACCTATTGAGATTTTATTCTCATTAATTTTGGTGATGTGTTCAGATAATAGCAACTGAGGTACCTACACTGATGGTAAAGGTACAGGTAGTGGACGTGCCTCTCCTGGGCCAGTTCACCGTCTTACAAGATGTAACAATAATGAACGTAGTAGAGATCCTGGCATCGGCACCACCCCCTCTATCACCCCATGCACCCTAGGGGTGTGGTGCTAGGCTAGGGCCTAGTCAGTAGGATGTACATTATATAGTGTAACTAGTGTATATTTTTGGAAGAATCATTCTTAGTGTTTCTTTATTTTGATGTCATGCGTAGTATCTAGTGTTACTGTAACATCCTTAATTTCGTTTCTTCTATTGATAAAGGTACATAAAAAATTTAATTAAAGAAATAAAATTTATTAGACAATATTTTAGATATATAAGGAAATATAATCCTTAGAAATTCTTCACCTTATGTATATGCATAGAAAATGTTTCTAACATTAAGAGAACAAATAAAGAAGGAAAATCTAATAGGAAAGAAATTAGAAATAACATACTAAAGAGATGCAAAATTCTTGGATAAGGAAGATAAATTTTTAGAAACAAGTAAAGGTCTTAAAATTTCAAAGAACATTGGATTAGGGTAATTTTTCCTAATTCAAGAACTATAGTTACTAAGTTTAAAATCTTTACCCATACATTGGGCTTTTACCTATGGACACTTCATATAGAGTTTTTCCACTTCACATAAGTTTCTAGCAAGCCCATTGGATAACCTAAACAAGAAATTAAACATAGACTTGGACTAGGATATAGTAATTTCACAAATAGCCCAAAAATTATGAAAATATGACCAAGCCCACCAAGAAAGGAAGAATTTTATCCAAAGCAAAGAAAATGGGTAGGACAAGCCCATAATGGGTAGGAATAAGCCCAAATCCAAGAGGAAAACTAAAATAAAATAAATTAGATGATGATATAATAATAAGAATAAAGATTAGGTTACATGGCATTAAGACAAAAAATTTAGCAAGTGGTGTGATTCTACATTCATCACTTAAGCAAGTGGCATGATAATACAAGGCTTTAGGACAAAAACATCTATATCCTACACTCATAATTTTAGCAAGTGGTATGATAATACATGGTATTAGGACAAAACATTCATAGCCCACACAAATAATATCAACCAAATAATGAAGATTCAAGGGCTAGAAATTTGCCACCTAAAAAGGCAAACCTATCATACTTGTTTAAGACAAAAGAAAATGGAAATGAATCCCTAAATCAAAGGGACCTTGTCCCATATCTTAAGAACATATTATCATAATTTTCAAAATACAAATCTCCTTTTCCTATGCATATCTTGACTAAGGAAGAGGAAGACAAGAACATAAGTTGTTTGTTTTCCAAAAATTCAACAAAGTGTATCCTAATTGTGATAAGGTAGACCCATGATCATGAAAGGTGAATTATTTGGTGGTCTATATAAGAAAACCCACCCTTACAACATTAGAATTTCGTCCAAGTGAGGGAGAGAAAAAAATAGAAGCAAGGTAGAGTGAGGAAAGGAGAGGAAGAAAGGAAGAAAGAGGAAGGAGAAGTCTAGAAGACTAAGTGCTCCAAGTAAGTTTAACAATATTTCTTTTTGAAGAAAATTTTTGAAACTTATAATATTTGTATGAGATTTTGATCTTAGAACTTTTATGATTGGTCATGATGTTGCTATATCATGTTACATATTGATCTTGCATGTGATGTATGTTTGAATACTTAGGTTGGTGTAGATAGTTCTGCATGGTTATGGCTATGGGTGGCAGAATTTTAAGCTTCGGTATTTTAATTTCTGGGAACAATATATAAGGAATTAAAATAAATTGTTAACATAAGAATTAAAGATATATGTGTCCCGGATTTTTAGCCACTGGAATCATTCCATTTGGAGTCTATATGAGGTAGTTATGGTCTGATTAGTAGTCAAAGGTCAGAAAATGAATCATCAGGGAAGAATATGTTAGGATAGCTTCGGTAATTTAATTTCTGGGAATTATTGGTAGGGAATTAAAATAAATGGTTAACATAAGAATTAAAGATATGTATGTCATGGATTTTAGCCACTGGAATCATTCAATTTGGAGTCCATATGAGGGAGATATGAGCCGATTAGTAGACAAAGGTCAGAAAATGGGTCATCAGGGAAAAATATGTTAGGATAGCTTCGGTATTTTAATTTCTGAGAAGTATCTGTAAGGAATTAAAATAAATTATTAACATACGAATTAAAGATAAATGTGTCATGGATTTTTAGGCACTAGAATCATTCAATTTGAAGTCCATTTGAGGTAGATATAAGCTTATTAGTAAGCAGAGGTCAGAAAATGTTTATTCAGAGTATGTTATTAAAGCTTTAGTTTTTGAATTTCTGGGAAATATTCTGTAGGGAGTTAAAATCGTACGCCAAGATAACAATTATAGATATAGGGCTCATGGATTTTTACCAACTGGAATAACTCAATTTGGAGTTCAAATTTGGGAGATATGGTCTAATTAGTCAGTAAAGGTCAAAACCTACACGAGAAGAAATAATCTGTACATTTAGGGAGTAATATCACCTTGATTTCTTAATATTTCGCTACAATGTTCAACATAATAGTTTTAGATAATTGTTTTATCTTGAAATTGACACTAAGATCACCTACATCAGAGTTAAATTGAGAGAGTTATGCTCTGATTAGTAAGAGAAGGTTAGATAGGATGAAAACCTGCATCAAGAAAATAAAGAAATAAAATTAGTATTTTAAAAAGAAGATGAATCTTAACAAATGACTAGTATAGCCATAGCCATTGCCATTGCATGAACTTACTACCATTTTAAGTGTGTAATTTTTAACATGGAATTTACCCTAGTACTCATATAAATTTACAAGAAGTTTTGAAAGTGCCGGTTTTATTTGAAAAATCTTAGTATGCTCCGTGGTTGCAGTATTTTCACATCAGAAAAGAATTATTCTAGTTACTGGAAAACAAAATTGTGATTTGTGAAAAGTGCATGTCTAAGGAAAGCTCTGGCAAGGAAAGACATGGTACTTAAGCGTGTCCATTAGTGACCCACCTCTCTTTCTTGGGAACTTTTCTGGTGCGCTGTTTACAGACTACAATTACTATCCAGTTACCAAGGTATTAGTATAGAATTTTGACATGGAAATGTTTTATAAAGTGATATTTTAAATGGTTATGTTCATGGCATGATTACCAATGATTTATGGTAATAGTTATATTTTGATGAACATACTTGTTATTGAAAGTATATTTTTGGCTATCATTGTGAAAAGAAAAGAAATGACCACAGTCACATGGCAATCTGTGTGGTGCACCAGTAGGGGACGCCCTACCAACGGTTATGATCATGTTAATAAGAAAAGAAAGAGAAAGTGTGCCATGTTGGACGGAGCGAGATAAGCCCGTACCGAAAAGTAGAGAATACTCACCCTGACCGGGGTAGCTTGAAGTAAGAATAAGTGGATAGCCATCATATGAAATTCGAAAAATAGTTATTCATGCCATACATGTCATAACTGTATAATTTTCATGTGCATGATAAAGTGCATTCATGTGACCTAAAGATATTTTCTGTAGTTTATATAGCTGAACATAACGTGATGAACTATATTAATGGTAAATTATGATTTATTGTTGAACTTACTGGGATTTAATTCTCACTATATTTCCATATCATGTTCAGAAGAATAAATATGCAGATATTCTCTATGACACTTATTATCTCTGTACGTTGGATCGAGGTGCCCTACCTTGGGCAACTTCCAGTTATTTCAGATGTAACTGTCGTAGATGTAACTGAGATTCCGGTGGACGTGCCACCCGAACCAGTGTCCCCGGAAGTAGTCGATATAGATGATTAGAACTAATATGTATCTTTGTACAAATGTTTGTAAAATAATGGTGTGTAGTTTGTAAAATAATAGTGTGTATGGAAACTCAGTATTGTATAAATTAAATAAATGTTATATTGAGTTAAGTTGTAACGAGGTAATAACTTCATGGTATTTTAAAAAAAAAAAAAATTTACATAAATGGAGTTGTTACAGTTACTCTTGTATAACTCTAATACTGATATAACCTCTTGTGGAGTGATTATATAAATATGTGGTATTTTATTCTTATGGCTTAGTAAGATTAAGGAAATTCACTTGTCGTATAAACCAAGATAAAACTGAACGCATACAAAAAAAACCTGACTCTTACACTAACAATATTAAAGGGAGCACCATGTAGCTTATAAACGTTGTCCATGAAAGTCTGGGTTAGGTGACATGATGAGAATGGATGAGATAGAGGTAAGAAATAATCTTATTTATTGAAGCGATCAACTATTACCCAGATTCTATCTTTTCCTTCTGACTTTGGTAGTCCATTGCTATACTTTGCCACACCCCTACTGGAATTAGCAAAGGTTACAGAAGACCTGGATAGGGGACTGTTTTATACTTGCAACTTAAACAAGTTTCACACCTCTTCATGAATTCTTTGATATATTTTGTCATGCCCTTCTAGTAGAATACAACTTTAATGCTTTTCCAAGTCACCTTGACGCTCGTATGTCCCTCTTGGGGAGATGAATGTAACCACTGCAGTATAACATTTCCAAGGGAACCTTGATTACATACCACTATTTTATTCTTTCGAGTCAACACCTCCTCATTCCTTTTAAACTTAGGAAAAGAGGAAGGATCACTTGAATATGCTGGACTATATTCTTCAAGTTAGAATCATTCTCCCATTGACTCTTAATTTCTGATCATAACTCAGTAGAAATTGAGGAAAAGGTGAGTTGTAGCAACTCTCCATGCTGTGCTTGAGATAATGCATCCACTGCAACATTTTCTTTTCCCTTCTTATAGCAAATGTTGTATCGCAGGCCCATGAGCTTTGTCACCTAGTTATACTATGTTAGGGTGGACAAGCGTTGTTCCAGTAAATATTTTAAGCTCTGCTGATTAGTCAAAATGGTAAACGGCAAAATAGTAAGATAATGTTGCCACTTATCTACTGCATAGATCAAGGCTAGGAGTTCTCTATCATATACTTACAGCATTCTGTTTCAAGAAGACAAAACCTTGCTGATGAATGCAATGGGATGTTTCTTCTATGTGAGCACTGCTCTAATACCAGTGTTCGAAGCATCTATTTTCACTTAGAAAGGTTTAGATAGGTTAGGTAAGGCTAATACCGGGGCGCGGACCAGGGCTTGTTTGAGTTTATGGAAAGCTGTTTTTGCCTTCTTGTTCCAAGTATAAGCTTTTGTTTTCAACAAATCCGTGAGTGGTTTAGCTAAGATGTTGAAGTTCTTTATGAACCTTCTACAAAACCTGCTAAACCCAAGAAGCTCCTCAATTGCTTTACTAAATATGGTGTTGGCCATTCTAGCATTGCTTGGATCTTTCAAGGATCAATTGACACTCTTCTTGGCAAAATAAAATGACCCAGATATTCAATCAACTTCACTGCAAAAGAGCACTTGCTTTTCTTCATATAGTAGTTATGGGTCTGTAGTATATAGAATACAATCCGAAGGTGCGAAAGGTGCTCCTTCCTACTGTTGCTATACACTAATATATCATCAAAAAAGACAAGTATGCATTTATGTAATTGTGCTGCAAATATGGATTTCATGGCACCCTAAATTGTAGATGACGCGTTGGTTATCTTGAAGGGCATGACCAAGAATTCAAAATGCCCCGAGTGAGTTTGGAATTTTGTCTTATGCACATCTTCATCTTTCATCCATGTTTGATGATATCTTGCTCTAAAATCCAACTTAGAATATACAGTGGCCCTTCCGAGTTCATCTAGTAGGTCTTCCACCAACGATATGGGGAATCTACTCTTAACTGTTTGCTTGTTGAGAGCTCTATAGCCCATGCACATTCTCCAGCTTCCATCCTTCTTCTTGACCAGTACTACCAACGAAGCTGTAATAACCCAAACCTTTGGAAGTTAAATACAAATCATTTGAAACAAGGAAGTTGGGAACAATGTAAAATTTTAGAGCGTTTCTGACCTTTCTTCTGACCTGTCTTCACTCATATAAGCATAAATCTCTTATATGAAATCCAAATTAGGTGATTCCAATTTCTAATGAAAGATAAGACATATATCTACAACTTTGATGTCGGGCACTTTCGCTAATTCTGTGAATATTATAGTGATAAGAGGTAAAGACCGAAGCATAGTGTGGTCTGGACCTTTGCTCACTATTTTATACATAACTCCTTCATATGAACTCCAACTTAGGTGATTCAAGTGGCTAATGAAATCTAAGAGAAAGGGCTACAACTTTCATGTTGGACATTTTGTCAAATTCGGCCAAAAACTTGGTGCACTGTAGCCACGAAGCACGGTCGTGCTCCAGGATACGGCCAGGCCGTGCTTCTAGCTGTTTTTTCCGTTTTTCTGCAGTCTCCCCCTCCCTTCTCCCTCATTCTGACTCCCTCACCCTCTCTCTCTCTAAAAAAAAAATTTTCTCTACCTTCTCTCTAAGATATCTCATCATCCGAACGTCCGATTTGAACAAGCAAGGTACCATTGGACTCGTGGAAAGGAGAGCTACAAACCCCACCGATCAGTTTCGCCGGAAAACCGCCGGATTGTCGCTGAAAAATTGCATGAATAGTAACCTCCAAGGTAAATTCCGTTCAATCGCGTTTTAGGCTTCGTTTTTACCGAAATTCTTTCCATAGATAGTCTTAGAATTAGTTTCTATGCTAGAATATAGGGTTTTTAGGTTTCGGTGTGAATAGTCTTTTCGGCGAGTGAATAGTGTTTCCGGCATGAATAATGTCGTTTAGGATTTATCTAATTTTCATGTTATGTCTATGTTTTCTAGGTTGTTGAGCCACCACGAGGTGAAATTCTCGTTGTTGGACTCCTAGTACGGTGAGTGGATTTTTCATACTATAGCGCATGTTTTACGAATTCGGTTTATAATTTTCTCGTATGATTTTAACTAGTTGGAATGTATGCTAAATTGTTTTACCGCTTTGAAAACCAATATGTTCCAACCATGTTAGAAATTATAAATTTCAATCTTAGTTGAACCCTAGGTATGCAGGGCAAGCATCTAAATTGATAATTCTCCATTTGAGTTAGATTTATAGAAATGTGAACTTAGTCATAGAAATGAACTAAGTTAGCCATGAAATGATTTGATGCATGCAAACATCTATGCAACGTCTACGAACGATATGTTTAAAGGGAAAGTTTATGATGATAAAGGTCTCCATGGGAATACATGGATGAAACATATTTTAGAAAGAAATTTTATGCATGAAAAGAGTTAGATAGAGAATTATCGCTTTATTATAATGTTATTGAAATATTTTACTTTAAACTTTTTGAATAGAATATTTCAAATGTTTTCTATTGGAGGGACCCTTTTAGATCACTGTTAGCTAGCCGCAAGTAGTGCTAGCCCTGGTGCACCATGATCATGTTAAGGCTTCGGCCTAAGATACTGTGACGGACATATGATTGCCTAAGACACAGGGATTTATGGTGGACTTATGTCTACGCCTACAGTGATTGCCATACCCATTGCTATGTGCTTGGGGAAATTTAGGGTGGACTTATGTCTACGCCTACAGTGATTGCCATACCCATTGCTATGTGCTTAGGGAAATTTAAGGTGGACTTATATCTACGCCTACAGTGATTACCCTACCCTTGCTGTGTGCTTGGGGAAGATGATAGATCTGTTAGGAAAGACCTCCAATAAACTAGTGCATTTTTCTTAAAAATTAAATGTTTCTAAACATTCTCATTCATCATGGTTATTGCATAAATAACTTCATTTCTTACTTACCATGCATAATTGATTTGCTTTACGGTTACTTATTTAATCTTGTTTTATCTTTTGAACATACATTTGAATTGTTTAGCTTTTCTTTCAATAAATTATGGTTAAATGCTTAATATTTCAATTATTAAACTCATTGCGAAACACTCGTGCTTGGTTTGCCTTGTTTCTGTTATAATATGATTTACCCATTCACTGAGATGTGGTAATCTCACCCCTCTTCTGTTTCCTCCCCACAAATAGTCAAAGAGACTTTGATCCAGCTACAGCTTCGTAGAAGGCTGAATATAGCGTTGGTGAGCCCCAGTTTGGGCAAGGATCTTTTGTAATGATTGTCTAGTTTAGTTTATGTCTAGAGTATCTCCATGAACTTACAGGCAGGATCCTCGCTTCTTGCATATTTTGATGTGTTGTTTGGAAAATGGTTTTATGTTTTACAACGATGTTGTATTATGAGGCCATGGGCCAAGTTGAATCACAAATGTTGAATTCATGAGATATATATATATATATATATATATACAGTATTTCCTTATATTGGATGTGGCATATGTGGCTAGTTATATTTATTATGTACTCTGGATTGTGTGCTAGATGTTTGTATGTGCTATGCGTTAGGCTTGCGGCTAGGGGGAAACCCTTATGCCGTGCCGATCATGTGTTCCATCATTTGGGGCCGTGACAGAAGCAAACGAGGACGGGCTCCTTTCTATGATCCTTGTTCTTAGCTTATCATCTACCATCCTCTCAATTACATCTTTCTGCATAACGGGGTATTCATAAGGGTGAATGTTAATTGAATTTTCTCCTTCCTTTAACCTAATCAAATGGTCATGGTTCTCCCTATGAAGTGGTAAAGTAGTGGGCTCTTAAAACAAATCTTTGAATTTTTCTAAAAGTGCCTCAAATTGTTTTGGTAGTTCTCTGTTTTCTGTTGCATGGATAGCATAATAGTCTAATTCTCCATTCCAGGGTACAATTTGTAACATGAGAGCATTTGGGTTAGACTGCACTAGTTTTTGTAACTCTACTTTTTTAATCACCTTAGTGCTGTGCTCTTTGACTGCTAATAATTGTATTGTCTGTCCATTTAGCTGAAATTCTATAAAGAGATTCATGCAATCCAATTTGATGATTCCCAAGGTCCAGAGCCATTGCATTCCTAACACCATATCACACCCAGCCAGGGGTATAAGGATTACGTCTCTCTTGAACTCCCTTCCCTGTGTACTCCATATAAATCCTTCGCATATTTTTTTGGCTTGTATTTTTCCTCCATCTACTATTGTGATATTGATGGTTTTTATCGTTTTGATCTTACCCTGCAACTCCTTATCAAAACTCCCATCTAGAAAATTGTGAGTGCTGCATGTATCTACCAAAATGTGTAATATTTTCTTACCCAAAAAACCAGTCAATCTGATAGTAGGACAAGCTGAGTTATGATTCTCATGTATGGCATTAAGGGAAATCAAAGGATTGTCTTCATTTTCCCCAATATTTGAATTGTCACTTTCCTTATCTTCTGTCATCGTGCTAGTTTTTGCTTCCTATTCTGATATATCTTCCTCCACTGTCATCAAGAATATCTGCATCTTCTTCTTCTGTAGGCAGTTATGACTAGGCGCATATTTCTCATGGCAAAAGTAGTAGAGGTTCTTTCTTCTGCGTTCTTCTACTTATTTCGGAGTCAGCTTCTGTTGGAAACAAAAAGTAGGTTTGCCTAATATTCCTCGCTAATCGCCCCCTCCATTTGTTCAGTCTCCATTCCCTCTTCCAAACTTATCAAATTTTTGATGTCTATCTATCCAGTTGACGTCTCGTTTAAATGAATTGATTCCTCCCTTGATTCCACTCATTATATTATGACCTTCTGCCTTTCTCTACATTAGCTCTACGTTAAGTTCTTGTAGTTTCGCTAGTCTCGTGGCATTTAGTAATGTTTGCAGATGAAACAATTTAACTCCAATAGCCAATTCAGGTTTGAGACCAACTAGATAACAACTCAGTTTTTGTACATTTGTTAATTCTACTCTGCATACAAGTTGATTGAAAGATTCTTGATACTCCAACAAACTCCTTTTCTGTTTCAACTGCATAAGTTCCTCTATTAGATCATCGTAAATGGATCCAAACCTAATCTTGATTGCTTCAATGAAATTTTCCCACGTTACTCTCCCATTCTTGCTCTTCTCAAAATTTTGTAACCACCTATATGTACCTTCATGTAATGATAAGCTAGCTATAATCACCTTATTTTATTTTGGTGTTCCATCTAACACAAAGAATTAATTGCACTTTGAAATCCATCCGTTTACATCATCAGTTGTGAATCTTGGAAAATCAACCTTGGTGAACTGAGTAGGAACCTGATAATCTTCTGTTCTCTCATTGCGTCGTCTTTTGGTGTTGCGATTCATCACCTCTGTGAATTGGTAGGATAATCTGTGAACCAAATCGTATAGCCCCTTTAATTGCTATTATATTGAAGCCATTCTCTGCTCCATTTCTAAGTGTAATCTATCTTCTGTCTCCTTATCGATAGTTCTGTATCTAGTGGCTTCTACCATGGTTGGATCGTCTACTTTAATACCAGTTAATAGGATCAAAACTTCATAGGGTTAGCAAGAAGAAAAGAGAAAATAAGAGAGAAGGAGAAAGGAAGACAGGACGAGAGGAAAATAATTATTCTGGTATAGCCTGTTGTTATTATTAATATGGTGCTGGTTTTATTATACTGGCTTAGTAAAACAAATTACAAGAATGCCCCCACTTATCATCAACCCCCTCTTAACAACTTGTCACGTATCAAGCTAGTAGAGTAAATATAAATTATGTATTGTCATTCAAACATATATTTATTTAAAGAGTAAAATATGTTTATTATTATAAACTAATTACAATGACACAATTTAAAAAAGATTTAAAATTATAGAGACCTAAATTAAAAATTTGAAAGTATAAAAAATTATTTAAAAATTAATCGTACAAATAAAAACCAAGAATAATCAAACTAAAATTTTAAAATAATTTGAAGTAAGATGGATTAATTGCAAGTTTAGGGGTCAGTAGGAGTTTACTGAAAGAATTAAACTTGAATCAGTGTAAGACAAGTGTCACCCAGATTTTTGTTTTTCAGGGTCGTCTTGGTCTTTAGATAATGGACTGATTTATTTTCTTATTATAAGAATATCTCATTCAAGGCTTCGGCAACGCCAAGTTCAGTGACAGAGCGAGCAAATGATGCAAAGAACTTCACTTCTCTGTTCTTCAAATGCTTTCTCTCCCCTGCCCACCAATCTTCCAACCTCTCATCGACTAGCTCTTCCATTTCAAGGTCCTCCTTCCCGTGCTCTTGGAGCTTCCCCCTCCATCCACTTGCCTTTCAATCTCCCTGCAACTACAAGTAGACAACTTGCCTTCCCCGCTTTGCAAAGCACTGGTAAAGAGCCTCTTGATTTTTTCAAAATATTTTTCTTTTTTGGTTTATGTATAATTAGAAGGTATTTCATGTAACATTTTTTGTTCTCTACTTAGCATTTCTGTAATGGGTTCGTAATGAGTTTCTTATGTATAGCTTGAGTGGTAATTGTTGGAGTTGGTGTAGTCCATGGTGATGCAAGCAACCCTCTGGCCTTCTATGGGTTTTAATAATGGAATTGTTTGTGTTACCAGGTTTTTTTGTCCTGATTTGCCTACTGAAAACTGTATTTACACATCTGGCCTCTTGGTAATTTGGTATTCCACTTTCTTTTGTGGTTAATTCGATTAGTTGTGTTCTCAGGTTTACTGAAGGCAATGCTGAGAGGAATAATAATAGCTTAGACCGGTGGAAAAGTTAGATATGTAATTCATGAAATGATTTTAGTGGGATAACAATAATTTTTTGAGTAATACAAGTTCAAATCGTTTTCCCCCTGGCTTCTACCTATAACCTAATTGACCAGCTGAGTATTATTTTATGTGCTCGTTGAATATGTTGCTGGTAATGAGCACTATGTCATATTTACACGTTCATACATCTATTATATGCTTAATTAGATTTGTGAATAGTATTTTTGTAAATACCAGAACGTTATTGATGGGTATAAAGTTGCAGGGTTTATGTGTGATAAATAAATTATTTTCTTTTATTTCCATGATTAGAAGATTTTATGACTTCACTTCTTTCTAAATACATGTTTCAAACTTTTCATACCATACTGTTATGTTTTGCATTTAACTTACAGCTACTGAAGAGATTGTTGACACCAGCAACAATGGATCAGGATTTGTTGACATCGGATACATATCCAGTGTTCATGGTCTTCAAGGGGAAATTCGTGTGAAACCAAGCACTGATTTTCCTGAATTGCGGTTTTCAGAAGTAAAACTTCAAAAAAAAAAAAAATTCTAGTAATCTCTTCTATCAGTAATTATCATTGTTTGTTATCAGCACATTGACTAATTTTGAAGGGTAATTGAATATTGTAGCCTGGGAGAAGATGGTTGAAGCAGAAGGTTTTGGGTGAAGAAATGATTCAAGAAGTTGAACTGGAGGAAGGAAGAGAACACCCTGGACAGAAGAGTTGGATACTTAAATTCAGAGGAATTAACACTGAGGAGCAGGTACTTAGACGAGAAAAAGTTTCCATTTCAAATCTTCTTGCTTTATAGTCTTCAATAACCCATCCCTGTCCATTATTAAATACGCTTTGAAGGGATTGCAAGTCCTTGCTTGGGGAGGTCTGTTGGTGAAATTTGTTGTGGCCTGTTTATTCATATCATCTTCATGCTATCATGCAGGCTAAGATGCTTATTGGCTCTACCTTGCTTGTCACGAAAGAAGACAGGCCAGAGCTAGAGGAAGGTGACTTCTACACACATGATCTTGTTGGCATGAAAGTTTTTCTGAAGGTTTGGGCTTCTCATGAATCTTGTGTTTTATATATTTAAAGCACTTGATTGCCTTCTTCTTTTGTTATTTATTTATTTGCTATATGATCTCCTTCAATAAAGAAGAGTACCTTTCCTTTCTTCTTCAGATTTTTTATAATATATTCTTGAGGTCTATTATGAACTTGTGGACTTTTAGTGGTGAGCTATTATAACACAGTCAGAAATGCCAACTGTTTGCCATGTTAATTAATAGCCTTTCACGGAACAGGACTGAATATAAATTTATCTTACTGCTAACAGTCCCATTCTAAAAGACCAATGGCACAGCAGATGAAATTCCAAGTGCTAATGTCTTGATAACACACACTTTTCTTATGGTAACAGTCCCATCTTGAAAGATCAGGGATACAGCAGATTCAATGCCAGCGTTCTTGATAACATAAACACACAGACATCACAATTTCAAACAAAAAATAGAAAGAGGCCAGTATCAACAACCTTGAAACTAAGCCATTATAGATTTGTAGAATGATGTTTGCAATTTTCTATTTTGGCAGCTTAAAGCCTTGAAACGCACTATTTGAAGTTACTGACCATACTTCTTCCTATCAGGAAAGTGGTGAACCTGTGGGAACTGTTATTAATGTTTTCAATAGTGGAGCCAATGATCTACTACAAGTTTTGCTTGATTCATCTTTTGATATACTTGATAAAAGCGGTAAGCCAAGGTCAGCAGAAACAGAAGCATCCAGTCAGCTTGTTTGGGTGCCTTTTGTTGAAGCAATTGTACCAGATGTTGATATGAAAAAAAGAGAAATGCATATTACACCACCAAAGGGACTCCTGGAACTAAACTTACGATTTGATGAGAGGTCCAAAAAAGAAAGGCGCCAACTTGTGAGGCATACTCTCCTTTACTCTACCTTTAATTTGTTGCTTTTAGATTTTATACTTATTGGTGATGCTATGTTACCTTTTTAATCTCTTCCCCTTTGAGGTGAATAGAGGGTAACTGGGGTTTTTGTGACAACTTTGGTTTATGACTGTTTAATCAATTCTTCTATCGGTTTCAATTCTTCTATCGGTTATTTTGTCTTAATAGTAAAGCACAATGATCTATCATCTAGATTCAATTTTATTACTTCCTTCCACTTGTCTGATATAGCTGCCAATAGACTTATATGGTAATCAGCCCAAGTGGAATTAGACTTTCATAATGTAGCATTCAGCTATACCTGACAACATTTATATTGTATGGTTTACTATTGCTTTTTGTGGATCAGTTTTTCTGTTTTTCACTGAGTTGATCAATAGTTGACTGGGTGCTTTTTATTATGGATCAATGGTACAAGTTATTTATTCCTTATGGATCATACACATTTTGGAATATTTCAGGAGTGGAAAGAAAGGAAAAAATTTCAAAAGCTTCTCATAGCTGCAAAAAAGAAACTCTGTGAAATGGAGCAACAACATGTATTTCATGGATTTAGATATGGAGAGAAAGAAAAAAGGAGCTTGCTTGCTGATCAAATTGTTTCTATAAACTCCAACTTGCTCCAGGGGGCTTTACAAAATATTGAAAAAACAGCCAAGAGGTAAGTTACTGTCAACCAATTATGTGAAGTTCCAATTTCCAACCCCCTGTCCCCCAAAAAGAAAAAAGAGAAATTGTTTTATTATAAATATGAGCTAGTGTTGTCTTATTCATTTTATTATTCAATTCATTTCGGAGTTACAAATAATATGAGCATTCCACATTTTAGACAGAAACTTTTTTGTAAACCGTACATGTGATGGATTGTTGAAGTACCAGATTTTAGATATGACTTCCTATCCCTAAATTTAACTAATAGGATATATTAAAACTTCTTATTATTTAATCACTCATTTGTTAATTTTGTCTGAACTCTTTTTGGAGGCACTGAAACTGCACGTTTATTAATGTTTTTGGGGCTTTTGTGCCACAATTCCTCAAGCCCATTTTATCTTGGCAAGGGGCCTTTTCTTTTTTATCTATCAGAGTCTTAAATTATTGGCATATTTACTTATGTTTTAAGTTATTGCATCAGATGGAAAGCAGCTGAGTTGTTCAGTGACTTGGAAGCAAAACTTAAAAGTACTACGCAAATATCAAAGGAATCTTTCTTCAACGTAAGTAAAGACAAGTTGACTGGGAATATTGTGATGCAAGAGAAGGGACTTCACCTCATGTCCGAGGGCAAAATGGCTATCATCTTGCTGTTAAACGAAAAAGAGAATTGGGGATGCATTCGTGACCCTGATATTGTTGAAAATGAAGCAACTGAGATTTCTTCATTTCCCCTCCTTCAGAAGTTACTCTGTGATGACAATTTTATAAAGGTTTTAAACTTCTGTTTCTTTAGTATATTTTTTTATGGTAAATCTCCTTCTGCATCTGGTTGATCTTCTTTTATTATTTTCACCATATCCATAATCAGTTCAGGTTCTGCCTGTCTTTCGGTTGCATATGAATGATGACTGCTGTTGTTAGAATGTCAATTTGTTTCTTCACAATTATCCAGTATTTTTTGTTTCTTTCTTCAAGCCGTGACATTTAATTCTTGTCCTTTCCTCATCACTATGGTTCCCTAACTTTGACAGATATGCGAAGTTATCAGAGGAGCAACATTTTTGAAGTTCTGTTTTTCTTGTTCATTTCTTAATAATGTCTCTATAGGAGGATGTCTTATCCTCTATCTTGTGGTTCTTCCTCCTTGTACCGGCAATTAAATTTTTCTTTGATCATATAAAAAATTGACATCAGTCAAGCTGATTTCTAAAATATTATTTAACCTTTTGCCTTTCTGAAGTGAAATGTAAGACAAAATAAATAATTGTAATTATGTTGTTCTCTTTTGGTTTTCAACAGATTATCTTCTTTTCTATTGTCTAATTAATTTGTGTTTGTTGCAGGTGGATGATCGTGCTTCTGTGCCTTTAATTTTGGTTTGCTCAGCCCAAGAAATTGTGTCTTTGGGAAAACTGTTTTCAAAAAACAATCACTTTGCATTTGACTCTGAAAAGGTTCTGATTATGCCAAGGATCTACTTTAATTTTGTATTGCCTTAATAAACAGTTGACTAGATTTTGAACAAATACTTCCTCCTTCCTGTAGTTTGAGTCATGTTTCTCCTCTTATTGTGTCTCAAAATTACATAATCTCAATCTTTGTTTTTATTATTGGCTTCATGTGTGATTACATATCTTTTAACCCTCTTGCAGGTATGGTTCTTGGAGGAAGAAAAGCTGCCAGTTGTCAGGAGTTTGCTGCAAGGAGAGAGCAAGTATAAGATTTTAATGAAGTCGCCTTGGGAAATACTCCAATCACCTGTTGGATCTGGAGGAGTTATCAGCTTGTTTTCAAGACATAGCATTGCTAATAATCTTAGTAATATGGGCGTTGAGTACATTGAGGTTAGATTCTAGTTTCCTTTTCACTTCACATTGATGTTGATACTTTTTAATTTTACTTGTCATGTTGAACACATAACCCTATTAAAAGGGCTAGGAAAAGAAAATATCGCTAAGGTTTTCAGTTCTTGAACTGCTGCTGCTAGTAGTACTGGCTGGCACATTGCTGAATGCTGAAGTCTCTGGGACATCATGCCCAGATGAAGGTTGGATATCCATAAAAGGAAAAATTTGCAGATGCAAAGTGATTACCTCATAAAATACATATAAATCAGTCTGTCTATGATGAGCCGAGCTTAAGCTAAATTCTGATGTTTGAATTATGAATACCCTGATGGTTATGTTCTTTTGAGCTAATGTTGCAAGGACACAACCTTTTGGGTCGTGTCTTGCTGCATGCAAAAGAAGGAATTTGTGTGTTCAGAGGGACTGTATGGCTTTATTGTATTGATATGGTTTTCTTTCTCTGTTTTTCTTTTCTTTCCAGCTGGTTTCATAGAATGAAGCCTTATCCACCAGTCTTGTACTTCTTTCTTCTCTCCATTTAATAAAATTTAGAGAGGTGTTCCCAAATACCCATGCCTGTTTTTATCTGTCGCGATATTCTCCATGCTTCATAGATCTCTCAAGAAAAGAAGCATGATATATTATTTCCTTCCTAACTTTCTCAGAATGGTGTTTAGTTTTTGTTCATATTTTCCATTTGTATTTATTTGCAAGCTTTCTGCGTCAAACAGATAAACATGCTTATTACAAAATGCTTCTGGAGATTCTATAACTGCTAGCTTGTTTGGTGATTAGCTTAGTTGATGTAAAATGATATGACCCTGTAAATATTTTTGCCAAGATACTGAGTTCAATTAAATATTCAGCAACTATGCTGGCTCGAAACTCAATTCTGGATTTTGTGATTCAGAAGCTTATCTATTATGTTCCCACTGGGTTTTACTTCTCAGTCCTGTGTACACTTATGGTGTTTCTTTAGCATCTGGGGCCTATGTCAGCGCTCCACCATTCTTCACCGTATGTTTAGTTTCCGGTTCTTCGTATTTTTAACTGATTTGTTGAGATACATTGTTGCAGATATGCTGCCCTAGTGAAAGAAATATCGGAGGAAACTCGCTCCTCCTTGGGTTGGTTAATTCACATAAAGCCAATATTGGGATCCAAATTTCACCCACGGAAGCTGATTTAGAGGAAAATATAGACATGATATTGTCAATGGATTTTATGAAGGAGTTGATGAAGCAGAGCAACAAACTCCAATTTAATGCAATCCCAAAGGCAAATTCTTTTGTGGAGAAAGTTGACAAGGATTGGGTTACTGTCACCCCCTCCAATCCCAACTCATATGAGCTCTCTTGTAGTATATATAGTTCACTAGAGGCATGTTCCTTAGATAAGGTTTGTGTAATAGAAGTTAGAGAATGATTGATGTATATTGATCTAGCAGTAAGACTGTAAAATCAACTATGTAAACCAAGAAGGTGGAATTTATTAACAATAGCGAAAACACACAGATTCTAATTGAAAAGCTCCATTGATGATTCAAATAAGCTTATTTTTTTACTTTACAATTCTTCCAAACTTAAAACTCAAGTGAACATTATTTAGAGACTTTATTACACAATTTATTCTTGAGATTTTATTTAAGATGTAATTCAGTCCTTAGTTTTTATTGGTGTAATTTCACCTTTAATCAGACATGGATTGAGTTGGCCATATTAACCAGTGAATCGGTTATCAAATTGGTTTGATTCTAATAATTTGGCTATTATTGTAATTGAACCAAATTGGCCAAAATTGATCTGGTGGTTGAATTCGTAATATTGAAATTTATTTTATTCAAAATTAATTTTATATTATTTTTTACTATAAATTTGATGATAATTTTTTCTATAAATTTATACTTATATATTATTTATCAAAATAAAGTATACTATATTTTTTAATATCACCTTTTTAAATATATTGTATATAATTTAATTTAAAAAAATATTAAATTGTAATTATTAATAAATTATTTAATCAATTTAATTGATAATTTATTAGTTGAATCAAACCATATGATTTAATTCGCTCATCAGTTCAATATTCGTTCTGATTTCAGTAATTATGTTTCTTAAGTTTTATAAAAAGTGCAAAATAGTGTAAAAATTAATCAGTTTAAAAGTTAAAACAGAATTTGCCGATGTGGCAATTTTTGATATGCTATTTGTTTTTGTCAAGTTGTCCATAACATGGCCAATAATAGAAACACTCGTATCCCCATTGGCCACGTCATGGATAACTCGACAAAAATAGGGGACACGTCATAAAAAAATGTTACCCAAGTAAATTTAGGTGCTGTTTACTCAGTTTTCTGTTTCTATTTTCAATGAAAATAAAAAATAGAGTAAAAATTTATTTGGATAGAATTTTTAAAAATTATTTCTTGAAAATAGAGCTCAAGATATCTGAAAAATTGAAAACATCTTTTTTACGTTTTTAATTTTTTTTCTTTTCATAATATAAGAACTTGAAAACGTAAAGTGAAAACGCAGTGGCATTTTTGAAATTTTGATAAAAATTCAGTAAAAATGCGGTGGCACTTTCATAATATTAATAAAGTCTGACTTTTATATTTTTATATAATTTTTTAAATGCTTTTAAATTTCTTTGTCTAGTTCTCCTTTTATCTCATTTCCTTTCGTCTAGATTAACAAAAATAGCAGCAAAGCATTTTTACTTGCAGTAGGTATTTTACATCTTATTTTTTTTTTTAGCAAATATATTTTCCATTTTGGGTATGTTGTTTGTATTTTGTTTCAACATTGTTTGCTGTTTTTTGTCTACATATTTGGCAAATAAATATTTTATAAATTACATTGACATTTTTTTTCTGATATAGTTTTAGCACTCTAGTTTTAAAATATAGTTAATCACAATGACAAAAATTGTTATAGTTGTAAAGACTTTCTTAATCATGGAGAACCAAGAAATCATCTCAAAATTCTATAGCATGTGAAATAAAAAAAAAATCAAATTAAAAATTAAAGAAAAAAATGTGAAAAAATTGAAAGATGAACTCTCATTTTTTTTCTCACTATTACTCTGAAAACTCAACTATAAAAACCTACAAACAATCAGCTTTATAGGTCAGCTGTAGAGTAGAGTAGGAAACAGAAGAAAATGTAGCTTTTTCCTTTTCAAACAACAGTGACTTAAGGATAAAATGAGCATAAAAGTGGAAATGAATGGATTTTATTAGTATGGAGTTTAAAATAATAAAAAAATGAGCATAAAAGTGGAATGCAAAAGAGGCCCCGTGAAATCAAAATGAAAAGTAAAATTAACCATTAGGTGGACATAAAATAGAAAAGATTCTCTTTTTGTAGCTACTTCTATACGTAGCCAAAAAAAAATAGATATGTTTTAAATTGTGAGAAAATGGGACACAATATTTTGATGGGGTCTCAACTCATGTCTTTTTTTAATGTCAAATATTATTTGTCTGCATGTATGACTTTTCTTCATTTATATATATATATATATATATATATATATATATATATATATATATATATATATATATATATATTTCATGAGTATTTTAGTATATTATATATACAATTGACAAATATTGTTGTTACTAGCATAAGATGGGAGGAAAAAGTGAAAAGGGAGAAATTCAAATGGGATGGTCAATCCAAAATACAAAATTATTTATTGACATAATTTATGATCGAGTGAAGAAGAAACAGATGCAGACATCAACCTTTAAGCAAGCAATTTGGGAAGAGATAAGTACTGAATTTGCAATAATTGTGGAACAAAATTATGGTGTGGATAGATTGAAAGGAAAATTTAATCGTCTATGCACTCAATATCGTGAGTTTTCAACATTATTAGCTCGCACAAGAGTTACATGGGATTCAACATCTAATAAAGTTAATGCACCAGAAGACATGTGGCAAGATTTGTATACGGTATGCATATGCAAATAAATTTGATTACCATTGTTATACTTTATATTATTATTTAAAGCATGCCATATATATACATGATGCTAAATGGATTTATTAATTAATTTGTTGCATAAGGGAAGATACTATAAGCAATTTAAGAAGTATGGATTTGAATATGACTATAACATCTTAGGTGAAATATTCAATACTAGTACAGCTACGTAAATTAAGTCACGCTTCTACACAAGAGCCACCAACCTCAGATGATGAGCGAGTATTAGAAGAGAATTTTCTTTCAAAAGGTGTACATGTTGGTTCACAGTTTATTGATCTTGAGGGTGAAAATTCAAAGGAAGGTGATAAGAGAAAAAAAACAATTGAATCTATTAACCGTCATTGTAAAGACAAAAAAAAGTTAAGGCAAGATAAATTAGAAGCTTGTTGGAACAGTGGAGTGAAACAATGAGTATAAGGACAGAGGCATCTAATAAAGTATTGATAACGCAAAATGTTATGGCAGTATGTGATTTTGATATGTTGTTCACATTTGTTTATACGGGATGGGAAGGAACAACAAATGATTCACGAGTATTTTTAGATGTATTAAAAAGAGAAAATAACTTTCCAATTCCTCAAGGAGGTATATTTTGATATTTGATAATAAAATTTTATTTTTTTATTTTTTACTATTGTTTAAATTACTTATTGAAATTTTTATTTTTTATTTAATATTACATATCACTTTTATCTTGTTGACTCTGGTTATCCCAACATGTCTGGGTATCTTGCTCCATATTGTGGTCAAAGATATCATCTACGAGATTATCGCAGGCAAGGACGACCAAGAGGCAAGCATGAGCTATTCAATTATAGACTCTCTTCATTGAGAAATGTCATTGAAAGGTGTTTTGGAGTATTAAAAGCAAGATTTCTTATTTTGAAGTTGATGCCAAATTATCCAGTTAGAAGGCAAAGACAAATTCCTATAGCTTGTTGCACAATACATAATTTCATTAAGATGCAAAATAGTAGAGATAGACTTTTTGAAGATTATTCTAGAGAAGACATGATAGTACAAGGAGAGCAAGGTTTAAGAGTGGATCAACAAGGTTTCAACTTTGATGCTACTCAAACACAGATGACTGACATTAGAGAAACCATTGCTACTCAAATGTGGGACAACTATAATAGAGTCTATTAGTTGTAACTTATAAAAAAGAGTTGAATCTTATGTTATGTTTAATTTACTTTAATCCTTATTATTTTGAATTTAATTAAATATATTAGAAACATATTGATAAAAAATATCAAATTCAACATAAAATGCATTGTTTGATATAAAAAATGAAAACAAATAACCAAACATGTTTTCATAATTTTTAGTTTTTTGAAAATTCAAACCAAACATGTTTTCATTATTTTTATTTTTGAAAATACGTTTTCACTTTGTAAACCCAACATATTTTCTACTTTTTGAAAATTTGAAAATAAAAACTGTTTTTAAAAAATAAAAAAAAAAACAAAAAATATTTTTTTAAACTAAACAGTCCCTTGGAGTGATTGGTTTAGAGAAGACAGATTTTAACAAAGGAAAGTGGAAGAAAAAAAAATTATTTAATTTGAAAGAAGATAAAAAAAATAATAATAAAATGATTATTATACTTCTTTTAAAATTATTTTGTTTACTAAAAATTTTGTTTTCAACTACCTGTCTTTAACATGTTTTTTTTCATTTTTTTATTAAAAAATTTTAAAATTATTTTTTTCTGGTTTGTATTATTTTATAATTAAATTTTTATTATCTTAATATAAAACATGAAATAAATAATTTATTAAACAAAATAAAAAAATTTAAAATAATTTTTTATTTGAGAATATTTTCGTTTTTTTTATCTGTTTACACTTTTTCTTCCCTCCAAATTCTTTTATTTTTGGAGGAGAAGGAAATTATGGGAGAAAAAAAAATTTGTCCCTCCATTTTTTCTTTGCTTCCATCTAAATTATTGAATCGAACATGATAATTTTAAAAAACTTTCTTGCCTCCGCTCCATTCCTCCCCAACTAAACACTCAGTTAATGGCCGTTAACTTTGGATTGTACTGCACTGTTACAAATCTGGAGGACTGAATTGATTTTTAAAGAAATCACAGGGAAAGGATATGCAATTAAGCCAAATTTAAAATAGGCAAATCTAACTAGAAATAAGAATAAGGAAAACTCAAGCAATCAAATCTTAAATTCTAAACTTATCATAATTTATTTCTTCAGTATGCAATATCCATAATGCTTAGTTTGGCTTGGACAATATTTCTAATTTTACCCGTTACGAGGTCACAGTATCAGTAATAGTCTAAAATAATTTGTTATAATATTATATATTGAAGACACTTGCACACATTTATATTCAGAAAGTGACTTAGAATCTGTTTACTTTTATCATTTTTAATTTTAATTTTTATTAAAAATTAAAAATAGGTATAAAAACATATTTATTTATTATTTTTAAAAATATTTTAAAAATTTCTAAAAATTTTAAAAATATTAAAAAAAAATTTTAAAAATTGTGACACATTATAATAGTAGTAATTTTATAATTATTTTAAATTATATATATAATATTTTATTATTTATATAATTTTAAATAATTAAAATAAAAATAAAGCGAAAATACAATTATATAATTAAATAATAATAAAAATAAAAACACAAATTAAACATATTTTTAAAAATATAAAAACTTAAAAATCAAAATTATTTTAAAAAATGAAAACAACAAATATTTTCACTAACGTAAAAATTAATTTAAAATATTTTTACTGTACAATCAAATTAAAATTTGAATGTTGATTCCGTCAACTCTCTATCTTAAAAGTCATTTATCAATGTGGAAATTTTTACACAGTAAACATTCACTAATTGATATACTTAAAACGAGCCTGAACTACTCAATTTGTTTAATTAGGGAGTAAAGTTGTCTTCAATCCTTGATTTTAACACTTCTATGACTAAGGGTGCATTTGTATGCTGTCATTTTTTGTGGCCTAAGTGTAAAACATGTCCCATGAATGGAATAAGTGCTATCTTGTGCCAACCTTTTACTTGTTTCTTGCATATTGATATGGTATTTGGAAATTTTTAGGTAGATTTGATTTCAAAAAATAGTAAAATGACTTAAGCTTGATCCAAAATAAGAATTTTTGGAAATAAGTTGACTTGGACTTTAGTTTAAATTGAAATTTAAATATTTAGAATGTTTTTGGTTTGTAAAAATATTTTTATTTTTTATATTTTTAAAAATATTTCATTTGTATTTTTAGTTTATTTTTATATATTACAATTTAAGTGGATTTAGTTATTGAAAATGAGTTAGGATTGAATAAATTTCACTTAGACAGTTATATCTCTGTTCTTTTTTTTTTTTTTGGATAAATTTTAAATTTGATTGATTCTGTTTTTATTTTTTTATTTTTAAAAAATATGTTTATAAATTATTCTGCAAAATAAAATAATTATTTGATAAATTATTTTTAAAATATGTTTTTATTTTTATTTTATGAGTATTCTAAAAATGAAAATAGAAAATAAAAATAATTTTTTTTGTTTTTTTAAATTTTAAAAATAATTTATTTTTAGAACTTATTTTTAAAATAATAAAAAATAGTTTACAAATGAAATTTTTTTAATTCTAAAAATAATTGAAAACAAAAAAAATTTAAAAATAAAAAACAAACATGCCATTTTTTCTTTGCATTTATTATTTTAGGTAAATAGTTCAATTTCATTTTTATATAAAAAGCTCTCGATTTAAATTTGACGATAATCTTAACTAACTACATTACTACCCGGCCCATAGTTTTAGTCATTCATTCGTGAGTCCAAAAATAAAAACCTTGAACTTGAACTAAAAAAAAAGGGTAAAAAAACACTTAACCTGGAGCAGAATAATCTAACACTCGCATCAGGTCCCTTTAACACCATCCCCAAACAGACCCGATCTGTTTTCGAGCCCTGCTCTTGCGGTAACAAAACCCTAGCCGCAAACTCATAGCACTCTGCGCTTATATAAAGCACGTCGAAGTCCACAACTAGGATCGCGGCCGCAAAGCGAACCCTAATTCGCTGTGAGTCTCTCATCTCTTTAGCCATTCTATTTTCTCCGCATCTCTTTCATTTCACTCACCCTCATAAACCCTACATTACATGTATCTTCAACTTCAGTTTTGATCTCTACTATATTGTAGAGCTATGGTTTTGAATTTGAATTTGAATCTTCAGTGGTTAATATGTCGATTATTCTGAGCCTGAAGTTTTATTTTTTGTGCTCTTTTGAAGCACCAGGTAAGCAAAGATGGCCGTTCCGCTGCTTTCGAAGAAGATCGTGAAGAAGAGGGTTAAGAAGTTTAAGAGGCCGCAGAGCGACCGCAAGATCTCTGTTAAGGTATTCAAATGTAATTTTTTTTTTAGTTTTTGTATCTTTTGTGGTCAATGGGTAAGCAGATTTTCTACATGGCTATGATTTGTGAACTTTTAATAAAGTTGTGTTCTTGTTTTCTTGTCTTTCGAAAAGCTAGATTATTGGTCTGTTGTGTCCTCTTTTATGCCTTATCAATTCATCACATTTGGATCGTAGTTGTTAAGTTATACGCATTTCATATCCACATAGAGGATTGGAAAGGACGTGATGATAGTTTTTGTCGCCCCAGTCTTAATTTGCACCGCTCGGTGTAAGATGGTGATTGACATTTTTTATCTGATCCTGCCATAATATATTTCAATCTTTTCTAAGATTTTTATTTTTATTTTTTGCTAATTTTATTTTTATGTGTTTAGTATCAATTTTTTTTAATATAGATAGACCGTTTTTCATAGATTATTTCCTTTGCTACTTTTGAGTGCTTCACTAATTTATTCTGGATAATGGGATATGAGGATAAATTTTGACACCCAGTCTTACTAGCTATTTTGATTCCTGGTGAATGATCGACTATCTGATCTCATCTTCCCCATCTTTCAATAGTAAAGCATAGCTTATGCTAGTTTCAAGTAAAAGGCATTTATGCTAGTTTCAAGTAAATGCCTCATGTTATTTTATCATTTAAATTTATTCTTTTCTTTTGCAATATTTTTATCCTTTGTCTTTGGCCAAAGATTTTTTCTATTTGGTCAGGGGGATTTGATGATAAGTTTTGACACCCAGTCTTACTTGCTCTTTTGGCGCAGTCTGGTGATTGATTAACTGTCTGATCCCTTAATGATCAGGGACAAATAGATGCCTCAAACGTCTTCATACTTTTCTTTTGCATTTTTCTCTTGTTTTTTCATTTTGCCATCTAAATTGGTGTAGCTGGAGCTGTTCACCCACCTTATAATTATAATTCCTACTGGGTTTTACACATTGTTCTTTTTACAAGTTTTTAACCTTGTATTTGATTTCCTAGTATTTGTCTGTTGATTATTTATGTTTTATCAGATCCAACTGTGACTATTGATTTTACTCACGTCATTTTTTTAAGTATTATAAGAGCGTAATGAGATATGATGATGTATACCCATCAATTCTGCAACAGAATGATGAATATTTAACATGCACTACCATCTGATCTCTTGTATAACTCCATTGCATGATTATGTTCAATAAATTTTTACGTCTTTTTTTGTTTATTTCTTCTAGGTTTTTCCTACATTGGCATATATTTTTTCACTAAGCAACTGATGATGCAAAATCTTTTGAAATTTCTGACTGATATGATTATTATACAAAAATCACCATCTTTCGGCTGAAGTTGCAGATCAAGATTTATGTTTTTCTGTTGTGTTTTAAATTAATTCATATTGAATGATATGATTAAATGCAGTACCATCTTTTACGGAGATATTTCATTTCTCTACCAAGTTAGTAATCTGTGAATATTATTTAAAAAATCGTTTTTATTTGCCCATGGTATCTGATGTCCAGACTTCTGGTTATTCCTGTAGCTGGACATTTCGTTTGAAGGGCATATATAGATTTTAAACAGGTCTTGCGACACAGTTTGCTTGCTTTTGATCTATAAGCCTACTGTTACTATAACCCTGTTTACATCACCTTAAAAGGAATGTGAATTTAATTAATTTACTGTGTTTTTTGCTTTATTGCTTTGGTCATGCCTCTGCTTCTGCAGTAATACCTTCACCTCTTGCACTGGTTCTTTACTGGCTAACTTAACTTTTTTGAACTTGTAAAGTATTGAATGAGTTGTCTAACGAAATTGTGTTTTGTTTGATTATTTTATGACAGACAAACTGGCGCAGACCGAAGGGTATAGATTCTCGTGTCAGGAGGAAGTTTAAGGGATGCGCTTTGATGCCAAACATCGGTTATGGTTCAGACAAGAAGACTCGACACTATCTCCCAAATGGTTTCAAGAAATTTGTAGTAAGCAATGTCAAAGAGTTGGAACTGCTCATGATGCACAACAGGTGAAGTAGTTTCAGCTCAACCTAATTGTTTTGGGATTTAACTTTTTTACCGCTTGGCAGAATAATTGAATGCTGATTCTTCTATTTTTCTTTTATTGCAGGACATACTGTGCTGAGATTGCTCACAATGTATCCACAAGGAAGAGAAAGGAGATAGTTGAGAGAGCTGCCCAGCTTGATGTTGTTGTTACAAACAAAACAGCCAGACTACGGAGCCAGGAGGATGAATAATCTGAATGCCTTGATATTTTGTAGTGAGCTTTTTATTGACATCTGGATGGTAAACTTTAAATGACTTCTTTTTGCCAATGATTGTAGCCATATCATACATTATGATAATCATTCGATTTACTCTATAGCCATCTCAATATTAGAGAAGAGATTTTTTAAAGCAATCTGCGGGAAGCAACAATTTCTTAAAAAGTTTTTACCAATGGGTGCTTGCCACATGATATGGGGCTTCCAGTCTCTACTAAGTTTGCAGCTTTTAGATGCTTGGAAATATTTTGTACAGTCTAATCAAAATTTAGTTGATCAAGCCAACGAATAGCAGCGATTTGAAGATGTTAGGAGTCGGTATTTACTATAAAGTTAATTGACATTGGTGCATATTTGCTTATGATTGATTTAATTTATCACAATTTAGTGAACTATATTTGTGCAAGAATTTCTCTATTTCTCAATACAGTCGTCAAAATCCTCCACAGCCACTTCCAAAGATGGGCAGTAAGGTGCAGAATTGTGGAAGAAATTTATCCTTGTTTCTATTTGTTTTCTTACGCAAAAAAAGAAAAAAAAGGAAATCAATCTAGTAAAATTTTAAAGTCATGGTTCGGATAGGTACATTCCTACTTTCCTTTTTCAATCCAATGTTCGTTTTTCGGTTGTCCATTTGCATATTTGTTATCTCGCTTTTTATATGGACGGACACTCCCGTATGGGAGGACGCACCACAATAAAAGGATTTCAATTAGTTTATCGTCTCATTTGTTACGCGGTCATACTCATTTTCAATTTCCTTTATCTTTGTTGAGGGACTCTAAAACTGAAGAAAAATGATCATGTGAGTTGTGAGGTTTCTGAAGTATTAATTTGTTGTTCAATTTAATTTACAAATTTTTAAAAATGTATTATTATTAACAAAATTGTTTATTGAAGTTCGTAACTTACATATGAAGTAAATTTAAGTTTCAGTTAAAAAAAATTTAAAATTTATATATTTGAGTCATTTATAAGTAAAATTAGTCTTATACCAAATTAGGTAGCGATACTCATACAAAAAAAAATAAAAAATTCATGAAGGCAATACATTGCAATTTTTCTCAAAGAAATGCAAATAATTTAATTTTGTATAACAACAACAATAAAGCCTTTTTTCATTAGGTAAAGTCGGCTACATGGATCAAACGGCGATATAGTGGCCTGTCATTGATGAGATCAATAGATAAGTTATTAACTATTAAATCATTTTTAATAGATTTACTTATTGTTTTCTTTGACCTCTTTCTACCTCTAATTATTAGACTATTTTCCATCCGATTTACTTTTCTTATTAGGGTTTCTGCAGGTCCTCTCCACACATGGCCAAACCACCTTAAGCGAGATTCAACCATCTTCTTCACAATAAGTAATATCCCAATCTTCTCTCTAATGTACTTATTTCTAATCATATATCTTTTAGTGTGTTCACATATCCAGCGCAACATTCCCATCTCTGCAACGTTAAATTTATCTTTATGTTGTTTTTTAACCGCTCAACATTCAGTACCATACAATATAGCAGGTCTTATAGCCGTACGGTATAATTTTCTTTTAACTTTCAGCGGCACTTTTTTGTTACAAATAACACTCGACGCTTTCTTCCATTTCATCCATCTGGCTTGAATCCTATGATTTACGTTCTCCTTTATTTCGCCGTCGTTTTGTATAATAGACCCAAGATATTTAAAACTTATAACTTGTTTTAATATATAGTCTCCAAATTTTACGTCTACATTCGTATTTGTTCGTCTCTTACTAAAAATATATTCCATATATTCTGTTTTATTTCTACTTATCCGAAAATTATGTGTTTTTAAAGTTTGTCTTCATCACTCTAACTTCATATTTATTTCCTCTTTCGATTCACCAACTAAGACTATATCATCTGCAAAAATCATGCATTGAGGCCCAAACTCTTGTATATGTTCAGTAACTGTGTCCAAAATAAAATTAAAAAGATACGGACTCAAAGAAGACCCTTGATGTAGTCCAATAGTTGTGGAAAAATCCTTTGTATCCCCATTTTGTGTTCTCACGCAAGTCGTTATCCTGTCGTACATGTCTTGAATTGCTCGAATATACGCAATACGTACTCCTTTCTTTTCTAAAGCCTTCCATAAAATCTCTCTTAACACTCTGTCATATGCTTTTTCCAGATTAATAAAAACCATATGCAAATCTTTTTGTCTGCTTTGATACCTTTCCATCAATCTCTGTAGTAAATAAATTGTTTCCATAGTTGACCTTCCTAGCATAAATCCAAACTGATTCTCTGTAATTTGAGTCTCTTGTCTTAATCTTTGTTCAATGATCTTCTCCCATAACTTTATAGTGTGGCTTATGAGTTTAATCCTCCGGTAGTTGAAACAATTCTGTATGTCTCCTTTATTTTTATATATAGGGATTAAAGTACTTCTCCTCTATTCATCTGGCATTTTCTTAAATTTCATTATCACATTAAACAACTTAGTGAACCAACTTATACCCTTCCTTCCTAAACTTTTCCACACCTCAATAGGTATATTATCAAGTCTTACTGCTTTGCCATTATCCATTCTCTTCAAAGTTTTTTCTACTTCAAACTCTTGGATTTTACGATAAAAGGTATAATTACAGTCCACTTCTCCAATATTAAGTCTGTCAGAGTTACAGGTCAACTTATGTTTTTCGTTAAAAAGTCCTTGAAAGTAACTCCTCCATCGTGCTTGGATATCATACTCCCTTACCAAAACATTACCACGTTCATCTTTAATACATTTTACTTGATCTAGGTCCCGTCTTTCTTTTCCTACCCTTCGTAAGCTTATAAATTTTTCTTTCCCCCTCCTTAGTTCTTAAAAATTAATATAACCCTTCAAAAACTCTAATTCTTGCTTCACTCACAGCCTTCTTAAAATTTTGTACAAATCATTAAAAAATTAAATGTCTAAAAAAATTTAAAATAAAATAAATTAGTATAATTTTTTTAAGAGTAAATTACAATATTTGTCATTTAAAAATATTTGTCATCATTTTAGTTTTATTACCTTAAAAATTACATAATTTGAATATGCGAAATTTGTTATCAAAGTTAGTTTACCGCAATTTTATACAAAAATCTGAGATTTTCTTTATTTTTTATTTTTTTTTAGACAAGTTTTAAATCAAATTCATATAAGATAAATAATACATTACACATTAAAATCAATAAATAAATAAAAATTAAGATAGACAAATTTTATAATCTTTGAAGTTACAATAAAAATTAATACTATGATTAAAAAATAAAGAGAGAACATATTTTTTAAATTTTAATTTATTAAATATTTTATCTTAAAATTTAAAAATACAACTGATATAATAAAAAAATAAAAGTAAAATATATTTTAAACTTCTCTAAATGTTAACTATCTTCAAATATTTTATACACAAATAAGTGATATTATAAATTTAATTTATTTCACTCAAATTTAAACTCAATTTATAAATTTGTACAAATAAATTGTATTATTTAAAGTTTTAACGTCTCTTTTATAATATAAAAAAAATTTCTAAAAGAAGAAAAGAGTCTCTTAAAGAATAAAAAAAATATTTCTTAAAAATATATATATATATATATATATATATATATATATATATATATATATATATATATATATATATATATATATATATATATATAAGGAAAGCACGAAATAAAGAAGAGAAAAAAAAAAAAAAAAAAAGAGAGACTCCCAAAAGCTGGGGCTAGGGTTTTCTGCTTTTTCGTGGCGTTGTTTTTGCTTATAATTTTAATTATCAATACGATTAGTATTGCTTTCAACTATCCAAAATGATGATGTTAATGCCTTCCTAGTAGACCTAATTTTGAAAATTAAGATGATGTATTTTTTAAAATGTTTAAGATTAAAATAATAACATTGAAAGGACTAAATTTATGACACCAATATTTTTTTTATTAATCAAAATGATGATGATGTACATCTTCTTAAAATTTAAAGAGATATGGATGTAGATTTTGTAAATTTTAGAGAAATTTTTTAATTAAAAATTAAAAATTTTAAAAAATGAATGTAATTCAAATAAAATTAACTTTACCTATCTCACTGCGGACAACTCTTCACCGTCTTCGTATTAATACATTTTACTGCCACAATTTTGCCACCTGAAGTTTAATTATGAGTTCCCTTTCACTGTATTTTATGTATTTTTTATAAAACAATGTAGCCTCTAAATTTGAAATGATTTTAGAGAATCTATTATAACTGTTAGCTAAATAGAGATAAGGCATATTTGGATTGGCGGCAGAGCACCCAAAATTACGTTTCAACATGATTTTGGCAGAAGCAACAAAATATTACTTCTGTCAAAATCACGTTGCAAACGTGATTTTGGGTGCTCCTGCCGCCAATCTAAACGGACACATAAAAGTTGAATTGGGTATACGAAATCAGGGCTGGTGCAACGCTTGTTAAAATTTATGGAGGTTTAAAATAAAATTTAAAAGTGAATTTTTTTTTAAAATAAATAATAATTTTTTTAAAAAAATTAAAATTTATTAAATAAAAAAAAAGTTTGAGGTCTAAAATTTTAATTTTATCAATTTTATTTTTAGGCCGACTTTATATAAAATTTTAAAAATATTTTTACAAATATGAAGCTAAATGGAAATAACTAATGAAATGGAGTTTTCTAAAACAAGTTACTCAATTTCAAATTGAGAAACAATTTTGTTTTAATAAACTTGAAATGAACCCAAGTTCAGAAAGCTTTCCATTTCTCAAACTTCTTGCAAATACAGTGCTTTGAAACTATTTGACAATGTAAGTTACTTTTCAAAGATTTTTAGAATCAAATGTAAAACAAAAAATTTAAGTAGTGAAGGATAAAAGCTAAACACTATAGTAGAGAAATTTTATAAAATAAGTGCAATTACCAAATGTACAGGTTCAAAAAGATTCTTTTACAACCCAAAATCAGATAATCTATCTACACACAAACTTGTATTTTTCACTCAAGAACCTACTAGAGCTCAACAAATAGGGAAGTTAATCAAGTCCTTACAGGCAGTTCTGGCAACCTTACAAACAAGAAAGCATAGTAGTCTTTACATTACTCTAGGCAATCTAACAAACACGAAGGAACATTAGTTTTTAATTACACCACTCCAGATAACCTTCAACACTTAGGTTTTGACAAACTCTTGGAATTCAAACAATATAAAGTTTGTAAAAATATAAAAGTTTATTTGATAGTCAGAATATAATACGAGTAGATAACTAGATATGACAAAAAATTAGATAAGAGTAAAATAAGATATGAGCCTAATAAATTCTTATTTTATGTAATGTTTGATGTGCACCATATAACATATTAGATAGTATTATATTATTTTATTATGTGTTTGAAGTGGATCATATAATGTTATAATATAATATAAATTTTTTGACTATTTTATACATTAATATAAATTATAAATTATAAAAAATAATATTCATACATTAAAAATATATAATTTTAAATTATACAAATTATATTTTCTTATCCTGTCATATTTTTCTCTAACATATCTCTTTCATAGGTTAAAAATTTTAATTAACACTCAAGGATAAGATAAGATAAACAAAACTTATCTTATCACTTGATTCATCAAATATAAAATAACAACAAAATATGATAAATTATCATATTATATTCTTTTTATTAGGTGTTTCAAATAGACCTTAAACTTCTAACAAATAGATAACACAACAAAGCTTTCGGTGTGTCTAATCAACAAATGGATAACTTTGATATTCTAATTTAGAGCACCCGGCCAATTTATTACAACAAAAGTAGATTTTAGCAACAGAATTTTAACGACGGTTAAAAAAAATCGTCCCTAACACATAAAATAACGACGATTTTAAAAACCGTGGTTATTTAGCGACGGTTATTAAAAAAATCGTCGCTAAATAAATTTAACGACGGTTTTTAAAAAATCGTCTCTAATTAGCAACGATTTTCTAAACAACTGTCGTTAAATATTGTTAATTTTTGCTATTTTTTAAAATTTTCAACTTTTAGCGACGGTTTTCAGAAAATCGTTGTTAAAAATTGTTATTTCTGCTCACATTTTAAATCTGTAAGTTTTTAGTGACGGTTTTCAAAAACTGTCGCTAAAAATATTAATTCTGGCGCGATTTTAACGACAATTTTTACAAAACCGTCGCTAAAAATTATAATTTGAATGTTAATTTTGCCGCGTTTGTAACAACGGTTTTCTAAAAATCGTCGCTAAAAATTATTGTTTGAATGTTAATTCTGGCGCGTTTTTAATGACGGTTTTTATAAAAACCGTCGTTAAATACTCTAATTTTTCTATAAATCTCACACATCTTCCTCTCATTTTTCACTCTCATCTTCCCTCCTTTATTTTTCATTTAGAGAAAGTTTATCCTTTCGATTAGGCTACTAGATTTGTTATAAAGAATACTTCTCTTTTTATTTTGTCTCTATTTTTTTCACGAAGAAGCAACAATGATGTAAATCTTTATGAAGAATACTTCTCCCTCATCTTCTCTCTATTTAAATATCAGTTGTAATTCTAAAGTTTAGTTAATTTTTTATTGTTGAATTTTTCTTTTATGGATATTATTATTATTGGAGATACAATTATAAGAATCTTAAAAAATATTAAAATAAACTAACAATCTATAAGCGAAAGGCAGAAGGTGTAGTTTAATCTCTGTCCATGGTTAAAGGATTGACTATTTGATTTCGTTTTAAAAAAAAAGTGTTTAGCGACGGTTTTTAAACCGTCGTTAAAGCAAAAGATAGGTTTAGCGACGATTTAAAACCTTCGCTAAAAAACTATAGCTTAAACTGCGTCACAAAAAAAAAATTTAAGTTAAATATGGTTTAACGACGGAATACCCACAATTTTCAAAACCGTCGTTAAATTATCGATTCTACGACAATTTTGGTAACCGTCGCTAAAGATTTTAGCAACGGTTAAAATTGTCGTTAAAACTACTAAAAAATTGTCGTTAAATCCCGTTTTTCTTGTAGTGATTATTGTTTTTGGATGTATAATAATGATAAACTTTCTTCTTTTTCTCTCCAAAAACGTGTTCTTGATGTAGCTAACACGTAAATATATATTCCACTTCAAAATATAGTCGTTAGCTTCATATTTACGCTAGTAATTACAACATTCACTATTGGAAGTTTACGATGTTGTTGCATTTTGGCTCGAAAGTTGCCAGTTTTGCCTCATGTTTTAGCTCTAAAAATGCACTGCTTTTTGTATAGAAATTATTTAACGTGAAAATTAAGCAATCTTGTGTGCATGGCCAGCCGCTATCTTTTAAAAATTCTTTCCTCGAGTTTTAAGCTGAGCTTAGTTGTTCTTTCAGCACCTCACATTCCAACTAACTTTGGGTTAATTCCAAGCTTTTTCTTTAAAAATAATAGGATGCCAAGAATAATGAAATCAATAATAATTTCAAATATTAAACCAAAAACTATTATCATTTTACTTTTCGCCGAGATAACTTGACCATTTGTAACTTAAATTAACTTCTATTCAATTTGTAATTTTACTCTTAATCTCAAGTTCCTATAAATCAAAGGACATCACAATATATATATAGGTTGCTATAATCAAGACAACCAATAATTATGCTTAGAAAGACTTAATTAAAATTATAAACCTTGATTTATTAAAATCTAATATAAGCAAATATAATTCGATTTTATAAATATTACTAAAAGGTAAATTAACAATTTGATATCTGAATTCGTAAACTCACTTAATTTTATTTATCAAACTTTCTTAATTATACGATTTAGTATCTAAAATTATCAAAATAATTAACTTTCAATAAATTAATAATTTTAATGACTAATTTATTAGTCTATTTTATTATAAGCTTGCATATTAAATTAGTTAAATAGTTTTTTTGGGTAAAAAGTGTAAGTTTTTTGAACATGGACTGGGACCACAGAGTCCTTAAATGGCAAAGAATATCACTTGCCTCTAAGAACAAACTAAGACAGCAAAATCCAACGCTGAAAGAACGTATAATAAACAAGCAAATCTTAAAAATGTGACGCAAGTAAGAATCAACGAGGCATATTATTTCGTCTTGCCTTGAATGTGAAGAACGAACCATCATCTTTACAACCCTGCACTGTGCATTTGAACTAGCAGCATCAGCAAGCAAAGAACCAAAAGGTTCTTCATCAAACTCTCATATATAAGAACCCTAGCCAGGATAAAAAAAAATGCAACAGAGTTAGACTTTCCTTCACTACTTTTCAGGTCTCTGAAATTCTCTAGATAGCTCTTTCTTTGTCCTAAGCAGCTTTTTTCCTAGGATCCAGAACCAGAGAGTAGAAAGATGGCAAACGGGCAAATGAAACAGGTTGCCACGCTTCTTTTGGGGCTGAACTTCTGCATGTATGTCATAGTTTTGGGCATTGGTGGATGGGCCATGAATAGAGCTATTGATCATGGCTTCGTTATAGGTAAATACTCCTACTTTTTCTTTCTAGCATACTCTCCTTTCTTTGTGCTTCTTTTGCATAGGGTGGGGAGGCGTTCTCTGATCTCTCCTTTTTGTCCCGGTCGTTCTTTTTCTTTTTCTTTTCATTTATGATTCTTACTGTGGGAGAATAATTTCTTGTATTCTTAAAGTTTGTTTGATTTATTTGTGTCTTATTTTTATTTTTATTAAAAACAAAAAATATGAATAAAGGTACGTTTAGTAAAGTTTTGAAGAATTTTTTTATAAAAAATATGGTAAAAATAGAAAACGTTTCAAAAATATTTGTAGTATTTTCAAAAAATAATCAATGATATTTTGTTGATTTTAAAATATTTTATTATAATTATTAAATAAAATTAAAATAATTTTATAATTATTGAAGATTAAACTAAAAAATAATGTAACATTTACAATCATTTGTAACAATTTGATTTGAAAAATAAATATGAACAAGTTTTTGTGTTCACAAAATAAATGTATTCTTTAAATAATAAAAACTTGTCAATAAAAACAGATTTTAAGAAATGAAAATAGAAAATAAATTTATGTTATAATTATTAATATAAATTTTAAATATATACTAAAATATTTGAATAAATTAACCATTAATATCTCAGGAGGATGTTTATATTGTGAGAATTGCATGCAGGTCCAGGTTTGGAACTTCCAGTTCATTTTTCACCCATATACTTCCCTATGGGAAATGCTGCCACTGGATTCTTTGTCACATTTGCATTGCTCGCTGGAGTAGTCGGTGCTGCGTCTGCAATCTCAGGACTCAACCACATACGTTCATGGAGTGCCGAGACCTTGCCATCTACAGCTTCAGTTGCTACCATTGCTTGGACTCTTACACTCCTTGCCATGGGGTAATTCGTCTCTTGTCTCTCTCTCATTTCTCCCCACACGTCGCAGAAAACATTACTTTGAATTTATGAAGCACCCTCAAATTTCAAATAAATATAGAGAACATAACATGGCATATATGTTTTACTTCAATCTCAAAAATTTTAAACTTTTCGTTCCATGATGTCTTTTTTTAAAAAAATATAAGGTATGTTTGTTTTTTGTTTTTAAAAATTATTTTTTGTTTTTAATTATTTTCAGAATAAAAAAATCTGTTTGATAATTGTTTTCTGTTGTTATTTCAAAAATAAATTTTAAAAATAAAAAAACAAAAATAATAAAAAATTCTTTTTATTTTCAATTTTTATTTTAAAAAAAAATAAAAATCAACATGTTTTCAAAACAGTTTATCAAACGAATTTTTTTATTTTTGTTCTACAAAATAACTTTTAAACATAATTTTCAAAAACAGTTTTTAAAAATAAAAAAAATAAAATAAAATCAAACAAGTTCATATTATCTTGCACTGTTATTTTTTAAAAAAAATTACTGAATAAAAATGTTAAATTATATTATTTAAATAATTCATGGACATTAAAGAAAAATGAGGAAATATTTTTTATTATTTTATCAAGATGACATTTTTAACCATTCTATCTTTTTTTTATTTTAATGGAAATTACATTTTTTTTATAATTTTTATGTCTAATTATAATTTTTATTTTAATTTATTTGTAATTGACTCTCTAATCTGTCCATCCATTACACTTTATCCCATACTATTTAAATTAAATGTTAAATTTAATAGTAATTATGCAAAATTATAAAAATATCATTTCATTTACTCGATATCTTAGTCTTTATCTTTATAGAAAGAGCATTTTAATAATTTTATATAAATACAGTTATAATTAATAATTTATTTAAATGATAAAAAACAAATTCTAATAGAGTAAATATATTAGTGGGTTAATTATCAAAATTAATAAATTCAAGAAAAAATTATAATTAAATACAAACGTCAGGTAAAAAAGATAATAATTTTCTCTTAATTTTTAATTTTTTGTTGTTTTTGTTGATTTTGTGTCAATTGCATGTGTTCAACCTGTGTTTGAGAATAAGTGTGTAATTTACAACTTTGAATTGATATAACAAAATTTGTAGTATGATAATTGTTGATCTAACTAGCGAAGAATTTGCGCAGTTTTGCCTGGAAAGAGATTGCGCTTCAGATCAGAAATGCTCGCTTGGTAAGATGAAGAAAGCATACTTTTTTTTTTCAAATATAATCCTAACTTTCTTCACTATAGAGTACAGATTTTCCACTGCCATACCCTCCCCTAAGGAACTTTGAAATGCCCATTTTGCAGAGAACAATGGAGGCTTTTCTAATTATCCTCTCAGCTACACAGCTTTTCTACATAGTTGCTATTCATGGAGCTTCTGCGTCTAGGAGATAAACTTGAAAGTTGATGAATTGGTGTTTGTTTGCTCGTCTTCCTCTTCTTCTTCTTTTTTTTCATTTTCTTTTTCTTCCCTCTTGGATTTATTCCCATTCAAGTGTTCATATTTACAAACTTCCATGGAGAATAGGCAGATTGAGGTGTGATTTACGTAATTGAATTTGTATGAAGTAACAATAAGCGATGTGCAAAAATATCAAAAAAGTATATAATCTATACCTTTTGATTTTTTGATTTTATTTATTTATTTATTTTTCTGGGTTTTGATGACCTATATTTTTCTTCGATTCCCCACTGGAGCCATTAATCTGCAATAGGCTTGAAAACGACTACAAGCTACGTCACTTTCATAGTCATTTGATTTCTGACTTTTTGGGTATGCTTAGTAGTGGAAAGGCAAGGAAATGAAAGAAATTGAAAGGGAAGAGAAGGAAAGTGAAGCAGTTGTTAATTTTTCTTCATTTTAAGGAATGTTTGGTATACGAATTTTTATTTTTTGAGAGTTTTAATTTAAAAAATTAGAATTTTCATATTTATTATAAATTTTTAAAAATTTATTTTTAAAAAATTAAAGGTTTGTTTGTTTTTTATTTTTAAAAAATATTTTTTATTTTTAGTTATTTTTAAAACAAAAAAATTCGTTTAATAACTATTTTATATTGTTGTTTCGGAAACAAGTTCTGAAAATAAATTGTTTTTAAAATAGAAATAAAGAACAATTGTATTTATTTTTTGTTTTTATTTTCAGAATACGAAAAAATAAAAAATAATATATTTTTAAAATAGTTTATCAAATGAATTTTTTTTACTTTTATTCTACAAAACAAATTTTAAATATAATTTTCAAAAACAATTTTTAAAAATAAAAAATAAAAACAGAATCAAACAAACTCTAAGATTTTCAAGAATCATTTTTTTAATAAATTTTTTACAAAAACATTTTCATAGAGAATGATGGAAATTTTAATTTTGTATAAGAATGAGAATCTTCTTATGAAATTAAAAGACAACTATACTCTTTATTAATAGTATAATTATAATAATAACAAAAAACATTTTACTCTCTCTCCACTTTCACTTTCTCTCGTCTCTTTTTCTCTTCACTTTCACTTTCTTTCTCATACTTTATTCTCTCTTTTCACTCTTACTTTCTCTTTCATAAAAATAAAGAGTATTTTTGAAAAATATACAAAAATTTCTTGTAAATAAAGTATAATCAAATAGAAGAATAAAATGTTTTCAGTATTGTTAAAGGTCAACCAAACACATTTTATACATTTATCAAACATTTCTAAAGTATAGTTGAAGTTTAGTAGTCCTTTTTGACCTTTTATCAAGTAGAAAGCATTGACATGTTCATTGTTAGCATTTTATAAACGTAAATATTGGTATGGATATAAAACATTACATGAACCTACAATATTACAAAATCTAGAGTATTCTTATGTAATTTATTTACAGTGCGACATTGTCAGCTCTCATCTCTTTCATCTTTTTCCAACATCTTCGAAACCTAAAGCCAAATCTCGGGAGACTCTCACCAATGCCATCCCCCTTTTTTAATTTTATTTTTTATTTTGGGTTAGCGTCTTTCATCTCTTTTTTCTTTGTGATAGGTCTTTTTATTCTTCCTTGTGTCTTAACGGAGTTACCTTCTTTAAGAAAAGTTTTTAAAGTTTTAAAGTTTCTTTCTATTAGAAGATTTCAAATTTGCCATTTCTTCGTATCTATAACTATGCTCGTCTAATATTCATAAAAAAAATGAATCTTTAAAAAATAAAATATGTTTGAACTGAAAACAAACATAAAAATATGTTTGTTTATTATTTTGTATTTTTATTTATAAAAAATATTTTTTAAATTTTTGAAAATTTTGAAAACATCAAAAAGACATTTTTAAAATTTTTAATTATATACACAATATTTTATTATTTATATAATTATAAAATAATAAAAATGAAAATACAATAATATAATTAAAAAATAATAAAAATAAAAACATAAATTAAATGTATTTTTAGAAATATAAAAATTAAAAGATAAAAATTATTTTTAAAAAATAAAAATAAAAAAAAATTATTTTCGTAAAATAAACGCAGATGTATTTTCTCTTTTTTAAAATTTTTTTTATTTTTATTTATCCTAATATATTAGTTATTTTGCTGATAGATATGTTGTAAATCTGCGGTCAAAAAGCTTGTTTCTTCTTTTTCATTATTTATCTCTAATTCTTAATTTTCTCTCAAGCGCGTATTGTGTCTTGTACCCTTGGTTTGTAAATTTGCCCAATCTTTTGATAATGAAGGCCTATTTCCTTGGTATAACTTATAAATAAATGTCCAATGAAAATAATATAAAATATTTAATATAAATATCTAACACAAATTGAATATGAACACGAATATTTTTTTTTTAAAAAAAAATGTTTGTACTTCATAAATAATACCTCATTAACAAGATAGCACCGAGCTAAATTAATGAAGAATCTTTCAAACCATTTGAAGCATCACCCTGAAAAGACCAACCGTGAAACAAACGAGGAAATTTCCATGAACAGGGGCAGGAACAAGATTTTTAACAAGCAATTTTTAGGGTGATTGCCATTGATATCAGAACAGGGCCACATCTCTGGCATGATTATATTCCATTTACCAGCAAGAAGCTTGATTCAGGGAAGTAAATAAAAGCTTGATTCAAATGATAGAATTATCATCTAAAGACTAAATTGATGGAACATGAATCTTAGAAAGAACCAGAGAATTATTTACTTTCAAATAACTACTACCTCGTCACCTGTAGATCCCCATCACAAAGTAACTGGATTGACACTGCACTTAACACGGTAAAAATTTCAAAATGAATCTTCATATGGAAGATTTAGGTCACTGTTGGCCTACCGCTCTACAATATGGAAAAGGGGAACCCAGAATACAGACAAAAACTTGGACAAAACACTGAACGCAGCATAAACAAATATGTAGTTTGAATAACTCTATATTGCTACTACAAACTTCACTGTATATAAACCTCATATAGATTACATAGTTGAGCCTCATGCCCATTATTCTTTTCTAGAAAATGTTTAACGACACATCTAGATCAAATTATCACAAAATTCTTTGAACAAAATCCTTCTAAGTCTTCATAAGCATGACCCATGCGATGAGACCGCCCTCCTCTCAGTGTTTCTGCAAAAGACAGCAATTGTCAACTAAAACTCAATTTGCACGTCCAAAACTCATACCGGTATTATGTGAATAATCCTCAGGGTCAGCATCATCAGAAAGAATAAGACAATCATGCTATGCTGACCAATCTTCCCTCTGCAATCCAGAACTCAGCCCACAAGATCTGAATCAACAGTTGGGAAAAAAGAAAAAAAAAATACTAGTACAAATACACACTGAATCCCCAACTGGGACTCCCGGCAGATTTGGGGGAAATGGGCGAATTTGCACAAAAAGTTAAATTCAAGTGACTTGGGCCTGCAAATATTCTTTGTTTTCCACGGAAAAAATTCCCCTATAAACTATATTTTTTAGATAGAAAAAGAATTTATTGATGAGAAAAGAAGTGTAAGTTACAATCATAAAGGACAAGAAATCCTCAAAAAACAGAAAGCAAAAATCCAAACAATCAACAGTTCAAAAGAACTTGTCAATCCCATAGTAAATCGACAAGAGAAACCCCCCTAAAAAAATGTGCGCAGAAAGCCTACAGGGAAGCCAGAAATATAACTATCTCCTATAAATGATATATATACAAACCATTGGCCTCACACTCAAAATGACTATCATGACTGACCAAAAAATCTGTAACCTTCCAAATGCTTTAGAGTTTATAAACCTTTAACTCTTAAAGCAAAAATTTTAGGATGTAGGATCCATGTGCCACCTAATGTAAGTCAATTTATAAAATACAGTATCATATAAAATGTGTATGCTAGTTGGTCTAAGTGAGAGTAAAAAGGACTTTACTCTTTTGAGCACCTCTAAGTCAGATGGGAATGTTAGGTCCAATTCTTATTACTAAGATGCATAGAAATTCCATTTTTCTATTTATCATAGCATACCTCCACTTCTTGTTTCTTCTATTAATTTGTATATCTTGTTGTCACTACAAATTCAAGCAAAACTAAAGCCATACTTCAAGTCAAAAGGCAAGGAAAACAGAAAAACCAGGCATGTAGGACCCCAGTCATCCAGAAATACAATACAGGGTTCCTGAGGAAAAAAAAAAGTGTTGCATGGAAAGAATAGATTGTAAGTGATCTCAGAAATAAAATTGAGTGTAATGGGGAAAAACCAGTGGACATCTCCCAGCAACTATAAACAGCAAATCCAAAACTTCACAACATCCAGAGTCACATATCTTAACCCTTCCTATTTTTTCAATCCTTTCCATGAGACAGGCCAAACTTGTTTATTTTATTTAGGTTCAAGTTTGATGGCAATGATATTCTACAACCAGCAATTCACTTATTCCACACCAAACCATTTACTATCTATTATTAGAATAATTAATCCTTCACAATAGAACAGGTGAAAAACAATGCTAATTCCTCTTTTAAGCATGTTCTTCCAGAATCATCACATTCGCTTACAATTCATGGCATAAAAGAAAAAGTTCCTACTAACACGCTTGTTAAGGAATTCTATTAAAGTGGGACTCCTAAAGGATTAGGAGAATCATTATTAAGAGTCTTAAGGGTTTATTGTTGTTTAGGAGTCTTAATTATCTCTTGCCACGTGTGAGAGTGTTCTGGGTGTCTGCAAGCCTCCCCATTCACCATATTTCTGTTTTTGTCCTGAATTTTACAAGGCTGATGTGGAGTTCAGAAGCAAGTCCTATTCACCTTCCTCTAATACCACTTCCCAACAAAACAGAATGATTTCCCTTTCAATAATATCCCAGGGGAGAAGTAGTGAAATGAAGAGATTGAAAAAACGAAAACTTCAACAACTGCTTGTGTCTGATTGGTAAGACTTAAAACATAATAATACATAGCTAAAGCCAGCAAAAGAGCCAGAGTGATGCATGCATTCAATGACATTCCTCATTCTCAGAAATTAGAAAAAGATAAGGGAAGCAAAGAATTTGCTATACAAATCATATAAATATAACTGAAAGGGCAACAAAAAGCATTTTACCATGTAACTAAGAATTATGACCGGCTAGTGCTACATTCTTTTTCTCTTCTTCTTCTCTTTGAATTTGATCAGGCACCTATTACTCTACTTTTTATTCTAAGAATACTAGGAATGACCGTATATTATTAATTAGAGTCATTTTATTAAATGTACTAATATCAAATCCTCTCTTGTTATCCTCTTATTTCCAAATGACTAAAATATGTTAAAACTTAATCATTATATGCCAACTAAGCATGCATGCATTCTCTTTGTTCCCTAGAAAGTCCTACCGATATAGAATGTGAATTAGAACCAAGGAAAATAACCAAAACACTTAAATTCTTAGAAGTATTAGAATAAAGATGACAGCCAGGTTAAAATAAGTGTGTCAGTGATTAGTGGGTTAATCTTATACTAGACTTAATTTATAATTATAAATAGATGCATGGGGACTTAGCTAAGTAAGTGATTCCATTTAACTTTTCTACATAGTATCAGAGTCCGATATGAGAGAAGAGTAGCTTTCCACTATTTTCAAGGCCAGAGTTTCAACCACTCCTTTGAGTGAGCATTGTCCCCTTTTCTTCGGCATAGATCCAATGTCTTTCCTTGACTATTTTTAGTAACTGCTACATTTATTGGTGGCCAAAAAAATTTTCAGCAACTAATACTTGAATATTTGTGGAGTTTTAGTTCTTTTTAAGTTTTCTATGAGGTTTACTTTTGATATCATAGTTGTTGAAATCATGCAATTCGTGATTTGAATCGCAAGATTCAACTTGATTCAAGCGCCTAACAATACTAATCGGTGGGCGAATAGTAAAGGTGAAAGAATTGCCACATGAATCGCACGATTTTGGCAATTGTTAAAGCTATTCACAGATTGGTCGCGCGAGTTGGGTTGTTAATGACCCATGCAACCAACTTATCCCTTATTCTGCCTTTTTTTTAAATAAAATAAAATAAGACAAAACCTGCAAAATGTAGCATTCTATCTCATAATGATAATATCCTAATCCCATAAAGAGTCTAATTCTTCAAGTTTGCTTGCAAGTTACAAACTACCCTCAATTATAAACTCTTCTTGGAGTCAAAATAGTGAATATAATTCCCAAATCCTACTTCCATAGCCTATTGGGGTTAATATATTATTTTAAATATATTTTTTTATGCTATTTGCTTTTATATATATATATATATATATATACACACACACACATTTTAAGCTATTTTTCAACATGTTCTTGAATCAAGCCGTTCAATTCATAATTTGAATAGTGATTTGACAACAATGGTTGAAATTTTGGTTATGTTTTCATTTGTGGTGTGTGATTCAGGTTTCTACAATATTTTGACTTTGTTCTTATATAAGTTTTTGGAGTCTTATTGAAGTCTCAGCATATTTAAGGAGAGTTATGTGATTGTGTGCCCAGTGAACAACCCAAGTTGTGGGTACCGACTAAGAGAAGGTTGAGGAGACTACTTAGAAGAAGTAGGTTGAAGACTTCTAGAACCTATATCATGTGTCAGATGATGTGGCCAAGAAAAGCAATTGAGAGAATGTTGAGCAGATCGCTCATGGGAAGTAGGTCAAAAAATTCTGAAAACTGTTTGTTTAAAAGGAAGTGCTAGTGGCTGAGATTCTTGAATCAGTATCACATCTAGGTTCTAGTATTAGAGTAAGGTTGACTGTTAGGATAAAATAAGTGTATTAGCAACTAATAAGTTGAGCTTGTACTAGTTGTACTACACATGTACTTGACCTAATTTATAATTATAAATAGACATATAAGGGCCTGACTAAGTAAATAAATAATTCCATTAGCCTTTTTACAATTATAAATTAATCATAAAAAGAATGAAGATGCTAACATGTATAGTATGCCTTGTTAGGATCAAGCACTTATTATTAGGTCAAAAGCTATAGCCTATAGCGATTAATCATAGCAACTTTATTTCTTTAACCTATGATAGAGCAAATGGCGAGCACTATAGTTCAAACACAAGGGGAGTTGATGGACAGGGCCACTTTTGTTATGCCAATAAATCTTCCCCTAGCTACACCTGTAGGGTTTGAAACCATAACCTCAATCTGATACCAATCGTTAAATCAAGCACTTACCACCAAGAAAAAAGATATAGTTGTTAGCCAGGCGCAACTCCATTTCCTTAACCCACTATTGAGCAACTGCCAAGTGGCACAGTTCTAACACAAGGAGAGTTGATGGACACAGCTAACCTCTAATAAGTCGACATGACTTTATATAGGTGACAACTAGAATTCAAACAATTTAGATACAACTCAAACATCTAAGGGAATCCTAAGGTAATTCCATGATGACTCTACATTGAGATAGGATATCCCAAGACTCAAACAAGAAACAACCAAATATAAAATCCCAAATTACTAAGAAATAAACCTTAAATTCCCAATTACAAAACCTATATTCCAAATTGCAAAGATATCATAAGTTAATCCGTATAACATCGTCATCATCCATTCATACTGCAACACTCATAACCTATGCCACCTGATCACATAACAAAATAAGATCAAACCAGAGGCCTCTATCACAAGTTAGAAAAATTGATCCTTGTAAACTTAACCCATCAAACTAGATAATAAAAAAAAAATACAAAACCAGCTTGGTTTAGACCTTTAGGTTGCAAAATAGAGAACTAATCTGAGGGTCAAATTTTGTGGCCCTTAGTGTACGAGAAACTAATTGTAAGTAGTTGAAAAAGACCAATGAACAATTTTTCCATCTGTGAAAGCACTAAAATGTAATAACACTGCTTATGCTGGACTGCTAGTGGCATGGAGAGAAGAAAAAAAAAAGCTCTACAACTAACTTTCCATTTCTTGTCTGATGTGAATCTACAGCAAGCCAGACTACATTTTTTTAGATAGGACAGAATAATCCATATCTCACTTTCAAGGTTGACCATCACAATTAAATTGGAAAAGCAAAAGGAAAAAAAAGGATGTGCATATGATGTCAACTATTCTGTTCATATGTCTGTGTTGTCATCTTTACACATAAGCAAGAGACAGAGTTCTCGAGGTTACACTAATGATCACAAGTTCACGACAAAGAACTTAGGGAAAAAACACGAGGGAATGAAGACATAAGAATACCTAATGGGGATTTACACCTATAATTATATCTTTATCCAGCATTCTAGAGCAGTCATAAAATATTACCATACACCAAGCATCAATATTTCATTAAACACTTTGAGAAATGGCAGCTAATGAGTTTATGGAGGGAATGGCCTTCAATGAAGAAAATTTGCAATCTGCTATGGTTAAACTTGAGCAGTACCCAAAATCCACCCAAGACATACATAAATATGCAAATACAAATCTGTTAGACCTACAAAAGCCATTCTTGGTCCATTGTTCAATAGCTTAAGCTTTAAAGTCAAGAAGTTCTATCACATGGTATTAAAACATATTTAACCAAGTGTTGTAAACTCACTGCTGTGTTGAGTCACAGACTCTACCAGTAAGCCTATGCTTTGTCGGTTTGTCAATGTTTCAAGCCCAATTGACCTTTTTTTTTTCTTTGTGTGAGCATTTATCACAAAAACTAGTCATTACACACTTTAAAGTTTCAGGTCATGCACGCAGCAATGGTGCAAGACATTAAATGCTAGGCATGACCAAGAATCCACTACAATCTTATTACTAGATCCACAGAATTGTCACTGTGAACAAGCATTGTCATTTTTCCTTACCAACAGCCAAATAGAGTGTTAAACTCTGAGTCCTTTAGCTCTGTTCTGTGAAAACATTGTGATTCACTCTCATTTCCAGCTAATCATTTCAACTCTAACAAAATAACACATTTAAACTCCAACAATTGATTTCAATCTGATCGAGCAAGGTATCTTATCATTTTCTTACCATGTATTCCATTGCTGCATGAGACACATAACCATAAACAACCATAATATAATGTTTCTAGGTGACACAAGCAACAATATCCCATCACATAACACTAACAACTGTGTTAGTCAGGCAGCAGTTAATTAATATTAGTAAAAAAAATGATTTTTTTTAAAAAAAGATCACATCAACACATTCTGAAAAAAGAATTGAACACTGATGCCCTCATCCAAGGAGCTAGATGAATATGTTAACAATCTTATCTCACTAAGGACATTCTCCAGTAACAAATCAAATCACAGAGCATTAGCAATATGCCATGGAATGTCTGATCCACGACCTCTAAGACCAAAAAAATGGGATGAACTATATAGAGAACAAAACAGCTACGAGCTCAAAAAGAAAGGAAAGAAGATGAAGACGAAAAATTAACAAATGACTAATCCCTGAGACTAATACACAATGGAAAGCTAATTTGCTCATTGAAGAGCTAGTTCTGCACCAGATTTATAGATATCATCTAACAGTAACCAGCTATGTACACAACATATGTGAAAATCAAAATAAGAGATGCCACCTAAGAGGACCATAACAATCAGATAAGCAATAATTAGTGAATCAACAAACAGTCAAACATTTCTCTTATAACCTTAAATAGTCATACATTACAAATACAAAAACCAAACCAAACCAGTTAGAAACACTATAACAGAGGAAGCAGATAAAAAGCCCCAAATAAGCGTGCGAGAGACTTGGTAGCATCTTGGCAAGTAAAATTTTTTCATGTAGGCAGAGAGTTCAAATAAATGCATTTCAAGTAAAAAAATAACTCCAAACCTGCACTTATCTGTCAGAGCCTGACAGCAGTTCTAACAATCCACAGCAACTGAACCAAGAGGTCTTTTGCACAATACGTGGAGCCGATGCTACCTGAGGCTGCATATCAATTCAGAAAAAGAAAGGTTTAAAAAAACTCACAACACTTTTTTATAAATCATAAAGTATTTCATGAAAATTGCAATCATACTGATACCTGATTTTCAGAGCTCTCTGGAGTGTCAGAATCTTTAATATGCTCTGCAACTTTAGTAGATTTAGTGACAGGACTATCGGATAATGAAGCTGATACTTCACTATCATTTTCCTTCTGCTTAGGGTCCTCCAAATTTGATGCTCTAACATGCCCATCAGATAAGGGATAAACTTTATCCTCATTTTTCTTCATAGCAAGATCCGCTGATGCCACTTGAAAGACAGTTGACTTCTCTAACAAAGCACTTTCTTTATCACTGCTTTTCACCTCGCACACAGAGGCCACTGCCTCCATTGAATTAACAGAAGTTTGCACAACTAAATTACCGGTATCCTCCACTGGCGCATTTTCAGTAGTCAAAGTCATTTTGTCGGCTGAAGAATTAACAGAATTAATTAAATCTTCACATATAATTGCTTCTTGTTTTGAATTAACGGGCTCGTCCTTTGAGTTATTCTTATTGATGGATTCGTCATTTGAAGTACCACTGGAGTTTCCATTCGCATAACGTGATTCCTTGGCAGACTCAATGTGCTCAACACTGTCATTTATTCTATCAGAAATCTCCTCAGATTTCAAATCCCTCTCTATCTTAAGAACACCGTCTTCCTTTCCTCCTACCACTTCTGCACTCGTAATATCACTAGGGACTTCTTCCACAGACTTAACATCAGAAACAGATGATTGACGAGCTGATGGGTCGCTAACCTCCACCTCTTCACTCCCTTCATTAAATGGTTGATGATGGTCATCGTGGTCATGATATACAGGTGAACTAGCCTCACCACCATCACTTCCTTTCTCATCTTGGGACTTCAAGTCATCATTTCCTGACAATTGTTATTAAATCAATCAGACCAATATCAAGCAAAACAACTGAATTAACCAATACCCAGGACGCCAAATTGCCCAAATACCATAATTAATCATTTAATCCAGAGATATATATAGTCTAATCGAAATCGAGTGAAAAGACAAACAATATGCATATTCCCAGGAATCCCAATCAATGCGAGACAAAAAAAATCCAGAGATAGCCATCCATCCGAATTGACCAAAAACACCAAAACAATAAAAACAAAAACAATAGATATAATCAACAATTGAAAAGGAAACTTGCATGATTAATTGCCAGTTGTTTTATGCATTCAATAAGGTTTTGTAGCCAAAACTACTGGGCAAAATACCTTGAGGGTTGTTGGTCGAAGGGTTGATGTTGGCTTCCTTTTCCTTCTTTTTCTTGGCAGCTTTTCTCTTCTTAGCACCTGACGGCATGATTGGCCCTGTTAGGGAATAGGAAAGTAGACAAAAAAAGATCGGTGGGTGCTGCCTTTCTGTCCCAGTACCCACTCCGAGCCTCGTCTCTCTCTTACTTTCCGCGTGGACAGGATTAAGATAGATTTGTACTGCCAACAACCCAAAAGGAGAAAGATCCAGAGACAGATCTTCCCTACGAATTCTTGGAACCACGCTAATGGGTAAGTGAGCAACTGAGCGAATGCATCTTCTTCCCTCGCGACGTTTCGCCTGCGTACAAAATAAACGTAGTAGAGACTTTGTGAGGACTACTAAATATTTAAGGAGAAATGTCCCAAGGCAAGTGCCATGTATTGAGAGAAGAAATAAGATCCTGTTTGGTGACCAAAATTTAGAAGATAGATTTGTGTTTAAAAGTTTCGAACTTTGGAATCCATTAGCAAGGGCGTGAAGGACATTTTTTTTTTTTTTTTTGAGAAATGGCTTGTGCAAATTTTATTTTATTTTATAAAATAAATTAATAATTTAATTATTAAATCAAAACGTTTATTTTTTTTATATAAAAAGGACAAAATTTCATTCTAGAACAAAGTTCTACTACAATTATAGAAGCTATAGAAATATATAATAAAAAATAAATATTTGTAATTTTATCGTTAAATTATAATATAAATAAAAATTTTATTGATGTTTGAATTTTAAAATAAAAAATTAACTTCCATTTATTTGTTAAATAAATTTCAATAAATTTTAAAACACTATAAAATACTTAAACAAAACAAAAAGATTGTTGACAGCTCGATTAAGAGAGATAAATATATTAACTTTAATTAGAATAGGAAAAACATTATTTTAATCTATAAATTAAAAAATATTGAAAAATTAAGAATTCTCTTATTTTTTAAAAAATAAAAAATATTCTTAGATATCTATAAAAGATAAATTTTGAAATTTATTTGTATAAAAAACACAAAAGAAAACGCTAAAATGATAATTAGGAATAGAATATAATGTTATTAAAATTTTATTTAGTATAACATAAAATATAATAGAATCTGTCTTAAATAATATAACAATGATATAAAAAATTGATAAAAATATAAAAATATTTTTAAAAAATAATATTATTTTTATATGAAAAATTATTATAAAAAATAAATAAATAGTAAAATAAAAAATTAATAATATAAAAATTTGAACTAAATTTTATTTAAAATATTAATAATAATAATAATAAATAAGTTAAATATTATTTATTTTATTTTATTTATTAATAATAAATAAAATATTTTAATTTTTTTCCACTTATTCCTTTTATTTCCTTCCATTTCTATCACTTTCTTTTTAAAAATAAACTACTTTTTCATACAAAAAAAATATACATTTCATAAAACTATTATTTCATCAATTAAATATAATTAACTGATAAAATATAATATATATTTTCATTCTATCAATTTAATTTTGCGAACTAAATAAGATTTTATGAAAGTTATTTTGGAGAAGAAAAAAATGAAATTACAGACTCTTGAAAATAAAATTTTTAGATATTAAAAATGTATTAGCGTTCAATAAGTTTGATAATTTAGTAATTTAGACAGAACCATAAATTACTTTTTATTTTATTTTATTTTGAAATTTTTGCAGAATTTAATTGTGTTAACAGAAAGTTTTGGTAGATGGAAAATGAGAGGTCAGGAATTTGCCGACTCGGTTTGTGTCAAAGATTCTGGCTCATTCATGTGACATTAATGATTCCTAGTTATTATCTCCATAATGGAACAGACAAATTCATAATTGTTCTCTCGTCAAAAAGGAAAAAAAAAAGTCATCATTATTTTTCAATATGATTGTCCCAAAATGATAAATTAACATTTTTTTAATAAATTCAAACCTTTTTTATTGGTAAAAGGCATATGTGATTTTCTTGTTATTTTATACAGATTCAAATACATCACATATATTCTCTTTAATAAGTGGTTAGTTATTGAAATATTAAATAAAATGAAATAATATATTAAATTAACAATTAAGTCTTTAATTTATAATTTCATTTAATTTTAATTTTAATTTTTTTAATACACGAGTTAATATATAAAAATATCAAATTTTATTCACATTCATTTTTAGAACACAATTTTTTTTAATAAATACAAATATCATATTTTTAAGAGCTAAATCATACACTTAATATAATTTCATAATTAGAGTAGCATTTAGTTTATTCTAAAATAATGTTTGTTATAGTAATAAAGTTTGAATATAGTGGTAATTAAGTTTGAATATAATGGCAAAAGGCTCATGTGATTTTCTTTGTAATTTGTACAACTTCAAATATATTATGAATATGTTTAGCATGACAAATAAGTTAACTTATAACGTATTTGATTAATTTATAAGTTTATTTGACCAAATTAAAAGTGTTTGATAAACAAATTTATTTGAATAATTTAAATTAGCTGAAAGTTTATAAACTACACGCTACTTGAAGTAGCGTATAACTTATAAATTTTCAGTTAATTTATAAATTTTAAATTAACTTATAAGTTAATTTTACCAAACATAACTTATATATTCTCTTTAATAAGTGGCTAGCAATTGAGGAGAATAGCACTATGAAATATTAAATAAATTGAAATAATAGAGTAAATTAATCGTTAATTCTTTAGTTTATAATCTTATTTAATTTTTAGATTTTTAATATATAAAAATATCAAATTTTATGTACATTAATTTTTTGAACATAAATTTTTTTAATAAATACAAATATGATATTTTTAAAAACTAAATTATAAATTTAAGATAATTCTTAAATTACAGTAACATTTAGTTTATTATAAAATAATATTCGATATACTAAAAACATATTAACATCGTAGTAAATAAGTTATGCATTTAAAGTAAAAATACAAATTCAGTCTTTAAAACAAAATTTATTGATAATAATTACAGGCAACAATAATAACAATAACTAAATATTTTTTTATTAAATAAAATTGATTACATCTATTGACAATAATTATTTTAACAAAAATTAATTAAAATATCAATAGTTTTTATATATGTGACTTTCAAATAAAATGGGCTTCTTTAATCCTATATTTTCTTAAATAAAAAATTTTTATATCAAATTTTATATAGATATTTGATATCCATTTGGCGACTATATATCTAATTACATGATTAGTATATCATACTCTTAATTCAAATATGTAACCCAATTGATATTGTTAAAGGGTGGGGACCATCATTTTCACGGACAAAAGGGACAAGTTTGACAAACTGGACCGAATAAATGACTCAAAAAAGAAAGAACTGTGTAGGCCCCTTATTCATCATTCATCAAAGATGAGCAATTCCCACTAATTCATAGTTATTGGAGTAATAGCACTATCAAATATATTAAATAAAGTGAAATAATAGAGTAAATTAACAATTAAACTTTTAATTTATAATCCTATTTAATTTTTAAATTTTTTTAATGCATAAATTAATATATAAAAATATCAAATTTTATGTACATTAATTTTTAAAACATTAAATTTTTCAATACATACAAATATGATATTTTTAAAAACTAAATCATAGACTTAAAATAATTCAAAAATTACAGTAGCATCTAGTTTATTCTAAAATAATGTTTGATATACTAAAACTGTTTGAACAATGTAGTAAATAAGTGATACATTGAAAGTGAAATTATAAATTCAATCTTAAAATAAAAATTTATTAACAATAATTATTTTAACAAAATCTAATTAAAACATAAATAGCTATTTAAGGTCTCGTTTGATATACTAAATTAAACTGATAGAATTTAAATTAAAATTTTATTCTATTAATTAATTATATTTAATGGACAGAACTTAGTCTCTATAAAATATATGTTCCTTCTTACATGAAAATGTGATTTACCTTTGAAATGTGATAGAAATAAAAAGAAATGAATGAAATAGGAGTAAAAAAGATTAAAATATTTATTTATTATTGATAAATAAAATAAATAATATTTAAACTATTTGTTAATATTATTAATATTTTAAATAAACTTTAATTTAAAATTTTATATTATCAATTTTTTTTAAATAATTCTTTATATAAAAATAAAATAATTTTAATAATTTTATTTTTAAAAAATATTTTTATCTTTTTATTAATTTTTTATTTTATTTTTATATTATTTAAAACATACCAAACATTAAAAAAAAATCTATTTTATTTTATATCATACTGAACAAAATTTTAATAACAACACTATTTTATTTTATTTCTCATTTTCGTTTCTTATTTTTATTCTTTTTTTGTCAATAATTAAAAGAGACTTTATAGTATATATGACTTTCAAATAAAATAGGCTTCTTTAATCCTACATTTTCTTGAATAAAAAAATTTATATCAATTTAGAACCAAATATATCAAATTTTAGGTAGATATTTGATATCAGTATATCATACTTTTAATTCAAATATGTAACCCAATTGATATTGTTAAAGGGTGGGGACCATCATTTTCACGGACAAAAGGGACAAGTTTGACAAACTGGACCGAATAAATGACTCAAAAAAGAAAGAACTATGTAGGACCCTTATTCATCATTTATCAAAGATGAACAATTCCCCCCTAATTCATAGCCAACATGACCCTACCAAAAAAAGATACACGGAAAGAAAAAAAAAACAAAAAACAAAATGAGAAGAAACAAGACATTGTCTTAATTCTGTTAAAATTGAGCCAACAAAGGTCGGTCGTTCGAATCAGTTATTAAGAATAAGAGTCTGTTTGAATAGCAGAATTTATAATTTATTAAAATTTATTTATCAGTATAAGTATTTTTATGTTAAAAAAATATTGTTTGGATAAATTTAAATAAGTATCTTATCAGTATTTGTGAAAGCTCAAATTCACATTATCAGAAAGTTATTTTATACTTTTATAAGTTAAAATTTTATTAAAACTATACCATTTACCTCTCTACTTTCATCAAAACTATATCCAAATATTTTTAAAAAAATTTATAAATTTGAAAAGCACTTTTTTAAATATATATCCAAACGCTAAATAACTTAATTTAAAAATTATCCTTCTATAAATATTTTTTATATAAAATTTTATTTTATAAATACTTAAATAATTTATATACTCAAACTAAACTTAAGATTCATATGACATCATAAATACTCTTTAAATTAAGAGGCTTATCTTAATTTCAGTGAGTTATTGAAATTTAACTCACCTAAATTTTTTTGTACAAAAAAAAGCTATTAAAACTATCTTAATCCTTTGGATTGATCCTCTCTTTTTTTTCTTTTTTTGAAACTAGTTGATCCGTTTTATTTATTTAAAAAATATATTAACATTTTATCAATTTATTTATATACCGATAAATTTGATCTGACCCATTTAATCCACATGTTACGAGTCTGACAATTTACATGGTATTATTTTTTCATAAAAAAATAAATGATTATTTTTTGTTAAACTTATTTAATAATTAAAGTACTTAAAAAAATTAGTGGGTAGCTGATAGTTTAATAAATCAATCATATTTTATGATGAAAGAAAATTATATTTTTATTTAAGTTTAATTTGAATAAATAATTTATTTAAGTGTTTATAAAAAAAATTTATGTATATAAAAATTATATTATAATTTTTTTTAAAATTAATTTATTTAATGTTTAGATATATATTTAAAAAAATATTTTTAAAATTTATAAATTTTTTAAAATATTTAAATATAATTTTGATAGAAGGAGAGAGATGAAAAATATAATTTTGATAAAATTTTAATTTATAAAAATATAAAATAGTTTATTAATTATATAAATTTGAGTTTTTGCAAATTTTTTTAAAAAAAATTTAAAAAATAAATTATAATTAATTTATTAAAAATTGATAAATTATTTATTTAAATTTGTCTATATATTATTTTTTTAATATAAAAATATTTATATTAATAAAAAAAATTAATAAATTATAAATTATATTATTTAAACAGACTATGGAATGAAATATTGAAGTTTCAAACAAAATTTTTAAAAGAGAAAAAAATATTTTTTAAAAAATAAATTTTTAAAAAAAGAGCAGGACACTTCCCAAACTTGTGCACTGTTGGTGAAGAAGAGACAAAACTTGGGCACTTTTGGTGAAGAAGATAAAGAAGAGAGAAAAGGAAAAAAGGGGAGCCGCCGCGGTGTTGTTCCATCCAGTGCGGTTCTCTTGAAAATCTAGTTAGAGCACGCGCTTCTTTTTGCTTTTTCCACTCACTTTGCAATTAGTCCATGGCTGAGCTGCTCAAATATTGACCCGTTTTTAACTTAACCTACTTTGGTGGGCCAACCTATGTGTACTAGGTTGGGTCCATTTTGGTAAACATTAACTTTAGACAATCTTAAATATTTACCATCAAATTTTTAAATAAAATATAATACAAAGACATAAATTTAATAACATAACATTGATTCTTTTAAAAAAATTTACATATCATAATTTAATTAATAAAATTGAAAAAACTTAAATGTTAAGAAAAAATATATGTAGTTTGGGATTTCTTTTTCTTTTTTGTGTACCAAAAGAATTTTATTAATAGATATAGATCCAATGGTCTACATACTTTTAATACAAGGCATGGCAAAATTGCAAAAAGAAATACCCTAAATTAAAAAGAAGAATATTAAAAGAAGTTCTATCAATTCTTCTTAAGTATTTATGGATATCTCACTCAATATTCCTGCATTCCTTCCTCCATTGGTATCCCTTTTATACCAACCTTTTGTCCACCACATTGATGGTGTAGATGTTTAAAGCTACAATATCTTATAGAATAAATAGTTTTCACTTGCTGACAAAAAATAATATATAAAGTTAATTTTTATTCTCCCGCTTATTAATAGTGATTATGTCTCTATTTTTTTTCTCATTAGAAAACTAAATGCTCGTTTGGAACATGTGATAATGAAGATAGGATAGGATAACATATCATATCCTATTTTTATTTTTTGTTTGGACACTGACAGAATAGTATGTTACTGTCATATCTCTTATAATATCCTATTCCTTTAGTTAAAATTCATATCTCATGAGTAAGGCTGAGTTGAAAATCGAATAAACTCGCGCACCATCGTCTCTCTCAGCCCTCCCCCCGAGGCGCGCGCACCATCATCTTCTTAAACCTCCCCTCCCCCCCGGCGTGCCATTGTCTCCCTTAACCCTCTCGACATCATCATCTCCCTTAACCCCCTCCCCCCACGCCATCGTCTCCATCAACCCCCACCACCACCTATACATTACCACCGGCTAATAGATTTTACATTCTCTGCCACTACTCAACAGGAAAAGCTGCTTATAACAAAAAAAAAATTATTGTGAGCAACTTCACTCTATTAGTAATGAAATCTCTCGCCAACTCCTCCTTAGTGGCCATTGCTGAGAAGCTTCGGTCCTCTTCTTCCAAACCCTCCATTCATGCCTTTGATAGACTCGAATTCTGTTTCTCCCTTCGCTATCGGAATGTTAAATCCGGCAATTTTTCCTTCCTAAAACTAGTACAAAACAAGGGATATCTTGTTTTGGAAATGCTCTGCCTTCCAAAACCCAAGTCTCTTTCTTTCTTTCTTTTTCACTTTTTTATTTTTTTTTCAAATGATGGGTGTTTGGGATATCTTGTTTTGGAATATTTTTCAAATGATGGGTGTTTGGGATATCTTGTTTTGGAAATGCTAGAAAAGGATTGAAATTATGGTTGTTTTAAGATTGCTTTCTTGTGGGGAGATTCTTATCTTGATTCCCAAGGTGTCATTTTCTTTTTGTTTATCTTTTTTGCGATTTTGTGAAGAGCAATTAAATTGTGTGAGGTTTTGGGCATTGTCTTTTCAACTCTACATTTCCAATTTTTTTCATCAGTTGTGCCAAATGATGAAGAATCCATTGCAGGTGAAGAAGTTGAGGAAAGAATCAGCATGGAAAATTCAGTTGGAGCTTTAGAAACTAAGGATCAGAACAAGCCAGAGATAAAAGCTTGATGAGTTTGAAGCTCCCTTTTTTCCCTTGTTCACAGCTACATTCGACAAAGACATTCTTGATTTTGTTCTCTCGAGAGCACGAGTTGGTTTAGTTTTAGGTTAGGAGTTTCCATTCCACTGAGTGGATAACTCATTAGATAATAAAAAGGAGTAATTTTTATTATTAAATTTATTTCATTTGTATGATCTTTCTTGATTTTCAATGAAGTGAGCTTGGTCCATGTCTTTGGTGCATCACCTTGTTTTCTAAATATTGAACCAGTACATTTGAAGACCGCTAATAGGATGAAGGAAAATTTTGAAAACAAAGAATCACTCTAATTTGGGTGTTCATAATATAAAGTTAAGTTCTCTAACAATGGGCTAAGCTACTATTATTACAGATGCAACTTTTGGCCATAATCCATAACAGCCTCTTATTCATAGTCATTAGTTTCCTATGTTACCATTGTCTTAATTTTTAAAGCTGTTAAAGTTGAGCCAACGAAAATCGATTTAGTTGGTAAGAATACTACTCATATTTTATAAAAACGTGAGTTCGAATTTTACTATCAATGTGAGAACTTCTTTAATAAATGATTTGTAAATATTTCTGTAAACGATCTTTAAAACATGAGGCATATCTTAACTCCAGTGAATTATTGAAATTCAATTCATTTAATTTTTTTTATACAAAAAAAAAAACTATTAAACTGTTTCAATCTTTTGAATTGATCCTTTTTTTTTGGAACAAGTTGATCCGTTTAATTTTTTTTAAAATAAATTAACATTTTGTCAATTTATTTATATACCAATAAATTTGGTCCGACTCATTTAATCCACATGTTACGAGTTTGACAGTTTAAATGTTATTATTATTTTCATAAAAAAAGTAAATGATTATTTTTTGTTAAATTTATTTAATAATCAAAATACTTAAAAAAATTAGTGGGTAGCTGATAGTTTAATAAATCAATCATATTTCATGATGATAGGAAATCATGTTGTTATTTAACCAAACTTGTGCACTGTTGAATGAAATACAAAATCTTTAAGTTTTAAAAAAAAATTTAGAAAGAGAGAAAAAAAAAAGTCTGTTTATTTTTTGTTTTTAAGAATTATTTTTTATTTTTAATTATTTTTAAAATAAAAAAATTCGTTTGATAATTATTTTTTATTAATATTTTAAAAATAAATTTTTTTAAAACAAAAATAATAAAAAATTATTTTTATTTTAAATTTTTGTTTTTAAAAAAAAATATAAAAAAAAATATTTTTAAAACAGTTTATCAAATAAATTTTTTTATTTTTATTTTACAAAACAATTTTTAAACATAATTTTTAAAAATAATTTTTAAAAATAAAAAAATAAAAAAAGAATTAAATAAGTCTAAAATTTTTTAAAAATAAATAAATTTTTTTAAAAAAAGACAAAAATATTTCTCAAAGAAATAATATAATAAAACAATGAAAAAAATAAGGAGAAAAAGAACAGGACGCTCCCCAAACTTGTGCACTGTTGGTGAAGAAGAGACAAACCTTGGGCACTTTTGGTGATGAAGATAAAGTAGAGAAAAAAGGAAAAAAGGGGAGCCGCCGCGGTGTTGTTCCAGCGCGGTTCTCTTGAGAATCTAGTTGGAGCACGCGCTTCTTTTTGCTTTTTTCACTCACTTTGCAATTAGTCCATGGTGCTCAAATATTGACCCGTTTTTAAGTTAACCTACTTTGGTGGGCCAACCTATGTGTACTAGTTTGGTCCATTTTGGGTAGCTCTACATTAACTTTAGATAATCTAAAATATTTATTATAAAATTTTTAAATAAAATATAGAAAAAAAATATATTTTATCACTCTGATCTATGGATGCAATTGCAGTTTCTCCCCCTTTCTTTTAATTTAAACAATGTCCTCCTCATTCTTTATTTTTGTGGCAATCTCCCCCCTCCATCTATTTTTATTCTTAAATATAATATTTAAATACTTGAAATGTCTTAATTATTCTTCAAATTTTTTTTAAAAATTATTTTTTATATTTTAAAAAATACTTTATTTTAACAAAATATTTTTAAAGAGTAATTAAGACATTTCAAGTATTTAAATATTATAATTAAGACATTTTAACAGTCTAAAGTATGTTGAGAAATATTTTTTTTTAAAATAAAGTATTTTTTAAAATACGAAAAATAATTTATTTAAAAAAATTGAAGGATAATTAAGAAATTTCAAGTATTTAAATATTATATTTAAGAATAAAAATAGATGGAGGGAGGAGATTGCCACAAAAATAAAGAATAGGGAGGACATTGCTCAAATTAAAAGAAAGGGAGAAAAACTGCAATTGCATCCATAGATCAGGGTGGCAAAATGTATTTTACCCTAAAATATAATACATAGACATAAATTCAGTAACATAACATTGATTCTTTCAAAAAAAAATTACTTATCATAATTTAATTAATAAAATTGAAAAAACTTTAAAAATTGCATATATAAGTTTTCTATTAAATGTTAAGAAAAAATATATGTAATTTGGAGTTTTTTTTTGAAGAAAGATATTTATTAATAGAAATCGATTCTAACTTTCTATCTTATTTTTAATATACCTTAAATTAAATTAAAAGGAAGAATATTAAAAGAAGTTCTATCAAATCTTCTTAAGTATTTATGGATATCTCACCCAATATTCCTGCATTCCTTCCTCCATTGGTATCCCTTCTATGCCAACCTTTTGTCCACCACATTGATGGTGTAGATGCTTAAAGCTACAATATCTTATATAATAAATAGTTTTCACTTGCTAACAAAATATAATAAATAAAGTTGATTTTCATTCACTTTTAGCTCATTCATTGCTTGTAATCACATTCTTACTTTTTTTGTTACTAAAAAATTAAGAGTGAATTTGATTTGTGAAAATGTTTTTTATTTTTATTTTTAAAAAATATTTTTATTTTTTATTTTTTACATTTATAAAAATTCATTTGATTTATATTTTTATTTTTACTATTTTCTTGTTATATAATTATATTTTCACTTTATTTTTATTTGTATCACTTGTTAATTATATAAATAATAAAATATTATATACATAATTTAAAATAATTATAAAAATATTATCGTTATAATTTGTTGTAGTGCAAAAAAATTTTAAAAATATTTTTTTGATGTTTTTAAAATTTATAGAAATTCAAAAAATATTTTTTAAAAATAATAAAAAAATAATAACTAAACACGTTTTCATAATTGTTTTTAATTTTTAATAAAAATAAAAATTTAAAATACTTGAACCAAACATATTTTAAAATTTTACAAAATAATTGTTTTTTTTAAAGTACTACAACGAACCACGTTAGGTGAGGTTCTCTCATAACATAATAAGGAACTTTCTAGGTAGAATAGATAAGCCTGTTACTGTTACAAGCTTATAAGAGGATTCTCAAAGAGTACGAGATTGGAAAATGGAATTGCAGCACCTATTCTAGCCCTTCAGCAATTTGGCCACCAAATTGTCGATGAATTTAATAAAATTGGGGGAAGATGATGACATTGAAAGTTTTGGAATGAAATTGGACCCAAAAAAAACTTGAGACAAAAACGAAACTTGGGTTAAACTTGAGGGATGAAAAATGTATTTTAACCTTGAGAGAATATTGATAATGCATATTAAGATTTTATGGTTTAATCATTTAAAGGATGATCGAGCTAGTTATGTTTATTTTTGCAATGTTATAACAATGTACAGAAATGTTGCTTTATGCTTGAAACTTTACAATGCTTGATGTTCTCAGAGAAGTGTTTACTTGTATAAGATTCTTATGATAGTTAATATAATGTAAATAAGTTATATAATGTTCTCTTAGATTCTCCTTCAATCGTTCTAATAAAATTAAGAAATAAGACTAAACAAAAAGAATTGATAGAAATTCTAAAAATTTTTATTAATTTTTTGTGTGCATTTATCATAATAAAAATAATGTTTATGTAACTACGATAAAATTTTATGTTAACTGTCGCACACTTAACATAATCTTTCTCTTTTATTTTGATTTGAGATCGACTATACGAATAATTTATTTCTTGATTTCATTTATGATAAGTTACTGTAATACCGTTTGATCTATGTAACTGATCTCATTTAATAAAAAAAATTTTAATTGTTATTATTATTGTATCATAATAAAAATGATGTGTTTTTTTAATTGGATAAGTCTTTGGTCAATTACGTTCCTAGTTAAAATAAAATAAAAAATTAGAACAAAAACAAGTTAACTACACCGACACCTCTTCTCCCAAAAGACAAGCCACTCCAACTAATCTAAGGATTACAACAATTCAAATCCAAGTACAAATTTAATGATACGTAAATGGCGGAAATAGCTAGAGTTAGTAAAACAGACTCAATTTGTCGGGTTGGTTCATTTAATCCACTTAAAAAGTGAGTTGAGTTAACATTTTGCTAGTTCGTTTACACCACCTAGTCTACGGGTTCGCCTTCTTTTTTTTTTCAAAAAAATTATGCCTTCGTTAGATGGACTTGTCCACTCTTCTCTGATTAGTTGAGTTAGTGGCATTATAGCAAATTGATACATTTTTACTTTCTCAAGTTTTATAAGAGTTTCCACTACTTTCTCTAATTTTAATAATGTCGATGTTATTTACTTAATTTTTATACATAATGCACCAAAAATAAAATTAAACTTAGAATCAGGTTAAGTGACTTATGATGCATTTATTTTGCAAAAGCGTTTTTTTATTTTCATTTCTTAAAAATAGTTTTTATTTTTTATATTTTTAAAAATATATTTAGTTTGTATTTTTATTTTTATTATTTTTTAGTTATATAATTGTATTTTTATTTTTATTATTTTATAAATTTATAAACAGTAAAATATTGTGTATATAATTTAAAATAATTATAAAATTACTATTGTTACAATATACTACAATATTAAAAATTTTAAAAATATTTTTTTGACATTTTAAAAATTTTTTAAAATAAAAAAATAATAATAAATAAATATATTTTTATGTTTATTTTTAATTTATAATAAAAATTAAAATTAAAAACAAATAAATTGAACAGATCTTTATATTTTAATTTTAAAATAAATATAATTTTTTTTAATCCATAAAAAAAAAAAAGAGAACAACAACAAAACAACAAGAACCAAATAAAACAAAAAAGGGCTAGCCACTCAATAGCCATGTTTGCCTAATGATGAATCATAGAAAAAACAGTATGATGAAACTTGGACGGAAGGTGAAGCAATTCCTTCAAGATTTAGTCACACATCCAGCCACAGCCAGCACCGCCAGTATCGGACACCTTTTTAATTCAGCAAAGTCAAGTCCATCTCAACACAAATATCATCCAAATAAGGCGCTGGTCCATCTGAAGAGCTTTCCTTATGGCAAGGGCTTTAGACTTGAAAGCAGAATTCGGAAGAACTTTGCTGCTGTAGGAGTATTCCAAGACAATGCCTGCTTTATTCCTGAAAATGAGGCCAATCCCAGCCATAGACTTTGAATTATTAAAGCAACCACCAAAATTAATTTTTATCTAGCTACTCAAAGGGCCCCTCCATGACTTCTCCAAGCCATAAATTTTGCATAAATAAAAATACTATAAATTTTTTTTTAATATACATACCTCCTGTGATAAACACAATCACCAAATAAAATCAGAATAGAGAGAACTTTGTCTAATTTATATAAAATCTTACTCTATATTTAATGCATGTTTTCTTGTAAATTAAAGATTTTTTTATCGAAATTTTTTTTTTGTAACTTTTTTCCTATTAAAAAAAGAAATTTTTTTATAATGATGAATAATTACAATAATTTTCCGTGACACATTTTCATACAAAGATAACAATCGTATATCTAAATTTCAAATAAATTAATAAAATGAGCCATATATATATATATATATATATATATATATATATATATACAATTAATGATAGAGTAAGAGTTTGAATATAAGATCATTTGCTTAATTACACAGTCTTCTCACTATTAGACCATCCTCTGTGGCTTAATATGTTTTTAATATAACTAACAACTTGAGCTAGTTCGTTAAAAGCTCCTTCTTGACTATCATCAGCCCTTCCTTTATTAGCATACTTCCAAAACTCATTGCAGCAACAAAATTTTTTACAGATTTTGTTCTGTATTTGATGCATATTTTCTTATAAATTAAAGACTTTAAATAAATAAATAAAATTTCTGTAGCCTTCGTCCCATCAAATTTTTTTTTTTTTTATACCGGTAGATTTTCACACAAAGATAACAATTGTATATTTTAATTTTAAATAAATTAATAAAATGAACCACATACACGTACACACGCACGCGTACGTGGACACACACCCTTACGCCTGCCCGCACGCACGCACGCACACGGAGCTTGAATCTAATATCGTTCGCTTAATTACACAGTCTAGACCACTCTATTATTGAGTATTGACCACCCTCTGTGGCTTAATATGTTTTTAATATAACTAAGGTATCGTGGGCTAATCGAAGTTGAAATGATGAAACGAAAATATCTATTCCATTTTATCAGAGGAGATTGTTTGATTGTCAAAAATAATAATTCATAAAATTTATATTATTTTATGGGTGAGAGAATGCATTATTATAAAAAAAAAAAGGAATTAAGCAAAAGGAATGAAATTTAAGTTAAAATAATGTTTTTTTAATTAAATAGATAATAAAAATATTTTTTAAAAAAATTAATTAATTAAAAAAAATTCACAAAAAAAAAATTGAAAAAATCTGAATCGTTGTCTACAAAATAATAAATAAATATTGTTTTTTTAAAAATAAATAAATAAATAAGAAAATATTATTTATTATTGATAAAAAAATTCATATTTAAATTATTTTTTAAAATTATTAATATTTTTAATAAACTTTTTATATTATTAATTCTTATTTTTTATATTATTTTTAAATAAATTTTGAAATTAAAATAATATTATTTTATTAATTTTATGTTTTAAATGTATTTTTATTTTTTTATTAATTTTTTATTTTATTCTTATATTATTTAAAACATATTAAATATAAAAATAATAATAAAAATTTTATTTCTTTTCATAATATATCAAACATAATTTTTTTTTATAATATTTTATTTTATTTTATTTTTAATTTTAATTTTATTTTATTTTTATCACTAATCAAACCACACCTAACACCTAACAACTTCAGCTAGTTCGTTAAAAGCTCCTTCTTGACTATCATCAGCCCTTCCTTTATTAGCATACCTCCAAAACTCATTGCAGCAACATAAATCTTGAAAGTTGTAAAATGAGGATCTGCACTTTACCCTTGAAATACTTGCTGACATCTGTCCTCGCAGATGTACCGAGAGAAAGCTGATACTGACTTAGGAAACTCATCAAAACCCTCCATCAGCACAAGCCACTTATAACACCGCATGTCAAATCTGAAGACATCCAATCTATCAATTTTTAGTGCAATAGGATTAGAGCACTACTGAACCAGATAGTAACGAGATGTTCAATAGACCCAGCTTCATTACCACAAACTGGACAATCAGCATTTTGAGAGCATTTTTTGACAAAGGATCTCCTTACAAGGCAAGCACAGCGGCAAGCTTTCCACAAGAAATGCTTGACGAGCCTTAGGCTATGTTTGATAAAAATAGTTGATAAATTAGCTGAAAGTTGATAAGCTAACTGAAAGCTGATAAACTAATTTTTAGCTGAAAGCTGATAGCTGAAAGCTGAAAGCTGTTAAGCTAATTTATTAAATTAGAAGTGTTTGGTAAAAATAGCTGATAAATGTAAAATGACATAAAAGGGCATATATAAAATTTATTATTTTTTGTTAGTAATTACATTTCATTTTGTAATTCTAAAAAATACAAAATAAACATATCATCTAGCGTTCCACAATAAATTAACAATATTGTTGCGAATCTCTTTCATTTCAGTAGATGCCTCTAAATTTTCGTTAGTATTTGAGAAAGAAAAGTACCCAAAAGAAACCTGAAGATTAATAAATAGCGTAAAAAATTATGAGTATGATAATATTGAAATTTAAATAAAATAATAAGGATAAAAAAGGAATAAAATTATAAAAGCTATAAGCTAAAAGCTATACGCTACTCAAAGTAGCGTATGAAAATACGCTATAAGCTACTCAAATAAGCTTGTTTACCAAACACCTCTAATTTGGTCAAACAAACTTATAAGCTAGTCAAATACGCTATAAGTTAGCTGAAATGACTTGCCAAACATACTCTTAACCTCCCAATTTGCTTTCTCCATCTCCTCCGATACTTAGGTCCCATTTAATAGTAAGAATTTAAAATTTAAGTGATAAAATAAGAATTTAAATTTTATTCTCTCGTGTAATCATCAATAAAATTAATAAAAAATATAAATTATGCAAAATGCTGATTATCTCTTTCAAAAAAATTAATCTTATTTTTAAAAAATGATTAAAAAGTGAACAGTATAATAAAAAAATTAAAGTACTTTTTATTATTTTATTTTTTTATTAATTTTTTTATAATTATATATATATATATATACTAAATTTTTCAATACTATTTAATAAAATTTAATTCAAAATTTTATATTAATAATAATTTGTTTTAATTTTTATTTATAATATTTAAAATAATTTTTTAAGTTAAAATAATATTATTCTTTAATGTTATTTTTATATTTTTGTCAATTTTTTTTAATTTTTTTATATCGTATTAAATATAATTTTAATCATAATATTTTATTTTATTTTATTTCAATTTAATTTATTCTTAATTTTTATTTTTATTCTTTTTTAAATTTTGAATCAAATTGGACGGTCTATTATTAATTTTGGTTAGCTCGAGACTTTTCACTCCCAACCTCCACAGAATAACCACCATTTCTTATTGGGGTCCATACCTGAGGATCACAACACCCACCGGCTGAAATACGGATGTTTCTAATCGCTGGAATCTCATTAGGTGGAAGCCAAGGCTTGATTGAATCCAAATTCCAGTTACCTCCTTAAATAATTTTAGATGAGAAGACGTCAGCAGCTCATCATTAGGGAGATTTGGGCCGAGAGAAAAATTTGGGAGGGAAAGAATCCATTTATCAACCGAAACTTTAAAGGTGTGTTTCCCTTAACGAAAGAAAAAAGAGAAAAGAAATAATTTTTTTTATTTAATTTAATTTTGGGAGGGATGAAGTGAGAAAAAATAAGTCTTTTTTTAGTTAATTAATTTGTAAATAAAAAAATAAAAAATAAAATAAAATGACTATTATATCATTTTATTTGTATTTTTATTAAAAATAAGATTATTTTATAAATTTAAAACATAAATAACTAAGAATAAATAATAATAATTACAATTTTTATATAGTAAAACTCATTTTATTTATGTATAAAAATGTTAACTAATAAATTTATATTAAAATATCTTATCTAATTTAAAAATTATAATAAATATTGTTTTATTTAATTATTTAGTTGACTGTGAAATCATAATAAGAAAATAATAAATATAATATTAAAATTAGTATAGAAACGAAAAAATAATGAAACATATTAAATAAAAAAAATGAATGAACTATTTAATCAATAGGATATAAAATTTTAACATATATTAGTATAAAATAAATGATTCTCTGATTTTTTTTTATTTTTTTTAAATATTTTTTATTAAAAAAAAATCACAAAAAAGATAAGAGAATGGACAAACTAAACTATTAAAGTATATTTGAATTTTCATTCATTATTTTTTAGAGGTATAAAATCAATTCGGATCGATCTAAACTGATTAAGTTGATTAAAAACCGAACAAAACTTATTAGTGTTGTTCGATTTTTTTTTTAAAAATCAATCGATTCGGTTATGTTTTTGGTTGAGACAGAGTTGTAACCGAATCGAATCGAACCGATCGAATTATTTTAAATATATAAAATTTATATTATTAAATTTATTTTTTATTATATTTTAAAAATATTTTATATGATTTTTTTTTTAATTTTTTTGACATGGGCTTAAAAAAATTTGAAATAGACCCAAAAATAACAAAATAGATACAAAAATTTTAAAAATGGGTCCAAAAAAATTTAAATGGGCCAAAAATAAAAAAAATTTGGCAATTTTTTTTTGTTTTTCTTCAAAAAATCAAACAAACCACATTTAATTGCTTCAATTTTATAAATTTCAACCGAATCAATAAGGTCCAAAATTTTTTATATTCTTCATGGTCGGTTTGATGTAGTTGAACCTCTAAAATCGAACTATAAACACCTTTATTATTTTTTGGTGCCAAAATGACAACGGTAAATACATAAGAAGGCCAAAAACATAAAGTTTTACATATTTTTTTAAAATATTTTTGCCACAAAATTTTTTTTTCCTCTAAAGAGAAGAGGAGATTTTGAAACTTTATTTTCTCTCACCTCACCTCTAAAATCTTGAATCAAATAAAGTAATTTTAAAAAATTTTCTTTCCTCCCTTCCAATCGAATAGCCCCTGAGGGGCTGCCATCAGCCACCTTCCAAAATAGGTACAGTTGAGTCCTATAATTAATCGCAAATTTTTTGGTGGTCACTTTGACATGGCATTTCGAGATTATCCACGTTGATCTTTATTATTTGATTTCTCAATTAATTTGAGTTTTTTTTAATTGAAATAACATTAATTTTCAACACAATAATGAATTTAATATTTTAATTCTAAGTCTAACATTGTCATTTTCACTATACTGAATTTAATATTTTATTTTTCAATTAATTTGAGTTTTTTAAATTGAAATAACATTAATTTTTAATGCAATAATGAATTTAATATTTTAATTCTAAGTCTAACATTGTAATTTTCACTATACTGAATTTAATATTTTATTTTTTAATTAATTTGAGTTTTTTAAATTGAAATAACATTAATTTTTAATGCAATAATGAATTTAATATTTTAATTCTAAGTCTAACATTGTCATTTTCACGATATTATTTTTTAATTTAGGCAACGAATTTCAATAAAATTAACAGGGGTACTTATAAATTATTTTTTAAAATAGATTAATAACAACTCTCTAAAATTCAAATTACTTTAACTTTTTAGATAGATTAAAAATATATTGAATAAGATAAATAAATTAATTTATAATTTATTTGACTAACTTATAAATTTATTTGATCAAGTTATAAATATTTGATAAATAAATTTATTTAAGTAATTTAAATTAAAAATTTATAAATTTTTAACTAATTTATAAAATTTAAATTAATTTATAAATTATTTTTATCAAACAAAATTTAAATATTCATCTCAAAATAACAAAAGAAATTTTCCTAAACAAATCAAACATGAAGTTCATTTTAACCGAAATATTTACGCTGTCGAAGAACCTTGAACCACAGGTAATTTTTCTTTTAGGAAACAATAAAGAAATACTGCATTTTATACCTAAGTTGAGCATAGTGCTTTTTATTTTCAGAAAATTTTATTTATACTTATTATATTTCTAACTTTTTTCTTTTTTAATTGATCATTTAAATAAGTTTATTTTATGAGAGGATTCATATATTTTTTCATAAATTTAATAAGTATTGAAGTGATTATATTATTATAAATTTTATTTTAAATTTAAATATAATATTAATTTTCCTGTTATTTTTATAATTAATTAATACTTTTTTGGTATAATTATTCTATTATAAAATTTACCTTTAAGAAAATTATTTTTGAGTGCCTCATGTAGCACAATTCAAAAAAAAAAAAAAAAAAACAATGCCTCATGAGAGATGCTGGGTCAACTTATTGAAATTTGAGCAACGAAGGTGCAAATAGATTCTCAGTGAGCCCGGTGCCACTGCCGTTAGATTAGCTTATTTTGCTGCTCTCATGGTGGGAACCGATATGTTTGGACTTGTTGAAATTATAATTTTTTTTTTATGGTTTAATAGCTTATTATTCAAATAACTTGTGATTTGTCATATCAAGTGTTAATTATTTGATATTTTTTTTTTCAAATTTCAACTAAAATAATAATATAATTATCATATTTTTTAATCAAACTTGAAGACTCAATCCATCATACATCACGGTATAATTCTTTAAGAAATTTATTTAAAAAAATCGCAATATAACTAAGAAGAAGTTTTAAATACCACACCACCCAAGTTACTGGGCATGCCAATTTAATACAGCCCATTTGATATTTTTGTATCCGGAATTCCAAAATTTTGAGTATTAGTATGACACTAAGAGATTGTTTGATTTATTTGTTTTTAATTTTTATTTTACTTAAATTTAAAAATAATTATAAAAATTTATTTATTTTTTATTTGTTATTTTTATTTTATAAAATATTATTTAAATTTATAAAAATTTTAAAAATACTAAAAAGACGTTTTTATAATTTTTAATATTGTAGTGTATTGTAATGATGTTATTTTTATAATTATTTTAAATTATATATATAATATTTTATTATTTATATAATTATAAAGTAGTTAAAATAAAAATAAAATATAATTATATAATTAAAAAATAATAAAAATATAAATATAAATTAAATATATTTTTAAAAATATAAAAATAAAAAATAAAAATTACTTTTAAGAAATAAAAAAAATATTTTTGTAAATCAAATACACTTTAATTATTTTAAAATTATTAAAATTTTAAAAAATAATTTAATTAATCATCAGTTAATACTGTTTTTTATTATACACGTACAAAAAATAATATTTTTAAAAATTATTTTTATTATATATTATAATTTAAATATTTTCAATAAATAAAAAATTATTTATTAATAATAAAATAAATAAATATTATTAATAAATAAAAAATTATTTATAACAACTTTTAAAATTTTTAGTCTTCTCCTCGATGATGTTTTGGTATTTGAATTCTTAACTTTTTATTGAAATTGTCAGTCACTTTTCAACAATTAGTTTCGAGTAAATTATTTATTACTTACATAATTACATTGATTAAACTTGCCCTATAAATATTACAGTCACTGAGTTATATCAGACAAGTAACACACAATTTTCATTTTACCACTATAATTCATCCAATAGTTTATTATTTTTCAAAAAATTTAAAAAGAAAATTACTACAATGGCAAATACACATAATAAAGGCTCCTGTTTAACCCGGAATCGGAGATGAAACCCGTACGATTTAACTTCATAAACTTGACCTTCTTCCAGTGGATCTGATGGACAGCTACTCTTTCTGATCTAAATCCAAGTTCATATTGTAATTTGCCTCTCAAAATTTTGACTCACGGCCATTTCTCTGTGGTAGCTGAAGGAAGAGAGTATAGGCGCATACCATGGACGCTTTGAGGAGACAGGCCAGCAAGTTCAGAGAGCAAGTAGCCAAACAACAACATGTAATTTTTCTCTGCCATGAATCCTCTATGCTCGGTTTTTTTTTTTCAGTTTGCTGACGGTGAAGTATATATTCTGCATTTTGAAAAGGAAAGAAAATGGGATTTTGAATTCTTGTGTTTTATTGCCATAGTTTGCTTCCCAAATCGTGGGTTCGGAATTTTTACTGCGGCAAGCGTAAATTCGCATTTAGCTGGGCAATAGTTTGAAAAAACTGATGAGTTTTAGTATTTAAATTCTTGTTTTTCATTTTCTCAGAAATTTTGAAAAGGAAAGAATGTGGAAGTTTGAGTTTTTATGTCTTTTACGTTCCATACTTTTCTTTCCAAATGAGCGGAAAAATATTGAGTGCTGCAACGTTCGCATTTAACAAGGCAAAATTTGAGAAGTTTTAGCATTTGAATTCCTGTTTTCTTATTCTAAAAATTTCCAAGAATGCATTGAAGATGGGTTTGTTTGATGCTGCCTAGGTCGAATTTAACTTCATTCCAGGTGCTGAAATTCTGCTTATTCTGACAATTTCCAAGAATGCATTAAAGATATCTTTCTCAGATGCTGCCTAGGTCGTATTTAACTTAGGTCAAGATGCTGAAATTCTCAAGCAACGTGTTGGCTTAACTAAATCACGTTTTTGGTTGAGTTATCAACATTCTCTTGTCTGCCTATATATTTAGCTGTGAATAATGTGGAGTGGCTTAATGTAATTTCCCCCCTCCTGAACTACTAAGTTATGCTGCAAGTTTCTGCTTTCAACTCAAAATTCAATACCTTTTGGCCCTTTTTTCCCTTTTAGTTGTGGGATCTAATTTAATTCATTTGTTTGTCAGGCTGTAATAAAGCAATTCAGCGCTAGTGGTTATGGGAGCTCAGATGTCGTGGTCATCGATGAGGTTGAAATGCAGAGACATCAACAGCTAGAGAAACTGTACAGGTCCACTCGTGCAGGAAAGGTAGAGCATTTTCAGTTTTCCATCTGTCATGTTTAGATGATCATTAGCTTTTCTATGTTTTAATTAGCTGACATTAAGAGTAGAAAAGAATTTCACACTTCATGAACCAAAGTAGTATATAATATGCAGCAACATCAACAACAACAACAACAACTAAGCCTTTTCCCACTAGGTGGGGTCGGCTACATGGATCAAACGGCGCTATAGTGGCCTATCATGGATGAAAAGTAGTATATAATATGCATACTAAGAAAATCTATTCATGATGTCTTATGAGTAATGGGCCACATGCATCAGTAAACATATAAAATTGAAGCACCCAGCTTTATGGGCCCATATTTATGTGTCATGTTTGACTCTGGCAAGTGGCAATCTACTCAGGAATTTCAAGGGATGCATTTTAATAATCATTTCCAAAAATTTTGACTTCTTAAGCTTACTGAGCTCAGAATTATTCCGAGATTAAGCACCTAGGGTTCTTAATTTCTAGGAATTGGGTAAGATTCTTGAATCAAGCCAACTTTGATGTGGAACTATTCAAATTTGAAGTGAATCCAACAAACCTATGAAAATGGTAAAGTAGTAAACCAAATGTTATTACCGATTAGATTTCATATTCATGATAGAATTATTTTTCTGAATAAATGAATTAATGAACATAAATAGTAGTATCTATTATCTAATTCATAGGAAAATTGTTTGTGCGGTTAAAAATAAATGTGAAAAAATAGTAATATCTTCAGAATTGACCTTCCCTTCTCCATAATGGAATTGAATTAGTTTAGATACTGGACCTGAGAAAACTTCTTAGATTTGCCTACAGTTATTTCTGCTCTTTCCTTTGTTTTGCTTATCTTGTATTGGATTATCTCTAGATAACGTGTCACTTAAGTTGAAGATGCTTATCTTATAGGAGAATCTAAGTTATATATGTGTAATTGTGTATATATATATCTGTGTTGCTAGAGTTATTGGCATCTTATTATGCTTTATTCTACCATGCCTAAATATCCTAATTTTTTCCTTTTCATTTGTGGTTTTATCAACTTAACTTATTTCACATACAAATGGGTATTTTTCAAAATCATACTATTAACATATTGCCCACCTTCCCAACCTCCACCTCACAGAGGGGCATGAACAATAGGTGTCAATCCAAGCTAGCATGGTTAATCTCATCTTGCTTGAGTGTAATTCAATATGATAGTTGAGTCATAGTTGTACTTGGGGCTGCAGTTTTTCCTGAAAAATGCTTGCAAGGTTGTGTTTTTGCCTTGACTCACGGGCATGAGAAATTCTTAGGTAGTCAAAGCAAATTAGAAGTAGTCATGTGGAGGTGTTAGAAGTGGGGCACACTGAAAAATACCTGACTTGTTGACATGGCTGCTCCTAATTGGTTTAGTGATAGTCTTCTTATCTAGGTAGACTGAGTATACTCAAGAATCTCTCCATGAGCCTAACCTTAAGGAAGGTAGTGACTAGTGAGAGAGGGAGAGGGAGAGTGAGGGAAGGTGTGAGAACATATAAGTTGATGGGGGATTTTGGTAAATATGATTGTGTAGCCTTTGTGAACCTCACTTGAACTACGAGTTACTGGCGAGATTTTTGTTAAATAAATGTTATATTCAATGATTTTTATTTTCTTGATGGTTTTCTATTTCTTGATTTGTGTGAAACTATTTTCTGATCCAGGATTTCCAAAAAGAAGTCGTCAAAGCAGCAGAAATGTTTACAGCAATAGGTTATAAGCATATTGAAGCAGGTGATTTGTTTTTCCCCTGCAAATGTAGTTTGCACTCATGATAGCATTTGTTTTGAAATTAGAAGTACCTTGCAACTGAGTATTAACTTATAATTTGGTAATAACATTAAACAATATCCATGGTAGACAGGAACGAAGCTTTCTGAGGATTGCTGTAGATATGGGGCAGAGAACAACAGTGACAACATATTGGCTAAGGCTGCATCAGTATATGGTGATGCTCGCAAACATGTCGAAAAGGAGCAAGAAGAATTAAATCGGCTTTTGTCTTCCCAGGTTGACTTTTCATATGTTTTCCATATGTATAAGTATTAATGCAAGCTAAGCATGGGTATTTATTAGTTTTATCCGTTAGCCACAATTTAATATATGTGTCCCTAGCTGTTTATTAGAGTCACATTTTTATTTCTGTACCCCTTTTTCCCTTTAATTTCAGTTGTTTTATTCTAGTCTTGAACTTGTAATTTTGTTAATTCATACTAGTACGACAATGGAATAGCTTTCTTTCAGGATTATCGGTTGATATATTTACCATCTAGGGCTTAAATTCTACAACATTGTTCATTTGCCATCTTTGGTCTTTGACTAAATATATATTATTAAGTTGAAACTTCTACTGGTAAACCAAGCAAGATGGAGTTACCAAATTTTGTGTGCCAAGTGTCAAGAGCTTGAATGGCTGGCTTAGTAATAAAATTAAAAAAGTGACAAGGTATTGAAACTTAAGTTGTGATACTGTGAAAGTATATTTTCATTGAGTTACTGAGGAACAAAATATTTTCATATTGCTATTTTAGCTATCTTGCATAGTTTATAAGGTTTCTTTTACTATGTCATGTAGCTGCATTGTACATATTTTAGTTTGTAGAGAGCATGGAACTCTGCTTCTCTTTAGTCTTTGCTTATGACAAATGATGGTCACCATTTCTTCATCACTTTGCTTCAGCATTACTTTTTCATTGTTAAATTTAGTTTTAATTTAGATGAATGAGATGCTATTGTTTAAAACACTCTGTTATTGGATGGATCATGCCATAGAACAATTAGTTTTGAAGACAACTTCCAATTTACTTCTATAATAACATTTTATATTAGAGTAAATTACATTGATCTCCTTTCAAGTTTTCAACTATTACATAGATGATAGACCTCCACTTTCCCCCCCCCCCCCCAACCCATTTTTAATTTGCTCACACACATACCCTCCAATAAGGGTGAAAATCACAATCCAAAATAAGGGAGGCATTTGTATACCTTGAGACTAGAGGGGAGTCTGTGTTATTTACCATTTATATTTTTTTTTATAAAGCTATGAGGACAGAAATATGAACCCGACGTTCTGACTTTTCAGGTTTTAGATCCTTTGAGGTCAATGATTAATGGTGCACCTTTGGAGGATGCTCGCCATCTTGGTCAACGCTATAGTCGGATGAGACAAGAAGCGGAGACACAGGTAAGTCAATGGTTGGAATCATTCTTTGATCTCTACACTTGGGTCAACCAGTACCATTGGCCCAATTGGAACTTCCTCTCTTGTTTGGTTCATTCTAAATAACCAGAAGTAAAAATTTGTATACTATGCTATATTAGATCATCATCATGCTTCAACATTCACCTTGGAGTTTGATGTTCTTACTTAAATTTCAGCTTTATAACTCAAATTAGTTTTAAAAACAGAGGGAGGAGATATCCAGAAGACAAGCACGGGTTAGGGAATCTCCAACTGCTGAAAATGTTGCAAAATTGCATGCTGCAGAAGCAAAGATGCAGGAGCTAAAAGCCCACATGGCTATTCTGGGTAAAGAAGCTGCAGCTGCATTGGCTGCTGTCGATGCACAACAGCAAAGACTGACATTTCAGAGACTTGTTGCTATGGTATGCCAAACATGATTAATAATATAAGCTTTTAATGAATATGTAATTATTTTGGATTTGATTGTATAGACTGTGCTTATGATTTTATAGGTTGATGGAGAAAAAACTTTTCATTTAAGGGTTGCAGCTATTCTTAGTGAAATTGAAGCTGAGGTGTGAACCAGCTGTACTAAACTTTTGAGGAATTCTTTACATTTTTGTTATTACTTTTTCTTTTCTTGCTTTGTTGTTGTTGTTGTTTGATTTGTGCTCATTCCCATAATAACAATAAATTTTCATTCATTGGAACTTCATCTCAGATGGTTTCAGAGAGACAAAGGAAAGAATCTGCCCCTCCAGTGTTTACATCTGAGAATGGCTCAGAGAAGACTATGTACTTCTTGGCTGAAGTATGCTACATATACCAAATCTTGCTCTTTTTAATTTTTTTACAAGCACCTACATGACATCTGATTCTTGTTTTATATGAAATTTGCATAATAGATCTGTTGCAGAAACCCTCAGCCATAAAATATCAGTAGGGCTTAGATATGATCTATTGGAAATACAGCTAGACAATCTGAAATTTGTAAGTGGTTTTTCTTTGTGGGCTGCGCGCGCGCGCGCGGGGGGGGGGGGGGGGTGGTTGTTGAAACATCTTACATAAGTTTCCTTTAGTGATACATTCTGAAAATATATGGGTAAGTCATCAATAAAGCTAAAAAAAGGTGATCACTTTTTGGAGAGCAAAATTGTATAAAATTACAATGGGTGAACTTGTGTGTAGTATAAATTTTATTGCTAAGGTTCTCATGGTTCTTTCTTGTTGAAAGCCTGTATACAAGCGGTAGACTTGGAATGGTGAACTGTCTGGCCATTTGGCCATAGGAATTTTACAGCTAAAGTATTTTCTTAAAATTTTCTTTCAATTTAAGGGATGAAAGGTTAATATTACTCTTTGCAGTAATGGTCAGATCGAGACAGAGGATTAAGAAATAATGTCTGATTATTTTGCATGTTTTGGAAAGGTCGATCAACCTGGTTTACTTAAGAATTGAGATACATGATGTACTTAAAGTAGCTGGAGTTAAAATCAGAAATTGTAATGAATATCTGTTTGATCATGTAGTACAAGTCTCAGAATAGAATCATAATTGTGACTTTAAATATTTGTTGACTAGGGACTGCAGTAAGTTTATGGTGATAAGACATTGTGGCTAAGTGCAATACCTGTTGATTTCTTTGAAAAATGTATGGAGATGATATATAATGTAGAGTTCTTTGGAACAAGAATTTTGAGACGACAGTTAGCTTGTAATTAGACACTAATCTTATTTGTTCTGCGAAGTCTACTCCCCACTGTGTGTTTGTGTGATCAGAAGTTATCATTGATGTAGGTTAAATAGGTGCTTCATGGCTAACTTACACATTTGCGGATTCTCATTCCACTTTGTTAAACTAGTCACAGGATTGATTCCTGTATGATCATATGATGTAAATTGGGTAAATCCTAGTTTAGCATGGGTGTATTGCATTTTTGTATTCTATCAATGTTAATAATCTGTGGACGTTGGAGATTGTGAAAAATATATTCATTTATAAGAAACAGAATTATTTTCCAAAATGAAATTTTTTAGTGAAGACCTATTTTCTGAAATAGATAAAACAAAAAATTGTAAATTTCTGTTCTTGATTTCATTCCTTTGTTTTTGACAGCTTAATCTGCGTACTGATTAATTGCTCAAGTCATAGAAGTCTAATATTTTTATTACAAGGAAATTTGACTAACTTATAAATTATTTACTTAGCTTAAATAACTTAGAAATTAGATTGTTTGATAACAATAACAACATTCTGAGTTCTGACCTGTTATATTTTATAAAGCAAGTTCACTTTGTTTCCTTTCAACAGCTCATGGCTTCAAAGTGACTTTTTTTTATCCATAATATTAATTTTAAATATATATATATATATATATATATATATATATATATATATATATATATACACACACACACACACACGTATGTATGTATATATATACGTATGTATGTATGTATGTATGTATGTATGTATATAGTTAGGATTTAGACACAAGGGGCTCCCTTTCTTTTGGCTGATTTTTGCAAATCCAAAAAGCAATGAGAGAAAGCTCCTAGGTACATGAGCAAGGCATAGAAAGCTGGTTACGGAATATTGAAAAATTTAAGATTTGTTTAGTTCGTCTGTTTTCTATTTTTATTTTAATTGAAAATAGAAAACACGATTGAAAATGTGTTTAGTAGATTTTTTTTGGGTACAATGCTGGGAGTCAAACTCGACTCAATCTCCTAACCCCCATCCCCCTTTACCACCTGAGCTAGCCTCAGGTGGCGTTCAGTAGATTTTTTCAAAACACTAAAAATGCCTCCTAGATGTTTCCTATTTTTACTCTATTTTAGGAAATGTTTTCAAAAATATTGTTGCCTAAACATCAAGTAATGCATACACAAGTTTTTAACTTCACAAAAAAAAAATCTAAATAATGAAAGCTTGCAAATGAAAATAGAGAATGAAATTAAAAGTGCTTTTACAAACCAAGTGCACTCTTAGTTATTTATTAGACATGTTTTGTTCAAGTTTTTTACTTCTTAGATAATATTTTGAAAAATTAGAAAATTTTCTAAAATTAAAGTCTTTCAATATTCAATAATGATGCTTTAAAGACAAATGAGTCATGCTGATTAAGTTTTGAAATTATTTATAATCAGACCGTTTGTCACAATATAGAAAACTTATGAATTCTAACTGCAAATCAGACATGGGGTGAAAGCTAATTTTATTTATAATCAGACGAGTTACCCCAATATAGAAAAACTAAGGGAATCTAACTGCAAATCAAACACTGTGTGAAAGCTAATGTTAGCCATGCATCGTTCTTTTGTAGGCAATGCATTCATTTAGTGCCACAGCAGATAAGGAACTGAGCTTGGCAAAGGGTGACTTTGTTGTTGTGCGAAAGGTATGTTCTCATCTCACTGTACAGTTATATATTCTTTCTAATGAATTTCCTCAAACAGGCAAGGATAATGGAAAACAAAGATATTCTTTCAGGAACCATATAAATCGAGTTAAATCATTTACTTTATGTGTGTGCTACTCTGATGTCAATGAGATTGCCTCCAAATCTGGTGGTAGAACTGCTGAAATACTTATATTAATATAAGAAAAAAAAACCCTTTTGGTACTTGAAAGATAGTACAATTATCAATTTGATATTTAATTTTTTTTTTGTTTTCCTTTAGCACGTGAAAGTATGATTGCGTTCTAATTTATCCTTCTAAAGGCACTAAAATAATACAATCTTTCAAAGACCAAATATTTTACAGGATTGTAAAAATTTATTCTTTCAAATACTAAAGTGATGCTAAAATCTTTAGAGTATTAAATTGATACTAACATCATCTTTCGAGGATCAAAATACAGTTTTTGTCTTAATATAAATTAGGAAAAAATGTTACCTTTGCAGGAAGAGAAGTACAATGGGTAATGGCAGAGGACAATGGTTCTCTTAAGGGAAACAAGAAAGAAAGGAGAAACAAAAAGAATTACTCATCAAGACGTTAAGACCGCTTTATGGGAGTTAATTATTTCCAAAAAATTCTATTTCCTTGAACTCCTTTATGTGTTCTATAAATCTGGACTCCACTATGCTCAAGTGCTGTTGTAATAAACATATGCATCCCATATTGTTTCTTGGCAACGATTGTTGCTTTTAATCCCCATTGTCATGACATAAATTTGTTTGATCAATTGAATTTTGTTTTTCATTCTCTCGGTCTCCAATTTGATTAAAGTTCTAAATAATTACCCCAGGTGAGCTCGACAGGGTGGTCAGAAGGAGAATGCAATGGAAAAGCGGGGTGGTTTCCTTCAGCATATGTGGAGAAACGCCAGAGAATTCCCTCCAGCGACTTGTCTGGTGAAGTTTACTAGGTTGTGTTCTCATATCTTCTGTTAGTCATCCTTTTGGTTTTTCATATCTGGATACACTCTGGATTGATCAAATATGAATGAATGGGATGGAGGGGCAAAGGGGAAAATGGAGGTATAGATGGAAGTCCTACCACATTATTGGGTGTGAGTAGTTTGCTGGAAGCCTAAGATTCAAATCTCTGTTCAGCCGTGTACTAGAAAAAAGATGTTTTTGTTACCCAAAAAAAAAAAAAAGCTTCTACTGTGGAGTGATCTTTGTGTAATCCGTCCTTTATCAAGGTTGACATACGCTTTCTTTGGTTACAGACAGCAAAACAGCATTTTTTGTAATTGATTACAATATATGTGTAGTTATGGATGCTAATTTCCGAAAAACAAATCTTGTGGTGTTTGCAGTGATGCTTATCGGTCGAACTAAATGTTATTTGCATGAGAAATTTTAACTACACTGCTAACTTCTACATCTTACATTTAAATTTTGAGTTTAATCTTCTATATTTATGAGATTATTTTAATTTTGTCTAATAATTATTATAGAATTTTTGAAAATTACAAGAATGCCACGGTTCATTTTTTAGAAACATTTGAAATGTCCTTCAAACCTTGTTTGTTTTTATTCTGTTTTACAAAATGTTTTAAGAAAATATTTTATTTTTAACTTTACCAAAACACATTTTAATGAGATTTTCTGTTTTCAATAAAAATAAAAAATAAAAAACAAGCAAATTAAATAGATCTTGATTAGGTTTTTAGTTTGGCGGGGTGGTTTCACAAATTTAAATCAGCACGTTGTCCATCACCATTATTAACACCATTATTTTCTGTGTGTGTGTGTGTGTGTTTTTTTTTACTTTTCAAAATGTTAAAAGAAGTTGAAAAAATTAAAAAATTATGTTAAAATATTTAAAAATAATATTTAATCAATGTTTTAAATAAAATTACAAAAAAAATAAATTTTGAAAAAAAGATTTACATGAATTTCAAATTTAAATTTTCCATTTGATATTTAATAAAAAAGCAGAAAAAAAAACTAAATATAAAAGAGAGTTAAATATTTAGAAAGAGATATTTTGGAGGATGCTTCCAACCTGGGCTACTTCAATGGTTTTGTGCAGAGGAAGGATAACAGAATGTAGGGAGATTTTCCCACTTTCTTTTAGCTTTCCATTTGTCTTTAACTTTCTTTCCATCATGTACAAACCACCATTATGCGGTCATTATATAGAAAATAATGATATAAAATTAAGTTCATAAAAAAAAAAAATTTAAGTTCAGTCTAATTTAATTGTCTCATTTCACTAAGTCACTAATTTTAAATACTAGATTAATTCAAGTTAGTTCATTTTAATGGCAAATAGGTCTAACAATTAGAATTAAATCAGTCTGACGGTAGTTCACAATTGAACTGATCATATTGATTTGTGGAAATGACCTTAAATCTATTTAGAAATTTCATTTGTCAATGATTGTAGTTTATATTTTTATTTTGGTCAAGAATATTTGTTTTTTTTTTCAACGGACAAGGATTATCTGAGTTGAATAGTTTAATTTTAAAATAGAACAATAATTAAATTTTTTTTTATTAGGTGAAGTTAATTACATAAATCAAACGAAACTATAATAATTTATTATAAATAAGATAATAGTTTACTTTAGAATATAATTAATTTTTTTAAGTGAAAAAATAAAATTAACTTTTGATTTTTTTTTATATCAATAATATTGAGGCAGAATTCAATGAACGAAAGCATCACAAGCTGAATGGAAAGCAATAATATCAATTATATTGAGATGGAATTTAGTGAATAAAGACTTGCAAAGAGTGCTAAAAGGTGGTGTATTTCTCCCTAATTTATTTTTATGTTTGCGTTTATTTATTTATTTGTTATGTTTGAATTATAATAAATATTTTGATATATTCATTTAATTTGCATGAATTTATATTTATTAAAAAAAACAAGAGGGAGTTGTGTGAGACATTGATTTTAAAAAATGTTTTAATTCCAAAAGCTCACTTTTTTTCTTCATTAATTCATAAAAAATAAAATCAATTCAACTAACATCTTTTTTTTTTTTTTGTCGCTCAAATTATATGGAATGGATAGCTTATCCAATCCAATCATGTATCTTTGATTTAAAAAGAAATTATGCAATTTGTTTGAGGCAGCTTTTGTTTTTTGTTTTAATAAAATGGAAATATTTTATTTAAAATAAATTCAGAAATACTTACAATAATAATAGAAATTTCAGATCTAATAATAAATTAATATTTATAATTTTTTATTGAACTAAAAAGTAAATAAAATCTCTATTTATCATTAATCTTTAAAATGAAAGATTATCACTATCATTAATACTATAACGAAATAATCAATTTCATTTACTTATTGAATTAAATTAATTTTTTTTTAAAATATCAAAATATATTTAAATTGAAATAAATTATAAATTATTCTGAACTTTTCCTTAAATGGTATATTATTTATCTGAATAAAATTAAATGTCTTTAGCAGAGTACCAACTAACTTCTATTTTATGTTTTTAAATCTTCACTTTATTTATGGATTTATAAGAATATCACATTGTATTGTAAATGTGAATTCACTATCATTTATGTTACTTTTTTTTTTGTTATTGCAGTAGGTTTTAAAATTTAAATGATATATTATTATTATTATTATTATTTGTCCTAATAAAAACTATATATACTAATATTATTTTTACTCTTATTATTATGTTATGATAATATTATTTAATTTTCTATTGTTGATTTTTATTACATAAATAGGTTAAGTTTTTTAATCTTAATTTATCTATACATGTATAAATTTTAGTTAAAAAGAATAATATAAATTTCAAAACATAAGGTATGTTTGGTTTTTTCAAAATATTGGGTTAACTCACTGAATTTAAAACCCCTGCGACTTAGTTTATTTTGACAATATTACTTTGATAATTAGTTAACGTTGAAATATTAATAATAGAGTCTGTTGAAGCCTGTAGTTAGTTAGTTAGCTGTATTCTGTTAAGGTTGGTTAAGCAACTAGTAGGGTTACCTAACCTTAGTTAGCTAAGGTTCTGTGTTAATCTTACGTCTATAAATACTACAATGTAACCCTATCTTAATATGAGGAAGTATTATTCATTCTGATAAATCTCTGCTATGTGTTTTCTTTCTTCTTGGTTCTCTACTTCTATCATGGTATCAGAGCGTATCAATTGTAAAGGTTCACAGTAAACAGTGCTAGATGCAGGGGAAGGTAATTTGTGTGATTTACCATAGCAACATGCTTGGCAGAAATCTGATGAACTTTTATTAATTGTTGGAATATTGCACAAATGTAGGATTTGGTTTACAATTCTAGCAGATGGATGTCCTAATCTGCAATGCCAAAGAGAAAATTTGCTAGAAGAGTTATATTCAGAAGCTTCACTATTTGATGCTACATGTAGTTGATACTTTGTTGTTCGATCTTGTGTTGGTTTGCAGACCTGATGAACTAGTGGAAATGAATTAAACGAGTAGAGACCATTCTTGATATTGCCTTGTAGCAGAACTTCTATGGTCTTTTGGCTTTTCACATAGCATGTGTCTGAGTGGAATTCAAAGAAGACTGAGTTATCTCGCGCAAATCTAGACACACTCAGCAAGTTTTTGGTCATCTCAGGTACATGCAACAGTCTTTGAGAGCAAGAGAGCTTGAATGAAACGGAGAATTAACAAAGGAAGTACCAACATGAGAGATATACAAACCTTGCCCATTACCGATGTGAATTTGTTCATGTCCAAGATAATCTTCTGCATACATGAGGGCATTCTGATTTGGTGTTACATGATGAGAAGCTCCTGAGTCAATGTACCAGGACTGATCATATAAGGTTTCTGGAGCTACTATAAAGTTGTTACACTGCTTGTTTTGCACTTGGGACTGGGTGGTGTAGTGAGGATTATGAGGGGATGCCATATATGCTTGTGATGAGGGGTTGGGTTGAGACTCAAATGAGTTTATCTGTTTTTGATAATTCTAATCGAATCTGTAATAACAGTTCCATGCAGAATGACCAAACCTATTGCATAGTTGACAAGTAACAAGACTTCTTTGGCCATATCTTCCATTTCTGACTCTTCTTCCAGATCCTCCTCTACCTCTACCGAATACACTCTGATATTTGGGGACCCTCACCAGTGCAATCTAGCAATGGGTTTAGATATTTCATACATTTCACAGATGCCTATACAAAGTTTACATGGCTGTATCTACTCAGAACCAAGGCTGAAGCATATCAGACGTTTCTAGAGTTCAAAAAGATGGTGGAATTGCAATTTAATTATAAGATAAAAGCATTACAATCAGATTGGGGAGGGGAATACAGGAAAATATCTCATTTTCTCACGTCTGAAGGGATAATACATAGGAGAAGCTGCCCGTATAATCATACTCGGAATGGTACAGCAGAAAGGAAGATAAGGCATTTAACAGAAACTGGTTTAGCTCTCCTTGCACACGCTTCAATGCCGTGATCTTGTTGGGAATGTTCATTTGCTACAGCTGCCTACTTGATAAACAGAATGCCAACTGTTACACTTGTTGATAAAAGTCCATTTCAACTGCTATATCACAAACTACCAGATTATTCACTCTTCAAAATATTTGGCTGCTCCTGCTATCCTCTAACTAGGCCCTATAACCCTCATAAGATGGATTTTCGAAGTATAAAATGTGTCTTCTTGGGCTATAGGAATGTGCACAAAGGCTACAAGTGCCTTAGTTCCAATGGAAGAATGTTCATATCTAGGGATGTTTTATTTGATGAATGCTCTTTTCTATACTCAACCGGATTTGAGAGCAAGCCTATACTTGTTATGAGTCAAAATGAAACTCAAGCAGTTTCTACAATGCCTCTAATAATACAATCCCACACTCCTATTCGAGTAGTCAATAATCCATAACCTGGTTTGTCAATTCCATTAGAATTTGTAGACTTGAACATCATTGATGAAACTCATCAAAAAGTACAACTTGTAACAACTCCTGCAGAACCATCAACCACCCAGAGGTTAGTATCTAATCATTCAATGACAACAAGGGCTAAGAATGGAATATTCAATCCTAAAGTTCTCATAGCTGAGAAAGAACTTACCTCTGTTTAGGAATCTCTGCTTAATGATCATTGGAAAGCAGCCCTGGAAGCTGAATTTTGGGCACTTCAGAAAAACCAAATCTGGTCCATCGTTGATCCACCTAATGACAGAAGACCCATCGGTTGCAAATGGGTGTTCAAAGTGAAATACAACCTAGATGGCAGTGTGCAGAAGTATAAGGCCAGGCTTGTGGCCAAGGGGTTCAACCAAGTAGAAGGGTTTGACTATGATGAAACATTCTCTCCCGTGGTCAAGCCAAACACAATACGGATCATTCTTACGATTGCTCTGGCAAGGTGATGGAAAATACAGCAGCTTGACGTAAATAATGCCTTCCTTAATGGCATTATAAATGAAGAAGTATACATGGTTCAACCACCAGGATTTGAATGTGGAAAGCAAGGTTAGGTTTGCAAGCTTCACAAAACTCTCTATGGACTAAAGCAAGCTCCTAGAGCTTGGTTCCAACGATTAGCAAATACTCTGATCAAGATGGGTTTTCATAGCAGTAAGCGTGACACCTCCTTATTCATAAGAAACTCTGGTGACTCATCTTTGTTTGTTCTTGTCTACGTAGATGATATATTAGTCACAGGAAACTCTTCCATTGCTATAACCAACTTGATAGGTCAGCTAAATAATGAATTTTCCTTGAAAGATCTTGGTGAGCTGAATTATTTTCTTGGCATTGAGGTTCAGCATTTGAAAGATGACAGTCTTCATCTCTCGCAATCAAAATATATAAAAGATGTTCTCTCAAAGGCTAAGATGAACTCAGCAAAAGGACTCCCTACTCCTATGGTGGCTGGATTAAGATTGTCAAAAGAAGGAAGTGATCTCATGGAACAACCTCATTTGTACAGATCAATGGTAGGGGCTCTACAGTATGTCACCATAACCAGGCCTGAAATTTCATTCTCAGTAAATAAGCTTTGCCAGTTCATGCATACTCCTCTTGAGTGTCATTGGAAAGCCACAAAAAGAGTCTTGAGATATCTTACTGGATCACTCACCCACGGATTGCATATTCAGAAGACCACTCACGGGGATATAGCTGCATTCTGTGATGCAGATTAGGGCTCTGACCCCAATGATAGAAGGTCCACCTCAGGAAATTATGTCTTCCTCGGTGGAAATCTCATTTCCTGGAGCTGCAAGAAGCAGGAAGTGGTCGCCAGATCCAGCACTAAAGCAGAATATCGAAGTCTAGCCAATACTACTACTGAATTGGTCTGGGTTCAGTCACTACTAAAAGAATTAAATGTTGACATGAAGAAAACACCAGCCATATACTGTGACAATTTGGGAGCAGTTCTTCTCACTGCAAATCCAGTATTTCATAGTAGAACAAAACACTTTGAGCTTGATTTATTTTTCATCAGAGAAAAGGTGGCTAACAAAGAGTTGCATGTCTTTCATATTCCTTCACTAGAACAAGTTGCAGATGTCTTAACAAAACCCTTGTCTAGCACAAGGTTATGCAATCTTAGACAAAGGTTGTAAGTCAAGAACTTGAGTGATCTTCGATGCATGTTTGAGCAACACTTACTTGATAAAGGTGGCTAAAGAAGGAAGTTCGGCATAGAGAAAGTTTAAGGTGACAAAGAGAAAGTTCTTAGGTGCATGTTGAAGCCTGCAGTTAGTTAGTTAGCTGTATTCTGTTAAGGTTGGTTAAGCAACCAGTAGGATTACCTAACCTTAGTTAGCTAAGGTTCCGTGTTAATCTTACGTCTATAAATACTACAATGTAACCCTATCTTAATATGAGGAAGTATTATTCATTCTGATAAATCTCTGCTATGTGTTTTCTTTCTTCTTGGTTCTCTACTTCTATCAGAGTCAATCATATTTAGTATCTCTTCTAATATCATTTTGAAGTACTTAATTCAATAATTTAAAGATTTAAAATATTAGAAAGTAATTTGTACCTCATTACCTACAATATTTCTTGAGTTAAAGTGTTCGCGAGTTAGGTTGGTCTGTAAATATATATGGCCCAACTTAGTAGATTTCGATTCGGACACAATATTTAGGCCAAATGAACTTAAAGATTAATTATTAATTTTAATTGTTTAAACCCAAATATATAATCATAAATTCTTAATATTTTAAACTAAATTTATTATTTACAATGTGTACTAATATATATGATTTTAAAATTTTTTGATTTCTTAATATGAAAGCTTTAAAAAATAAATAATTGTAATTAATTTTAAATGACGTGGCTTTTAAGATTTGTCAATTTGTTTGAGGTAGCTTTTGTTTTCTTTTTTATAAATTTCAATATTTCATTCAAAATAAAGTCTGTGCACTTATAATAATTATAAAAATGTTAGATTTAATAATAAGTAAATGTCTATAATTTTTCATTAAAATTTTTATCGATCTCTTGATTTTTGATATAAAAAATTGTCACAATCATTAGGAATGTAGTGATATAATAACTTTTATTTATTTATTAAATAAAATCTAAATTTTTTTAAAGATATTATAATATACTTGAACTAAAGAAAATTACTAAACGCCCGATCAAATAAGCAAGAACATCCACCTTAGATGATCTCTACTTTGTGTGTGTATCTAGAGACTAAAGCTAGGGAATGCTTGAGATGAGTAGAGGTGAGTGGAAAGCTTCAGGAGAATAACCGCTTTGTCAGAGAAGTTGGTTGGATTCCACCAAGGAACAATTGGTTGAAATTCAACATAGATGGATAGGTGATCAACTTGGATCAAGCAACCTGTGGTGACATCCTTAGGAATGTAGCTGGAGGGTGGATTCAAGGTTTTTCAAGGAACCTAGGTTGCTGTAGTATCACAAAGGCTAAGTTACAGACTATTCTAATTGTAACATCCCGTAATTTTTAGATATTTTCCTTAAAAAGTCTTCGCCTTACATATATGTATAGAAATGTTCTAATATTAATGGAATAGGTAAAGAAAGAAAATCTAAGAGGAAATATTAGAAATAAACATGCTAAAGAAAGGTGAAATTCTTAGGTAAAGAAAGATAAATTTTTGTGAAGTAAGTAAAGGTCTTAAAATTTCAAGAAGATCGGATTAGGGTAATTTTTCTTAATTTAAGAGTAAAAGTTACTAAGTTTAGTATCTCCACCCGTAATTGAGCTTTAACCTATGGACACTTCATATAGAATTTTTCTACTTCATATGAATTTTTAGCAAGCCAATAGGATAGCCCAAGGAAGAAATAAAACATAGACTTGGACTAGGATATAGAAATTGGACTGGTAGCCCAAAAAATCATGAAAATGTGACCAAGCCCATTATGAAAGGTAGAATTTTAACCAAAGTAAAGAAAATGGGCAATAATGAGCCAAAACCCAAGAGGAAAAATAAAAATAAAAATAAAATTAAAGTGATGAAATAATGGTGTAATCAAGATTAGGTGACTTGGCATTAAGACAAAAATTTAGCAAGTAGTGTGATTCTACATTCATCATTTTAGCAAGTGGCATAATAATACAAGGCTTTAGGACAAAAATATATATATCCTACACTCATAATTTTAGCAAGTGGTATGATAAGACATAGCATTAGGACAAAACATCTCTATCCCACATAAATAATTTCAACCAAATAATGGAGATTGAAGGGCTAAAAATTTGCTACTTAAAAAGGCAACCTATCATAATTGATTAAGACAAAAGAAAAAGTAAATGAATCCCTAAATCAAAGGGGCCTTGTCCCATATCTTAAGAACATATTATCATAATTTTCAAAATACAAATCTCCTTTTCCTATGCATATCTTGACTAAGGAAGAGGAAGACAAGAACATAAGTTGTTTGTTTTCCAAAAATTCAACAAAGTGTATCCTAATTGTGATAATGTAGACCTATGATCATGAAAGGTGAATTATTTGGTGGTCTATATAAGAAAACCCACCTTTACAACATTTGAATTTCGTCCAAGTGAGGGAGAGAAAAAAATAGAAGCAAGGTAGAGTGAGGAAAGGAGATGAAGAAAGGAAGAAAGAGGAAGGAGAAGTCTAGAAGACTAAGGCCCCGTTTGGATAGAGTAGTTTATAGCTTATTACAGCTTTTTTACATCAATAAGTGCTTTTATAATTAATTGGTAGCGTTTGTATAAGTTTAATTAAGCTACTTATTAATTTGAAAAAAACTGTTTTGAGTTTATTTGATGAAGCTATTTTTTATAGCTTCTTGCATAAGCCTTCTGCGAAAGCTAAAATGAGATGACCGGTAAACTGTTTCTTATTTTACACGGGACAAGTATGACCCTCTGCTCTTCACGTCTATTCGATCCAGCTTCTCCATCATTACCTCCCTTGCGTCTTCTGGCTTCTTTACCGTTTCAGTTTTTTCTTCAGTTTCTTCACGTTTCACAGTTTTCTCTTTGAAATTTTAATGGCTTCTCCATCTGCATTTGTTGCTTCAGTTGCACCCAGGTATGTATTTCTATCATTGTTTCTATTTTTTTTTCTACGTCTGTTCCTGGAAAGGACATTAGTTGCTGCTTCTTTTTCTGCTCTTCATGTATTCAAGTTTCTATTTGTCACCCAACATTCATTAGTTCGTAAAGTATAAAAATAGTGAAGCCAAATAGAGTTGTGTCTGTTTTTCAATATTATTATCACTCTGTTTCTCTCAATTTATTGATGGAGGAAGAGAAATCAAAATGGCTATCCAATGCATCTATTTCCCTCAGTTTCTTAACCGAGAAAGAGAGTAAAAACCTATCAGAAACATAAGCCCAAGTATTTAAATAAAATTGTGAAAACCTCTGAAATAGATAAGGAAAACAGGGGATGAAACCATTCACTTTTCACTATACCCACGAAAACACCACCTACAACTTGTCATCTAAAACCTCTCAAGACTTTCAAGGAAGGAAGCCCTTTAATGAAAACTGGAGAAAACCATGCACGCTGTGAGAAAACCATGCACCCTTTGTATACAACTGCTTCACTCCTTTGTATACACCATGCACGCTGTGAGAAAACCCAGCTTTGTATACACCAGACGTAGGCCGAGAATATACGACATCATCCAACTGCGCCACTCCTTTGTATACACCATGCAGGCTGTGAGAAAACCCAGCTTCTTGGCTCTTGGCCCATATCCAAACCACTCTGCTTATGCTATTACCTTCTTCATTCAACTCCTTTATCATGCTTTCCAACTCGTCCTCCCTTCCGTTATCGTGTAGTATGAATTTTTCTACATTGATCTTCGAATGGTACATTATATATACCCATTGCCGTAAGAACTTAGCCACGTACGTTGTAAACCAGATGGTGCCCACAAATGTTAGAAAGGGGTGATGGGGGTTTAACCATAAGAGCAATGGGCCGGGAGGGGAGATTTTTGGAGAGATGTACCAAACTGAGGTATAAGGAGGCTGTGAAATTGGTGGAGTATTATAGTTTAGAGCTTTTCGGTAATGAAGAATCTGGTTTGGTTGACGGTGATACACCAGACGTTGGTTGTGTGTGTTGGAGATGATGGGGGACTTGAAGTCCGCTTCTTGTTGTTGCCCGAGGAACTATTTTGCTTGTTCTCGGAGGATCCTGCAATTCGGTGGTGCATCATGATCAATTTATTTGTAGATGACAAATCAAAATATATCTTGGGTAGGTGTAGAACCAAAAACAAAAACAACAAGATATCATCCTCACCTTTATTATGAAATTTGTTTTCTGTGTTGTTCTTACCTCCATTTGCATATTATATGATCCGAATGTTTTTTACTTAGTCAGCAAATAAATCCTATATATTTTCATTTTTTTCCCTTTCCTTCATTAATTAATTAATAACCAAAAATATTAGTGTGGAAGAAATAAAATTCAAAAAGATTTTCCTACTTGGGTTTTTCCCGTTCATGAAACTAATTCAATGGTCAAATGTTTCTTATGACAATACTCTTTTGCATAAAATCTATCCATATGAAATCAAAATATATAAAAAAAATGTTGCAAATAACAATTATTACAAATGTGCAGCCCCATTGAAATTTTACCCGACGTCCATCATCACGTGGGAGAAACTCCTCCATTCCAACCCTCATGTGGGGCAATTCTTGCAAGATTTCATGAATATAAAAAAAAAACTCCGTGCATCCATGATATCATAATTAAGACTTAAGATTAAAAAAAATTGTAATTTTGAATTTTTAGAATACATTACAATAACTTTTTAAAAAATAAATTCCATCCAATCCAAACTAGTTAACGTTTGATTAGATTGGATTAATTCGGTTGTTAACTTTTTAAAAAATTATAAACAAAAATGCTTATTTATCCAAACACAATTTTTAATAAGTGCTTATTAATGTCTATTTCAGTAATTTTTATAATTATAAGCACTTATATATTATTTATCCAAACGGCTTAAAAAGAGCTTATAAATTTTAAAAGCACTTTTTCAATTACGTATCCAAACGCTAAATAACTTAATTTAAAAGGAGCTTATGACATAAAAAAATTTCACATAAGCCCTTCTTTAATAAGTCCTTAAATAAGTTATTTATCCAAACGGGCCCTAAGTGCTCCAAGTAAGCTTAACAATATTTCTTTTTGAAGAAAACTTTTGAAACTTATAATATTTATATGAGATTTTGATCTTAGAACTTTGATTATTGGTCATGGATGTTGCTATATCATGTTACATATTGATCTTGCATGTGATGTATGTTTGAATACTTAAGCTGGTATAGAAAGTTCTGCATAGGTATGGCTATGATGGCAAAATTTTAAGCTTCTGTGTTTTAATTTCTGGGAATTATCTGTAGGGAATTAAAATAAATGGTTAACATAAGAATTAAAGATATGTGTGTCACGGATTTGTAGCCACTGGAATCATTGAATTTAGAGTCCATATGAGGAAGATATGAGCCGATTAGTAGTCAAAGGTCAGAAAATGGGTCATCAGGGAAGAATATGTTAGGATAGCTTCGGTATTTTAATTTTTGGAAATTATTTGTAGGGAATTAAAATAAATGGTTAACATAAGAATTAAAGATATGTGTGTCACGGATTTTTATCCACTGGAATTATTCAATTTGGAGTCCATATGAGGAATATATGAGCCGATTAGTAGTCAAAGGTCAGAAAATGGGTCATCAGGGAAGAATATGTTAGGATAGCTTCGATATTTTAATATTTGGGAATTATCTGTAGGGAATTAAAATAAATGGTTAACATAAGAATTAAAGATATGTGTGTCAAGGAATTGTAACCACTGGAATCATTCAATTTGGAGTCCATATGAGGAATATATGAGCCGATTAGTAGTCAAAGGTCAAAAAATGGGTCATCAGGGAAGAATATGTTAGGATAGCTTCGGTATTGTAATTTTTGGGAACATTCTATAAGGAATTAAAATGAATGGTTAACATATGAATTAGAGATAGATGTGTCACGGATTTTAAGCTACTGGAATCACTTAATTTGGAATTCATATGAGGGAGATATGGACAGAGTAGTAGCTAAAGGTCAGAACCTATCCGAGAGGAACTATCCTGTACTTTGAGGGAGTAATATCACCTTGATTTCTTAATATTTCGCTAAACTGTTCAACATAATAGTTTTAGATAATTGTTTTATCTTGAAATGGACAACAAGATCACCTACATTAGAGTTCAATTGAGGAAGTTATGCTCTGATTAATAAGAGAAGATTAGATGTGATGAAAACCTACATCAAGAAAATAAAGAAATAAAATTAATATTTAAGAAAGAAGATGAATCTTATAAATGAAAATAATAAATGACTAGTATAGACATAGCCATTGCCATTGTATGAACTTCTTACCATTTTAAGTGTGAAATTTTGACATGAAAATATTTTATAAAGTGATATTTGAAATGGTTATGTTCATGGCATGATTACCAATGATTTTTGGTAATAGTTATATTTTGATGAACATACTTATTATTGAAAGTATATTTTTGGCTATCATTGTGAAAAGAAAAGAAATGAGTACGGTCACATGGCAATCCGTGTGGTGCACCAGTAGGGGACGCCCTACCAACGGTTATGATCATGATAATGAGAAAAGAAAGAGAAAGTGAGCCATGTCGGACGGAGCGAGAAAAATCCGTACTAGAGAGTAGAGGATACTCAACCTGACCGGGGTAGCTTGAAATGAGAATAAATTAATGGCCATCATATGATATTTTAAAAATAGTTAATCCTGTCATACATATCATTACAGTATGATTCTTATGTGCACAGGTATAATGCATTCATGTGACCAAAGATATTTTCTGTAGTTTATACAGCTGAACATGACGTGATGAGCTATATTGATGATGATTTATTGTTGAACTTACTGGAATTTAATTCTCACTATATTTCCATATCATGTTCAGAAAATTATTTATGCAGCTTTTGTTTTTAAGGCTCTGGCTTTTAGTGCACATTGGATCGAGTTACTTTATGTTGGGCAAATTTCATAATCAAATAAAATGTTTGTGGTCGAGTTGGCTCAGATCCCGGTGAAGGTGCAACCATTCGCACCTGTATCTCCAGAATTGGTCAACCAAAATAAACAAGATGTAAATATCTATGTGTTTGATATGTTGTACGTATGTTTTGATTAATGGCATGTATGTGAACTCAATATTGTATAATAATAAAGGAAAAAAAAAGGTTGTTACACTAATGGCTTTGAGCATAGCATGGAATTGAATGTCAGGGAGTTAAAGATAGAATCAGACTCTATTTTCGTAGTGGAGCTTTGTAAAATCGGTTGCACCAACACCCCCGCTTGTGCAGGACTCGTGGTGTATATAAACTTTTTCCTACAAAGGAATTAGAGAATGAAGATAGCACATGCACTTCGAGAAGCCGATAAGGTGGTAGATTGGATGGCTCGTAAGGCACGTGACTAAAGACTCAGTTTGCAGACCTTTGATGCACCTCAAAATGGCTAGAGTTTGTTGGCTTTGGATGGCTTAAAGGGAGGGACTACCCCTAAACAAGGTACTAAATTTCGTTTCAAGATATCGTTTCGGTGATTTTAAAAACAGAAATATTTCGAAACGTTTCGAAAATTTCATAGAAATGAAAATTTTTTGAAAAAACGTTTCAAATGATTTCAGACAATATTTTTTTCAATTTTAAAATATTTTAATATAATATTAATGGTATAGATATATAAAATTATGTTAAAATTAATTCAAATTAATGTCTATAGTTTAATAGTAAGTAAATCATACTCTAATAATAAGGACTTCGACTCAAATCATAGCAGCATTCAACAACAACTTCTCTCTTGCGTCCATTTCTCTATCTTCTTAACTCTTTCACGATTTTTATATTTAAGTTTATCTCTATCTTTATGTGACCATGACTCTGTCTCTATCTTTAGATATCTCTCTTAGGTACCTTCCTCTCTCTTTGTCTCTCAATCTCTCTTTTCATCGTTTTTATAGTTTTCTTTTTAAAATGAAGATAATGAATAAAAGCAATGTCATGAGCATAAAGGGAAGAGTAGGAAGTTGATAAAGATAATGTGATATGTGGGAGAAAATTTAAGTAATGAATAAGGCAGATATGAACAACTGAGTGTTGAATGTGATGTGATACGACTTTTATTTACTTTCAAATTGTCAATTTTTTTTATTCTTTAAATTAATTTTGTACTTATCCATTGAAATAACTCAAAAGAAGAGTATTTCCAACGAAACAACTCGAAATAAGAATATTTTCATTGAAAGAAGAGTATTTCAATTGAAATATTCCGCAACATAGTAATTTCAATTGAAATAATATAATTTCTTAACAAAAACTCTATTTTGTTTTGATAACCCTAGTTCGTTTTGGTGACTTTGAAAATCAAAATGTTTTGGTCGTTTCGATTAAAAAAAAGAAATTTAGGGTCTGTTTGATTTTAATTTTTTTAAAACATAAAAAAACCTGTTTAGTTAATGTATTTTTTTTAGCTATTTTAAAAATTTGTTTCTAAAATATTTTTTTAAAAACAAACAACAAGAATGACCTCAATTTGTTTTCTATTTTCAAACTAGCAAAAAGGCAGAGAACAACTTCAGAAAACAATTCTCATTAATGGCACAATGGTAAAGCAGCATTCATTAAAAAAACATTTTGCTGTGTCAAATAAAAAGAGGCTATTAAATAAAGAAAATGAGTCTTCTGCTTGTTGAAAGAATATTGATGAATAGAGGAAAAAGAAGCGAAGGCTAGAAAGGGAGAGTTTGTGGAAAGTAGAGGAAGAGGTTTGGTTCATTCACTTTCCTCCTTTGTTATCATTTTTCTTTTGTGGCTTTTGATTTGCTTCTGAATCTCTCTCTCTCTAGGTTATGAGTTTCTCTCTCTAAACTAGGGGTTTGGGGTTGGGTTACTAGTTTTTTACTCTCTCTTGTGATATTTTTTGTTTTCAATTTTTAGATTACAAAGTCCAAAGATGTATTGTTATTAGGAAGTGGGGGATTCATGTTCGATTTTTCATTATTCTCCTTTGGTGATGCTTTTTCCATATTGATATATTGAATGAATTATGTAGTAAAAGAGCAGGAAACATACATAAGAGGCATAACAATATAATAAATGAAAAAAATTACCTTTTATTCAATATCTAAAAAAATAAATAGGGAAAATGAATTAAGCTATAGGAAAATTGCTTTAATGTTCTTGTAGGGGTGAAAGTGGTTAAGATCAATAAATTTTCAATTTTCATTTGCTTATTTTTCTCTCTTACTTAATACATCTTCCTGGTATTAATTTTTTTTAATCACTCTAAAAGTCAAACAAACCCACATTTGACAAATAGAAACCATAATTGTCAGAGGCATTATTTCATGTGTCTCATTCTTTCTCATTTTAACTTCATGATCTATGATAACATCCAATAGATTGAGGTAACCTAAAAAGGCAAAATAAAAGAACCAGGCATTGAAATGATTTGTCATATGAAAAACTCAATCCTATAAATCCTAAGACCAACAAGTATATATATATATATATATATATATATATATATATATATATATATATATATATATATATATATATATATCAGATAATGAGGTATTAAAGTGCCATGCTACCAAGAAGAGAAAAATATACATCAATTAAGAAAATAACAAACTAATAGAAGAAAAAATGATCAAAAAATATGTGAGATTAACAGTGTGCCAGAAATAGAGGAAAAGAGATTAAAGGAGGAAAATTACAATATGCAAACTCATATATACGAATCACTCTTACTTTGATTAGGGCTGTACAAAGATCGGTTCGGTTCTGTTTTGGAGACTCAACCAAACCGAACCAAACCACTAAAAAGGAAAAAAATTTAAACCTGGTCGGTTCGGTTCAGGTCTGTTAAACCGAACCAAACCGAACCGTTTAAATGGCGGTTCGGTTTGGTTCGGTTTTTTAATTTTTTTTTGGATCAATTTTTTTTTTATTTTGTTGGCCCATGAATTTTTTAAGCCCAAAATTTTAAATTTTGTATCCACACTAGACCCAAGACCAAGTCTTTTTTGTATCCATGCTTCCTGGCTTCTTTTAGTCATCTTTTGTAAACTTTTCGGCGCCGCAGGCCTTTATTCTTGATCTGATCAACATGTGGCTCATAGCTTAAATCAGGACCTTTTTAATAAATGACAATAATGCCTAAAAGAATAACAAGTCATTAATATGCAAGTCTTGGACTCCAGTCTCACACTTTTAATTATATAATAATCATGTTTTGTATTTTGATAATTATTGAAATTTTTTTAAATACAATATGACATATTCATTTTTTTTATCATATTAATAAAAAAAAATTATTCACAAAAATTTAATATGACTGATATAAATTATATCTAGTCATGGGTATATTATAAATAAACATTTATAATTTATCACCAAATTTGATAAACATCTCAATTCAAAACTAAATATTTTATTATAATACAAACTGAAAATTTTTTATATACAAGTTTCTATAATAAAAATGAATGTAAAGCATACTCATATTATAATTATAATCAGAGTATTAAATAAATGATATAGAACTTTTAAAGAGTTGAGTACAAATTTAATTATTATATCCATTCAAGTGGAAGCACAGCCATTAGTGAACTCGATGTGGCCGTCAAGTTCGTAAAGGGGATCGTCAACTTCAGCTCCTTCAGTAGTCAAAATTTTGGTGGGAGAGAAATCAAATTTATTGGAACCCAGGTCTAGCAGTTCTTGAAGGGACTTGGGCAGAAAAACAAGCTTTCCAGCGTGTTGGCCTTTTGCTGGACAACTCAAAATTACTCTGGCTTGGAATTCATGCTCAATAGCATGATTGTCCTAAGATGCACCCGTAGATCTTTGATCTGCACAATTTTAAATATTGAGAACAAGTGCGTTATAAGGGGCAAAAATGAATGAAAAACTGGTAAATTCATACCCCGATTGGCAGCAGACACGATCCTAAACAAAGAATTGTGAAAATTGTTGGCCTTTTTCTTTCGGTGATGATTGTCCAACCAAGTCGTCTCATGACCAGGTACGCTTCCTCTGGAAAGGGTAGAAGCTGTGGGTTCACTCTGAAACCTCCCAAGGTATGACCTTGGAATAATGAATGGTTTTTTTCCTGCTCGAATGGGGGAATATAGCTTTGATTTCTTCCTGTCCTTGATGATTTGCCAAAGCGGCTAGGAGGAAAATCTGAGACGCAGATCTAGGCTTTCGACACCGGAATGGGGCGCGGAGGGCTGATTAGAACCGAAACCGGCGCGATGTTCACGAAACCGAAGTGTGAAGAAGTGGGTTGGTACTCGGGAGAAGCAGAAGGCAAGCAGAGGCTAGGGATTTCGGGGGTCACTAGAAGGGAAGAACAAACCGAAGAAAGAGAGGCCTGGTTTGTGAAAAAATAAAACATGTAAAATATAAAAAATTTAATTTAATAATATATATTTAAAATAAAATGGTCGGTTCGGTTCGGTTCAATTTGGTTTTTGTCCAAACCGAAAACCGAACCGAACCGATCGGTTTTTCAAGAAAAAAACCGATCTAAACCGATTTTAATCGGTTTTATTCGGTTTTTGATCGGTTTGGTTCGGTTTTTTCGGTTCGGTTCGGTCTGATTCGGTTTATGTACACCCCTAACTTTGATTATTATAGAGAGAATCAATCTGCACCTTAAAGCAAATATCTTATCCCTGAATTGTCCCACCCCCTAAAAAAATCTTATCTTTTTACAAGTAAAACAATACCAAAACATATCAAAGAAGGCAATAAGAATCAATCCTCTATCTTAAGTTACCTTAGGGAACTGGCACACTTTTCCCATTGGAAGCCTAGATTCAATGTCCAAAGTCTAAAAGTCATAATGACTTGATACTTATAGTTACAACTAAATGACAAGCTAGACAATTATAAATCACCTAGTACATCAACTTTTTCCTTACAGAGAATACTAGAAAGACTACATATCAAATTCCTAAAGGGAACAATTTGAAGCTGCACAACTATGTAAGCCACTATCAATGTTTTGAGCTCATACAGATTCTGTTAACAGATCACTTTTCAGTGTTGAAAAATCAACTAAATCCCTCGCACATACTCAAAGAAATAATAGCTAATTATTTCTTGTTCCCAAAGCCCAATGCACTAGAAAACTACAATGCTATAATTAATTTAACAGCAGGCAAAAGGAACAAGGCTTTATTGGCTACAAGGGAGTACTTGAATAATGGGTAGAAATCAGGGACAGACCACCAAGTCCTTACCTTTAATTAGAAATTTAAGAAGCCTGTCTAAGACCTCAATAATAGACGAGAATCCAGCTCATTCCCCATTCAATGACTTAGCTCTCACATATTGGTGCTATGCAAATCCATAAAAGGAGTGATCTACATACAACCCTTAGACCTCACCTAGAGTTTCCAGTCCACATAACCCTTATCCAAGAATCACATATTTCAACTATTGAAAACATCATAAAGTCCCACCATAGAAGCACTTTCTTTGGCAACGAGTCATCTCTTTGCAGGTCATTGGATTCAGGATTGACCACATCCCACAAGAAACCAATTTCATGACCAAAATATAGTTTGTCAAATTCTTGGTCAATAGCTCCACATCGAGGCTCCATATACCCCACGTACTTCCACCGAAACAACTCAAAACAAGAATTTTTTTTACCGAAATAAGAGTATTTCTACCAAAACATTTCGCAACATAGTAATGTCAATTGAAATGATATTATTTTTTAACAAACACTTTATTTTGTTTCGATAACCCCACTTCGTTTTGATGACTTTGAAAACGAAAATATTTTGGTCGTTTCGATGGAAAAGAAAAAAAATTTAGGGTCTGTTTGATTTTAATTTTTAAAAACTGTTTTCAGTTTTGAAAAAAAAAAATAAAACAAAAAACCTATTTGATTAATGTATTTTTTTACCTGTTTTAAAAATTTGTTTCTAAAATATTGTTTTAAAACAAAAAACAAGAACAACGTCAACCTGTTTTCTTTTCTCAAACTAGCAAAAATGTGGAGAGCAACTTGAGAAAACAATTCTCATTAATGGCACAATGGTAAAGCAACATTCATTAAAAAAAAAACAATTTTTTGTGTCAAATAAAAAGAGGCTATTAAGTAAAAGAAATGAGTCTTCTACTTGCTGAAAGAGTATCGACATTCTGCTTGCTGAAAGAATATTGACGAATAGTGGAAAAAGAAGCGAATTTTAGAAAGGGAGAGTTTATGGAAAGTAGAGGAAGATGTTTGGTTCCTTCTCTTTCCTTCTTTGCTATTATTTTTCTTTGGTGGCTTTTAATCTGCTTCTGAATCTCTTTCTCTCTCTCTCTAGGTTATGAGTTTCTCTCTCTAAACTAGGGGTTTGGGATGGGTTACTAGTTTTCTACTCTCTTTTGTAATATTTTTTGTTTTCAATTTTTAGATTACAAAGTCCAAAGACGTATTGTTATTAGGAAGTGGGGACTTCATGTTCAGTTTTTCATTATTATGCTTTGGTGACACATGATGCTTCTTCCATATTGATATATTGAATGAATCATGTAGTAAAAGAGCAAGAAACATACATCAGATGCATAACAATATAATAAATGAAAAAAATTACCTTTTATTCAATATCTAAAAAAATACATTGGGAAAATGAATTATGCTACAGTAGCTAAATCCATCGCACATACTCAAAGAAAAAATAGCTAATTATTTATTGTTCCCAAATCCCAATGAACTGGAAAACCACAATGCTATAATTAATTTAACAGCAAGCAAAAGGAACAAGGCTTTATTGGCTACAAGGGAGTACTTGAATAATGGGTAGAAACTAGGGACATACCACTAAGTCCTTACCTTTAATTAGAAATTTAAGAAGCTTGTCTAAGACAGCAACAATAAACGAGAATATACATTGCCATCAGCAATTAATTCTTTATGCTCCACATATTTAACTCTTGAACCAATAAATTATATACTATTTCTTTTTCTATAATAGGATAGAAATTCATCTTCACTTGCCTTTCCCAAATAACCTTATGCTTTTGTTCCCCTCCCTTTTAGAAAAAAGACATATGTAGACTTTACATGATATAGAACATTTATTTATTTAATTAATTTTTTGGTCAAAGAAATATTATATCCTATACTTTACAAATTGATTACTCGAATTCTATTTTTTCAATAATTAGCAGAACTGGGAAAAGCTGAAAGCATACTTGAAAGGAATATTTAAAGTTAATATTATATCTAAAACACAAGGTTTTTGGACATTACAATGAGGATGCAAACTTATTAGCTTTTCATTAACCATTTTTAAATTTGACGTGGAAGACATAAAAAAACTACTATTTTTTGGAATGTAATGTTTATTCTTTTGATTTGTTTTCTTTGTTAGCTAACTTGTTTTGTTTTTAATTGTATTATCTTCTTCATAATCATACCCATGAGGATTTGTTAATTAATGGTGTTTTAATATTTATTCATATAGATGCAAACTAACAAGAGCAAGTTTTGGCCTAATTCAATAGTTAAAACTTATATAGACATCATGGTTGAAGAGGTCACGAAAGGCAATATGCAGAATGGTGTATTTCATTCTAAGATATGAGTTTCCATTAAAAATAAATTTAATTCAATTACTAAACGCTCTTTCAGTGTAAAACAATAAAATAAAAGTTCAATAGATTGTGGTCAAAGCATTCCTAATTCTCTTTACTCTTGCAACACTCTAAATTTGGGTAGAATGGAGAAACTAACACTGTTACTGCCGATGAAACAATTTGACAAACTTATATTTGAGTATATAATAACTTGCGAATTTATGGTTTTATTTGCAAATTATTTTAAATATGTTTAGTTCACTTTTTTCTTAAATGATTATAGGCACATCTTGATGCTGCTCAATTTCAAAAGAAAGGTTGTGAGTATTATCCATTATTAGGAATCATATTCAACAGAAGTACTGCAATTGGAGTACTTCATCATTCATCTACCCAAGATCCACCAAATACAGATGAAGAAAATTAGCTTAAATGTGCATATCTTAATACTAGTGTTCATGTTAATCTTGATCAAGATAGTTTAGATGATATTGTCATGCAAACAATTAAGCGCACCACACGTAGTGAAAAACACACAATTCAAGTTAAAGAGTGCAAGTCCAAGAAGGAACTTAGGACTTTACAAATGAGAGATGCACTTCTAGCATGTGTTGAGGCATCAAAGGCGAGAGAAAAAGTTTCATTGGCTAAGGCTAAGAGGTATAGGACAAAGAGTGCTTAGACCACTAATTCTACAATTATGTCAGCTGATTATTCTATTGCTAAGTGTGTGGTTAAGCTTGAAGAGATTGAAGATGTTTCTGATGACATTTATATGAAAACTTTAGAGAAATTTACTAATGCTAATTGGAGAGAAATGTTCCTTACAATGTCTAGTGATAGGAAGAGAGGATTGCTAGATTTTAGTGAGGGTTTTTTTAAGCAGTGTCTTGTTAATTGTATGATATGTTTATCTTAAAGTAATTTCAGAAGTGTTAGACAATACTTAAGCGGACTTATTTAAATTTTTTGAACACTTTTATATTATATTGAATGTTATGTTGATGACAATATTTGATTAGTTTGAGTAATGAATTTGTTGCAAGTATTTGATTTTGTAATTCTTGAATATATTATAGTTGTTATGTACATTTTATTTATGTGACAAGTTTTCATTACGATGGATGTAAATAATACATCATCAGATAGTGATACACGTAGTTTTGACGAGACGTCATCAGATTCTGAGGATGATGAATTAGTTGAGTTATGCATCATTAGCATGGTCTATGATTATGAGCACAAATTTTTGAACAAAACCAAGGTTCGAACATCTGCATTAACTGGTTGTGAGTTTATTTCTGAGTTATTAAATGGATCATGGACAACTTTTTTTGAGTTTTTGCAAATGGAAAAAATCATTTTTTATTAATTTCTGTTATGAATTGAGGAGGAAAAGTTACTTGGATGATTCACAACATTTGTTGGTGGAAGAAAAATTTGTTATGTTCTCTTTCATTATAGGGCATAATATTCGTCATAGAGTAGTATCAGATTGTTTTCAACATTCTACAGAAACAATTTTTCATTATTTTAAAGAAGTGTTGAGAGCAGTATGTCAATTAGAAAAAGAGTTAATCAAACAAGAGTCAACAGAATTGCTTAGAAGAATTAAAGCTGATCCAATTTATTATCCATAATTGAAGGTATATGTTTCTGTTAAGAATTTACTCATGCACTTTTTTATTTTTCATTTCATCAATATTTTTTTTTTGTAATGGTTTGTTTGTAATAGAATTGTTTAGGTGCAATTGATGGCACACACATAAGTGCATAGGTTCCTGTTGAAAAACAAATATCATGTAGAGGTAGAAAGACAACTGTGACACAAAATGTGATATGTGTTTGTGATTTTAATTTGTTGTTCACATATGTCTATTCGGAGTGAGAAGGTAGTGCAAATGATGCCAAGATTTTTTTAAATGCACTTACTAATCCAAATGTAGAATTTCCATGGCCTATGAATGGTAAATATTATATTGTTAAATTTTTCTTGTTTTTGTAAAAATACACAATTTATATTGTCTGTTAATATATATTCATTAATGTAGGTTCATTTTATCTTGTGGATGCTGGGTATCCTTGCACCGGAGGTTTTTTCCCCCTTATAGAGGTGAAAGATAGCATGCACAACAATATAGAGATTGAGGTAGACAACCAAGAAGTTGTCAAGAGCTATTTAATTATAGACATTTATTATTAAGAATGACCATTGAGCATTGTTTTGAAGTATTAAAGAATAGATTTCCTATTTTAAAATGAATGCCATCGTATAAACCTAGTAGGCAACGACTTATAGTGATGGGTTGTTGTGCTATTCATAATTATATACACAAGTGAAATTTACGTGAGAAATTGTTTGACATATGAGAAGGTCTTCATGATGCAGAAATAGAGGTTTTAAATGAAAATATAGGTCCGGGGGAGACAAGTTCTAATGAAAACAACTTGTGAAGATTATCTGATCAAGGGGCGGTAGAAATGGCAGCACATTGTGACTATATTTTAAATTGGATGTGATTAGAATGTAATAATTCTACTTGATAATTTATATATAATAACTTGTATAATTGTTAATGTTACTTTTGTACCACCTATAATTAGTATGTACAACTATAAATGATATTATTATTCATTTTAGAACAATATATTTAAAAATATTAATGCCATATCAATATTATATTAAATTTGATGATAGTTTTTTCATTTTTACTTATTTATTCTTCTCATATTCTCATTAAAACATTACTATAATTCATTTTAAAAAATTAAAGTCATCATAAAAATTGAAAAAAAAAACTATTTTATATCAAACAAGTTTTCTGTTTTTTTGTTTGTTTTTAAAACTTGTTCTCAAAACAATTTTACCAAACAAGTTTTTTGTTATGTGCTATTTAAAAATTATTTTTAAAATAGTTTATCAAACATATTTTTTTTTTATTTTACAAAACAATTTTTAAACATAATTTTTAAAATTAAGAATACAAAAATAGAATCACACGAATCTTTAGTTTCCTTACGCCAAGATGTTCCTGCTGTAATCCTTGGGACTCTATAATTGCACAAAAAAGAATGTCCACTCTAATAAGAGTTGGACAAAAGAATTAAATACTCTCATTTCTGCTTAAAAAAAGATAGATCGATAGTCTTCTATAAATTTATCATAAAAAGATGAATTCAAGGTATTTGTTTGCTGAAAAAGAAAAGAAAAAAGGGAGAGAAAAGAGGGATTGAGAAAAAGAAAAAGAGAAAAAAGAAAAAGCAAAAAAAATTAAGAAGAGGAGTTGCCACTATCAGTGGCTAGGCAACAACCCAAAGAGAAATATTTTCTGCGTATGTATTCTATTTCCAGGAAAGATTAGAGAGAGAGAAGGTAGCTTTTGTTGTGTGTGTGTGTGTTATATATATATATATATATATATATATATATATATATATATATATATATATATATATATATATATATATATATATATATATATATATATATATATATATATAGATTGACAAATAACTTGTTAAAAAGTATCTTCTTTTTTCGCGAAGGAGTTAAAAAAAGAAGGTTACATATGTCAAAGAACCTTGGAAAAAAGAATAATTATTTTGGCCTTTGAATTATAGCGTAATTTCTCATATAGTTTTTAACATATCGATTTTCTAAAAATACAAGCTAGAATTCAATTTTATATTAGCATTATTTTGTCACTTGCTACTAAGGGGTGTGTCTCTTCGCGCCCTTGTGGTCAAATTGTCAAGCAGATTCAGAGCTTCATGGCAAGGCAATGGCAGGTTAGAATGGTGCATATCCTCAGAGAAGGAATTGATCAGGTAGCAGATTGGCTGGCTATCTATTCTCTTACTATTAATTTGGGGATTGTCTCCCTTCCCCCTCCCCCTCGTGGATGCAGCTCTTTCATGGTGGATGACATTGCTGGAGTTTCTATTCCAAGGATGATTAATGAAAATTATATATACTAAAATTATTCTTAATTATATTATTATGTTATGCTAATATTATTTAATGAAATTGTTTTCTATTTTTTATTTTTATCACATAAATAGGTTAAGTTTTTTTAATCTTAATTTATTTATATATGTATAATTTTTAGTTGAAAATAATAATATAAATATCAAATAATGAAGTATGTTATTTTTTTAAAGAAAAATAAGTTGGCCTGGCAACTCATTCCATGATCTTTTTAAGGCTTGAGTAGGATAAGTCTTTACAAGACGTTTTGGTTAATTGAAGTTCTCTTGGGATAGCAAAATTTATAATTTATTAATTAGTATAAGTATTTTTATGTTAAAAAAAATAATATTTAGATAAGTTTAAATAAATAATTTATCAATCTTCAATAAAATAATTTTATATTATTTTATAAGTTAATTTTTTAAGTTTATTAAAAAAAGTCTCTGTAGAAATTTAAATTTATATGATCAGAAAACTATTTTATACTTTTACAAGTTAAAATTTTATCAAAACTATACCATTCACCTCTTTCTTTCCATCAAAACTATATTCAAATATTTTTAAAAAATTTATAAATTTGAAAAATACTTTTTTAAGTATGTATCTAAACATTAAATAATTTAATTAAATTTTTTTTTATAAACACTTTTTACATAAAACCTTATTTTATAAGTACTTAAATAAATTATATGTTCAAACTAAACTTTATTTTATGAGCACTTAAATAAATTATATACTCAAACTGAATCTAAGTTAGCTAACTGAATTCTTTTTTTTTTTTTGATACAAATAGAAGCCCAAGGGCTATTCCAAAACAGAACGGGGAACCAAATTACCCCTAATATCATCTAACAGGATCCTACCCATAAGTCTGGGTGGACAGTCTAGGATGTGAAGACTCGCATCCTTCTTGTGAGCTTCGACAGCCAACCAATTCGCTGCCTTATTCCCTTCTCTGAAAATATGTTGCACTTCAACCTTCCAATCTCTCAGCATAAACTGTCTTATATGGGCGATTAAACTGCGGCCCGGATGGGATCTTTCAGGATCTTTTAAGCACAGCTCAATCGCGATCTTGGAGTCTGATTCCACAATGATGTCCTTCCATCCCTTGTCCCATGCAATCTCGAGCGCTGAAGCAATACCCCAGAGTTTGGCAGTTAAAATTTCACAGAGGCCAAGGTTTCTTGAGAAGCCGATAAGCCATTCTCCTGCTCCGTTCCTCAATATTCCCCCACAACTAGCCGATTCGGAGGAGAGTCTGGAGCCATCAACATTGAACTTCACCTGATGCTCAGATGGAGGTGTCCAGGTAATCCATTTGATCATTCTTCTGCTTCCCTGTAGCGTAGAGCTGGCCTGTAACCACTGTGAGTAGTTCTTTGTTTGGTATAGACACGGAAAGAGAAGGTCCTTAGGTCCTTGATCCTGGGTTTGGAAGGTAATCTCACATCTCCTAATCCATAAGTTCCATATCGTAGTGCCAAAGAGAATGCCCCACTCCAGAGTGCTGAGTTCTCGGTTGCCCAGTTTTTGGGTTAGGTTATGGTTGATTCAATCCAATATATCCCACGAAAAGAACTCCTGCTAGTATTTCGGATGCACTAGTCTCTTCCATAAATTTGTAGAATCACCACAGTCCCTAAGGCAGTGTAAAGCAGATTCCTGGGTTACCCTGCATCTCTTGCAAAATCCATCTGCGTCTAGATGTCTCTCAAATCGCAGTTTATTTGTCAAGATACGGTTCTGTCCTGCAAGCCAGAGAAATGTTCGTATCTTCTGCAGTCCTGGCCAACGCCATATTTTCTTCCAGACTGGTAGGGTGCCATTCTGCCTATTTATTCTGCTTCTGTAAGCTGTTCTGACCGAGAAGATACCATCCTGGCTATGTTTCCAAATGATTTGATCATCTCCCAAATCTTCTCTGGGAGGCAGCATTGTCATCACTGCTTTCTTTGCTCTTTCAGGGAGAGAGTTAACAAATTTGGGCCAATTCCACTGTCCATCATTTGCAACCATATCTATAATACTGCAGCCCCTCAATTCCTCTTGGATAGGCATGATGACAATCTTATGAAGAGGCCCAACACCTGGAAGCCATTCATCAAGCCAGAACTTAGTAGTCTTACCATTACCCACTGACCAAGCAATCCCATCCTCCACAGTCTGCCACACTTGCTGAACCCCTCTCCAAAGATTGGAGGAATCCTTCTTCTTGTCTCTCAGGGTGGGCATAGGAGCCTTGTCCCTTATGTACTTTGCTCTGAGAACTTTAACCCACAAGTCATTCGGGTGTTGAAGGAGCCCCCAGACAATTTTCATAAGAAAAGCTTCATTCATTACTCTCAAATTCTTAAAACCTAGGCCTCATTCCTCCTTCGAGTCACACAATTTATCCCAATTCACCAGGTGAATTTTTCTTGCCTCATCTGTGCCTCCCCAAATGAAACCGCGGCTCATCTTCTCGAGTTCATCACATAATCCTCTAGGTAGAAGGGCAGTCTGCATGGAGAAAAAAGGTAAATTATTAAGGACACTACTAACCAAAGTGATCCTACCTGCCAAGGAGAGAGTTTTCGCTTTCCATCCGCTAAGCCGCTTCTTCACTTTCTCTGCAATGTGTGCGAATGTTCTCTTAGTGACCCTTCCATGGATGAGGGGCATGCCAAGATAGGATCCAAGATCACACGTGGATTGGAACCCCAACTCCAAGCTGTATTGTTCTGAGCGGGTGTGATTGATATTGGAAGAGAATAAGCATTTAGTCTTCCTCTCGTTAACTAACTGTCCAGAGCTACAACAAAAAATGTTAACTAACCTTATTATGAATTGTGTCTCAACTGGAACTATGAGCATCTTGTGAAACAGAGATATCACAGAGGAGTTTAAAATGACACGAGGAATAAGACAAGGTGGCCCGCTTTCCCCCTATCTATTTGTCTTTTGTATAGAAAGACTTTCACATTGCATTAACTGGGCAGTTGAGAGCAAAATTTGGAAACCTATCCGAATTTGCAGGAATGACCCTCTGCTTTCTCATCTATTTTTTGCAGATGATCTTATTCTATTCGCAGAAATTGATCTGGACCAATGCAATATGATCAAGCTAACTGAATTCAAAGTCCCTATGACTTTGCCATTTTTACAATATTACTTTGTTAAGTATTTAAATTTGAAATATTAATAATAGAGTCAATCATGTATAGTATCTCTTCTAATATCATTTTGAAGTACTTATGCAAAATAATTTAAGGATTTAAAATATTTCTTAATTTTTTGGCCTAAATATATATTAGTATAAGGAGTTTATTATTTTCATAAAATTATAACTTTATCTTTTTGTTGAAGGAGTCATAACCCAGGACTTAGCAAAATTTTTTTAAAAATTTAAACGCTAACTTTTTGTCTTTCTCTAACTAATAATTAAGGAGCCTCAGCTTCCCCTCCTCGTAGTTAGGCACCAGTCACACCCAATGTTTAATCTTTGAGTTGTGCTCTTTGTGACCATGTATTTGCTATCTTTCCGAAGAACTCTATCGTTTTCCTGCCAATCTCTATCTGACAAATCCAGTTTAAGGAAATGTTTCATAAAATCCAATGCCCATGATGCTATCATAAGCCGGCTTTGTGAAGAGAAGAAATTTAAGGAGGCTATTGATATTTTATGTGAGCAAAAGCGAGTAAAGGAAGCAGTTCAATTGCTCGATCACATTGATCGACCCTCTTCTCTAATATACTCAATGCTCATTCAAGCTTGTCTTCAGCATCGAGCTCTTGAAGAGGGTAGGAGGGTCCATGCGCATACCAAAGCTTCTAACTTTGTGCCCGGGATAATCATTTCTAATCGTTTGCTCGATTTGTATTCGAAATGTGGAAGTCTTATGGACGCCCAGAGGGTATTTGATGAAATGGGTGACAGGGATTTGTGTTCTTGGAATATTATGATAGCTGGTTATGCTAAAGTTGGGCAACTTCAGCAAGCTAGGAAATTGTTTGATGAAATGCCCCAGAGAGATAATTTTTCTTGGACTGCTTTGATATCTGGTTATGTTCGCCATGATCGGCCTAAAGAAGCTGTGGAATTGTTTAGAATGATGCACAAACATGATAATTCAAAATTGAATCAATTTACCTTGTCTAGTGTGTTGACTGCTTCTGCTGCAATTCGAAGTTTACGTTTTGGGAAGGAAATTCATGGTTGCTTGGTACGAACTGGGTCAAATTTAGACAAGGTAGTTTGGAGTGCTCTTCTGGATATGTATGGGAAGTGTGGGAGTTTACGGGAAGCAAGGGGCATTTTTGATCAGATGGAGAGCAGGGATGTTGTTTCATGGACAGCCATGATTGACAGATACTTTGAAGATGGAAGGAGAGAAGAGGGATTTGCACTATTAAGAAACTTGATAGGGTCGGGTGTCAGACCAAATGAGTATACGTTTGCTGGAGTTTTAAATGCCTGTGCTGACCACGCTGCTGAGGACTTGGGTAAGGAGGTTCATGGGTACATGACACGTGTAGGGTATGACCCCTACTCATTTGCAGTAAGTGCCCTTATTCATTTGTACTCGAAGTGTGGGAACATAGAGAATGCAAGAAGGGTATTCAACCAGATGCCTCATCCAGATTTGGCATCGTGGACTTCTCTAATTGTTGGGTATGCTCAGAATGGTCACCCGGACAAGGCTCTTCATTTCTTTGATTTACTGCTTAAATCTGGTACTAAGCCTGATCAAATTACCTTCGTTGGGGTTCTTTCTGCTTGTACTCATGCAGGATTAGTGGATAAAGGGCTAGAATATTTCCATTCAATAAGGGAGAAGCACGGACTTTCGCATACTGCAGATCATTATGCATGTGTGGTTGATTTATTGGCAAGATCTGGCCGATTGAAGGAAGCAGAAAATATCATTGATAAAATGCTCATAAAGCCTAGTAAATTCCTTTGGGCATCCCTACTTGGGGGATGTAGAATACATCGAAACTTTGAATTGGCTGAACGAGCAGCGAAATCATTATTTGAGATAGAACCTGAGAACCCTGCCACCTATATTACCCTGGCCAACATTTATGCTACTGCTGGTATGTGGGGAGAGGTTGCCAAGGTTAGAAAGGCTATGGATGATAGGGGGATAGTGAAGGAGCCAGGTAAGAGCTGGATTGAGATTAGAAGACAAGTGCATGTGTTCCTAGTTGGTGATACATCTCACCCTAGATCAAATGATATACACGAGTTCTTAGGGGAGATCTATCAGAAAATGAAGGAAGAAGGCTATGTCCCAGACACAAACTTTGTGCTACATGATGTGGAGGAGGAGCAGAAAGAGCAGAACCTTTCCTACCACAGTGAGAAACTTGCTGTTGCCTTTGGAATCATTTCAACTCCGCCAGGAACTCCAATCAAGGTTTTCAAAAATTTAAGAACTTGTGTAGACTGTCACACCGCCATCAAATATATTTCAAAGATTGCTCAAAGAAAAATAGTAGTGAGGGATTCAAATAGGTTTCATTGTTTTGAGGATGGAAGTTGCTCGTGCAAAGACTACTGGTAATACTTCATATAAACAGACTTGCTGACCATTTTGACCTGAGGCTACATTGAGATTCTCAATTTCTGATATTGCCAGCCTCAGCAGCTGCATTGATAACTTCAGTTGTCCTTATTATTCAAGAGGTGTTGCTGTTAAATGAAATAGTCAGATGTCACATGTGACAGAGATATGATGTTCAATAAGGATCAAGATCCATGCTGTATAAGATGAGGCAATTGAGAGGTCAATACCTATGGGATCGTAGAGAAGTATACACCATAGATGTAGATTATATAATAGTGACTTGATAATACCTTGTCTTTAGCCCGCTGTATTGAGCTGTTAAAGAGAAATTCAGATAGAAAATGTTGGCTGCAAACCCTTCTGCTAAAGGAGGTGAAGATGATGGGGGCTGTGATGACCAAGCTGTCTTGATTATTGATGATATTGACACATCCAGACTTCGGTTTGAAATGGCCATTCTCTTGCTCCCATTTCCTTCTATAACTTTATTTTGTTTCATCTTGAGGGTATCAGAATTCTGTTTAATACTTCCAGGAGCAACCTGCTTGTGGCAAGCAGTTCTTACCTACCTAACGAGCCACATGAAGCAGCCAAACATGATTGAGAGAATAGAAACAAGAGCAATTTAAGAAGTACACTAAGTCCTGTACTTCAGGTAAAATTTAATCCAGTTATAAGAACAATGCAACGATTATAAGCAATTAAGTACCTAATTTCAGAGGAAACACTGTTAGTACTGATTTGAAAATTAAGTGAAATTATAAGGACTAAGTTGCAGAGTAACTGTGCCCAAAGATTTGTATAGGAGTATTGCATCAAATTCTTTTGTGTAGGTCTAATTTATTATCATGTATAACATGTAAGGTGATATAACATAAATATTATATTATTATGCGTGTGTACACACACACACACACACACAGAGACATACATACCACCTTCAACTTTGGGTCACGTGCAAACACTCTTCAATTTTGAAAGTAAAAAATGATCTCTTACAACTTTCACTAGCAAGTATTTAACACCTTTTGTCCATTTTTTGTTAACAAAACTTACAAAGCTGTCACGTTTTTCTCACATGGTATCGCACCATTGATGTTCTCATATGATGGTGAGACCACAAGTCCATGTATTTTGAGGTGAGTAATGTAGCTTCTCTTTTAGTGTTGTTAATGAGAAATGGATTATGGTGTTAAATTCTGGCTAGTAAAAGTTGAGGGGGATAGTTTTTTTACTTTCAAACTAATGAGAAATGGACAGAAGTGAAGAATTGGTTGGATGAACTTAAGGATGCTGTCTATAATTGCTTGCTGTTCTGTTTGTGTAAATTTGGTGGGAGAGTGGTTAACCAAAGAGCTAACTGATGAGTTGGCTGGAATCATTCATTTCTTTGAGGTTCTGACATCAATCATTAAAGAGGTTGTCAAACAACTGCCCAGCAATGTGCATATCCTGCTATATATGATTTTCTATTTCTTCATAGTGGTGGTGGTTCTATTTCAGACATAAACAGGGTTTTGTTTCTGGCATGTGGCATCTTCGTCTTTACTAGTCAGTCTTCAATTTACCAGAGGTTAACTTCTATTCAATTGACTAACTGATATGAAGACTTTTATAACCAATGGAATCAAGAGACATCCCATCATGTTTACTTTCCTCGACAGTCAGATGTCCATTACCTTAAGCCATCTCTCACAAGTTATTTATATGATTTTGTCTGTTCGAAGGAGAGAAAAAACCTAGCCATCTTGTGACTAACGAATCTGGGATTTTCTTGAGAAGAAACAATGTATTTTTTTGTCTTTCTTTTCATTCCTCTCCTTTTCTCAAATAATTGAAGTATATAATTCTTAAGGTAGATTCTGTGTTTGATTTGATTTCAGCCTCCGTAGCAAATCATAGTATGGTTGACTTTCTCAACACCTAGTTTATGTGGCTGGCAGAATTCCTTGCTTGGAGTTCTTGCATGATTTGGTATTCATTCACATTGTCTGGCATTTCACATAGAGATTGGGCCTTGCTTGAAGTTTCCAGAATTCTATTAGTTCATACTGCTTAATATTAGGACAAATGGAGTGTTGATATTTTCAATTATATCAACTTCTCTTGCCTCGGAATTTGGTTATGATAACAGTAAAGGTGAAGTCACTGCCCACAAATTCTGCAATTAAAAATAATTTTGGTCATCCATCTTGCCATCTGACAATGATCTTTGTGTATCTGGTAAAAGAAGACAATCATTATATAGTCGTGGTAAGAAGTGTGCATTTCTGAATGTGGAACTCTGACTAATTTAAATCAAGTATCATATTTTGCTTCTTCATAATCTGTGGGTGAGGTGACAAGCCCAGGTGTTGATGTTTATGTATTATTATATATATTTGATGACAGATTGGTCAACTTTGAAATATAATTGATGTGCTTAAAGACATTCCTTGCATGAAGTGCTCAAATTACTGGTTCAACTTCTTTGAGGTGGTAAGACAAATTTCAGGTTTTTTACTTATCCTACTTGTGAACATAAGTGATTCATGCATTTATTTATGTTTGTCATGTCTGGTGTTTCAGACAGATTAATAGAAGGCTGTTAATTAGTATCCTTTTTCTCTTATGCGTGTGCAGAGTTGCAGTTTCTACTAGGCAACCCACGATTACAATTGGTGAATCTCAAAAGAGTATAGGGTCATCTAAAAGATTAAGCCATGAAAAATACTGAAATCCATATCTTCCTTGGTTGTTAGTTAATGAATGACATGCTGCAATAAGTTTTGCGGAGATCCAATTGTTATCTGCATTTTGATCTACATGATTTTGTGGCTTAAACTGTATAGTGACTAAATGTGGCCCTCAAGGAATCACTTCTACATTGATGTTTTCAAGTTGAGTTTAGGTATGACCCATTGAATTTAATACTTCTACATTTGCACCCTTGTTTTTTATTTTCCCTTTTATCTTTATTCGTTTTCCAGAATAAATCTTCAACTTATCTGTGTTGGTTTTTTAATATTTTCTTTGTACTTTTGTTCATTGCAGTTTATGGAAGATCTCTCTCCTTCCTTCGCTGCTAATTTTGAATATGGGGTTCATCTAGAAATCTCATCTTCAAATGATTTCTGCTGATAAATGAAGTGCTGCGATAATTTCAGCACAAGCCCAAGTGCAGAGTTAGTTTTGTATTCATTCTGTTATGTCTCAATTGGGACTTGGTTAGCTGACTATACAGGTGTCATTAGAGTATTTTTTAGGCTCTGCTGTACGTTGTCTATATAATGTTAGCTCCTTCCGGATCAAATATGAATGAAGTTTCCATTTTTACTTCCTCGTCTTCCATATTCAGAATCTGTTAATGGGTGCTTCATTACTAAAATTTATTGGGCTACACACACACACACAATTAGCCTTTGTCCCATATGTGTTAGGGCATGCCTTTTTTATTCACAATTAAATTAAATTGTAATTTCAACATTATTTTTTTTAATAGATTATTGTATGACACAACAAACAACTTTGTATCATAAGTACTATTTTATGAACTATTCAATTAAATTTATTGATAATGAAAAAGCTATTAATAAAGATAGTGTCACAAATGATTTAAAAAATTCATCATATTAAAAGTTGTAAATATGTTATTGTTAACTCTTACTTTATATAAGTGAAATACATAAATGATGTGGTAGTTTAAAAATTGAACCTAAATTTAAACTTGTCCCGTTCGAAGATGAAAAAGAAAGAGCCAGAGTTAATAATAATTAAGGTAAAAAAGAAAAGAAAAAAAAAACTGGCGTGAAACCTGTCAATAGTCAATACTAATAAGTAGTCATAATGAGATGCTCAATTAATCTTGATCAACCCTTCGCTATTTCTACCTTCGCAAAGGAGCTTGAACGGATGGGAGGGCGAGGGAGGTAATAACTAATGGCCCCAAAGAAGCTACCCAGAATGTTGTAGTACCTCAATCAAAGGAGCAAAAGATTGGCACCACCCGGGGGATTCAGAAGCATGAATTCGATTAGACTACATGTTGTCTAAGATAAGTGTTTTAGCAGAAGGGAACCACTGGCAGACCCACCTTGCCGGGCCTTTAATTTACTAATGGAAAAGCACTGAACTTGGACCCTTATCCGCACCAGAATAATAATTGAGCAGCAGAGTGAAGGCAGGTTAGGATATCTATTTATTTCAAATTAGAGGGACCACCTTGTGGAATAGCATCCAATATCGTAGCACTTGCTTTTCAACTTGGTCAGAAGTTACGGCCACTGAATCACGTTGCTCCATCTTGCTTTTAAAATTCTCATTCCTGCTGCTTAACATTTCTTCACATCTCGCACCTAAAATCTCATTATTTCACTCATTCGCTCGAGAGACCATGGCCACAGAACTTGTGGGTGGGGCAATTCTTCAAGCTGTCTTTGGAGTGCTTTTAGACAGGTTAACACCTCGTGTTGAGTTTCTGAACTTCATCCGAGTTAAGAAACTAGACGGGATTTTACTTCATCGACTGAAGCCTACATTGATTGCTGCTAGAGCAGTGCTAAATGATGCAGAGCTTAAACAGATCAAGAATTCTGCGGTGAAGGAATGGCTGGATGATCTCAAAGACGCTGTCTATGATACAGAAGACCTGGTGGATGAAATTTCCACCAAAGCCGCCACTCAAAATCAGGTGCTCAACTTCTCCTCTAGCGATCTTAATATGCATGATGTAGAGATGGGAAATAAGTTACAGAAAATAACCGATAGACTAGAATCAATTGTGAACCAGAAAGATTTTTTGGGTTTGAAAGTGAGTGAACCAGAAATCTTGTCATGGAGGACTCCATCAACATCTCTTGTGAAAGTATCAGATGTTTATGGAAGGGAGAAAGAAAAAGAGGCTATAATTGAGTTCCTGTTAGATGATAACCATAAACTCTCTGTGATCCCTGTTGTGGGCATGGGAGGGATTGGGAAAACAACCTTGGTACAACTAGTGTACAATGATGATCACGTGAAGCAAAATTTTGATCTCAGGGCATGGGTTTGTGTTTCTGAAGCATTCAATCTTTTGAAGATAATACAGACTATAATTAAGGCTATAACCCCTAATTATGTTTGTGATATAATGGACCTTAATCTTCTCCAACTTGATTTGAAGGAGAGATTGTCAGGAAAGAAATTCTTAGTTGTTCTAGATGATATTTGGAATGAGAACTATGCTGATTGGGATACTTTAATGAACCCATTTCATTATGGAAGACAAGGAAGCAATATCCTTGTTACAACTCGTAGTGAAAGGGTTGCTTCAATGGTTAAAACTGTGCCATCATTCTATCATCTAGGTCTCTTGTCTAATGAAGATTGTTTGTCCCTATTTGCAAGACATGCATTCCAATCTAGTGATTCTACTGCAAATTCGTGCTTAGCAAAAATTGGTGGAGATATTATTAACAGGTGTAAAGGATTGCCTTTAGCTGCAAAAGCACTTGGGGGACTATTTCGATCAAGGCCTGATATTATATACTGGAATACTATATTGAAAAATGACATGTGGGACTCAACAGAAAATGAGATTATTCCAGCTTTGAGAGTTAGTTATCATTACCTTCCTTCCCATTTGAAACAATGCTTTGTCTACTGTTCTTTATTTCCAGAGGATTATGAATTTGATAAGATGACATTAATCTTGATGTGGATGGCAGAAGGGTTTCTAGAGGCATCAAAGAGAGGATTGACTTTGGAAGAGGTTGGTTATGAGTACTTTGATGACTTAACTTCAAGATCATTCTTTCAGCCGTCAAGTCAAGGCAATAGATTTTTTGTCATGCATGACCTCATTCATAACTTAGCAACTTCTATTGCTGGAGATTTCTACTGTAATCTAGAGAAAGATGGGAAAGGAGACAAAATTAGCAGTAGGATACGACATTTGTATTATATCATTCCAAGTTATCCAAGCTTAGACCACTTTGAGTCTTGCAAAAGAGCAAAAGCCTTGCGGACATTCCTAGGATTGAATTTTAGATGTATCCCTAACTCTATTGGAAACACTCCTGTTAATCTATTATCCAATTTAAAGTACTTGAGAGTTTTGTCACTTGTTGATTTTTTTGCTTTAAAGACGGTACCTGATTCAATTGGTGAACTCATCCATCTACGCTATTTGGATCTGTCTACTACAGGGATTGTAAGTTTGCCATGTTCATTGTGTAAATTGTACAATCTACAGACACTAAGGTTGTTTTTATGCTGTCGTCTTGAGACACTACCAAATGATATGCAAAATCTAGTGAAATTGCGGTATCTTGATATTCGACATACTGCTCTAAAAGAGATGCCGAGGGGATTGAGTAAATTAAAAGATTTGCAGTTTCTAAGTGACTTCATTGTTGGTAAAGAGCAAGGGCCCATGATTGGGGAGTTGGGAGAATTGTCAAATCTACAAGATAAGCTTCATATTAGAAAGTTAGAGAACATTGTGAATGGCAATGAAGCCTATGAGGGCAAGGTGATGAAAAAGAATCACATAAAATCATTAAGCTTATCGTGGTCTTCTAATGTTTGCATAAATGATTCACTCACTGAAAGAGACATTCTTGACAAACTACAACCTCATCGGAATTTAGAACATTTAAGTATCATCGGTTATAAGGGTACAATATTTCCGGATTGGATAGGAAGTTCTTCCTACCACATGACTAGCCTATACTTTACTCATTGCAAAAATTGTTGCATGCTTCCTCCACTTGGACAATTGCCCTCTTTGAAGAAATTGCACATTGAAGGATTTGATAGGTTGATGATTATTGGTATTGAGTTTTTCAAGAGCAATGGTTTTGCTTCAGTGACACCATTTGCATCGCTTGAATATTTGCAGTTTAAAGATATGTCCACTTGGGAAGAATGGAATTCAATTGAGATGGAAGAATTTCCTAAACTCCGAGAGCTCACCATATATGATTGCCCCAAATTAACTGGAGATTTACCTTACCAGCTTACTTCTTTAGAAACTCTGCAAACTGTGAGATGTCCACTACTTGCTTCTTCTATCCCGAAGTGTCTAGTAATTCAGCGATTATGTATATTTAAAAGCGAAAAAGTAGTGTTGCAAGAGCTACCACATTCACTGCGCTCTCTAAAAATTTCAGGACATCGGCTGGTGGAGACCATATTTAGGGCTATGGTGCCCTCTGAAGATCTTCATTTGCAACACTTAGATGTTTGGGATTGCTCCTCTGCAATAACACTTCCAGTGAATCATATGCCCCCATCAATGAAAAAACTGTCAATATATGAATGTGGACAACTAGAATTTTCCAAGCAACATGGTCATGTATCACTAGAGTCATTGTCAATTGAAAGAAGCTGTGGCACACTCTCATCCATTCCAACAGAGATCTTCCCCAATCTGAAGGAATTCTCTATTGATAGATGTGATAGTCTCAACTCTGTTTTCGTGTCTAATGTTTCTCTTCCAAGTCTCTGGAGTATTGAGATCTATGACTGCAAGAATCTAAAGTCATTGTCCATTCACATGAATAGTCTTCTCCCAAGTTTAAAGAAATTACGCATATCAAATTGCCCAGAGATTGAGCCAATTCCTGAACCTTTTTTGCCACCAAGTTTGCTAGAACTTGAAATCGCCAAATGTGACAAGCTATTAGATCGGCGTTTGGAGTGGCATTTGCCAAGTCTCACTTATCTTTGCATCACTAAAAATGATAGTATTAAGTGTTTCCCGGAGGAGGGTCTGCTGCCTCCCACTCTTAGGACTTTGAAACTCCGACAATTTTCAGTTCTGGAGTCATTGGACTGCAGGGGGCTTCAATACTTAACTGCTCTCCAAGAACTCAGGATTATGTACTCTCCCAAGTTACAGAAAATGGCAGGAGAAATGCTGCCTGCTTCTCTAATAAAGCTTCAAATTATGAGTTGTGATTTGCTTGAAGAACAGTGCCGCAAGAAGGATGGGGAAATTTGGCCGAAAATTTCCCACATTTCTGCCATCAGGTTAACTAAAGGATTGATTTCATAATTATTTACAGGTATTTCATCTGCACTCCCCTTTTCCAATTACTATTTTAGAATCAAGTATTAGAATTTTCTAGTTCATAATTAAAAGCTGAGATGGTAGTCTTTTATGAAAATAATTCTCAAGACCTACCTGAAATGGTCCATCATGATATGCTATCTTAAGAAAATATTTTATTATTCTTTATCAAGCAGAAGGATGAACATGTTGCATATATATAGTCAAACTCGTGATACTACTTTCCTAATTTACTTCTAGAATTATATTTTGGTAAATTAATATTTTGCATATATTTAGGAATTGTTGTAGATCATTCTTTTTTTCTCGTCCTTTTTCTGTTTAGATGATTTCCTTAGGTGGAATTCTAGTTAATTTAGAATAAGGTATTATAGTTTTCCACTTCATTTCAGGCTGAAGTAATAAGCGCAAGAATTATCGTTTATGTATAATTGTATGTATTTTCCTAGCACGGAGGTCAAAACCGGCAGATACAACTTGCCAGGGCTGTATATCAAGACTTCAATATCTATCTTTTTGACAATGTCTTCAGTGCTGTTGATGCATATACTGGCTCTAAAATGTTTAAGTTGGGTATTCTCAAAGTTACAGTTTTCTGTAGTTTTGATTGAATCCAAGTTTTATAGGGTAGTAAACTTTGTGAATAGTTATTATAAGAAATAAGGTATCATTTAGTTTGATTAACACTAATTTAAATGGGTTGAACTCAAAACCTTGTCAGGTTTTAGTCAAAAGCTAATAATTTTATTTGGCGTATGCTTTTCAACAGGAATGTCTGAGGGGAGCTTTAAAAGGCAAGATCATTATTCTTGTGACAAACCAAGTAGACTTCTTGCATAATGTTGATCTTCTATTAGTAAGTCTTTTTTCTCCTCACATATCTTTTCATTTGTTTGAATCTTAAATTTGACTTGGAGAGTGATTAAAATACTTGGATTATCTTGCAAAAAGGTGATGACAGATAGAATGATAGTCCAGTGAGGGAAGTACAATGATCTACTAGATTCTGGAATGGAATTTGGAGCTCTGTTAGCTTGCCCTTGAGACTCATACTAGAACAGGGTGCTGTAATGCCTGCTGAAAATTCCCCTAAACCTTCCAAATCTCCGAAGTAGACTTCCAGTTACAAGGACCAATGGTGAAAGCAATTCTCTATACTAGCCCAAGGCTGGCAAGGAAAGTTATAAACTCATCAAAGAAGACCAGAGAGAAACTGGTAAAGTGAGCTTACACGTCTACAACTTGTATTGGACTGAGGCTTTTGGGTAGTGGGGCATCATAAGATTATTTCTTCTTTCCTTATAATGACAAGAATTTTCTTTATTTTTCATGCCTCTAGTCTTTGGCCACTTATTTTATGGAAGCATCACTGAGAAGCTGCTTTGCCTTTTTTTTTTTTGGTTATTAATCTGATTATTCATTTTCATTTGCAGCTTCTGTTGACACCAATTTTAGATGGCAATGCACTTTTGTATGCATTTGTGTCAACTCCAGAGGTGAAACATGAATCATTAATAAGGTAGTCCAACGACTGCCCATTAATTTCCAGCATCTTCTTTGTCTTAACTAGTTAGTCTTCAATTTTCCATAGGTCAATTTTTATTCAATTTGATTAACTGATATGAAGACTTTTATAACCAATCGAATCAAGAGATATCCCATCATGTCAACTTTCCTTGACAGTCAGATGTCCGTTACCTGAAGTCATCTCTCACAAAATGTTTATATGATTTTGTCTGTTCAAAGGAGAGAAGAAACTTGGCCATCTCATGACTTAACGAATCTGGGATTGTCATGAGAAGAAAAAATTTATTTATTCATCTTGCTTTTCATTCCCCTGCTTTTCTCAAGTAATTGAAGTATATAATTCTTAAGGTAGATTCTGTGTTTAATTTGATTTCAGCTTGGATAGCAAATCATAGCATGTTCGACTTTTCCAACACCTAATATATGTAGCTGGCAGTTTTCATTGCTTGAAGTTTTTACATGATTTGGTATTGATTCACATTGTCTGGCATTTCACAGAGATTGGGCCTTGCTTGAAGTTTCCAGCATTCTATTAGTTCATACTGCTTAATATTGGGACAAATGGATGATGATACAGTTATACCAACTTCTCTTGACTCGGATTTTGGTTCTGATAACAGTAAAGGTGAAGTCCCTGCCCACAAATTCTTCAATTAAGAAAGTATTTTGGTCATCCATCTTGCCATCTGACAATGATCTCTGTGTGTCTGGTAAAAGAAGACAATAAATATACCGTGGTAAGAAGTGTGCATTTCTAAATGTGGAACTCTGTCTAATTTAAATTAAATATGATATCTTGATACTTCATAATCTGTGGCTGAGGCAACAAGCCCAGGTGTTGATGTTTATGCATTATTGTATATATATTTAATGACAGATTGGTCAACTTTGATATATAATTGATGTGCTTAAAGGCATTCCTTTCTTGAAGTGCTCAAATTAGTAGTTCATATTTATGTCCATAATGCTTGGTGTTTGAGACAGATTAATAGAAGTCTGTTAATTAGCTTCCTTTTTCTCTTATGCTTGTGCAGAGACGTAGTTTCCACCAGGTTTATTACTGTAGCTCTTCTATGGAAGGACCATGGTGGCAGGCAACCAACGATTACAATTGGTGAATCTCACAAGAGTATTGGGTCATCTAAAAGATCAAGCCATAAAACATACAGAAATCCAGATATTCCATGGCTGTTAGTTAATGAATGACATGCTGCAATAAGTTTTGCAGAGATCCAATTGTAATCTCTATTTTGATCTACACGGTTTTGTGGCTTACAGTGTATAGTGAGTAAATGTGGCCCTCACAAGAATCACTTCTACATTGATGTTGTCAATTTACAATTAGGTATGACACATTGAATTTAATCTTCACTTTTATCTTTATTCGTTTTTCAGAGTAAATCTTCAACTTATTTGTGTTGGTTTTTTAGTCTTTTCTTTGTCCTTTTGTTCATTGCAGATGATGGAAGCTCTCTCTCCTTCCTTCGTAGCTAATTTTTGAATATGGAATTCATCTCCAAATGATTTCTGCTGATAAATGAAGTGCTGCGAGAAGTTCAGCACAAGCCCAAGTGTTTTCTCCTTCCCTGATAAAGGGAGCAGAGACAGAGTAGAAGAAAAGGGCTGAACTCAGGAGAATAAAATTGAGTGGCAACCTGCTTTTGAGCATTAAAACACTTTTTTCATTTGTATATGAACTAAGCATGAGCTTCTACGCCAAATTGCAAGATATTCTTTGTTTCATTATTCCCGTCTTCCTTCTGTTTGCTTGATCAATGATCAAAGAGATAATGACCAACGCTTATGTTTGATAGATATAGGACGTTGGCTATATAAGGTTTGCTCCTGCTGGATCGGATGAGTCTAGTTTCCATTTTTTTCTTCCTCGTCTCTCTCTGGTGTCCCGTAACAGAATTTGTTAATGTGTGCTTCATTACTAAAATTTATTCTCGTTCTCCTTTATTCTCAACTCAAAGATACAATTATGTCATCCTTGACCCTTGATTAGCCTTTGTCCCATATGTGTTGGGGCATGCCTTCTTTATTCATAAATTAAATTGTAATTTCATCATTAAATTTTTGAATAGATTATTTTGTGCTACAAAAACCAATTTTGTAGCATAAGTATTATTTTATTAATTATTCAATTAAATTTTAATATAATATATTGATAATGAAAAGACATTAATAAAGATAGAGTTTGTCACACATGATTAAAAAAATTGAATACATCAATAATAATAATAACAATAATGGAAAAAAAAAACAGATGGAACCTATCAATACTAGGATGCTCAATTAATCTCAATCAACCCTTTGCCATTTCTACCTTGGCAAAGAAGCTTGAAGGGCTGAGAGGGCGAGGAGGTAATAACTAAGAGATCCAAAGAAGCTACCCAAAATATTGGAGTCGATCGAAGGAGTAAAAGGGTGGCACGACGTCGGGGATTAAGAAGCATGAACTCAATGAGATATCAGCGAAATAAGAGCAACTTGATGAGATATGGGAGGTACATTTAAGATGTTCGAACTGAAGCAAATCATTTTGCAATCGTTTGGCTAAGTTGTTTTTAAAAAATGAATAAATTCAATATTTTAATAAACAATTTAAGTTTTCAATTTCATCGAACTGAAAGCGTGCTGGTGAGGTCCATTTGTTCGTTTTGAATTATTGAATGATTGGGCCCAACTCATGTAACGAGTTGTCCAATTTGAAGAATATTCCTTTCCAAAAAAACAATTCGATTTTTAAGGTAGTTTGTGTAATTATTATAGATTGGGATTTTTAAAAAAACTTATAAGATAAATTTAAAGAAAAAAAAATTTCTATAGGATATTTATATGAATCATAAATTTTACTTATACAATAAATGTTATTTTTATTAAATTGTATTTTTTTCTCTAAAATTTGTCTAATAAAATTCTTTTAAAATATTAAACAATCCAAGAAATGTAAAAAATTGACAATTTCAATAGTACGAATCATAGTTTTTTGTTTTAAAAAATATTTTAGTTGTTTGGAGTTGCATTAATTATTTATGACTAATTATTGAACTCTTGTTTCCCACAAAACTCCTTCATTTGGATTTGACTTGTACACGAGACTCTTTTTCATAATAATTTCTTCTCTATTATTTCCTTTTGCATTTTTCCCCTACAGAAGGTATTTTCCTAAACTATTTCATGCAACACTTTATTTGTCCTTTTCTTTTTTACTTTTCGATATCTTTTGAAAATTTGAAGGTTATTCATATTTAATGGCTCTAATGTCGACTTCTAGTTGTTTTCTAACCAATTGAATTAGAACCCATTCATACGATGTTTCGCCCTTCCGCCAATCAAGCGTATAGTTTCCAAGCAAATAATGATAAATCAACTAAGAAAATTATGTTTTTTATAAATGTTTGTTATTATACAATAATATAAATATAATATGTGATTTTTTTTTATAAAAATCAATATTACATGATTCATTTTTAAAAAAAATTATTTCACATATTATACTTTTATTGTAAAATATTATAATAAACACTTAAAATTTTTTATCTATTATGAATATCTTGTGTGGATATTCATTATCCCGATCTTTTGGTTATCCTATCTGATAAGATATTATTTCTAATAATTATTTAGAGAATAATTATCACTAGAGAGTTATCTTACAATTATATATCACTACTAAGTTTCTTTTACCTACTTGTATAAATACCCCTTTATACATGAATGAAAAGAACAATTGACTCTCTCTTATCTCTCTCTTACTTCTTTCTTTAATTTTAAGTTATTTCATAACACGTTATCAGGACGACGCTCTACCTCCTGTTTCAAGATTAGTAATCTTTATATACAATTATATTGATATTGATTTATTTTATTCTTGAAGGACCACAACAATTTATATACAATTTTTTTCTTATTTAAATCTTTTTTCCTCCTGCTTCAAATTATAAGTCTCTAAACGATTATACCAATTTATGTACAATTATATGTCTCTGAAGGACTGCACCTATAAGTCTCTAAAGGACTACATTAAATTATATGTCCTTAAAGGACTGCACCAATTTATGTGCAGTTATATGTCCTTGAAGGACAGTACAAAATTAGATGTCTCTAAAAAATTGCACCAACTTATGTACAAATTCTATTATTTTAATTTGTTCCTGAAGAACCACAACAATTTCAGTTGCTTCAAGTTTGTCCTTGGAAGACAATGGTTTAGGTATAATAAGTATATTTTATCTCTTCTATTAAACTATATTTTGTTTAATCATCTAGTATATAATTCTTCATGTAATTTTTTTAATCAATTAATATGTATAGTTGCATAAATTTATTTAATATCTATAAATAACAGTAATTATATCGATAATAGAAAAATAAAGACATTTTATGGTTATGCGTGACTAGTAAAGCCTACCATGAAATTACATGTTTTTATTATGATATATTTTATTTGAAATGATTCACTTTATTTATGAATATTTATTGACTAGCATTATATTTTATGATAATTTTAAAATATCGAACCTTGCAAAACTCGAATTCACAGCACTTGACATTACTGGAAGAAATTATTTATTTTTGGTGTTAGATGCTGAAATCCACTTAGATGTAAATGGCTTTGGAGAAACTATTAAAAAAAAAATTAAAATCTAACTAAAATAAGGTTAGAGTCATAATCTTCCTTCGCCACCACCTGCATGAAAAGTTAAAAAATGAATACCTTACTGTAAAAGACCCCACTTGTTCTTTGAAATTTCTTAAAAGAAAAGTATGACCACCAGAAAACTGTGATACTTCCAAAAGTCCGATATGATAGGATGCATCTTCCCTTACAAGATTTAAAAACTGTAAACGAATATAATTCTGCACTATTTAAAATAAGTTCTCAATTAAAATTATGTAGAGAAAAAATCACTGATGATGATATGTTATAAAAATATTCTCCACTTTTCATGCATCCAATGTGCTCTTGCAGTAGCAATATGGTGAAAAAAGATTCAAGAAATATTTTGAATTAATTTCTTGCTTTCTTGTGACTGAACAAAATAATTAACTTTTCACAAAAAATTATGAGTCCTGTCAGATTGGCACTGTTCAATTCCCTGAAGTGAATGTAGCAACATATGATCACTATGGACAGATTTAAAGTTGAAGTCATGGTAATAGTTGTAGCTTTGTCTATGGCCATAGACGTGGTCGTAGTAGTTATTCCAAGAACATAGCTTCTCACCAGAAGTGGAAAAATAATAAGGTTAAAAAATGAAAAGGAGAAACATCTACAAAATAGTAAACATGTTGAGAATACATGCTATCGTTGTGGTAGCAAAGGACAGTGGTCACGTACCTGTCGTACGTCAAGGCATCTTGTTGATATTTATCAAAAATCTATTAAAAAGAGATAGATACCAATTTCTTTGAGAAAAACAATTTCAATTATGGCTATATTGACGCAACTCATTTAAATGTTACATATTTTTTTGCTCATCCTGATGAAAAAATTAATCATTTAATTGGTAATGGTAGTGTTTAAAAATAAGTTCTTTGTATAATTTTTATGACATTAAACTTTAGGGTTTCTCTTTTTCAATACAATTCATTCTTTAAAGTTGTTATTTTATTTTATGTACTATTTCTTCATATTGACTATTTTTATTTTATTTTCAATCAAGAATGAATGTTTCCTCTATTGATACTAACATCACTAATGAAGAGATATGTCTTGTCGATAGTGGCACAACTTACACAATTTTCAAAGATAAAAAAGTAATTTTTTTATTTAGTAATGCAAGGAGTCAATATTAGTATTACATCATGTAGTATAAAGCTAATTGAAGGCTTTAGAAGAGTTAGTATAATGTTACTTTGAAGAACGAAAGTATACATTAACAGAGTTTTATACTCCTCTAAATCTCTTAAAAATTTATTAAGTTTCAAGGATATCCGTCGAAATGGATACCACATTGAAACAATAAATGAAAAAAATATTGAATATTTTCATATTACAAGTACAATTTTAAGTAACGAATGCATATTGAAAAATTTACCTACATTCTTCTTTAAATTGTACTATATATATATATAAATACAATTGAGATATATGCTATTGCAAATCAGAAGTTTACAAATCATAATAACTTTGTTATTTGGCATGACCAATTAGGCCATCTTAGATCAATTATGATGCGAAAAATAATTAAACATTTAAGTGGAAATTTATTGAAGAGCCAACAGATTCTTCAATCGAATAATTTTTCATATTCCGCTTGCTCTAAAAGAAAATTAATTATTCGACCATCACCAGTCAAAATTATGAGTAATTCTCTCACATTTTTAGAAAGAATACAAGGTGATATTTATGGGCTGATACACCCACCATGTGGACCATTTAGGTATTTTATGGTTTTAATTGATGCATCAACTAAATGATCATATGTGTAATTGTTATCATCTCGTAACCTAGCGTTTGTGAGATTATTTGCACAATTGGTTAGATTACGAGTATATTTTTCTGATTTTTCAATTAAGAAAATACGACTTGATAATGCTAGTGAATTCACTTCTCAAAGATTCAATGAGTATTATATGTCTATTAGGATTGATGTTGAACATCTTGTATCACATATTCATACACAAATTGGTCTTGCAGAATCATTCATTAAACGTCTGAAGTTAATGGTAATACCATTACTTATGAAATCAAAACTCCTAATATCTATTTGGGGACATACAATCTTGCATGCTGCGTCATTAATTCACATAAGGCCAACAAGTTATTATGAATATTTCCCATTACAAATGGTTTTTGGTCAAGAATCAAATATTTTTTGAATGTTCGATGTATGTCCCTATTGCCCCACCACAACGCACTAAGATGAGTTTTCAATGAAGGTTGAGAATATATGTTGGATATAAATCTCCTTCTATAATAAAGTATCTTGAACCATTAACAAGATATCTATTCACAGCTCGGTTTGCTAATTGTCATTTTGATGAATCAGTTTTTCCAACATTAGGGGAAAAAATAAGCAGCTAAAAATGAAAATTAGTTGGCATGAATTATCACTAACTCACTTTGTTCCTTGCACAAAATAATGTGAATTAAAAGTTCAAAAGATAATTTACTTGTAAAATTTAGCCAACTAATTGCAGACACATTTATTAACTCAAAAAGAGTTACTAAATCATATATACCTATTGCTAATACTCCAATTAAAATTTATATTCCTGTCGGATAATCTACCATTACAAATAAGCTTGAGACTCGCATGATGCGTGATAGGCCCGTTGGTTTCAAAGATAAAAATCTTCGAAAAAAAAGAAGCTAAAAATCAAGATGGTCAAATCGAGGATTTAACAACTCCAAAAGAGTCTCAAGACATAATTAATGTTTTAGTTTCAGAAAAAAATTTAGGTACTTGAAATTTGTAAAAATAAAGATATCTCAATTAATTATGTTATGAATAGAATACGATGGAACCGACAAAAGGTCAATGTTGATAATAATTTTACATATAATATAGCATGCGATGTTTTAAATGATAATGAGGATCATAAATCAAAGTCTGTTCGGGAATGTAGAAAAATAAATGATTGGCCAAAATAGAAAGACGCAATTGAATCAGTTAAAATCGCTTGAAAAGCGAAAAAAAATTGGACCTATAGTCCGTACACTTGAAGATGTAAAACCAGTTAGATACAAATGGGTTTTTGTGCGAAAACGAAATGAAAATAGTGAAATTGTGAAATATAAGGCAAGACTTGTTGCCCAAATTTTTTTGCAAAGACTCAGAATTGATTTTGAAAAAATATACTCACATGTAGTGGATGCAAATACTTTTCTATTTAATTAGTCTGGTAGTACGTGAAAAACTTGATTTGCATCTAATGGATGTTGTTACAGCCTATTTGTATGGCTCACTTGATAGTGATATCTACATAAAACTCCCTGAAAAATTTAAGTTGCCTGAAACATACAATTACTGTTATCAAGTAGACTACTCAATCAAATTAAATAAATCACTTTATGACTTTAAACAATCTGGGCATATGTGGTATAATTTCCTTAGGCGTCGTTTAGTTGGTGGCAACGGAAGGAATGGGAATGGGAATGGGAATTGAGAATGGAATGGAATGGAATGAAATGCTGTTATTAAAATTGTGTTTGGTACGACATGGAATGGAATGGAATCTTCATTACTTTCATATGTTTGGTATGTCATAAATAATGTAGGAATAGAATGGAAAGTTGATAAAAAGACAAAAATACCCTTAAAGAATAAAATTATTAAAATAATATTATTTTAATCTTAAAATGATACAAATAAAAAAAATTATTAATATAAATTTTTTATTAAAAATATTAAAATATATTAAAAATAATTTAAATATTATTTATTTTATTTTATTTTAATCTTACTTTTTTATTTTAGAAGGGTATTTTAGACTTTTTTAATCTCATTCCATTCCATTCCCTCCTTTTCCATTCATTTTCAAAGGTAGTGTGCATTCCATCATTCAAGGTAATGTGCATTCCATGGAGACATCATTCCACCAACCAAACACCATATTTGATGGAATGGGAATGCTGATTCCCATTCCATCACTTTAAATTCAGCAACCAAACGGGACCTTAGTGAATACATGTTACAAGAAGGGCATAAAAATAACATAATTTGTCCATATATGTTTATAAAAAGATCTGGAAATGAGTTTGTCATAATTACAGTTTATGTTGATAATTTAAATATTATTGGAACTCTTGAAGAGTTCCAAAAAGCTATTAACTGCTTAAAAAAAGAATTTGAAATGAAGGATCCCAAAATAACAAAGTTTTGCCTCAGATTACAAATTGAATATTTAAATAATAACACCTTTGTGTATCAAGAAACTTATGTAACAAATGTGTTAAAACGATTCTACATGGATAAATCACATCCATTATGTACTCTAATAATTGTGAGGTCATTATATGTGAACAAAGATTTTTTTAAACTTCGTGAAAAGGATGAAAAACTACTTGGTCTTGAGATACCATATCTTAGTGCAATTGGGGTATTAATGTATCTTACTAGTCATACTCAACCTGATATATCATTTGCTGTTAATCTATTAGTAAGATATAATTCTTCACCTACACGAAGGCATTTGAATGGTATTAAGTGTAATAACCCAAACCTTTGAAAGTTAAATACAAATCATTTGAAACAAGAACAATGTAAAATTTTAGAGCGTTTCTGACCTTTCTTCTGACCTGTATTCACTCATATAAGTATAAATCTCTTATATGAAATCCAAATTAGGTGATTCTAATTTCTAATGAAAGATAAGACATATATCTACAACTTTGATGTTAGGAACTTTTAATAATTCTGTGAATATTATAGTGATAAGAGGCAAAAATCGAAACATAGTGTAATCTGCACTTTTGTTCACTATTTTATACATAACTCCTTCATATGAATTCCAAATTAGGTGATTCAAGTGGCTAATGAAAGCTAAGAGAAAGAGCTACAACTTTCATGTTGGATGTTTTGTCAAATTCGTCCAAAAACTTGATGCACTGTAGCCACGAAGTACGGCCGTGCTCCAGGACACGGCCAGGCCGTGCTTCTGGCTGTTTTTCCGTTTTTCTGCAGCCTCCCCCTCCCTTCTCCCTCATTCTGACTCCCTCACCCTCTCTCTCTCTAAAAAAAAATTTCTCTACCTTCTCTCTAAGATATCTCATCATCCGGATGTCCGATTTGAGCAAACAAGGTACCGTTGGACTCGTGGGAAGGAGAGCTACAAACCCCACCGATCAGTTTCGCCGGAAAACCGCCGGATTGTCGCCGGAAAATCGCATGAATAGTAACCTCCAAGGTAAATTCTGTCCAATCGCGTTTTAGGCTTCGTTTTTACCGAAATTCTTTCCATAGATAGTCTTAGAATTAGTTTATATGCTAGAATATAGGGTTTTTAAGTTTCGGCGTGAATAGTATTTCCGGCGAGTGAATAGTATTTTTCGGCATGAATAGTGACGTTTAGGATTTATCTAATTTTCATGTTATGTCTATGTTTTCTAGGTTGTTGAGCCACCACGAGGTGAAATTCTCATTGTTGGACTCCTAGTACGGTGAGTGGGTTTTTCATACTATAGCGCATGTTTTACGAATTCGGTTTATAATTTTCTCGTATGATTTTAACTAGTTGGAATGTATGCTAAATTGTTTTACCACTTTGAAAACCAATATGTTCCAACTATGTTAGAAATTATAAATGTCACGTCCGTACTTTACGAACGCGAATACCCTTACTATCCGAAAATCTTTTCATTACACATGTACAAATGATCTCACGATAACACATATTCAAATATTATTCAAAGTTCACAAGTTTACAAAAACCAATAATTATACATGCCAAATCTATATACATCAAGTTTACAGCGGAAACAAGGATCCTGCCTGTGACTTTCAGAGCAACACTAGAGTACAAATATATTACAATATAATACACTGAGAGCCTAGAAACAAGTTAGGCTCACCACTGAGGCACGACACCTAGTCAGTCAAGTAGCTGCGGGACCAAATTCTGGGTCTTTATCTGAAAAATATGTCAACCACGTGTAGTGAGTTTTACAACTCAGTGAGCAGATAACACCTCCTATGACTTCTCAGGTCAACATAAGGATGTACTCATATTGTAAAACTTATCATATCAAAATATACCGTTCAGAAGTACATTCTTATGGGACCCGCATTTTCAAATATTCTCTGTTCAAAATCATAATCAAGTCTTTCAAACTGTATGCGATACTGTATAAACAATGCTCATATCAAGTTCAAAATCATATTCAATACTGTAAATTTATTAATCAAATTATGCTATGCATCAAAACATTTCTGTTAAAATATTCGGAGGATCCCATATCAGAACCACCATAAGAGTTTGACCCCTTCCGTACTTTGGTGGTATAGGATTTGCCTAAACTCAGCATCCCGCTGAGGTTTGCCCTACTACCATTCAAGAGGACACGCGAAGGAACTCTGTATGGGTCTTTCCCAAGCACACAGCAAGGGAAGGCAAAATAACATCTCATAACTGGCATCTCGCCCATATATAGGAGGCATTCCGCTCTCCTTCACATATAATCTCCCGTGTGTTGGCCCTCACACGAGGCTAGCACCACCCCCCCTGCTAGCTGAGGCAATCAAGGTGCGCACCAAGGCTAACATCACCTGCTGTTAGCAGACAGTGTTTCCAATAGGATTCCTCCACAGAAAAATAACATATGCACATATGCCATATAATCCAGTATAAATTCTCATTATAATACAGACTTTCAGTCTCAAAATACTCATATGTCAAAACTCCCCATTCAGGGGAAACATGTATACATGCCCATATCCAAGGCAAACATATCACTATAAAATCAATGTCACATGTATAACATATTTTCTTTGCCATGTCATGCGAAATACGTGTAAAAATCACATGCTTAATGTGTTTCAAAACTTATTGCAAAATCAAACTCTTCTTGAACTACATATCATATATCACATATTTCAGACATTTCCAAACCATTTCAAAAACATATGGAAGTATAAATAATATGTAATCATCCTCATTTATCAATGTAAAGTTCAAGAAGAGTAAAAACAAGCCATAGAAAGAATCATCTACCCACCTCTTTGAAGCACAAAGTTGGACACCCTTAAAATCCTATTTTCTGATCCGAATTCAGTGAAATCAACCCCAAAATCGAGTCCGGAACGTCCGAAAACCTTGAAAACGACTCCGGATTTGCGAAATTTGGCCTCCGGGAGCTCGGTCAACGCAGGTCAACGCGAGAAGGTCCGGCTGCCACGCGCTACACGCGCCGCCCGAGGAGCTGCGCGTGGGCGTCACTCGCCGAAGGAGAAGCGGCGCGTGGGGGCGCGTGCGGTGGTGGATAGGCCTGAAATTTGAGATCCAAAGGTTTCGGTGCCTTCTGGATCGATCTACGGTGTTAGTTTTGGCGTTTGAGAACTAAAAGTAGGAGTTTCGGAGGTTACCTTTTTGGCCGTTTTTCCCTTCAATTTTCCGACCAATTTCCGGCCAATTCTCCAGAAACCAATCGGATGGATTCGAAGAACTCTTCGTCCTGAGTCCGTTGGTGGTGGTGGTGTCGAAATCCGAGGTCCGTAGGCGAAGAAATCTTAGAGAGAAGTTAGAGGGTTTTCGGGGAGAGTTTTCTGAAGAGAGATGGAAAAATCTGCGAATGATTGCTTCCGGAGTGATTGAGGCCCTTAAAATATCTCGGGGGACCTTTCTGCAAAATTTCACTTTTAGCGGAAAGTCCTTGCAAATTTTTCTTATTTATATTTTAACCCCGAAACTTTTAAGAAATTGCATTTTTGCCCCGAAACGTAAATTCTTAACATTTCTTTTATAATTCTTTAATCCATATAAATAATAACTTATTTTCACCGTGTCCTAATTCCATTTTTGAAATCTTTTGTTTTAATTCCAAATTTTCCTTAATTAAAATCTCCATTTTCCAAAATTGTCACTTTTATTCTAAATTCCTTTAGTTGAACTTTCTCGTTAACTTTACGGCTATTACATTCTTCCCCCCTTAAAGAAATTCGGTCCCCGAATTTCATCACCATAGTAGCAGATAAATACTAACCTCGTTGTTCAAATAAATGCGGATATCTGGCGCGGATGTCATCTTCTCTTTCCCACGTAGCTTCCTCAGACGAGTGATTTTGCCATATCACCTTAACCATAGAAATATCTCGTGACCGCAACTTTTTTACTTGTCGATCAGCTATAGATATCGGCTTTTCCTCATAAGTTAGATCCTTATCCAATTGAATTTTCTGGGGTTGAATGACATGAGTAGGATCTGGTAAATATTTCCGTAACATAGACACATGAAATACTGGATGAACATTCAGTTCTGGTGGCAGAGCTATGCGATATGCCACTGCACCTATTCTGTCCAATATTTCAAAAGGGCCTATATACCGAGGGCTTAACTTCCCTTTCTTCCCAAATCTCATCACTCCTTTCATGGGTGAGACTTTCAGGAATACTTGTTCACCCACTGAAAATTCTAACTTCCTTCGTCTATTGTCAACATATGCCTTTTGTCTGTTCTGAGCTGCCTGCAGCCTTTCTCTTATCAACTTTACCTTGTTCAATGCTTCTTGTACAAGATCTGGCCCTATAAGTTTAGCCTCGCCCACTTCGAACCATCCAATGGGAGATCTGCACCGTCTACCATACAAAGCTTCAAATGGGGCCATCTGTATACTAGTCTGGTAGCTATTATTATATGCAAATTCAGCCAAAGGCAAATACATATCCCAACTTCCACCAAAATCAAAAATACAGGCTCGAAGCATGTCTTCTAAAATCTGAATCGTACGCTCAGACTGACCATCAGTTTGCGGATGGAAAGCTGTGCTCAAGTCCAATCTCGTTCCTAATGCTTCTTGAAAAGCTTTCCAAAATCGTGCCGTGAACTGCGGCCCTCGATCAGATATAATTGATATAGGAACTCCATGTAGCCTAACTATTTCATTTAAATAGAGCCTGGCATACTGAGCTACATTGTAGGTTGTTTTCACAGGCAGAAAGTGTGCTGACTTGGTCATGCGGTCTATAATGACCCAGATAGAATCATTTCCCTTGGAAGTTCTTGGTAATCCAGTGATAAAATCCATAGTAATTCTCTCCCACTTCCATTCTGGTATCTCTATTCGCTGATGTAAACCTGCAGGTCGTTGATGTTCAGCTTTTACCTGCTGGCACGTCAAACAATGGGAAACATATTCCGCAATATCCCTCTTCATACCATCCCACCAATACAATTCCTTTATGTCTTGGTACATCTTTGTCATTCCTGGGTGTATGGTATATGTAGATCGATGTGCTTCCTCCAAAACTTGTTTTCTCAAATCATGAACATTTGGAACACACAATCGTCTACCGTATCTTAATATCCCTTCAGTATCCACCGAGAATTCAGAATCCTTACTATCCTTCATTTCACTCTTAATCTTGAGCAAATTAGCATCCTTGTCTTGATCGGCTTTGATTTGCTCAACTAAGGAAGATTGGAGCTGCACATGAGCCAATAATATTCCCGGTTCTTTTATTTCAAACCTTATTCCCTTACTTTCTAACTTATGGATGTCTTCTAACAATGGTCGTCGCACCTCTGCTATATGAGCCAAACTTCCCATTGACTTTCTGCTTAGAGCATCAGCTACTACATTTGCTTTACCTGGATGATACAAAATCGTACAGTCATAGTCTTTCAGTAGCTCCATCCATCTTCTTTGCCTCAAATTAAGATCCTTCTGTTGAAAAATATACTTGAGGCTCTTGTGATCTGTATAAATCTCACAAGTTCTTCCATACAGGTAATGTCTCCAAATCTTTAGAGCAAATACTACAGCTGCCATCTCTAAATCATGGGTGGGATAATTCTGTTCATGCGTCTTCAACTGTCTAGATGCATAAGCAACTACTCTTCCATTTTGCATTAACACACAGCCTAAGCCCACTCTAGATGCATCACAGTATACTACGTAATCTCCTGTATCCGTAGGAATGGTAAGGATTGGGGCTGTAGTTAAGCACTCCTTTAATTTCTGAAAACTCTTTTCACAAGCATCAGACCACTCAAATTTTATTCCTTTCCTAGTCAACCTGGTCAAAGGAGCAGCTATCTTTGAAAAATCTTTAACAAATCTACGATAATATCCTGCTAACCCAAGAAAGCTACGAATTTCTGTAACTGTCGTGGGGCGTGGCCATTGCTGTACTGCTTCTATCTTTTTGGGATCAACATGAATACCCTCTTTGGTAACCACATGCCCTAGGAATGTAACATTACTAAGCCAAAATTCACACTTTGAAAACTTAGCATACAATTGATGTTCTCTTAGGGTTTGCAAAGCTATCCTTAAATGTCGCTCATGCTCCTCTGAACTCTTTGAATACACCAGAATATCATCGATAAATACAATAATAAACTGGTCTAGGAAAGGTTTAAATACCCTATTCATTAAATCCATAAATGCAGCTGGGGCATTCGTTAAACCAAATGGCATTACTAAGAACTCGTAGTGCCCATACCGAGTCCTAAAAGCAGTTTTTGAAATATCTTCCTTCTTTATTTTCAGTTGGTGATACCCAGATCTCAAATCAATTTTTGAAAACCATTGAGCACCCTGTAACTGATCAAACAAATCATCTATTCTGGGTAAGGGATATTTGTTTCTTATAGTCACCTTGTTCAACTGCCTATAATCAATACATAGACGTAATGATCCATCCTTTTTCTTCACAAAAAGAACAGGAGCACCCCAGGGAGATGTACTGGGTCGAATAAAACCTTTATCTAATAAATCTTGTAGTTGTTCCTTCAATTCCTTAAGTTCTGCAGGTGCCATCCGATAAGGAGGTATGGATATTGGTTGTGTTTCAGGGAGAAGGTCAATACTAAACTCAATCTCTCGGTCTGGTGGTAAACCTGGCAACTCTTCAGGAAACACATCAGGAAATTCTTTAACTATTGGAACTTGCTCTAAACTTGTATACTTCATATCAACATCCTTGACTATTGCCAGATATCCCTGACACCCTCTTCGTAACAGTTTATGAGCTGTTAAGGCGGAAATTAAATTACTAGACTTCTTACTACAATCTCCTTGTATCATAAAGGAAGGTTCTCCAGGTACATTAAACTTAATCACCTTATTATGACAGTCTAGAATGGCATGGCATGATGCCAACCAATCCATTCCCAAAATCACGTCAAAGTCTATCATATTTAGAACTATCAAATCTATAAGAGTCTCCTTGCCTTCTATCGAAATCTCACATGATTTATACACATCATTTACTACTAGAAGTTCTCCCATAGGAGTAGCAACCATGAAAGAACAATGCAAACTAGCAGGATCTCTATCCAAGTTCTTAGCAAAGCATGGTGATATATAAGAATGAGTAGAACCAGGATCGAACAGAACATATGCTTTATGGGAACATACTGATAATGTACCTGTCATAACTGCATTTGAGGCCTGAGCATCCTGTCGTGTCAAGGCAAAAACTCGAGCTGGTTCTCGCCCTCGATTTCCTGATCCTCTACCAGGACCCACACTACTTGCTTGGACCGAGGCTGCTCGAATAGGTCGTGCTGGCACAGATGTAGGGGGTAAAGCTGGTTGCACTGTTGCTTGACTAAAACTTCGCAGCTGTGGACAATTCCTCATCAGATGACCCATTTGTCCACACTTAAAACATGCACCAGTTTCTCTGCGACATTGTCCAGTATGGGACCTACCACAATGTGGACATAGTGGAATTGATCTTGAGTCTTGCTGACTCGGGGGTCTCATATCTCTTTGGAACATTCTCTGCTTGTTATTATTAACTGATGGCTGGTTAGAACTACCAGCTCCTGCTTGATTAAAACGCTGTGGATTTTGAAATCTTGACCCACTAACAGTAGGATTAGATCTAGTCTGGACATTACTATCTCGATCTCTCTTCCTTCTCTTAAAACTTTCTATGTCAGCTTGCTCTCGTGTTTCCATCATCCTAGCACAGTTCACAGCTGCTGAATAAGTTGAAAAATGATCCATCTGAGGACCCACTGACTTAAACAATGGGCGTATCAATCCCAAAACAAACCTCTTAATTCTATCCTTTTCAGTTGGGACCAGGTATGGTGCATATCTGGACAATCGGGTAAAACGAATGTCATATTCAGAAACTGACATGTTTGGTGTTTGTTTCAATTCCTCAAACTCTCTGGCCCTCTTGTCTCTTTCACTTGTTGGTAGAAAGCGATTCATAAATGCTTCCTTAAATTCATTCCACTCCATTGGTGGTAAAACAGCTGCCCGTCCTTGTACAAATGTCTCAAACCAAACTTGGGCCACATCAGATAGTTGAAAAGACACCAACTCCACGGATCTTCTACTAGAGCACCCCAAAGCTCTGAAAATTCGTTCCACAGCATCAATAAAGATCTGTGGATCTTCCTGAATATCTGACCCAGAAAAAGTCGGAGGTTTTAACTTAAGGAATTGCGGTAATGACACCTCAATCCCTCTCAGCTTATCCTCTTGGTCAGCTGTTCTTCCCAGTTCTTGCACTTCAGGATCATGTTCTGCTGGCTGGCCTTCCCTTCTACCCTGTTCCACTATAAATCCAGCCAATGTTTCTAAACTTCTATGGATACCAGCAATCATATCAGCGTTTCTATCAGGTGGCTCCTGAGGGGTTTCTACTCTTTCCTCAGGAACTCTATCAGGTACAGGAGTCTGTTCTCCTTGTCTTGGGGTTCTCAAACCCCGTGCACGTCCTCTACCTCTACCTCTTCCTCTTCCTCTAGGTCGGCCTCTACCACGGCCTCTTTGTACTGGTATTGTAGATTGTGCAGACTCTTCTGTAGAGGGTGCACGATCTACAGCTTCTTCTCTAGTGACCGCTCTAGTTCTTGGCGGCATCATTAACTATACAGAATAAAACACCTCTTTAAGACACATGTATTCAAACTTTACTCAAGGAATTTAAAGACACTTGGAAAGGAAGTGAATATCCTATAGATTCTCTCAGCAGCACCTGAAGTATAAATATGTCCGGCTCATATCGATACTAAAGGTCCTACTAAAGAATCCCTTGCTCTGATTGTCACAGGGAAACCTAATGCTCTGATACCAACTTGTCACGTCCGTACTTTACGAACGCGAATACCCTTACTATCCGAAAATCTTTTCATTACACATGTACAAATGATCTCACGATAACACATATTCAAATATTATTCAAAGTTCACAAGTTTACAAAAACCAATAATTATACATGCCAAATCTATATACATCAAGTTTACAGCGGAAACAAGGATCCTGCCTGTGACTTTCAGAGCAACACTAGAGTACAAATATATTACAATATAATACACTGAGAGCCTAGAAACAAGTTAGGCTCACCACTGAGGCACGACACCTAGTCAGTCAAGTAGCTGCGGGACCAAATTCTGGGTCTTTATCTGAAAAATATGTCAACCACGTGTAGTGAGTTTTACAACTCAGTGAGCAGATAACACCTCCTATGACTTCTCAGGTCAACATAAGGATGTACTCATATTGTAAAACTTATCATATCAAAATATACCGTTCAGAAGTACATTCTTATGGGACCCGCATTTTCAAATATTCTCTGTTCAAAATCATAATCAAGTCTTTCAAACTGTATGCGATACTGTATAAACAATGCTCATATCAAGTTCAAAATCATATTCAATACTGTAAATTTATTAATCAAATTATGCTATGCATCAAAACATTTCTGTTAAAATATTCGGAGGATCCCATATCAGAACCACCATAAGAGTTTGACCCCTTCCGTACTTTGGTGGTATAGGATTTGCCTAAACTCAGCATCCCGCTGAGGTTTGCCCTACTACCATTCAAGAGGACACGCGAAGGAACTCTGTATGGGTCTTTCCCAAGCACACAGCAAGGGAAGGCAAAATAACATCTCATAACTGGCATCTCGCCCATATATAGGAGGCATTCCGCTCTCCTTCACATATAATCTCCCGTGTGTTGGCCCTCACACGAGGCTAGCACCACCCCCCCTGCTAGCTGAGGCAATCAAGGTGCGCACCAAGGCTAACATCACCTGCTGTTAGCAGACAGTGTTTCCAATAGGATTCCTCCACAGAAAAATAACATATGCACATATGCCATATAATCCAGTATAAATTCTCATTATAATACAGACTTTCAGTCTCAAAATACTCATATGTCAAAACTCCCCATTCAGGGGAAACATGTATACATGCCCATATCCAAGGCAAACATATCACTATAAAATCAATGTCACATGTATAACATATTTTCTTTGCCATGTCATGCGAAATACGTGTAAAAATCACATGCTTAATGTGTTTCAAAACTTATTGCAAAATCAAACTCTTCTTGAACTACATATCATATATCACATATTTCAGACATTTCCAAACCATTTCAAAAACATATGGAAGTATAAATAATATGTAATCATCCTCATTTATCAATGTAAAGTTCAAGAAGAGTAAAAACAAGCCATAGAAAGAATCATCTACCCACCTCTTTGAAGCACAAAGTTGGACACCCTTAAAATCCTATTTTCTGATCCGAATTCAGTGAAATCAACCCCAAAATCGAGTCCGGAACGTCCGAAAACCTTGAAAACGACTCCGGATTTGCGAAATTTGGCCTCCGGGAGCTCGGTCAACGCAGGTCAACGCGAGAAGGTCCGGCTGCCACGCGCTACACGCGCCGCCCGAGGAGCTGCGCGTGGGCGTCACTCGCCGAAGGAGAAGCGGCGCGTGGGGGCGCGTGCGGTGGTGGATAGGCCTGAAATTTGAGATCCAAAGGTTTCGGTGCCTTCTGGATCGATCTACGGTGTTAGTTTTGGCGTTTGAGAACTAAAAGTAGGAGTTTCGGAGGTTACCTTTTTGGCCGTTTTTCCCTTCAATTTTCCGACCAATTTCCGGCCAATTCTCCAGAAACCAATCGGATGGATTCGAAGAACTCTTCGTCCTGAGTCCGTTGGTGGTGGTGGTGTCGAAATCCGAGGTCCGTAGGCGAAGAAATCTTAGAGAGAAGTTAGAGGGTTTTCGGGGAGAGTTTTCTGAAGAGAGATGGAAAAATCTGCGAATGATTGCTTCCGGAGTGATTGAGGCCCTTAAAATATCTCGGGGGACCTTTCTGCAAAATTTCACTTTTAGCGGAAAGTCCTTGCAAATTTTTCTTATTTATATTTTAACCCCGAAACTTTTAAGAAATTGCATTTTTGCCCCGAAACGTAAATTCTTAACATTTCTTTTATAATTCTTTAATCCATATAAATAATAACTTATTTTCACCGTGTCCTAATTCCATTTTTGAAATCTTTTGTTTTAATTCCAAATTTTCCTTAATTAAAATCTCCATTTTCCAAAATTGTCACTTTTATTCTAAATTCCTTTAGTTGAACTTTCTCGTTAACTTTACGGCTATTACAATAAATTTCAATCCTAGTTGAACCCTAAGTATGCAGGGCAATCATCTAGACTGATAATTCTCAGTTTGAGCTAGATTTATAGAAATGTGAACTTAGTCATAGAAATGAACTAAGTTAGCCATGAAATAATTTGATGCATGCGAACATCTATGCGACGTCTACGGACGATATGTTTAAAGGAAAAGTTTATGATGATAAAGGTCTCCATGAGAATACATGGATGAAACATATTTTAGAAAGAAATTTTATGCATGAAAAGAGTTAGATGGAGAATTATCGCTTTATTATAATGTTATTGAAATGTTTTACTTTAAATTTTTTTTGAATAGCATATTTCAAATGTTTTCTATTGGAGGGACCCTTTTAGATCACTGTTAGCTAGCCGCAGGTAGTGCTAGCCCTGGTGCACCATGATCATGTTAAGGCTTCGACCTAGGATACTGTGACAGGCATATGACTGCTTAAGACACAGGGATTTAGGGTTGACTTATGTCTACGCCTACAGTGATTGCCATACCCATTACTATGTGCTTGGAGAAATTTAGGGTGGACTTATGTCTACGCCTACAGTGATTGCCATACCCATTGCTATGTGCTTGGGGAAATTTAGGTTGGACTTATGTCTACGCCTACAGTGATTACCCTACCCTTGCTGTGTGCTTGGGGAAGATGATAGATCTGTTAGGAAAGACCTCCAATAAACTAGTGCATTTTTCTTAAAAAATAAATGTTTCTAAACATTATCATTCATCATTGTTATTGCATAAATAACTTCATTTCTTACTTACCATGCATAATTGATTTGCTTTACGGTTACTTATTTAATCCTGTTTTATCTTTTGAACATACATTTGAATTGTTTAGCTTTTCTTTCAATAAATTATGGTTAAATGCTTAATGTTTCAATTATTAAACTCATTGCGAAACACTCGTGCTTGGTTTGCCCTGTTTTTGTTATAGTATGATTTACCCATTCACTGAGATGTGGTAATCTCACCCTTCTTTTGTTTCCTCTTCACAGATAGTCAAAGAGACTTTGATCCAGATACAACTTCGTAGAAGGCTGAATATAGCATTGGTGAGCCCCAGTTTAGGCAAGGATCTTTTGTAATGATTGTCTAGTTTAGTTTATGTCTAGAGTATCTCCATGAACTTACAAGCAGGATCCTCGCTTCTTGCATATTTTGATGTGTTGTTTGGAAAATGATTTTATGTTTTACAACAATGTTGTATTATGAGGCTATGGGCCAAGTTAAATCACAAATGTTGGATTCATGATATATATATATATATATATATATATATATATATATATATATATATATATATATATATATATATATACAGTATTTCCTTATATTGGATGTGGCATATGTGGCCAGTTATATTTATTATGTACTCTGGATTGTGTGCTGGATGTTTGTATGTGCTATGCGTTAGGCTTGCGGCTAGGGGGAAACCCTTATGCCGTGCCGATCATGTGTTCCATCATTTGGGGCCGTGACATTAAGCATATACTCCGTTATCTTAAAGGAACAATGGATATGGGCCTATTTTATTCAAACGTACCCAAATCTGAGCTGATTAGTTATGCGGATACAAGATATTTATCTTATCCTCATAATTGACGATCATAAACAGGCTATTTGTTTACATATGGGGGTACTACAATTTCATGGCGATCTATAAAATAAACTTTCTGCCACATCAGTTAACCATGCAGAAATTTTAGTTGTATATGAGGCATGTCGAGAATTTATTTGGCTACGATATGTGATTCAACACATACAAAAATCTTGTGGCTTGTCTAGAAAGATGATCTCGATGATCTTATACAAAGATATGCTACATGTGTTGTCCAATTGAAATAAGGGGATAAAACAAAGTATATATCACATAATTTTTTTTTACTCATGATCTTCAAAAGAATGGTGATGTGGATATTTAACAAATTCGTTCAAGTGATAATATAATATCCCGTAATTTTTATTTTTAAATAATAATATTTTTCTATAAACAAATATATTTTTATTTATTTAAAAATGATTATGTTTTGTTAAAAGTAAATATACTTTTAATTAAAATAATTATTATTTTGTTTAAAATAATTATGTTGGCATTTAATAAAATTTTCTTGTATTTTTAGAAATATTCTTTCTTTTATTATGTATAAAGATATTTATTTTATGATTTATTTTATTAAGATTTTTATTAAGAAAAGTCAGGATTTAAGAGTTCAACTAAAATTTTATAAGAATATAAATTTTTAGAAATTTTTAGGATATTTTAGAATGAAAAATAATATTTATATGTATATAATAAAAATAATAATAACAAATTTTTAATATTTAATTATTAAATAAATATAATAAAAAAATAAAAGAAAAGGAAAGAAAAGGGGGAGGGAGAGTCATAAGCGTGAAAGAGGGATGCAACCGATTTCGTAATAGTATGAATAGTGTAAATAGTAACATCTATTTTTCTCTTTAGATATGGAGTGTTTATTGGCTTTCGATCTCAAAGTTAAGGATACCACTGGATTCAGGACAGAAAATACTACGATTTTGACTGAACAATTTCTTAAATTAGCCGTAGATCGAAAATAGAAAATTTCAGAAAAAGGTAAATTTTGAAACTTTTACTTAAAGAACTCAAATTGAAAATATGACATCGTAGATAGATTCAAGAGTTAGATAATCCTTAGAATATGAAAATTTTTAACTATCTGACAATTTTTTATTTTTGGTAAATAATATTTTTCGGTGATGAATAGTATTTTTTGGCGATGAATAGTGACCAAGTTTCCGGAGTCATTTCCTTGATTTTTAGACCCTCTAGACATGTTTTTGAAGCCTGTTTAGTCAAATATGGATTGAAAAAGTGCATTTTGGGGCTGTCCAATCTAGAGCTCTTACCTTGTGAGTAGATGATTCTTTCTATGACTTGCCCTATACTCTTCTTGATCTTTAAGCATATATTTGATTATGTTTATGAGATATTTGCACTTTTAAATGTTTCTTAAATGCATTAAAATTATCTGAATTGCTTATAATTTGGAATATAGTTTGATAAGAGTATAGTTTTGAAAATAAATTTCTGAACTCATGGTATATCTGATTTAACATGTATTTTTCATTAAATGATAAAGTGAATATTTATACATATAGCATTGATTTGTGAACTATAAAGTTATGTATTATGATTGAATGACAAACGTAAAGTTCATGGCGAGTTGTTTGATAATTTTACATTGCATTTAATGAATATGCATTTATATATATGTATTTATATGTATAGATGAATATCGACGGGTTGTATGGTTTGTGACGGTACCGAATAAGGGACGCCCTATTAGCTTGAGTGAGGTTAGGAGGGCTGCTCCAACTGGGTGACAATGGTAATGCGAAGAGGAAGATGGGTGATAGACTCACATTCTCTTATCATTATTGTGACTGTAGTCGATCAGTCACTATGTATATACCAAATATGTGTCTGGATTGACTAGATCGCTGAATGAAGCAGGTGTTTTTAAAAAAAATAAGGAGAACTTTTTTCATCAATAAAAAAAGTTGTAAATAATTTATAAACATTAATCCCTATTCATTATGCAGATTACACCATTTTGATCTAAAAAATTTACATTCAAATAAGATTTTTGGTTTTTTGTTTTTAAAAAACAGTTTTTATAATTGTTTTTAAAAAATTATTTTTAAAAAATAATAAAATATAAACACTTGAAAATATCCTATACAGAGCTCTGATTTGAAATATAAAATTATTTATTAAAATAATTTATAATCAAGTAAAAGAAATAGATGCAGACATTAATATTTAAATGTGTAATTTGAAAAAAAGTTAAATAACAAATTTGCAAGGATTGTTGGATAAAATTATCATGCGGATAAATTTAAAAAAATTTAATTATTAACTTTTACAAGAGTTACATGAATCCAACATATAATAAAGTTAAAACATTTAAAGATGTGTGACAAGACTTATATATAAAATGTGCATACAAATAAAATTGATTATCATTGTTGTATTTTATAATATTTTAAAATCATGCCACATGTATACATTGTTCTAAAACTATTTATTACTGAATTTATTGCAAAAGAAAGATATTATAAAAAATTTTAAAAGTGTGAATTTGAATATGATTATAATATTTTAATTAAAATATTTAATACTAACACAGTCTCTTTTAAATTAAGTCAGAGCCACCCATTTCATATGAAAAGTGAGTATTAGAAAAGAATATTCTTTCAAGGGTGTATATGTTGGTTCAAATAATCAAATAATTAAATAATTATAATAAAATAAAAAAAATTTAATTAATAAATATAATGAAATATAAAGGAAATTTATATAAATTATAAGTACTAAAATAAATATAAACACCAAAAAATATTACATATGTATATATAAAATAAAATAAAATATACTATATAAAAATAATATAATACATAAAATATAAATTAAGAAAAAAATGAATATAAGTAGAATATATGATTTAATAATAATTGAAATAATAAATAATATAATAATTAATAAAAATAAAATTATGTGAAAACATTGCAGGGGTAACTTTTAAAAATTATTAAAAATTCTTGAAAATATTGCAAATATTCTAGAAGTATTTGTCGTGAACAAGACAGAACAATGTTATATATTCGCGATAACGTGATTATTAGAAAATGTTGATTACGCGAACCAACCAGAGTTTTGAATTCAAAATTCAAAATTTTATATTTTTTTAAATTAGAAAAGAAGTTAATACTAATTTTTATAATTAATTATAACCTAAATTAATTAAACTTAAATTAAGAAAAATAAAAAATAAAAAATATGATCAAATCAAACTAAAATAAATCATTTTTCAATCTGTTTGGTTCAGTTGTTTTAAAATTTTAAAAATTAAAATTTTTAATAAACAAATAAAGTTTAAAATTTCGACGAAAACCGACGTTTTCACTAGATTAATCCTATGTAAAGCGTGTAGGGACGTTGACCAATTTGTTTTGAATTATTGACCAACTCATGCGAAGGTTTTCCATATCGGGTAATTTTCCTTTCCTTTAATTTGGCTTTTGATTGGACCAATAAGGACTTTATAATATAATTCTTAATTTTAGAATTAATAATAATATAGACTTTATGTACTCTCTTGCTCTAGGAAATGGATCCTCTCTTGTGGGACACACCACAACACCGCGTACTGTGTCCCACAATAAAGAGAGACCAGGTGATTGGTCTTTGGATCAGTCGCCTGGTCATGAGACACAGCTAGGTGACTGGTCTAAAGACGAGTCACCTGGTCTGAGTGGGAGAGCGGCACAACACCGCGTGCTGTGCCCCTCTCCCACTGTAGAAGATTCGGATCCCTTGCTCTATTACAAATCATCAATAGGTTGTAACAACTTTAAATTTTAGAATACTCAAAACTTATTTATATTTAAAATAATCACAGAGTTCATTTTCAAGGTGAAATTTTTATAGAATTATATTAAAATTTATGATTAAATGATTTGAGTTTGAATAATTTAATAATATTATCATAAATTTAATGTATACATATATGAATTAAAAAATAAAATTACTGTTTTTTTAATATTTATAAAATTGTGCTTGATTAAAAAGAATAAAACTGGCTTACCTTTTTTTTTTTTAATTACAGTCACAAGTATTAAAAAAAATAATCGAATACTTTCAATATTTTATTTCTAAAGTAATTTCAGAAAAATGGAATTCAAAAACGTGTGGGGGGTATCGATGGCCTTTAGCTTCCGTTTTTTCTAACAAAATCTTACTATATAAACTAACATTATAACTAACGGACAACGCAGCCTTTTGGGAGGTTTTTTTTTAAAAAAAATTTATTTTAAATATATTTTTAAATTTAAATTTTCAATAAATTATTTAAAAAAATTAAAGAAAAAAATTTAATGATAAATTATTTTAAAAATTATTATTATTTAAAAAGTTAAATAAAAAGTAAAATTTAAAAAAATAGAAAAGCTTTTTATTTTTTAATATATTTTTTAATTTTAATTTTTTTAACATATTGTTTAGAAAATTATTTTTAAAAAAATTTTTAAAAATAAAAATTTGTTGAGAACTTAAAAAATTTGTTGAAAAACCAATTATAAATTGTTAAAAATAATTTTTGTTGTTGAAAAACTTTAAAAATTTATTGAAAAACTAAATATAGGAATAAGATGGTGTTATGCTTCTTTGTATTTTTTTTATTTTATTTTTTAATATATTTTTAAAATTTAATTTTTTAATCAATTATTTTAAAATATCTTCTAAATTTTTCAACAAATTCTTATATTTGAATTTTAACAAATTTTTAAAATTTTTTAATAAAAAATTATTTTCTACAAATTTTTATATTTTTAAATTTTATTTTATATTTAATTTTTTTAAGTAATTTATTAAAAATTAAAAATTAAAAATATAATTTAAAAAAAAAAACTTCCCAAAACATAATCAAAAAACGGACCGCGATCCTCTACTGTGCAGGGGTGCTGTGCCCCCTGCACAGGGTCTGACCAGGCGACTGGTCCTTTGACCAGTCGCCTGGTCATTTTTGATCACCAGTCGCCTGGTCAGATCCATTTGGGGGGCACAGCACGCGATGCTGTGTCCTCCTACACCGTAGAGGATCGCGGTCCTCAAAAAATTACGTTTTGATGACACAGAATCTCCTGCTGTTTTCTCCGTGTGCATAACTAACGTTCTAAAATTTTTAAGTTTGTTTGAAAGTAGTTTTAAATGTTTCAGTTTTTATTTTTTTGTTTTACAAAAATAAACAATTATGTTTATTATATTATTTTTATAAATTATTTTGTAAAAATAAAATTTTAAAAATAATTTTTAAAAAAATACTATTTTATTGTTTTTTTTATTTTTATATAAAACTATTTTTAATTTTTTTTAAAATTAAAAATAATTATATAAAATTAAAAATAATTTATTAAAATTAATCTCTAATCATCGTCATTTTATTCTCAATGATTATTTGTAAATAATTATTCTGATCTTAAATAATTTCTGTAAAAAGTATTTCCTAAGAAGCGTATACTAATTTTAAATCAGAACAAGGTAAATATTTTTATTTTTTAACCCAAAATGAAACAAACTTTTTCTTTAATTTTTTATTTATATGGATCTGCCATTGGATAAGGTTATCCCAATCAGACCCACGTGATTGGGTCCCGTGGATTATGTAATCCACATGACCAATGGCATTTCTTTAATTTTTTTTTGTTTTTGGCAGACAGGGTTTCCGGTTTCGTCCTTGGTAAAGGCGAAAGCCTGACGGACGGCAATCCACCAAATGTAAAAGTTGAGGCCATTTTTTTTTTTTTTAAAAAAAATACGTGTTTTTATTTTATTATATTTTAATTATATAAAAAAATTTTGAAACGAATGCATAGTGAGTAAATAGTATTTTTTTGGCGAGTGAATAATATTTTTCGACGGTGAATAGTGATTAATCTCTCGGAGTCATTTTCTAAATCTTTGGACCCACACACATTTTTGAGGTTTAATTGATTAAATTCAATTTTAAAAAAATATATTTTTAGGGCTGTCCAACCAGGAGTCCTACCATGTGAGTAGATAATTCTTTCTATGACTTGTCTCTGCTCTTCTTGAACTATAAATATATTATTGTTTCTGTTTATAAATTATTTATACTATTATAAATTTCTGAAATGTGTTAAAATATTTGTTATACTTACGAATTGGCTCATAGTTCAAGAAGAATATAGTTTTAGAAATGAATTTTGGAACTCATTGAATATGTGGTTCTAAATGTATTTATCATTATTTGATAAAGTGAATATTATGTGCACGATGTATTGAATTTTGAAACTCATTGAATATGTTGTTTTAAATGTATTTATCATTATTTGATAAAATGAATATGATGTGCACGATGCATTAATTTGTAAAGCTATATACTTGTGAAAATGATGCATGTCATATTATAAATGAGATTGAATGACAAGCGTAAAACTCATGGCGAGTTGTTTGATAATTTTTACATGTATTTATATATATTGATGAATATCGGCTGGTTGTATGATTTGTAACGGTACCGAATAGGGGACGCCATATTAGCCTGAGTAAGCCGGGGGAGGGCTGTTCCAACCGGGTGACAGTGGTAATGTGAGGAGGCAGTAGGATGATGTATTCACATTCCCTGATCACTTACTGTGACTAGGGTCGAGGTCACTATTCGTATAGCAAATGAATTATATTTTCATTGCATTGACCAGATTGCCAAGTGACAGTGGTAATGTGAGGAGGCAGTAGGGTGATGTACTCATATTCTCTAATCACTTATTGTGACTAAGGTCGAGGTCACTATGCGTATAGAAAATGAATTATATTTTCATTACATTGACCAGATTGCCGAGTGAGGCAGGTGCATTAAAAGTAATGATTTTACCTTCAAATCATAATATTTTACTATAACTTATACAGCTGAGCATAACAACATTTGTTTAACGATCATACTATGGTGCATATGGTTTTGGATATTTGAATATCTTTTGATTTGAAAATATTTGAAATACAGGTATTGTATGAATGTACTTCTAAACTGTATTTTCTATGTGACATATTTTAAAACATAAGTACATTCGCTGTACTCTGATGTTTATAGACTTAGTCTATATATTGTGTATACATGAGAGATCTTATATGTATTTGTTTCCATGATAAAAAATTGAATTATGTATATTTATAGAGATTATCTTATATTTTAAAAAAATTATTTATTTTACGTAACGTAAATTAGGGACGTTACAATAACAACCTTAAATTTTAATATACTTAAACTTATTTATATTTAAAATAATCACAGAGTTCATTTTCAAGGTAAAATTTTTATCAAGTTATATTAAAAAATATGATTAAATTCAAATTATTTATTAAATAAATTAAGTTTGAATAATTTAAGAATATTATAATAAATTTAATGTATACATATATGAATTAAAAAAAATAAAGTACTGTTTTTTAATATTTATAGAATTGTGGTTAACTTTCTACCAAAAAATAAAATTTTGCTTGATTAAAAAGAATAAAAGTGGCTTACCTTTTTTTTTTTTAACTACATTCACAAGTATTGAAAAAAAATCTAATACTTTCAATATTTTTTTTCTAAAGTAATTTCAGAAAAATGGAATTAGAAAACGTGTGGAGGTATCCATGGGTCTTTGTTTCCTTTTTTTTCTAACAAAATCTTATCATATAAACTAACGTTCCGGAATTTTTTTTTTCTCAACTATTAAATATTTTTCTTCTTCCAAACATTTTCCTAACCAAAACTAACGCAATCACATTTTCAAAATTTCTAGTTATATTTTATATGTAAATCATTATTCTGATCTTAAATAATTTCTGTAAAAATTATTTCCAAAAACTTCATAGGTATACTAATTTTAAATCAGAACAAAGTAAATATTTTTATTTTTTAACCTCAAACGAAAGCAAAATGGAACAAACTTTTTCTTTAATTTTTTTATTTTTTTATATGGATCTGCCATTGGATAAGGTTATCCCATGCAGACCCACATGATTGGGTCCCGTGGATTATGTAATCCACGTGACCAATGGCATTTCTTTAATTTTTTTTTTGCAGACAGGGTTTCGTCCTTGGTAAAGGCGAAAGCCTGACTGATGGCAATGCACCAAATGTAAAAGTTGAGGGCATTTTCTTTTTTATTTTTATTTTTTAAAAAATATGTGTTATTATTATTATTATTATTTTAATTATATAAACAATAAAATACTAACTATACAATTTAAAATAATTATAAAAATATTATTGTTATAATATATTACACTATTAAAAATTTTAAAAATATTTTTTATAAATAAAAATAATAAATAAATATATTTTTATAACTAATTTTAATTTTGAGTGAAAACTGACAAACTAAATAAATCTTAAATTTTTTTCAAACATCTTTAACAGCAGGCATACAAGAGGAATACATTATTATTTAAATAATCTATATAATTCAATTTAAACATCACAGGCGATAAACAAGACAGTGCAAGTCGGAAAGCACTTGGCCTTTTAACATCACAGATATTCTTATTTAAACATCACAGATATTCTTATTTTTGCTTTCTTCCTGTCCTTCAGTTGACGTTGAATTGTTGTTGAATTGTTGAATTGTTGATCAATGATCCGAAGAAAGAGATGAAGTAGTTTACGCTTTACGGCAACACAATTCAATTTCTTGCAAGACTAAAACCAACCCATTTTAAAGCGTGTGGGTCCCTCTTGTAAAAAGAAAAGCTTTCATAAGTTGCGTTGGCATCGTTTTCTCAAATTGCTATTGCATCTTTGCTTTATCTGAAAATGACTACTGCTTTGGCTCATATAAAGCCACCTGCCCATCTTCACTTCCCTTGTATTTCAGTTCGTTCATCTTTCCTTTTAAAATTCTCATTCCTACTTCTTACTTCTTAGCAACTTACCCGCATCTCTCACCTAAACTCTCAGCTCATTCGCTCAAGAGACCATGGCTACAGAACTTGTGGGTGGAGCAATTCTTCAAGCTGTCTTCGGAGTGCTTTTAGACAGGTTAACACCTCATGCTGAGTTTCTAAACTTCATCCGAGGAAAGAAAATCGAAAAAAATTTACTTTATCGACTGAAGCCTACATTGATTGCTGCTAGAGCAGTGTTAAATGATGCAGAGCTCAAACAAATAAAAAATTCTGCGGTGAAGGAATGGCTGGATGATCTCCAAGACGTTGTCTATGATGCAGAAGACTTGATGGATGAAATTTCCACCAAAGCTGCCACTCAAAATCAGGTGCTCAACTTCTCCTCTAGCGATTTTAATGTGCATGATATAGAGATGGGAAATAAGTTACAAACTATAACTGATAGACTAGAATTAATTGTGAACCAAAAAGATATTCTAGGTTTGGAAGTGAGCAAACCAGAAATCTTGTCATGTATGCCTCAATCAACATCTCTTGTGAAAGTATCAGATGTTTATGGAAGAGAGAAAGAAAAAGAGGCTATAATTGAGTTCTTGTCAGATGATAATGATGAATTGTCTGTGATCCCTATTGTGGGCATGGGAGGGATTGGGAAAACAACCTTAATACAGCTAGTGTACAATGATGATCACGTGAAGCAAAATTTTGATCTCAGAGCATGGGTTTGTGTTTCTGAAGCATTTGATCTTTTGAAGATAACACACACTCTAATTAAGGCTATCACTCCTAAATATGTTCGTGATATAATGGACCTTAATCTTCTCCAACATGATTTGAATGAGAAGTTGTCGAAAAAAAAATTCCTAATTATTCTAGATGATATTTGGAACGAGAATTATACTGATTGGGATATTTTAATAAAACCATTTCAAAATGGAATACAAGGAAGCAAGGTCCTTGTTACAACTCGTAGTGAAAGGGTTGCTTCAATGGTTAAAACGGTCTCATCATTTTATCGTCTAGGTCTCTTGTCTGATGAAGATATTTTGTCCCTATTTGCAAGACATGCGTTCCATTCTAGTGACTCTACTTCAAATGCATGCTTAGCAAAAATTGGTGGAGATATTATTAAGAGGTGTAAAGGATTGCCTTTAGCTGCAAAAGTACTTGGGGGACTTTTTCGATCAAAGCCTGATATCAATTACTGGAATACTATATGGAAAAATGACATGTGGGACTCAACAGGAAATGGGATTACTCCAATTTTAAGAGTTAGTTATCATTATCTTCCTTCGCAGTTGAAACAATGCTTTGTCTACTGTTCTTTATTTCCAGAGGATTATGAATTTGATAAGAAGATATTAGTCTTGATGTGGATGGCAGAAGGGTTTTTACAGGCATCAAAGAGAGGATTGACTTTGGAAGAGGTTGGTTATGAGTACTTTGATGACTTAGCTTCAAAATCATTCTTTCAGCCTTCAAGTCAATATGATGGATATTTTGTCATGCATGACCTCATTCGTAACTTAGCCACCTCTATTGCTGGAGACTTCTACTGTAATTTGAAGATTGATGAGAATGGAGACAAAATTAGCATTATGACACGACATTTGTGTTTTACCACTCAAGATTATCCCAACTTAGATCACTTTGAATCTTACAAAAGAGCAAAAGCATTGCGAACATTTATAGGATTGCCTTATGGATATATCCGTGACTCTATTGGAAACAATCTTCATGACTCGTTATCTAATTTAAAGTACTTGAGAGTTTTGTCACTTGTTTCTTTTCATGAAAATACAATACATGATTCAATTGGTGAATTCATCCATCTACGTTATTTGGATTTGTGTTTTATAAAGATTGTAAGTTTGCCTGGTTCATTGTGTAAATTATACAATCTACAAGTACTAAGTTTATTTGGATGCTATTGTCTTGAGGTGCTGCCAAATGATATGCACCATCTTGTGAAATTGCGGTATCTCGATATTCGAGACACTGCTTTAAAAGAGATGTCAAAGGGATTGAGTAAATTAAAAGATTTGCAGTTTCTAAGTAACTTCATTGTTGGCAAAGAGCAAGGGTCCATGCTTGGAGAGTTAGGAGAATTGTCAAATCTACAAGATAACCTTCAGATTAGTGAGTTACAGAATATTGGGAATGGCAATGAAGCCTATGAAGCCAAGATGATGAAAAAGGAGAAAATAAAATTATTAATCTTATCATGGCGTTTTGATGATTGCATGGACGATTCACTCACTGAAAAAGATATTCTTGACAAACTACAACCTCATTGGAATTTGGAACATTTGGATATTCGTGGTTATAGGGGTACAATATTTCCGGATTGGTTAGGAAGTTGTTCCTACCACAACATGACTAGTCTATCCTTTACTGGTTGCAGAAATTGTTGCATGCTTCCCTCACTTGGGCAATTGCCTTCTTTGAAGACATTGTACATTAAAGGATTCGACAGGGTGATGATCATCGGTGTTGAGTTTTTCAAGGGCAATGGTTGTGCTTCAGTGACACTATTTGCATCGCTTGAATATTTGCATTTTAGAAATATGTCTACATGGGAAAAATGGAATTCAATTGAGAAGGAAGCATTTCCTAAACTACGAGAACTCACCCTATATAATTGCCCCAAATTAACTGGAGATTTACCTTACCAGGTAATTTCTTTAGAAACTCTGGAAATTGATAGATGTCCACTACTAGCTTCTTCTATCCCACATTGTCCAGTAATTCGGCGTTTATCTATAGATCGAAGTGAAAAAGTAGTGCTGCAAGAGCTACCCCTTTCACTACGCTTTCTCCATGTTTCAGGACATCGGCTGGTGAAGTCCATGTTTGAGACCATGATGCACTCTGAATATTCTCTTTTGAAACACTTGAGTGTCTCGAATTATTCCTCTGGAATAACACTTCCAGCAGAGATCTTTCCCAGTCTGGAGAAATTCACTATCGATAGATGTGAAAGTCTCAACTCTATTTTAGGGTCTAATGCTCCTCTTCAAAATCTCCAGAGCATGGAAGTCTATGATTGCAAGAACCTAAAGTCGTTGTCCAATCACCCGGATAGTCTTCTCCCAAGTTTAAAGAAATTATGCATAAGTGATTGCCCAGAGATTGAGCCAATTCCAGAGCCTTTTTTGCCACCAAGTTTGCTGGAACTTGAAATCGCCCGATGTGACAAGCTATTAGCCCGTCGTTTGGAGTGGCATCTGCCGAGTCTCACCTGTCTTCACATCTCTAACGATGATAGTATCAAGTGTTTCCCAGAGGAGGGTCTGCTGCCTCCCACTCTTAGGAGATTGGATCTCGTTAGTTTTTCAATTATGGAGTCGTTGGACTGCAAGGGGCTTCAATACTTAACTGCTCTCCAAGAATTATATATTTATGACTGTCTCAAGCTACAAACAATAGCAGGAGAAATTCTGCCTGTTTCGCTAATAAAGCTTGAAATTTCAAGCTGTTATTTGCTTGAAGATCGGTGCCACAAGAAGGATGGGGAAATTTGGTCCAAAATATCTCACATTCCCACCATCAAGTTAACTCAAGGATTGATTTCATAATTGTTCAGAGGTATTTAAATTGCACTTCCCCTTTTCAATTACTATTTTAGAATCAAGTATTAGAATTTTTTAGTTCACAATTACAAACTGAGATGGTAGGCTTTTATGAAAATATTTCTCAAGATCCGATTAATGTTGTTGGAATCCTTGCTTGAATTGCCCCATGATGATTTGCGATCTTAAGAAAATATTTTATCATGCTTTATCATGCAGAATGATGAACATGTTGCGTAATAGAGTCACTTGTTACTTATGATACTACTTTCCTAATTTATTTTTAAAATTATTTTTTGGTAAATTAATATTTTGCATATATTTAAGAATTCTAGTTAATTTAGAAAAATGTATTATAGTTTTCTACTTCATAATTTCAGATTGAGGTAATAAGCGCATGAATTATGGTTTATGTATTATTTTTCTAAGTGGAGGCCAAAAGCAGCGGATATAACTTGCCAGGGATGGATGTCGAGAGTATGATATCTATCTTCTTGAAAACTTTAATATGTTTAAGGCAGGTATTCTCGAAGTTACAGTTTTCCATAGTTTTGACTGAATTCAAATTTTATAGAGTAGTAAACTTCGTGAATAGTTATCATAAGAAATACGAAAATATTCTGTTTGACTTAAAACCAATTCAAATGGGTTGAGCTCAAAACCTTGTGAGGTTTTATTCAAAAGCTAATAATTTTGTTTGGTATGGCTTTTCAACAGGAATGTCTAAGCGGAGCTTTAAAAGGCAAGAGCATTATTCTTGTGGCACACCAAGGAGAGTGATTAAAATACTTGGATTATCTTGCAAAAAGGTGATGACAGATAGAATGATAGTCCAGTCAGGGAAGTACTATGATCTACTGGATTCTGGAATGGAATTTGGAGCTCTGTTTGCTGCACTTGAGACTTCTATGACCTACTTAATGCCCGGTGAAAATTCCTCTATACCTTCCAAATCTCTGAAGGAAAGTTCCAGTTACAGGGAAACCAATGGTGAAAGCAATTCTCGATACCAGCCCAAGGCTGGCAAGGAAAGTTCTAATCTCATCAAAGAAGAGAAGAGAGAAACTGTCAAAGTGAGGTAGTGGGGCATCATAGGATTATTGCTCCTTTCTCTATAATGACGAGAATTTTCTTTATGTTAGATGCCTCTAGTCTTGGGCCACTTTTATTATAGAAGCATCACTGAGAAGCTACTTTTACCTTTTGCTGTTAAGCTGATTATTCATTTTCAGTTGCAGCTTCTCTGGACACCAATTTTAGATGGCAATGCCCTTTTGTATGCATTTATGTCAACTCCAGAGGTGAGACATCAATCATTAATGATGTAGTCAAACAGGGTGGTTTTATTTGCATATCCTACTATATATGATTTTCTATTCCTTCGTAGTGGCAGTGGCTCTATTTCAGACGTAAACAGGGTTTTGTTTCCAGCATCTTCTTTGTCTTTACTAGTCAGTCTTCAATTTACCAGAGATTAACTTATATTCGACTGACTAACTGATATGAAGACTTTTATAATCAATGGAATCAAGAGAACTTAGCCATCCTGTGGCTTACATGTCAACTTTCCTTGACAGTCAGATGTCCATTACCTGAAGTCATCTCTGACAAATTATTTATATGATTTTGTCTGTTCGAAGGAGAGAAGAATTAGCCATCTTGTGACTCAGACGAATCTGGGATTTTCATGAGAAGAAGCAATGCATTTTTTCGTCTTGCTTTTCATTCCCCTGCTCTTCTCAAATAATTGAAGTATATAATTCTTAAGGCAGATTCTGTGTTTGATTTGATTTCAGCCTGGGTAGCAAATCATAGCATGTTCGACTTTCGCAACACCTAGATTATGTGGCTGGCAGCATTCCTTGCTGAAGTTCTTACACGACTGGTCCTTGCTCGATGTTTCCAGCATTCTCTTAGTTCATGACTCGGAATTTGGTTCTGATAACAGTAAAGGTGAAGTCACTGCCCACAAATTCTGCAATTAAGAAAGTATATATTTGGGTCATCCATCTTGCCATCTGATAATGATCTTTGTGTGTCTGTTTAAAGAAGACAACAAATATAGCTGTGGTAAGAAGTGTGCATTTCTAAATTTGGAACCCTGACTAATTTAAAACAAGCCCAGGCGTTGATGTTTATGTATTATTGTATATATTTGATCACAGATTGGTCAACTTTGATATATAATTCATGTGCTTAGAGGCTTCCTTACTTGAAGTGCTCAAATTACTGGTTCAACTTCTATGAGGTGGTCAGACAAATTTCAGGTAATTTACGTACCTACTTTCTGTACATAAGTGATTCATGCATTTATTTATGTCCATCATGTCTGGTGTTTCAGACATATTAATAGAAGTCTGTTAATTAGTATCCTTTTTCTCTTATACTTGTGCAGGGATGCAGTTTCTACCGGGCTTATTGCTGTAGCTCATCTACGGAAGGGACCATGGTGTCACCTATAGCATAAGTCAACCCACGATTACAATTGGTGAATATCACAAGATTATAGGGTCATCTAAAAGATCAATCCATGAAAAATACAGAAATCCAGATATTCCGTGGATGTTAGTTAATGAATGACATGCTGCAACGAGTTTTGCAGAGATCCAATTGTTATCTCCATTTTGAGCTACATTGTTTTGTGGCTGAGTAAATGTGGCCCTCACAAGAGTCACTTCTACATTGATGTTGTCAATTTACATAAGGTATGAACCATTGAATTTAATACTTCTACACTTGCACCCTTGTTTTTAATCTTCACTTTTATCTTTATTAGTTTTTCAGAATAAATCTTCAACCTATCTGAGTTCGTTTTTTAATCTTTTCTTTGTCCTTTTATTCATTGCAGATTATGGAAGCTCTCTCTCCTCCCTTCGTTGCTAATTTTTGAATATGGAGTTCATCTACAAATCTCATCTTCAAATTATTTCCGCTGATAAATGAAGGGCTGCGAGAAGTTCGGCACAAGCTCGAGTGTTTTCTCCTTCCCTGATAAAGAAAACAGAAACAGAGTAGAAGAAAAGGGCTGAACTCAGGAGAACTAGTTTTGTAATGCAGAGTTAGTTTTGTGTTACTGTTTTGTATTCATTCTGTTATGTATCAGTTAAGACTTGGTTAGCTGGTTATACAGGTGTCATTAGATTATTTATTTATTTTTCAATCTTTTTCTTCTTCGTTTCTCTCTGGTGTTCCATATCAGAATCTGTTCATGTGTGCTTCATTACTAGAATTTATTGGCACTACTATGTGACATATCTGCCTCTTCTGTTGAATTGCCAACACTATCAAAGTGACTACTGTTAGTATGACCTACAAAAATTGATTACCTATTATGGTACGTAACAAAATTATCAGAGCATAAAGCTTATTGGCTCAGACCTTTTTACTTACAAAGTCTTAATTATTTTATAGAGGTTGTCATGTTGAAGTAAAGGTTTAGCTAATAACATAGAAAGATCCAAGAATCAGCTAATTTGATATGAGATCAAACTGATAAAGAACACAGAAACAGAGTAGAAGAAAAGGGCTAAGCTTACGAGAATATTGGTTGGCAACCTCTTTTTGTGCATTAAAACATTTTTTTTTTCATTTGTATATCTTTTATCGGAAGCATCATATAACTTGAGGATGTGCTTCCAAACAGACTTGCATGGTATTGTTTCTTGCATAAGATTCATTATTTCATGTCTTCCTTCTCTTTTGTTGATCATTGATATAAAGAGATAACGACCAGCACTTATGTCTGCTTCATTATTAAAGTTTGCTTGACCAAAAAATGACTAATACTTTTTAAAGCATGTGGGATCTATTGAACTACCAAATCCCAATCATAGTTGTATCCAATTTTTATTTTCTAGGTTGAACTGGTTGTTAGAGATTTAAATTCTATTTTATTTTTTGTAATTATGGTTAATTTTGAATACTGAATACATTTTATTTTATTTATAAAGTACAGGGGTAATACTCCAAGAAAGACAAAATATCTTGACGAGAAACAATACAAATTATCTAGAAAATGAGTTCAGTTGGACTGATAAAAAGAGATATTGTTCATATTCAGCTGAATTTGATTCTTTTGCTCAATAGGTACTTTACAAATAACAATTTCAAATGTAAAAGAGTGCGCTCTTAGGATTATTTGAGAAAGAGATTTAATTTTGAGCAAAGAACACCTATAATTGTAATACCAAGAAAAAAGAAATAATGTGGCCAAAGAAAATCACAAAGTGACCACTGATCAGAAAACTCAATTCAGGATGTGGAACACCAAGTTCATGAATACAAGAAGGCAGAGTTTTGCAAATGGAATGAAATAACTGAGGTACAATTACTATCCAAAATAAGCTGTATGACCATTTTTAAAACGTTTACCGATATACAAAAGTTTTATAATGTTTGGCATAATCATCAGATGAGGAGAAAAAAATTTCATAGCAAAATAAAAAGGTTTTTTATTTTGTACGTAGGCTGGACTGGTTGTTAGAGATGTAAGTTTTTTGTTTTGTTTGTAATTATGGTTATTTTTAAATATTAAATACGTTTTTTTATTTATAAATATGGGGCTAATACCTCAAGAAGAACAAAATAACTTAACAAAAAACAACATAAATTTCTTAAAAAACGAGTTAGCTGAGTTGACAAAAAGAGATATATCTCGTTATCAACTGTGTAGGATTCTTTGATCAATATGTACTTTAGGAATAAAAATTCTACATGCACTAAGCAAATGTGGGAGATAATTTAAGGAGGAGATTTAATTTCTAAAAAAGTTTGAGAACACTTATAATTGTAATACCAAGAAAAAAGAAACAATGTGGGGTGTAGGGACTCCAAATAAAATCACAAAGTAACCATTTACCAGAAAACTCAATTCTAGATGTGGAACACCAGGTTCATGAATACAAGTAGGCAGAGTTTTGCACATGAAATGAATCACTGAGGAAAAATTACTATTTAAAATCAACTGTGTGACCATTTTTATAACGTTTACCAATATACAGAAGTTTTATAAGTTTGGCATAATCATCACATAAGGAAAAAGAAATCAAAGGAGCGTAAGGGCAGACACTAACACCCCCAGTGTCACATGTTCAAACCAACTGCACTATTTGGTATCAAAACTATAACAGATCAGAAAAAAAATTCCTGATCTTTGAAGATACAATTACAGCAATTTAGTTATTGATAATTTCTCAAACATTTCTTTTGTGGAACTTTGTAAACTAGAAATTAAAGATGTTAACGATGGAAGCCAATTGCTTTGAAGAGAAATGAAAAATAAAATTGCTTCTACAAGAAGTTTAAAGATGAAGAAAATCATTTGAAGAATATAAAAAAAGAAGAGACATGCTTAAATAAACTCAATATACATATACCAAATCAATAAAAGATGGACATTCAATGGAGCTCACCTATGCGTCTATTAGTTATTAGGTTGGTGCAAACAAGATTTACCTTGGAATTTTTAAAGCCCTACATCATGACTCGACATTAATATTTAAGAGAGGTATCCCCATAAGCCAAGACTCTAGAATATTTTTTAACTGATTTAATCTTATATAAATTGTGTACATTAAATTTACACAAAAAAAAAAAAAAATCAAAACTCATAAAATATATTTGTTTTGATTTTTTTTTTTTTGTATTTTACATTATTATTAAAAGATTCCTAACTATCTAATAAAGAATTCGGAAACACGTTTCATGGATCATTCCTAGGTGATGGAGGGTGGGATCTTCTTTTTAATTTTAATTATATGTTTTATCTTTCCTTCTTGTTACCGTTGTCTATACTTAAACGTTTGTTTGCATATTGAAGTATTAAATAATAAGCTATTTACGCATTATCTTAGAATACATTTGAATTGAGAAAAATAAATAAGGGATGTTTGATTTAGATTTTTTTTAATTCAAATCAAACATTTCCTTCTCCTCCATATATTCTCCTTAAATCAAACATATACCTTTTTGTTACCCTTGACTCTTAGTGTTTGTCTCATATATGCCTCAGGGCATGTCTCCTTCATCGGCAATTAAATTGATTTTCTTTTTTTTTTAGAGCATCGTCACAGGCTACTGAACATGATCTCCTGATAAGTGCCTACTTCAAAGATCAAACTTATGTTCTCACGTTGGAAGCATAGCTAACTTACCAATACACTCAACTTTTATTAATTTATTGATAGTGGATAAACATTTGAAGAATATATTGATTATTGAATTGCTGAAATGTCAATTAAAACTGAACCACTAAAAAGTCAATCAAAATTTATACGTATAATTTTATGCACACTCAAATATATACATACATACATATATATATATATATATATATAATTCTTGTAAAAATGAATAATGGATATAGTTTGATCATATTAATTGATAATAATTTTCTATTATTTGATAATAAATTGTAGAAAATAGGCTACCCGTTTATGATTTTGGGCCTATCGACTGAAGAACCAAGGCCCAGTATACTTGGTCGATCTACGAACCATACAATGAGCTTGCTCGCAAAAAATCAAATGTTAGTTAATTACTATATACAAACATATCCTGAGATCCATGCTGATAGCACAATGGCCTATGTGCAAGAAACTCCCAAGTATCACGAGCTCAATCTCCAAGGGATACCTAGCGCCACCAAGATCATTAAAATTGCTTGAAATGACTCTTTTACCCCTATATAGCTCGACTATAAATAAGATATCCCTCTTGACAAGTATGACTAATTAAGTACTTCTAGCCAAGCTTCCATTTTTCTCTACCCAAAGATTGATACTAACTTTACTATTCGAGTCCTACTAGAACCTTGACTCCACCAAGATAACTCTTTTATAGATCCTTGCTAAGTTGAGGACCCTTTTGGACATGTCACCATTATTATTTCTTATTAAAAATTGAAGATGCCTTTGGCTTACAAATTTCGTTTTATGAGTATGATATATTTTCATATTAGATACAGGTTTTAGAAAAATATTCTTGAAAATGTTGCATTCTTTTTTTTTTTTGGACAAGTAAAATGTTGCATTCTTGGAAATGCAAAATTTTCACAAAACTCCTTTTCATTCTCAAATAAGGTGGTAATGTTGGATTATCATTAGGAGGAAAATGTTTCTATATGTTGAAAGACTATTTTGTCCTCCTTGTTCTAGTAAACTTCCAAAAATAATAAAATAAGTATAATTAAATAAATAATAGTAAAATAATTATAAATATAATGAAATATAAAGGAAAGTTACAATAAATTAAAAGTAATAAAATAAATATAAAAACAAAATTATATAAAATAAAATATAAAAAATAAAATATTAAATACCAAAATTTAATACCTAAAGTATAAATTAAGAAAAAAAATATATAAATAGAGTATATGATTTAATATATAAATTTAGATAAATAATGAATAAATTATTAAAATAAAATAATAAAAATATTATAAGTAAAAAATAATAATTAAAATAAATATAATATAATAATTCATAAAAATAAGATTATATGAAAACATTGCAGGGGTAATTTTTAAAACTTATCAAAAGCTCTTGAAAATGCAGCAAAATATTCTAGAATTATTTGTGGTAAACCAGTCACAACAATGTTATATATTCATGATAATGTGATTATTAGAAATCATATTGTTATACATGTACTTTAATATGAAAATGTTGATGTTTTGAGTTCAAAAATAAAAATTTTGTATTTCTTTGTAAAAAAATTAGAAAAAATACTAATTATTTATAATTAATTATAACTTAAATTAATTAAATTTAACTTGTGAAAAAGGATTTAATCGAACTGACGCAAATCATTTTTCAATTGTTCAGTTCAATTTTTTTTTTTAAAATGAATAAATTCAATATTTTAATAAATAATTAAAATTTAAAATTTCAACCAACTGAACCAGTGGCTTCACTAGTTTAATCTTACGAAAAGCTTGTAGATGTCCACTAGTTTTTTTTTAATTATTAAATTACTGGGCTCAACTTATGTAATAGGTGGTCCAATATCAAGTAATAGGTTATAAATTGATTTATTATTATGGATATCTATTTAGTTTTCAATCCCTAAAATTATTAAATTTCTTTCAAGACTATTGAATCTTATTTGTACTTATTGACTTTTAATTTATGTATCTTTATAATTATATGCATATAAATAGAGATTTATATGGACTATTGGATAAGAGGTTTTCTTCTCTATATTTCATTTCTCTAATCTCTTTACACTTTAGTTTTTCTTTGCATAAAATTTCTTTTTCAATATGTTATCAACACAAATTTTACTCTTGGCAATTCGATTTAAATCACAAAGAAAAAATTGTTTTGGTAAGATTTTTTTATCTTAAAAAGTTTCTTATTGGTTTTGTTTTATTTATAATTCTAATATCATGTCAAATCTTGCAAAACTTGGATTTGTGGCCTTTGATTTTTTTGGGTAAGAACTATTTATTTTGGATACTAGATGCTGAAATTCATCTTGATGCAATGGATATTAGAAACATCATTAAAGAATGAAATAATGAATTAATGTAAAATCGCACTAAGGCAATGATTTTCCTTCCTCACCACCTTTACAACAAACTAAAATCTAAATATCTTAATATAAAAGATCCACTTGTTCTTTGAATAAATAAAGGTATGACCACAAAAAAGATTGTTATCCTCCCAAAAGCTTGTTATGAATGCATTTGCGATTACAAAATTTTAAAATAGTCAATGGGTATAACTTTGCTATGTTTTGTATTAGTTCTAAATTAAAATTATGTAGAGAAAAAATTACTGATAAGGATATATTAGAGAAAACTTTCTCAATTTTTCATACGTCGAATGTGGTCCTGTAGCAGCAGTATTGAGAAAATAGATTTGAAAAAAAACTCACAATTGATTTCATGTCTTCTTCTGTTTGAACAAATAATGAGCTACTAATAAAAAATTATGAAGCTCGTTCAACTAGTTATGTTCCATTTTCTGAAGTGAATGCGACTAGAATTAATAATAATGGACAAGAATGTAGTTATAATCAAGGTCGTGGATGTGGCCGAGGAAGAAATAATGCATTTTCTCATAAGTATATTCCTTACCACCAGAAAAAAGAATAAGAAAAAAAGAAGAAGGCACAGGTGAAAAAAAAGCATGTAGAAAATTCATATTATTATTGATGTATGAATGAGCATTAGTAACGATCTTTATCAAACATCAATAAAAAAAGGAGAAAGTTGTTGAGACAAAATTTTTTAATCTATATAATAACTTTATCAATGATCCTATAAATATTGCACAACTGAATGTGTAACGCCCCCAATTTACGTTACGTAAAATAAATATTTTTTTTTGCAATAAAATAATCTCCATAAATATGCACAATTCAATTCTTTGTCATTTCTCTCATGTATACACAAAATACATACCAAGTCTATAAACATTAAAGTATAACAGAAATAAAAATCCTGCCTGTAGCGTTTAGAGCACTCTAGAATACCAACATAGTATAATTCAAAGACTATGAGTCTTGGAAGCAACGTAGACTCATCCAGAGAATATATCACCTATCTGCCGAATCAGACTCTGATATTCTTATCTGAAAAATGTGGAAATATCGTGTAGTGAGTTTGACAACTCAGTGAGCAAATAATTTCTCCTATGACCTCTTAGGTCAGCATATGGATGTACTTATATTTTAAAATTTGTTACATAGAAAATACAGTTCAGAAGTATATTCATATGGGACCCGTATTTCAAATATTCTCAAATTAAAGGATATTCAGATATCCAAAACCATATGCACCATGGTATGATCATTAAACAAATGTTGTTATGCTCAGCTGTATAAGCTATGATAAAATATTATGATTTGGAGATAAAATCATCACTTTTAATGTACCTGCCTCACTCGACAATCTGGTTAATGCCGTAACAATATAACTCATTTGCTATACGCATAGTGACCTCGACTACAGTCATAATAAGTAAACAGGGAATGTGAGTACATCACCCTCCTGCCTCCCCACATTACCACTGTCACCCAGTTGGAGCGGCCTTCCCTCGGCTCACTCAGGCTAATAGGGCGTCCCCTATTTGGTACCATCACAAGCCATACAACCCGTCGATTTCCATTCATACATATAAATACATATATATTAATGCATATTCATCAAATAGAAGGTAAAATTATCAAGCAACTCGCCATGAGCTTTACGCTTGCCATAATTATTAAGCAACTCGCCATGAGCTTTACGCTTGCCATTCAATCTCATTTATAATATGTCATGCATTATTTTCATAAGTATATAGCTTTACAAATCAATGCATCGTGCACATAATATCTACTTTATCAAATAATGATAAATACATTTAAAACCACATATTCAATGAGTTCCAAATCCATTTCTAAAACCATACTCTTCTTGAACTATGTGCCAGTTCGTAAGTATAACAGATATTTGAACAAATTTTAGAAACTTATAATAGTAAATAATTTATAATCAGAAACAATAATAAATTTATAATTCAAGAAGAGCATGTGGCAAGTCATAGAAAGAAATATCTACTCACAGGGTAGGACTCCTGATTGGACAGCCCTAAATTATACTTTTCCAAGTTGAATTTGACCAAACGTGTCCGGAGGGTCTAAAAACTTAAGAAATGACCTCAGAATCTTGGTCAACGCTCAGGGTACTGTTCACCGCCAGAATTCACTATTTAATGCCATATAAAAAGTTACCAAATGACCGAAAGAAATACATATTCTAATGTTTATCTAACTTCTGAATCCATTTACGGTGTCAGATTTCTAATTTGAGGTCTCTAAATAAGAGTTTTAGAATTTACCTTTTTTTGAGATTTTTTACTTCAGATCTACAGCGATTCAATGGTGAATTTGAAAAACTGATCGGTCAAAACTGTAGTATTCTTCGTCCTGAATCCAATAACACCTTCAGTTTTGAGATTTGAAGCCAATAGGCACTCCAAATCTAGAAAGAAAGTTGAAAGTTACTATTCACTCACTATTCACTTACTATTCATCTAACTCGAATTTTTTTTTAAAATTTTTGCTGTCTCCGTGTATCTCCCCCTTCCCTTTTTTTTATTTTTTTTATTTTAAATAATAATAATAATTATTTAATATTTGATTAATATGATTTTCTTTCATATAAATTCCATTTTTCATCCAAAAATATCCCAAAAATTTCTAAAAATATACATGCTCAATAACCTTTAGTTGAACTCTAAAATCATGATTTTTCTCGATAAAAAAAATTCAATAAAATAAATTACAAAATAAATATCTTTATACATAATAAAAAAAAGAATATTTCTAAAAATATGACAAAAATTCATTAGAGACCAGTATAATTATTTGAAACAACACAACAATTATTTTACTTAAAAGTCTAATTACTTGTAGCAAAACATGATCATTTTTAAACGAATAAAAATATATTTACTTATAGCAAAACATGATTATTTAAAAATAAAAATTACGGGATGTTACAGAATGTTTCTTTAATTATTTTGTACTATTTATTATTATTTTATTTGTTTATTTGAAGAACAATATAGATAAAAATATATGTCTTGTAGACAGTGCAACAACTAACATTATCTTTAAGCATGAAAAATATTTTTCTCAAATAAAAATAAGTGAAGCTTAGGTTACTATAATTTCTAGTAGTATAATGTCAATTGAAGGTTTTAGAAGAGCTATTATCATACTACTAGAATGAACAAACTTTATCATAAATAATACTTTAATCTCTTCTAAATCTTAAAGAAATTTGATGAGTTTCAAAGATATTTGTTATAATAGATATAACTTAGAGACTATGTGTGAGGGAAATAATGAATATATTCATATTACAAGAATTATTTTAGGTAAAAAAAAGTGTATAAGAAAGATTACCTACTTTCTTTTCTGAGTTATAATATACAAGAATTAGTACAATTGAAATACATGCTACAATAAACCAGAAGTTTATTGATTCAAATTTTTTTACTATTTGGTATTACTGATTAAGAAATCTTGGGATTAATAATGATGCAAAAAATTATTGAAAATTCACATAGACACCCATTAAAAAATCTGAAGATTTTTCAATCTAAAGAATTCTCATGTGTTGCTTGTTCTCAAGGTGAATTGATTATTAAGCCATCACCAGCTAAAATTAGAATTGAATCCCCAACATTTCTAAAATATATATAGGCAATATATGTGGATCTATTCATCATCTATGTGGACCATTTAAATATTTTATGGTATTAATAGATATATCCAATAGATGGTCTTATGTGATTTTACTATCAACCCGTACCCTAACGTTTATAAGATTAGTTACTCAAATAATTCAATTAAGAGCACAGTTGCTATATTATACAATTAAATCCTTTCGTTTTAATAATGCCGGTGAATTTTCTTCACAAGATTTTAATGATTATTGTATGTCAATTGGTATAAATGTTGAACGTCTTGAAACTCATGTTTATACACAAAATGAGTTAGTTGAATCATTTATTAAACAACTTTGATTAATAGTTAGACCTTTACTTATGCGAATGAAGCTCTTTGTCTTTTTTTTGGGACATGCAATTTTACATGCATTATTGCTAATACACATTAGGAAAACTGTAATAACCGTAAAATTTAACAAAAATTCCAATTAAAGGAAATTTAGAATAAAAGAGAGAATTTTGAAAATATGAGAATTTATGTTTTGGCGCGTACTTTTTTATTTATTTATTATTATTATTTTTAAATGATAGTATTTTGCTATAAGCAAATATATTTTTATTTATGTAGAAATGATTATGATTTGTTAAAAGTAAGTGGACTTTTAAGTAAAAGAAGTATTGTGTTGCTTAAAATAATTATATCGGCCTCTAATGAATTTGTATGGTATTTTTAGAAATATTTTTTCTTTTAATATGAATAAAGATATTTGTTTTAAAATTTGTTTTATTACAATTTTTATTAAGAAAAATTATGATTTAAGAGTTTAACTAAATATTTATGAGAAATAAAATTTTTAGAAATTTTTGTGATATTTTAAGATGAAAAACGGAATTTATATGAATTTTTATAAAAGAAAATCTAATTATTAATTATTTAATAATTATAAAAAAATAATAAAAAAAATAAAAAATAAAAAAAAAATATTTTAGAAATCATAAGATGATAAATCGGGGGCGACGAATTCGAAGAAGAAGAAAACGAAAAAAATGTATAGCGCTGCATAGTGAGTGAATAGTGATTTCAAATCTTTTCTCTCGATTTGGAGTACCAATTGGCTTCCGGTATCAAAACTGAAAGTGTTATTGGATTCAGGATGAAGAGTACTTCAGTTTTGACCGATCTGTTTTTCAAATCAACCGTTGAATCGCCGTAGATCTAAAGTAGAAAATCTCGGTAAAAGGTAAATTCTGAAAAACCTTACTTAGAAACTTCTAATTAGAAATCTGACTCCGTAGATGGATTCAGAAACTAGATAAATATTAGGATATGAAATTTTTTTGTTGATTCGGTAAAATTTTTGTGACGGTAAATAGTATTTTTCGGCGATAAATAGTGGCGGTGAATAGTATTTTTCGACTGTGAACAGTACCCAAGCTCATTTAAGGTTTTTGGACCTTCCAGACTCAATTTTGGGGTTTGTTTTACCAAATTCAGACCAGAAACGAAGATTTTAGGGCTGTCAAATCTGGAGCCCTTACCTGTGAGTGGGTTTTTCATACTATAGCGCATGTTTTACGAATTCGGTTTATAAATATCTCTCGTATGATTTTAATTAGTTAGAATGTATGCTAAATTGTTTTACCGCTTTGAAAACCAATATGTTCCAACCATGTTAGAAATTATAAATTTATATCCTAGTTGAACTCTAGGTATACAGGGCAAGCATCTAGGCTGATAATTCTCCATTTGAGCTAGATTTATAGAAATGCGAACTTAGTCATAGAAATGAACTAAGTTAACCATGAAATGATTTGATGCATGATGAGCATCTATGTGACGTCTACGAACGATCTATGTTTAAAAGGGAAAGTTTATGATTATAAAAGTCTCCATGGGAATTCATGGATGAGATATATTTTAGAACGAAATTTTATGCATGAAAAGAGCTAGATGGAAAATTATAGCTTTATTGTAATGTTATTGAAATGTTTTACTTTAAACTTTTTGAATAGCATATTTCAAATGTTTTCTATTGGAGGGACCCTTTTAGATCATTGTTAGTTAGCCGCAGGGAGTGCTAGCCCTGGTGCACCATGGTCATGCGAAGGCTTTGGCATATGATACTGTGACGGGCATATGACTGCCTAAGACACAGGGATTTAGGGTGGACTTATGTCTACGCCTACAGTGATTACCATACCCTTGCTGTGTGCTTGGGGGATTTAGGGTGGACTTATGTCTACGCCTACAGTGATTACCCTACCCTTGCTGTGTGCTTGGGGGAGATGATAGATCTGTTAAGAAAGACCTCCAATAAACTAGTGCATTTTTCTTAAAGATTAAATATTTCTAAACAATCTCATTCATCATTGTTATTGCATAAATAACTTCATTTATTACTTACCATGCATAATTGATTTGCTCTACTGTTACTGATTTAATCCTGTTTTATCTTTTGAACATACATTTGAACTGTTTAGCTTTTCTTTCAATAAATTATGGTTAAATGCTTAACGTTTCTATTATTATCTTTACACTTGATTTCAATTATTAAACTCATTGCGAAACATTCGTGCTTAGTTTGCCCTGTTTCTGTTATAGTGTGATTTATCAATTCACTGAGATGTGGTGATCTCACCCCTCTCCTGTTTCCTCCCCACAGCTAATCACAGAGACTTTGATCCAGCTACAACTTCCTAAGAGGCTGAAGATAGCGTTGGTGAGCCCCAGTTTGGGCAAGGCTCTTTTGTACTGTTTGTTTAGTTTAGTTTATGTCTAGTGTACCTCCATGAACATACAGGTAGGATCCTCGCTTCTTGCGTATTTTGATGTGTTGTTTGAAAAAATGGTTATGTTTTACAACGATATTTATATTATGAGACCATGGGCCAAGTTGAATCACAGATGTTGGATTCATGAGATATATATATATATATATATATATACACACAATATTTTCTTATATTGGATGTGGCATATGTGGCCAGTTATATTTATTATGTACTTTGAATTGTATGCTGGATGTTTGTGCATGCTATGTGTTAGGCTTGCGGCTAGGGGGAAACCCTTATACCGTGTCGGTCATGTGTTCCATCATTTGGGGTCGTGACAGAGTGGTATCAGAGCCGAGGTTGAAAAGCCAAGTCCTGGGAACTCTCACGTGTGAACGATGTGGCGAAGCGTGGCTCTCCGCCCAGGAGCTGCAGTATGGGATGCAGTGCTTTGATAGGTACCCCTGTTGCCACCAGAAGAAAGTGACAGAGTGGTATCAGAGCTTTAGGTTTTCCTGTGTTCATGGAGTAACAGACCTTTAGGTAGGACTTTGAGTATGGGTATGAATCCAGACATGCTTATATTCACGGTGCTGCTAAAGGGGTTCGATAGGATGTTGTCTTTTTGTTCAAGTAAGTCAGTTTATAGTATGCTATGTTGGCATGGTTAAGTGACGGTTGGGCTATCTCTGTTTTATAGCGAGATGTGTCTTAAAGAATATAAGAAATTGAGACAGATACCAAATATGATGGTTTCTGAATGTGACATCCGTTGTACCCAGTTGTCTAGATATGGTAGATTGTGATGTGATATTGAGAATGAATTTGTTGGCATTATGTCATGTCATTTTGAAATGTCACTAAAAGGTGATTAAATTTATTATTCTTAGAGAGTTTTCTCTCTTGATACAAAGAAATCTTAGTGAGATACCCAGTAACATAATCTCTGTTTTAAGATTCCATAAGTGATTACAAAAAGGTGCCAAGGATAATTGGCAGTGGTGAGAGATGCTGATATAAAGTATACCATTGTAAATCAAGTTCCAGTGATTAGAGAATTTTCTGATATAATTCCTGAGGAATTGCCAGGATTACCTCGAAATAATAAATAGAATTTGGTATTGATTTATTTCCTGACCAGCGTCTATATTTTCATATAGAATGGCACCCACTGAACTTAAAGAACTGAAAAAGAAGTAGTTACAAGACATGTTAGACAAGGGATTTAAAAGCCCTAGTACTTTTATTTGGAGTGCTCCAGTTCTATCTATGAAAAAGAAGGATTGATCACTATGACTATACATAGATTATAGACAATTGAATAAAGTGACAATGTGGAATAAATACTCATTACCTCGTATAGATGATCTATTTGATCAGTTAGAAAGTGCTCAACATTTTTCAAAAAAAAAAAATTTAACTTGATTTGATATTTAGATATCATCAATTAAGGATAAGAGAAGAGGATATTAAAAAAAAAATTTTGCTTTCAGAATTCGGCATGGACACTATGAGTTTATAGTTATGTTATTTGGATTGACAAATACCCCAGCTACATTCATAGAGTTCATGAATAAGTAATTAATCCATCCTTAAATCAAGTTGTTATTATATTTATTAGAATATTTCAAGAGTTCAGAGGATCATAAGCAATATTTAAATATAGTATTACAAACTCCAAGGAGGTATCAGCTATATGCTAAGTTCATAAAATATGAATTTTGACTTAGTAATAGTACTTTCTTAAGGTATGTGGCTAGCAAGATGGTATCCAAGATAACCCTAAAAAAGTAAAAGTGGGTCCACATCTTGCTACAGTTACATATGAAGATCCAAGTCCAATTTGCGCTTTCTGCTATTGTCTACCGTCCATTCTATTTGAGCAATAGTTGGATCTGGTACATGAACATATGCTTGTAAGGCATCAATCAACTCCTCAGCATTTGAAGCCGAGATGAGAATTCGTCGTACTGAGTATGGGATAAACTTCTGTTCCATAGCTTGATCTAGAAAAGATAACAAACCATCAAAGAAGTGATTAACATTTAACAAACCTATTGGTTTGTGATGCATATTCAGTTGTGCCCAAGAGACTATTTGGAAAATCTCCTCTAAAGTACCAAAACCACCTGGTAAGGCAATGAAGGCGTCAGCATTACTCATCATTCTAGCCATGCGTTCATGCATAGAAGCTACTCTATATTCTTTCCCAATTGTTTTCCCTATGTTGCTAGATGCAGCTAGAGTTGTAGGAATAATACCTAGAACTTGGCATCCTCCTACATGTGCAGCTGTAGCCACACACTCCATTAACCCACAGTTACCTCCACCATAGACTAGATGAATTTTTCTTCTGGCCAGCACCATACCCAGATTTTGTGCTGCTTTCACATATTCCCCATCTTTTCCAAAACTGGAACCACAAAAGACACTGATATTTCGAAACTGACGGAATGCTGTTCCCTCCATAATTGTTCTTACCTTAACTTTGAGTATAGACAAAGATACTAATGTAAGTATTTATTGAACTCAGAGAAGGGCATATTTATAATAGCTATGTGAATATACCGGATATTATTAGAACAGCTATGTGAGTGATTGGTGGATATCAGCTAAATTAAAGGTAAAAAAAAAATGGCAAGCATGTATATGTACAGTAGTTATGACTGTGACCCATATTAAGCACATAAAGAGCGTAAGATAAGATATCACCAAAAATATGTCTTTTTCTTATTGTTTTTGATGAAGCATTGATGTCTTGAAAGGTTGTAGGTGATAGCCGTCATTGTAAAAAAAAAGAAGAAAAAGAAAAAAAAAGTGAAAATGCAAACCAATTGATTGTTGAAGAGGAACAATCAAATGGTTTATTTTGTTTTCTCAATGTTTTTACCAGTCGACTATTGGTTTATAAGTCGACTAGCTATTTTGAGAAATTTTAATTTGGACTGGTTATTTACAGTTGATTGATTATATATTTTGAAGCAACCAACTGCATCCTACCAGTTAACTATGTGCTCTTGTTATTCACAGACTTTATAGGCTCAGAAATATTTCTTTTCCATATGATATGCTTCCGCCGAATAACAATATCTTTGAATTAAATTTTGGCACATATATTCAAAATTTGCGGCCACCGATTTTCGTCGAAATAGTAGCTAGATTTCGTTTATAGATTTTCAAGAAATACGGCCACCGATTTTAATTTCCTGTCGATATTTTTGTCCAATTTTTTGACTTTCTATTTTGGCACCATGCTCTATTACGTGTTTCGTATTTTCTGCTACATTTTCCTACATTAATATTTGGCATTAAATGCAAGATTCTTTTTCCTTACTATAAGGAGGGTTAATTTCTAATCTATGGAGCTCAATTATTATGGTGTTCAACTTATTAGTAGATTAAAGTAATAGGGATTTTGAAAAGAATAGATGGATGATGATCTAATGGTACTTTGACGAATGTAATCAAAGGAATTAACGGTGTTGAAGTTTCTGAGGAGTAAAGTATGGAAAGTAAGATTTAAGTTAATATCAAAATTTTTAATTTGGAAACATGGAGAATATTTTGAGAATCATCTCTGAGAATAATGTAAGTGATTAAGATATTTGTGTTAAGGATTTATACCTTGCTAAATTGAGACTAATATCTAAAATGTAAATTATGTTGAGATTGAAAATTCACGTATGGATAATTGTTGAGAAAAGAGATTTCAGAAGAAGTCATAGATTGTAAATATGGATTACCCGAGGTAATAAGGATATACTGAGATAAAAAAAAATGATACTAGTATAATGGTAAAAAGAAGATACAAGTGAAATTTTTCATTGGTGGGTATGTTGGCAAATACGAATTGAATATATTATCTCAAAAGAGTTAGTCAGGAAGTCTAAAGATCTTTATTAGATTATAGTATGACTGATACTAAATTTAAATGATGTGTTTATACATTAGAAGTTATGCTTTAAGTATCTTTATATTATTGTGGTGAAAGTTGGGAGAAATTAATTGTCTTTAGTTGAACTTGCTTATAGCAGTAATTATCATGCCAATATACAATGGCATCATTTGAAGTTTTACATGAACATCATAGGTTTCTTAATATGTGAGTGAATTGAGAAAAGTTAAACTTTGGAAATCTAATTTGAAATAACATGCAATAGATAAAATATGACTTATCTAAATTGATGATGCTAGCTTGGAGAGCATGCTACAAGCATATTTTTTTGAGATTGGTAGGAGATTTCTTAGCAGAATTTGTCTATAATAAAATGATATTAGAAGATTTAAGCCTTATGTAAGAGGTGATACAAATGTTCTGTTAAATGACTCAGTGGAGTTATATTTATTATAAGATATCATTGATAAAGCGAAATTGATTAGAAAAAGAATACTAGAAACTCAATACAAGTCAAAAGTTTATAAGGACTATGAATGTTGAGCACGAGAAAGTATTAGTTGGTGACTATATATATATATATATATATATATATATATATATATATATATATTCTTGAAGGACTCACCCATAGAAGAGGTAATGAGGTTTTGAAAGAAAGGGAAGTTACCCTCTCGGTATATAGAATTATTTGAATTTTTGATAGGATCGGTTCAGTGGCTTATTGTTTAGTTTTACCACCTGCATTGGATAATGTTTATCCAGTTTTTCATGTGTTTATACTACGAAAATATTTACCGGATTCTACACATGTTATACAGTGTTCATAGATTCAGTTACAGAAAGATTTAACCTAAGAGGAACAACCAGTATGGACAGACAAGTAAAGAAGTTACGGTCAAAAGAAATATTTACAGTAAAGATGATATGAAAAAATCACTCTTTTGGGGAAGCTACTTGGGAAAGAGAGAAGGATATACGCGCTAGATATCTGCGTTTATTTGAACAATGAGATTAGTATTGATCTGCAACTATGGTGATGAAATTCGGGGACCGAATTTCTTTAAGGGGGAAGAATATAATAATCGTAAAATTTAACGAAAATTTCAATTAAAGGAAATTTAGAATAAAAGAGAGAATTTTGAAAATATGAGAATTTATGTTTTGGCGCGTACTTTTTTATTTATTTATTATTATTATTTTTAAATGATAGTATTTTACTATAAGCAAATATATTTTTATTTATGTAGAAATGATTATGATTTGTTAAAAGTAAGTGGACTTTTAAGTAAAAGAAGTATTGTGTTACTTAAAATAATTATATCGGCCTCTAATGAATTTATATGGTATTTTTAAAAATATTCTTTCTTTTAATATGAATAAAGATATTTGTTTTAAAATTTGTTTTATTACAATTTTTATTAAAAAAAATTATGATTTAAGAGTTTAACTAAAGATTTATGAGAAATAAAAATTTTAGAAATTTTTGTGATATTTTAAGATGAAAAACGGAATTTATATGAATTTTTTTATAAAAGAAAATCTAATTATTAATTATTTAATAATTATAAAAAAATAATAAAAAAATAAAAAATAAAAAAACAAATTTTTCAGAAATCATAAAATGAGAAATCGGGGGCGACGAATTCGAAGAAGAAGAAAACGAAAAAAAATGTATAGTGCTGTATAGTGAGTGAATAGTGATTTCAAATCTTTTCTCTCGATTTGGAGTACTAATTGGCTTCCGGTATCAAAACTGAAAGTGTTATTGGATTCAGGACGAAGAGTACTTCAGTTTTGACCGATCTGTTTTTCAAATCAACCGTTGAATCGCCGTAGATCTAAAGTAGAAAATCTCGGTAAAAGGTAAATTCTAAAAAACCTTACTTAGAAACTTGTAATTAGAAATCTGACTCCGTAGATGGATTCAGAAACTAGATAAATATTAGGATATGAAATTGTTTTGTTGATTCGGTAAAATTTTTTTGACGGTGAATAGTATTTTCCGGCGATGAATAGTGGCAGTAAATAGTATTTTTCGTCGGTGAACAGTACCCAAGCTCATTTAAGGTTTTTGGACCTTCCGGACTCAATTTTGGGGTTTGTTTTACCGAATTCAGACTAGAAACGAGAATTTTAGGGCTGTCAAATCTGGAGCCCTTACTTGTGAGTGGGTTTTTCATACTATAGCTCATGTTTTACGAATTCGGTTTATAACTCTCTCTCGTATGATTTTAACTAGTTGGAATGTATGCTAAATTGTTTTACTGTTTTGAAAACCAATATGTTCCAACCATGTTAGAAATTATAAATTTAAATTCTAGTTGAACTCTAAGTATACAAGGCAAGCATCTAGGCTGATAATTCTCCATTTGAGCTAGATTTATAGAAATGCGAACTTAGTCATAGAAATGAACTAAGTTAGCCAAGAAATTATTTGATGCATGATGAGCATCTATGTGACGTCTATGGACGATCTATGTTTAAAAGGGAAAGTTTATGATTATAAAGGTCTCCATGGGAATTCATGGATGAGATATATTTGAGAACGGAATTTTATGCATGAAAAGAGCTAGATGGAAAATTATAACTTTATTGTAATGTTATTGAAATGTTTTACTTTAAACTCTTTGAATAGCATATTTCAAATGTTTTCTATTGGAGGGACCCTTTTAGATCACTGTTAGCTAGCCGCAGGGAGTGCTAGCTCTGGTGCACCATGGTCATGCGAAGGCTTTGGCCTAGGATACTGTGACGGGCATATAACTGCCTAAGACACAGGGATTTAGGGTGGACTTATGTCTACGCCTACAGTGATTACCATACCCTTGCTGTGTGCTTGAGGGATTTAGGGTGGACTTATGTCTACGCCTACAGTGATTACCATACCCTTGCTGTGTGCTTGGGGGATTTAGGGTGGACTTATGTCTACGCCTACAGTGATTACCCTACTCTTGCTGTGTGCTTTGGGGAGATGATAGATCTGTTAGGAAAGACCTCCAATAAACTAGTGCATTTTTCTTAAAGATTAAATATTTCTAAATAATCTCATTAATCATTGTTATTGCATAAATAACTTCATTTATTACTTACCATGCATAATTGATTTGCTCTACTGTTACTGATTTAATCCTGTTTTATATTTTGAACATACATTTGAACTGTTTTTCTTTTCTTTCAATAAATTATGGTTAAATGCTTAATGTTTCTATTATTATCTTTACACTTGATTTCAATTATTAAACTCATTGCGAAACATTCGTGCTTAGTTTGCCCTGTTTCTGTTATAGTGTGATTTATCCATTCACTGAGATATGGTGATCTCACCCCTCTTCTGTTTCCTCCCCACAGCTAATCACAGAGACTTTGATCCAGCTACAGCTTCCTAGGAGGCTGAAGATAGCGTTGGTGAGCCCCAGTTTAGGCAAGGCTCTTTTGTACTGTTTGTTTAGTTTAGTTTATGTCTAGTGTACCTCCATGAACATACAGGCAGGATCTTCGCTTCTTGCGTATTTTGATGTGTTGTTTGAAAAAATGGTTTTATGTTTTACAACGATATTTATATTATGAGGCCATGGGCCAAGTTGAATCACAGATGTTGGATTCATGAGATATATATATATATATATATATATATATATATATACACACAATATTTTCTTATATTGGATGTGGCATATGTGGCCAGTTATATTTATTATGTACTTTGGATTGTATGCTGGATATTTGTGCATGCTATGTGTTAGGCTTGCGGCTAGGGGGAAACCCTTATGCCATGCCGGTCATGTGTTCCATCATTTGGGGCCGTGACAAAAACAAGCTATAATCAATATTCTCCTTTACAATTGGCCTATCATGAGCCAAATATTTTTTATCTTAAAATTTTTGGGTGTACGGTATATATTTCAATAGCTGTACCACAATGCATTAAGATTGACCTTCAAAAGAGATTGGAAATATATGTTGAATATGATTATCCTTTCATCATAAGATATCTTGAGTAATGACAGGAGATTTATTTATGACACGTTTTACTTATTGTCATTTTTATGAATTAGTTTTCCTAACATTAGGGGAAGAAGATAAAATATAGCTGATCAAAGAAATTATATAGAATACTTCTTCATATCTTGATCCTCGCACAAAGTAATGTAAAAAATGAAGTTCAAAAGATAATCCACTTATAAAGTATAGCAAATCAACCACCAAATATATTTACTAATCTAAAGGGAGTGAACAAGTCATATATACCAACTGTAAATACTTCTGTACAGATTAATGTTCCCAAAGGACAATTCGTTAGTAAAAGTGCTACTAATTATATAGCACATCAAAAGCGTGGTAGAGCAATTAGTTCAAAATACAAAATTCCTTGGAAAAGACAAGAAGCAATTATTCAAGATTAGTCAATTAAAGAAATATACTCTTGAAGAGTCTAGAGACATAAAAAACAATGCACCTCTAAAAGAAGTTCAGGTACCTAAAATTGATGAAAATGAAGAGATCTCAATAAATTATGTATCTATGAAGAAATAATTGAACAAAAAAGAAATAGTTGTCAATAACACTTTTGTGTATATAGTATAGCTTAATATTATTAATGATAATAAGGATTATGAAGCTATATCCATTGATAAGTGTTGACGTAGATGTGATTGGTTAAAATAAAAAGATACAATTCAAACAAAGTGAAATGTTTGTTTCGGGATTAATCATTTTTCAACTTATTTAGCAGCTATAGATTATGCTAGAATGTTAGAAACACGAGAACAATCAGACATAGAAGGTTTAAAGAGAAGAAAAAGAGAGCAAGATAGTAGTGTTCAGACAAGTTATAATCCTAATGTTAGAGGATCAAGATTTCAAAATCCATAGCGCTTCACTCAAACAGGAACTGGTAGCTCTAACCAAATATCAGTGAATATCAATAAGCAAAGAATGAATCAAAGAGATATGAGACCTGTTAGCCAACAAGATTCAAGATCAATTCCACTGTGTCCTATTTGTGGCAGGCCTTATACTGGACAATGTCGCAGAGAAATTAGTGCATGTTTTAAGTGTAGACAAATAGGTCATTTCATGAGGAATTGCCCACAACTATGAAGTTTTAGTCAAGCATCGGTACAACTAGCTTCACCCCCTACATCTGTGCCAGCACGACCAAATAGAGCAGCTTCAGTTCAAGCAAGTAGTGGTGGTACTGGTAGAGGATCAAGAAGTCGAGGCCGAGAACAAGCTCAAGTTTTTGCCTTGACACAATATGATGCTCAGGCCTCAAATGCAATTATGACAAGTACATTATCAGTATGTTTCCATAAAGCATATGTCATGTTCGATCCTGGTTCTACTCATTCTTATATATCACCATGCTTTGCTAAGAAATTGGATAGAGATCTTATTAGGTTACATTGTTCTTTCATGGTTGCTACTCCAATGGGAGAATTCTTATTAGTAAATGATGTGTATAAATCATGCGAGATTTCGATAGAAGATAAGGAGACTCTTGTAGATTTGATAGTTCTAGATATGGTAGACTTTGATGTTATACTAGGAATGGATTGGTTGTCATCATGTTATGCCATTCTAGACTGTCATTGTCACGCCCCTAATTTTAAGGCACGTGAAACACTTATACCATGAACGTGTAATTCCTTTAAACATGAAAATTTCAATTATTTATCAAGGAAACAGATACATATAGGTTTTTTCATACATATACCATATACAAATAAAGTACATATACATCAGAGTACAACAGAAGTAAGGATCTTGCCAGTGATGTTCAGAGCAACTCTAGAGTACAAATATTTTACAAATATAAAACATTGAGAGCCTAGAAACAAAGTAGGCTCACCACTGGAGTACGACTCCTAGTCGATCACGTGGCTGTTGGACCAAACTCTATGTCTTTATCTGAAAAATAGATCCACATCGTATAGTGAGTTTTACAACTCAGTAAGTAAATAACACCCCCTATAACCTCTTAGGTCAACATATGGATGTACTTTTCATTTCAAAGTTTCTCATATTGAAAAGTTACATTCAGGAGTACATTCATATGGGACCCGCATTTCAAAACATCTCTGTCAACAATTCATATTCATTCAAATCATATACAAAACTGTAAAATTATTTATCAAATAATGTTATGCATCAAATATTTCTCATATAACTTATTCGGAGGATCCCATATCAGAACCACCATACTAGAGTTTGACCCCTTCCATACTTTGGTGGTATAGGATTTGCCTAAACTCAGCATCCCACTGAGGTTTGCCCTACTACCATTCAAGAGGACACGCGAAGGGACTCTGTATGGGTCTTTCCCAAGCACACAACAAGGGAAGGCAAATAACATCTCATATAACTGGCATTTCGCCATCATATAACTGGCATCGCGCCATATATATGAGGCATTCCGCTATTCTTTACATATAATCTCCCGTGTGTTGTCCCTCACACGAGGCTAGCACCACCTCCTCTGCTAGCTGAGGCAATCAAGGTGCGTACTAGAGCTAACATCACCTGCTGTTAGCAGACAGTGTTTCCAATAGGATTCCTTCATAGAAAATATCATATGCATATATGTCATATAATCCAGTATAAAATTCTCAATATAAAATAGACATTTCAGTCTCAGTATATTCATTTATGAAAATTTTTGAATCAAGGGAATCATATAATCATGCCCGTATCCGAGGTAAACATATCATTGTATAAATCAATATCACATGCATAACATATTTCCTCTGCCATATAATGAGAAATGTATTTAGAAATCACGTATTCAAAGCATTTCGAAATCTATTTCAAAAATCATACTCTTTTTGAACTAGATATCATTTCTCAATCATTTTAAATATTTCAAACCATTTCAGAAACATATAAACATAGAAATAACATGTAATCATACTCATTTATCAATGTAAAGTTCAAGAAGAGTAAAAACAAGCTATAGGAAGAATTATCTACTCACAAGTAAGGCTCCAGATTGGACAGCCCTAAAATCCTCGTTTCGGGTCCGAATTCGGTAAAACAAACCCCAAAATCGAGTCTGAAAGGTCCAAAAACCTTGAAAATGACTTTGAATTTGCTAAATTTGGCCTCTAGGAGCTCGGTCAATGCTAAGGCACTGTTCACTGTCGAAAAATACTATTCACCGCCGGAATCACTATTTAACGTCACTATTCATTGCCGAAAATCACTATTCACCGCCACTATTTATGCTAGAAATCACTATTCACTGCCATATAAAAAGTTACTAAATGCCCGAAAAGAATACATATCATAATGTTTATCTAACTTCTGAATCAATCTACGGAGTCAGATTTTCAATTAGAAGTCTCTAAGTAAGATTTTCAGAACTTACCTTTTACCGATATTTTCTACTTCAGATCTACGGCGTTTTAACGGTTGATTTGAAAAATTGATCGGTCAAAATTGAAGTATTTTTTGTCCTGAATCCAATAGCACCTTCAGTTTTGAGATCAGAAACTGATAAATACTCCAGATCTAGAAAAAAAGTTGAAGGTTACTATTCACTCACTGTTCCTCCTACTCGATTCTTTAGAAAATTTTCAGACAGAGTTTCCCAACTATTCTACGTACCCTTCCCCCTTTTTTTTAATAATAATAATTATTATTTAATAATTAATAATAGGATTTTTTTTATATAAATCCATATAAATTCCGTTTTTCATCTTAAAATATTCCAAAAATTTCTAAAAATTTACATTCTAATAAACTTTTGGTTAAACTCTTAAATCATAATTTTTCTTGATAAAAATCGTAATAAAACAATTCTCAAGATAAATATCTTTATACATATTAAAAGAAAGAATATTCCTAAAAATACAACAAAAATATATTAGATGCCAATATAATTATTTTAAGCCAAACAATACTTATTTTAATTAAAAGTCTACTTACTTGTAGTAAAACATAATCATTTTTAAACAAATAAAAATATAATTGTTTATAGAAAAATACTATCATTTAAAAATAAAAATTACGCACCAAAGCGTAAATTTTCATATTTCTTTTGTAATTCTTTAATCCATGTAATAAATAAATTTATTCCCACCGGTTCTTATCTCCATTTTCAAAATTCTCTCTATTATTCAAAATTTTCTTTACTTTAGACTTTATTAAATTTACGACTATTACATTCTTCCCCCCTTAAAGAAATTCGGTCCCCGAATTTCATCACCTACTTCTTCCACTGGTGAGTCCCTTAAAAAAATGTGGTCACCAACTGATAATTTCTAGTGCTCAATATTTATGTTCCTTATAGATTTTTGGCCTGTATTGAATTGTTTGTATTCCTTTTCTAATCAATTTCACTTTATATAAAGTATTCAACCATATTATATATATATATATATAGACACACACACACACACAGGTAATGAACTCTTAAACCATTGTATATCTCATTTCTTTATATCCTCAAATTCACATGCATATATTTATAAGTTGATATTAGGAACACACACAATAAAGAGCATCTTTACATCCATATTGGATAACTATCTTTTCTTATTCCAGATTTCTATCAAGTCATCTTAATTCTCATATGTCAACATCTTCCCATGAATATTATCATCTTAAACTATCATATATTTTTATCCTAAATCCATTAATCAATATGTTAAACATACATAGCAATAAATTCACTAAACCTTTTATAACGTTTATGTACCATTGGAACATATCTAACAATTCCAACTTACCTCATCACAATAACTCTATACCCTGTTATTGATACCAATAAATTCAGTATCAAAAATTTCAATCCTTTCTTCTATCATATTCAAAACTACCTCATTCTAGCTTATATCAATCCATTTAATTTATCCAATTATTTCAAGAAGATCTTTTCTCAACAATTACTCATACATGAATTCTCAATTTCAACATAATTCACATCCTAGATACTAAATTCGATTTAGCATAATATAAACCTTTAACACAAATATCTTAATCACTTTGCATTATTTTCGAACATAGTTATCAAAATATTCATCATATTTCCAAATTAAGAGTTCAAAGATTAATTTGAATTTTACTTCCCATATTTTATTTCTCAAGAACTTCAATACGACTAATTCACTTTATTACATTCCTCAAAGCACCATAAGGCCATCATTTGTCTATTCCTTTCATCTAAAAATCGTTATATAGTTCGGTGTCCAAACTCACTATTTTAAGTTATAACTAGTTTAATATCCATCTTCCTTCAAGATTTCTTTCATTAATCACTTTTAACCAATTGAAATCACAAATTTCTTAATTTTTTCTTATCTATCCTCAAATAAACCCAATATGCTCACATCTTCCTCTTATAACACTTTTTCATCACTAGCCAATCCTTGAACAATCCTAACATATCTTACTTCCACCATTTATATCATGTCTGCTACTTACCCATTTCAATTCACTTCTCACACATTCATATATTTTCATGACATACTATCTAAATATCAAACATAACCTTAGTCACAATCTCGACAAACGAAATAGTCATTTACTCACTCATCTATTAGAAAACTTACGATGTTTCATGTAAAACCTCTGCCCAAAACTTCTAAAAAAACTCTCCAAAAACAAGCTATGAACTATAGTTCTCGATCAGATATAATCGATATCAATACTTTATGAAGTCTCACTATCTTATTCAAAGACAAATTTGAATCTATCAATAATCACCCATATTAAGTCAAACCCCATTTTTCTATTATTGTGTCAGCGGTAGTCTTATAACAAAATCTATAGTTATTCTTTCCCATTTTTATTTAGGTATCTCTATCTGATGTTGTAATCTTGCAGGCCTTTGATGTTCTACTTTTACCTGCTAGCAAGTAAAATATCAAGATACAAAATCAACTATATCTTTCTTCATACCGTCCCACCAATAAATTTCTTTTAGATCTTTATACATTTTAGTTACCTCAGGATGAATTGTATATATGGATCTATGGGCTTCCTCTAAAATCTCTTCCTTAAGTTCTTCTTTATTAAATACACACAATCGTTTGCCTAATCTCAAAATTTCTTCACAGTCTACAATAAATTCAATATCACTGCCATTCTTGACCTCTTAAATTTTCTGACATAAATAGGCATCATTGTCTTGTGCCTTTTTCACCTAGTCAACTAAAGATGATTGATAGTGTATGAATTTCATATGTATCACCATACAGATAATGCCTCCAAACTTTGAGAACAAAACCATTGGTGTTATTTCCAAATCATAAGTCTAACAATTTTGCTCATGTGGCTTAAGCTGTCTAGATACATATGCAATGACTCGACCATATTGCATCAACATATACCTTAATCCAATTCTCTATGCATCACAATATATCGTATATCCTTCAGTGCCTAAAGAAATAGACAGTACTAGCGCCATAGTCAAACATTCCTTTAGTTTCTAGAAATTTCTTTCACATTCACCTTACTAGTCAAATTTTATTGCTTCCCTTGTCAACCTCGTCAAAGGAGCAACAATTGTTTGGAAAAATATTTAACAAATCTACAGTAATATCCTGATAAACAAATAAAATTATGAATCTTTGTAATTATGGTAGGGTGTGGCCATTACTGCACTGCTTCTACCTTTTCAGGATTAATTTAAATATCATCCTTGGTAATCACATACCCTATGGAAATAACATTACTAAGCCAAAATTCACATTTTGCAAACTTAGCACACAACTAGTGTTCTCTTAGGGTTTACAAAGCTATCTTTAAATGTCCTCATGCTTCTCAGAATTCCTTGAATTTACCAAGATATCAGAATACCATAATAAATTGATCCAGGGATGGCTTAAATACTATTTATTAAATCTATGAATGCAGCTGGGCATTTTTTTTAAAACCAAATGACATAACTGAAAACTCAGTATCCATGCTGAATTCTGAAAGCAATTTTTTTTTAAATATTTTCTTCCCTTATCCTTCATTGATGATATCCAGATCTCAAATCAATTTTATTTTTGAAAAACGTTGAACACTCTGTAGCTGGTCAAACAGATAATCTATATGAGGTAATGAGTATTTATTTCACACTGTCATCTTATTCAACTGTCTATAACTTATGCATAGTTGCAGCGATCCATCTTTCTTTTCACATATAGGTCTAAAGCACCTCAAGGGGGGACTAAGGCGTAGAAATCCCTTGTTTAACAAGTCTTACAACTGATCCTTTCATTCCTTGAGTTCAGTCGGTGCCATTCTATATGGCCAGTATAGATACTGATTGGGTTCTAAGAAGTAAATCAATATCAAATTCTATTTCTCGTTCCAGGGTAATCCAGACAATTCTTCTGAAAACACATCAAAAAAATTTCTTAACTACTGGAACTTGATCTACATTAATATACTTTACATTAATATCTCTCACCACTGTCAAATATCATTGGCACCCTTTTTGTAATAACTTATGGGCTGCTAAAGCTGAAATTAAATTATTAGGTACATACTTCTATTAATTATTCACTACTTGCAACTCTTCTACTAACTTTTTATGCTATTGATGACATCTTCATACTATATTAGTTAGAACACACTTCAAAACACTTAAACAAGATTAACCCATCTTGACTTTATTCTTTAACATGCTTATGACATGTCTGAACAATCAACCATGAAAATTTATTGTCTAACCAAGAGTCCTTCCCATGAATGACCCATTTTGCATACCTCAAATTTTAAATTTTCATGGGCAAACCTTCCTTTTTCATAATGCTTGTACATAATATTATTGAAAACCAAACTATTTTCGAATTCTTTATATCAACAAAATCTATCATTGAGAACATTATTTTCATAGATTCCCTGCTCTCAAATTCAATCTACTCCACAGCTTGCCAAATCGATTTATATACATAGTTTCTAACTCATCTATCCAAAAAGAGATTTACATTTATTTTCAAAATACTCACTTTATTACAAACTATTATCTTGGGTTAACAACCTCAATCATATCATAACCCACTATTAATATTGTATTATTCATTCGTTGTATTATTTCACATAAGCAAATCAAACAGCCAGTTCAAACCTTTTTGACATCCAAACAAACCATTATCTTTGTGTTTGGATGAAATCTTTTTAATTGCAGCTAATTCTTTTTCTTTATACCCAAGAGGTTTTTCTTTATCATTGTTCATCAGCACGGGTTCAAAAATAGAACTGGTAGTCCACACTCAAGAAGCACTGTCTAGAATATACGAATTGATGTTTAAACATCGCACATCTAAGGAAAAGTGTCAGAAGGAAGATGATGATGACACCCTATAGAATTTCACAGTAGCACCGTGAGTATAAATATGTCGGCGGTTACATACCCATACTCAAAGTCCTACTACAAAATTCTTTGTTCTGATAGCCACAGGGAAACCTAATGCTCTGATACCAATTTGTCATGCCCCTAATTTTAAGACACGCGAAACACTTATACCATGAACGTATAATTCCTTTAAACATGAAAATTTCAATTTTTTATCAAGGAAACAGATACATATAGGTTTTCCCATACAGATACCATATACAAATCAAGTACATATACATCAGAGTACAGCAGAAGCAAGGATTCTGCCTGTGACGTTCAGAACAACTCTAGAGTACACATATTTTACAAATATAAAACATTGAGAGCCTAGAAACAATGTAGACTCACCACTGGAGGACGACCCCTAGTCGATCACGTGGCTATTGGACCAAACTCTATGTCTTTATCTGAAAAATAGATCCACATCGTGTAGTGAGTTTTACAACTTAGTGAGCAGATAACACCCCCAATAACCTCTTAGGTCAACATATGGATGTACTTTTCATTTCAAAGTTTCTCATATTGAAAAGTTACATTCAGGAGTACATTCATATGGGACCCGCATTTCAAAATATCTTTGTCAACAATTCATATTCAAATTCATTCAAATCATATACAAAACTGTAAAATCATTTATCAAATAATGTTATGCATCAAATATTTCTCATATAACTTATTCGGAGGATCCCATATCAGAACCACCATACTAGAGTTTGACCCCTTCCGTACTTTAGTGGTATAGGATTTTCCTAAACTCAGCATCCCGCTGAGGTTTGCCCTACTACCATTCAAGAGGACACGCGAAGGGACTCTGTATGGGTCTTTCCCAAGCACACAGGAAGGGAAGGCAAATAACATCTCATATAACTGACATCTCGCCATCATATAACTGGCATCGCGCCATATATAGGAGGCATTCCGCTCTCCTTCACATATAATCTCCCGTGTGTTGGCCCTCACACGAGGCTAGCACCGCCTCCCCTGCTAGCTGAGACAATCAACGTGTGCACCAGGGCTAACATCACCTACTGTTAGCAGACAGTGTTTCCAATATGATTCCTCCACAGAAAATACCATATGCACATATGTCATATAATCCAGTATAAAATTCTTAATATAAAATAGACATTTCAGTCTCAGTATATTCATTTATCAAAATTTCTCAATCAAGGGAATCATATAATCATGCCCATATCCGAGGCAAACATATCATTGTATAAATCAATATAACATGCATAACATATTTCCTCTGCCATATAATGAGAAATGTATTTAGAAATCACGTATTCAAAGCATTTCGAAATCTATTTCAAAAATCATACTCTTCTTGAACTAGATATCATTTCTCAATCATTTCAAATATTCCAAACCATTTCAGAAACATATGAACATATAAATAACATGTAATCATACTCATTTATCAATGTAAAGTTCAAGAAGAGTAAAAACAAGCTATAGGAAGAATTATCTACTCACAAGTAAGGGCTCCAGATTGGACAGCCCTAAAATCCTCGTTTTGGGTCCGAATTCGGTAAAACAAACCCCAAAATCGAGTCTGAAAGGTCCAAAGACATTGAAAATGACTATGTATTTGCTAAATTTGGCCTCTAGGAGCTCGATCAACGTTAAGGTACTGTTCACTACCGAAAAATACTATTCACCGCCGGAATCCATCTACGGAGTCAGATTTTCAATTACCAAATGACCGAAAAGAATACATATCCTAATGTTTAGCTAGCTTCTGAATCCATCTACGGGGTTAGATTTTCAATTAGAAATCTCTAAGTAAGATTTTCAGAATTTACCTTTTACTGAGATTTTCTACTTCAGATTTACGGCGTTTTAACAGTTGATTTGAAAAATTGATCGGTCGAAATTGAAGTATTCTTCGTCTTGAATCCAATAGCACCTTCAGTTTTGAGATCAGAAGCTGATAGGTACTTCAGATATAGAGAAAAAAATGAATGTTACTATTCACTCACTATTCCTTCTACTCGATTCTTCAGAAAATTTTCAGACGGAGTTTCCCTTCTATTCTACGTACCCTTCCCTTTTATTTTTTTCTTTTATTTTAATAATAATAATTATTATTATTTAATAATTAATAATAGGATTTTCTTTTATATAAATTCATATAAATTCCATTTTTCATCCTAAAATATTCCAAAAATTTCTAAAAATTTACATTCTCATAAACCTTTGGTTAAACTCTTAAATCATATTTTTTTCTTGATAAAAGTTATAATAAAATAATTCTCAAGATAAATATCTTTATACATATTAAAAGAAAGAATATTCCTAAAAATATAACAAAAATATATTAGAGGCCAATATAATTATTTTAAGCCAAACAATACTTTTTTTAATTAAAAGTCTACTTACTTGTAGTAAAACATAATCATTTTTAAACAAATAAAAATATAATTGTTTATAGCAAAATACTATCATTTAAAAATAAAAATTACGCACCAAAGCGTAAATTCTCATATTCCTTTTGTAATTCTTTAATCTATGTAATAAATAAATTTATTCCCACCGGTTCTTATCTCCATTTTCAAAATTCTCTTTATTATTCAAAATTTTCTTTACTTTAGACTTCATTAAATTTACGGCTATTACAGTCACCTTAAGGTGATTAAGTTTAATGTCCCTGGAGAATCTTCCTTCTTAATACAAGGAGATCGTAGTAAGGAGTCTAGTAATTTAATTTCAGCTTTAACAACTCACAAGCTGTTACAAAAAGGATGCTAAGGGTATTTAGCAGTAGTCAAAGATGTTGATATGAAGTACTCCAAAGTAGAGCAAGTTCCAGTGGTTAGGGAATTTTTTGATGTGTTTCTTGATAAGTTGTTAGGGTTACCTCCAGAATGAGAAATTGAGTTCAGTATTGATTTACTTCCTGAATCTCAACCAGTGTTTATACCCCCATATAGAATGGCACCAACTAAGCTCAAGGAGTTAAAAAATCAGTTACAAGACTTGATAGACAAGGGATTTATATGCCCTAGTACTTCTCCTTGGGGTGCTCTAGTCCTATTTGTGAAAAAGAAAGATGAATCGTTACGGTGTGTATTGATTACAGACAGTTGAATAAGGTGACAGTACGTAATAAGTATCCATTACCTCGTATAGATGATCTATTTGATCAGCTACAAGGTGCCCAGTGTTTTTCAAAAATTGATTTGAGATATGGGTATCATCAATTGAGGATAAAGAGGAAGGATATTCTAAAAACTTCTTTTAGAACTTGATATGGGCATTATGAGTTTTTAGTAATGCCATTTGGTCTAACAAATGCTCCAGCTGCATTCACGGATTTGATGAATAGAGTATTTAAAACTTTCCTAGATTAATTCGTCATTGTATTTATAGATGATATCCTGATATATTCAAAAAGTTCAGAGGAGCATGAGCGACATTTAAGAGTAGCATTACAAACCTTAAGAGAACACCAGCTATAGCCAAGTTTTCAAAATGTGAATTTTGGCTTAGTAGTGTTACCTTCCTAGGGCATGTGATTACTAAAGATGGTATTTAAGTTGATCCTAAAAAGATAGAAGCGGTGCAAAAATGGCCACGCCCTATAACAGTTACAGAGATTCGTAGTTTTCTTGGTTTAGCAGGCTATTACCGCAGATTCGTTAAGGATTTTTCAAAGATAGCTGGTCCTTTGACGAGGTTGACAAGAAAGTGAATAAAGTTTGACTGGTCAGATGAATGTGAAAGAAGTTTTCAGAAACTCAAAGAATGTCTGACTATGGCACCAATATTGGTTATTCCTTCAGGTACTGGAGGATACACGGTATACTGTGATGCATCGAGAATTGGATTAGGATGTGTGTTGATGCAAAATGGTCGAGCCATTGCATATGCCTTTAGACAACTTAAACCACATAAGAAAAACTATCCGATTCATGACCTGGAAATGGCAGCAGTCATCTTTACTCAAAACATTTGGAGGCATTATCTGTATGGTGAGACATGGAAAATTTATACAGATCATAAAAGTCTTAAATATATTTTTCAACAAAAAGATCTTAATTTGAGACAAAGACGATGGATGAAATTACTTAAAGATTATGACTACACAATACGATACCATCCAGGTAAAGCCAATGTTGTGGCTAATGCATTAAGTAGGAAGTCTATGAGTAGTTTGGCTCATATCACAATGGTAAGAAGGTTATTTGTTAAAGAGATGCATAAGCTGGAAAGTGATAGGGTAGTAATGGAAGTAAAGGAACTTGCAATATTGTTAGATCATATGCGGTTTCAATCATCCTTGATTGAGCAGGTGAAAAAGGCACAGAAAAAGGATGCCTATTTGTGCAAGAAAATTGAAGAGGTGAAAAATGGTGGTGAAGTTGAATTCACGGTAGACTCTGAAGGAATTCTGAGATTGGGCAAGCAGTTATGTGTACCTAATAAAGAAAAACTTAAGAAAGAAATTTTAGAGGAAGCTCATTGGTCCATGTATACAATTCATCATGAGATAACTAAAATGTATAAGGATCTAAAAGAAATTTATTGGTAGGAAGGTATAAAGAAAGACATAATGGATTACGTGTCTCGATGTTTAACCTGTCAGTAGGTGAAAATAGAACATTAAAGGCCTGCAGGACTACATCGGCAGATAGAGATACCCGAATGGAAATGGAAAAAAATAACTAAAGATTTTGTTACGGGGTTACCGAGAACACCAAAAGGATTTGATTCAATATGGGTGATCATTGATAGGTTAACTAAGTCAGCACATTTTCTACCAGTGAAAACCATATACAATGTAGCTTAGTATGCAAGAATATATTTGAATGAAATAGTGAGGCTTTATGGAGTGACAATATCAATTATTTTTTATCAAGGACCAAAATTTACAGCTCGTTTTTGGAGAGCTTTCCAAGAAACTTTAGGCACGAAGTTGAATCTCAATACTGCATTCCATCCTCAAACAGATGGGCAGTCTGATCGAACTATTCAAATATTGAAAGACATGCTTCGGGCTTGTGTTTTAGATTTTTAGGGTAGTTGGGAAATATTTATGCCTTTAGCTGATTTTGTTTATAACAATAGTTATCAAGCCAGTATACAAATGGCTCCTTTTGAGGCATTATATGGTAGGCGTTGCTGTTCCCCGATTGGATGGTTTGAGATGGGTGAAGCAAAGATTTTAGGGCCTAATATGGTACAGGATGCACTGGTCAAGGTAAAATTAATTAAGGAAAGTTTATTAGCAGCTCAGAGTAGATAGAAGGACTATGTTAATAATAGATGTCGACCATTGGAATTTTCTATAGGTGAACATGTTTTTCTGAAAATATCTCCTATGAAAGGAGTAGTAAGATTTGGGAAGAAAGGGAATTTAAGTCCACGGTATATAAGTCCATTTGAAATTCTTGATAGAATCGGCCCAGTAGCTTATCGTTTAACTTTACCACCTGAATTGGGTAATGTCCATCCATTTTTTCATGTGTCTATCCTACGGAAGTATTTACCGGATCTTACACATGTTATATAGTGTCCACAGATTCAATTACGGAAAGATTTAACTTATGAGGAATAACCAGTAGTGATAGTGGACAGACAAGTAAAGAAGTTGCGGTCAAAAGAAATACCTACAATGAAGGTGATGTGGCAAAATCACTTTTCAGAAGAGACTATTTAGGAAAGAGAGGATGATATGCGTGTTAGATATCCATATCTTTTTGAATCATGAGATTATTTTTTATTTGTTAATATGGAGATGAAATTCGGGGACCGAATTTCTTAAAGGGGGAAGAATGAAATAACCTCAAAAAAAGAAAAAGAAAGGAAAACCTTAAATAAATGGAAATTTTGAATGAAAGTGAGGATTATGGGAAATGGAGATAAGTACCATTGGAAATATATTTATTTATCATATTGTTTGAGAAATTATGAAGCTAATATGAGGATTTAAGTTTTGGGCCAAAATGTAATTTCCTAAAAGTTTAGGGGTCAAAATGTAAATAAAAAAATTTTAATGACATCCCTCAACAATTGAGATTTTGCTAATAAGTCCCTTAGATATTTTTAGGGAAATCTAAAGTAGAAAACGTGAAATTATTGCAGCATATCTCTCTCTCTCTCCCTATTTCTCTCTCTAAAATAACCCTAAAACTTCTCTTTAGATTTCTAACACTTCTGAACCTTGGATTTCAACACCATCACCGCCTACAGATTTAGAACAATGAGGACTACAATTCTATTCGATTGGTTTCTGAAAATTTGGCCGAAAATATGTCAAAAAGTGAAGGAGAACCTGTTTGGTACGTTGGAATAAATTTCAGTGGAATGGAAAGAAAAAAGGAAGAGGGAATGGAAAAGTGAATAGAATGCCATTACCTTGTTTGGTATGCAATGGAAAGAATTAGGTAATGTAATATTTTATTATTTAATTAATAGAAATTAAAAGAATAAAAAGATAAGATAAAAAAATGATTAAATTAATTTTAATATAAAATAATTAAATTAATTTTTTTAAAAAAAATAATTTTTTTTAAAAAAATTCTTACAAATTAATTTTTACAAAATATAATGAAATTAATTTTTTTAATAATTAAATTAAATTATTTTAATACAAAAAATTTGAAGTTATTATTATTTTATGATGGAATCATGGATTCCATCTATTATTGGAAGGAGTCTATATTCCATCATATGATGGAATGGAGCATTCCATCCATTCCATCATACTAAACAGTGGAATCCTATTTTCCATCTCAGATTCCTTTCCATTCTAGTGTACCAAACGAGCACTAGGAAGGTAAGTTCTAAATCTCCTACTTAGAGTCCTTAAATTGAAAATCTGACACCATAGATGGGTTCAGAAGGTGGAAAAACCTTAGGATAAGAAATTTGGCTGCCATATGACAACTTTTGTATATAATTATGTTTATGAGATATTTATACTTTTATATGTTTTTGAAATGCATTGGAATTATCTGAAATTGTCTATAATTTGAAATTTAGTTATAGAAGAGTATAGTTTTGAAACTGGATTTTTGAACCCATGATATAACTTATTTCACATGTATTTTTCATTGAATGATGATATAAATACTTATGTATATGACATTGATTTATAAAGCTATATGATTGCCTTGAGAAAAAGCTTGCATATGTGACAAACCTTGAATGAGTAATTTATGATAGATGAACTGTATTGAAATTAAGATTTTTGAATTATTCTAAAAGCTCTGTTTTGGATATTATAGAATATGTGCATATGATAAATTTGTCGAGGAATCCTATTAGAAACATTGTCTGCTAAAAGGAGGTGATGTTAGCCTTAGTGCACCTTGATACCTCAGCTAGCAGGGGTGGTGCTAGTCTCGTGTGAGGGCCAACATACGAGATATGATATGTGATGGAGAGTGGGATGCCTCCTATTTGGGCAAGATGCCATATGAGACATGATTTGCCTTCTCTTGCTTTATGCTTGAGAAATAGCTCATATTAGAGTCCCTTCGCATGTCCTCTTGAATGGTGGTAGGGTAAACCTTGGTTGAGATGCTAAGTGTAGGCAAATCCTACACTAGCAAAGTACGGAAAGGGTTGAACTCTGATATAGTGGTTTTGATATAGGCTCCTCCTAACATTTTTATAAGAAATATTTTTAATACATATCACTATTTGATTAATGATCATATTGTATCATATATGGATACAAATATTTGAACTGAGAATATTTGAAAATGCAGGTCTCATACGGATGTACTTCTGAACTGTAACTTTATAATATGATAAAATTTAACCAATGAGTACATCCATATGTTGATTTGAGAGGTTATAGGAGGTATTATTTGCTCACTGAGTTGTCAAATTCACTACATGATATTTCCACATTTTTTCAGATAAAGATACAGAGATTGGCCCTAGAGCTACGTGATTAACTAAATGTTATATTATCTAGGTGAGCCTTCGTTGTTTCCAAGGCTCGTAATGTTTAACGTTATGTCATTGTAATGTAGAGTATGTTTTGAATGCCACAGGTAGGATCTTTGCTTCCATTGTAATATTGTTTAGTGTAGCATTGGATTGTATAATTATCTATACTGGAAACTTGTAACTTATGATATTTTCCAAATATGTGACAATGTGAAACCTTATTCAAATATATATAAGAGTAAAGTTATCTTTTTATTGTGTAATTTACGTTTCATTAAATTGGGGCATGACATATCTTATCCACTTCATTATTTTCTGTATATTAGAATTATGTTATCCTTTCAAATTTAAAATTTTAAACACACTTGTACATGTATATATACTCTTTTATCTAATCAATAAAGACAAGCCTTTTCTCTCAAAGTTTTACGTAACTCTTTTATGTTATTAGAGCACCTTGCGCTTTCACAAGATAAATCAATCCATCTTTTTTTTCACCTCATGGCTGAATCCTCCACATCCCAAACTCTGTGTCATTCCATTTGCTGCCCTACCTAAACTTGTCACTATCAATGTTTCTAACTTTGTCATCAAACTTACTCCCAATAATTACGTAGCATGGGCAAAACAAATAAAATCTATGCTCATAGGGTATGGACTCTGTAATATTCCGTAATTTTTATTTTTAAATAATATTTTACTATAAACAAGTATTATTTAAAAAAATGATTATGCATGTTTTGCTAAAAGCAAGTATACTTTTAATTAAAATAATTATTATTTTGTTTAAAATAATTATATTGTCCTATAATAAATTTTTGTTTTATTTTTAGAAATATTTTTCCTTTTATTATGCATAAAGATATTTATTTTGTGATTTTTTTGTTAGAATTTTTATCAAGAAAAATCATAATTTAAGAGTTCAACTAAAATTTTATGAGAATGTAAATTTTTAGAAATTTTTGAAATATTTCAGGATACAAAATAGTATTTATATGAATATATATAAAAAATAAAATAAAAATAATATTAAATAATAATAATAATAAAAAGGGGAGGGGGAGACAAATCGAGAGGCAGCGTGAGTTTTTTACGAAATTCTATGAATAGTGTGAATAGTATAAATAGTAAATTTCAAGTTTTCTCTTTAGATATGGAGTATCTACAGGCCTCTAATCTAAAAAATGAGGGTACCATTGGATTCATGACGGAGAATACTATGATTTTGACTGAACAATTTTTTAAATTAGCCGTAAAATCGCTGTAGATCGGAAGTAGAAAATCTTAGAAAAAGGTAAACTCTGAAATTTTTACTTAGAGACTTCAAATTGAAAATCTGACACTGTAGTTACATTCAGGAACAAGATAAACCTTAGGATATGAAATTTTTTGACCATCTGATAACTTTTTGTGCATTGTAAATATTGATTTCCAAAGATCAATAGTGATTTTTGGCGGTAAATAGTATTTTTCGATCGTGAATAGTACTCAACAATTGAGTAGCATTGACTAAGCTCCCAGAGGCCAAATTGCGCAATTTTAGAGTCATTTCCTAGGTTTTTGGACCCTCCGAACACGTTTTTGAGGTCTATTTAGTCAAATATGGATTGAAATAGTGTATTTTACGGTTGTCTAATCTGGAGCCCTGACCTAGTGAGTGGATAATTCTTTCTATGACTTGCCCTATACTCTTTTTGATCTTTAAACGTATATTTGATTATGTTTATAAGATATTTATACTTTTAAATGTTTCTGAATTGCATTAAAATTATCTGAATTGCTTACAATTGGGAATATAGTTCAAAAAGAGTATAGTTTTAAAAATAGATTTCTGAATTCATGGTATATCTGATTTTACATGTATTTCTCATTAAATGATAAAGTGAATATTTATGCACGTGACATTGATTTATAAAGCTATATAATTGCCTAGAGAAAGGGCATGTATATGTGATAAACCTTGAATGGGTAATTTATGACAAATGATCTATATTGAGACTGAGATTTTTTATTATACTGAAAACTCTGTTTTGAATAATATGGAATATGTGCATATGATAATTTTGTGGAGGAATTATATTAGAAACACTATCTGCTAACAGCAGGTGATGTTAGCCTTGGTGCATCTTGATACCTCAGCTAGCAGGGGTGGTACTAGTCTCGTGTGAGGGCCAACACACGGGATATGATATTTGATGGAGAGCGGGATGCCTCCTCTATGGGCGAGATGCCGACTATAAGATATGTGACTTGCCTCCATTGCTGTGTGCTTGGAAAATACCCATATTAGAGTCCCTTTGCATATCCTCTTGAATGGTGGTAGGACAAACCTCAGCGGGATGCTGAATTTAGGTAAATCTTACACCAACAAAGTACGGAAGGCCTGAACTCTGATATGGCGGTTCTGATATGCGATCCTCCTAATATTTTCATGAGAAATGTTTTGATGCATATTAATATTTGATTAACGATCATACTGTATTATATTTGGTTTCAGATATCTAAATGTAATTTGAAATGAGAATATTTGAAATGCGGGTCCCATATGAATGTACTTCTGAACTGTAATTTTCTATATGATAAATTTTAAAATATGAGTATATCCATATGTTGACCTAAGAGGTCATAGGAGGGATTATTTGCTCACTGAGTTGTCAAATTCACTACACGATATTTCTACATTTTATTATAAGATGAAAATATAGAGTTTGGTCATTTCCTTTCAGATAGTTGACCAACTAGATGACATGATCTCTAGGTGAGCCTACTTTGTTTCCAAGGCTCGTATATTTTGATTTATATTGTACTTGTACTATAGAGTATGCTCTGAATGCCATAGACATGATCCTTGCTTCTGCTGTTACTCTGATGTTTATAAACTTTGTCTGTATATGGTATATGTATGAGAGAACCTATATGTATCCGTTTCCATGACAAATGATTGGAATATTCATGTTTATGAAAAATATATGTTCATGGTATACGTATTTCACGTGCCCTAAAATTAAGGGTATGACAAGTTGGTATCAGAGTAAAATATTTTTTAGTAGGACCTTTAGTATGGATATGAGCTAGAAATATTTATACTTCAGATGCTATTGAGGGATTTTATAGGGTCTTAATTTTTTTTCTATTCCAAGTTTGTTAAATTTCCTAGTATAAGATTGATTCAGTATTGTGGCATCTTAAGAAGTATCTATTGGTCAATTATTGCCTGAAAGTGAAAGGGGTAGGCGTACCAAAGAATTTAAAAGAATTGAGACAGATACTAAATATGACAGTGCCTGAATGTTATGTTTATTTTACCCTGTTGTCTAGATATAGTAAACTTTGATGTGATACTGAGAATGAATTGGTTGGTATCATACCATGCCATTTTGAAATGTCATTTTAAGTTGATTAAATTCAATATTCTTGAAGAATTTTCTTTCTTGATACAAGGAGACCGTAAGTAATCTAATATCTGCTTTAGTAGCCTATAATTTATTACAAAAAGGTGCCAAGGATATTTGGCAGTGGTGGGAGATGTTGATATAAAATATACCAGTGTAAATCAAGTTCCAGTGGTTAGAGAATTTTCTGATGTAATTCTTGAGGAATTTCCAGGATTATCCCGAAATGATAAATATAATTTGGTATTGATTTATTTTCTGGAACCTAACCAGTGTCTATATTCCCATATAGAATGGCACCCACTGAACTTAAAGAACTGAAAAAGAATTAGTTACAAGACGTGTTAGACAAAGAATTTAAATGCCCTAGTATTTTTTTATTATTTGAAGTGCTCCAGTTCTATCTGTGAAAAAGAAAGATGGATCACTATGACTATGAATAGATTATAAACAGTTAAATAAGGTGACAGTGTGGAATAAATACTCATTACCTCATATAGATGATCTATTTGACCAGCTAAATAGTACTCAACATTTTTCAAAAATTGAATTGATTTGAGATATGGAGATCATCAATTAAGGATAAGAGAAGAGGATATTTTAACAAAATTGCTTTTAATACTTGGTGTGGACATTATAGGTTCTTAGGGATGACATTTGGATTGACAAATGCTCCAGCTGCATTCATAGATTTAATGAATAGTAATTAAGTCATCATTGAATCAATTTGTTATTATATATATATATATATATATATATATATATTGATTATATACTAGAATATTCCAAGAGTTCAAAAGATCATAAGTAACATTTAAATATAGTTTTATAAACTTTAAGGGAGTATGTTTAGCAAGGATGATGTCCAAACAGACCCTAAGAAAGTAAAAGTGATATAGTAATGGTTACGTTCTACTACAGTTAAAGATGAAGATCCAAGTCCAATGTACGCTTTATGCGGTTGTCTGTTGTCCATTTTATTTAAGCTATAATTGGATCAGGTACATGAACATATACTTGTAAAGCATCAATAAACTCTTCAGCATTTGAAGTCGATATGAGAATTCGTCGTGCTGAGTGTGAGATGAACCTTTGTTCCACAGCTTAATCAAGAAAAGACAACAGACCATCAAAGAAGTGGTTAACATTTAACAAACATATCGGTTTATGATGCATATTTAGTTGTGCCCAAGATACTATTTGAAAAATCTCTTCCAAAGTACCAAAACCACCTGGTAAGGCAATGAAGGCATCAGCATTGCTTATCATTCTAGCTATGCGCTCATGCATGGAAACTATCCTAAATTCTTCCCTAACTGTTTTTCCTAGGATGTTTGATATAGCTAGAGCTGTAGAAATAATACCTAGAACTTGGCATCCTCCTACATATTCAGTTACACCCCATTAACCCACGATTACCTTCACCATACACTAAATGAATTTTTCTTCTGGCCAGCACCATACCCAGATTTTGTGCTGCTTTCACATACTCTCCATCTTTTCCAGGACTGGAACCACAAAAGACATAAATATTTTGAAACTAACAGAATGCAATTTCTTCCATAGCTACACACACCCTAACTTCGAGTATGAAGATAAAAATACTAACGTGTGTATTTATAGAACTCAGAGAAGGGCATACTTACAATAGCTATGCAAATAGGCCAGACATAATTAGAACAATTATGTGAGTGATTGGTGGATATCAGCTAAATTGAAGGTAGAAATTTCAAAAAAAAAAGACGACACTCATGTATATGTACAGTAATTATGACTGTGACCCATATTAAGCATATAAAGAGAATAAGATTAAGGTATCACTAGAAATTTTCCTTCTCCTTGTTGTCCTTGATGAAGTATTGATGTCTTGATTTTTATAGGAAATTTGTAGGTGATAAGCGTCATTGTAAAAAAATAGCAAAGATGTAAATAAGTTAGTTGTTGATAAGGGATAATCAAATAAATTATCTTATTTTTCTAATATTCTTGCCAGTCGACTATCGATATTATCAAGTTGACTAACTATTTTGAGAATTTTTAATTTGGATTGGTTTATTTTACAGTTAATTGATTACATCTATTTTGAAGCAATCACTTGCATCCTACCAGATAACTATGTGCTATTTATTCTTCATAAACTCTTATAAGCTCACCATGTGCTATTTTTCTACCAAATATCAACAGCTTTAAAGTAGATTTTGGCACATATATTCAAGAATTACGGCCACCGATTTTAATTTTCTTTCAATACTTTGTCCAAATTTCTGACTTCCTATTTTGGCACCATGTTCTATTAAGTATTTCTCTTTTTCTGCTACGCCATCCTTCATTAATGTTTGGAATTGAATGTAAGGTTCTCTTCCCTATTATAAGGAGGGTGAATTTTCTTTCTTTAAAACTCAGTTATTATGGTATTCAAGTGGTTAGTAGGTTAAAGTAATAGAGATTTTGAAAGGAATAGACGGATGATCGCCTTATGGTGCTTTGACAAATGTAATTAAGTGAATTAGTAGTGTTGAAGTTCTTTAGAAATAAAATATAGGAGGTAGAATTTAAATTAATCTTTGAACTTTTAATTTGGAAATATGAAAAATATTTTGAGAACCATGTCCAAAAATAATATAGAGCGATCAAGATATTTGTGTTAAAGGTTTATACCATGTTAAATTGAGTCTAGTATCTAGGATGTGAATTATGTTGAAATTGGAAATTCATGTATAAGTAATTGTTGGGAAAAATTTTCTTGAAATGATTGGGTGAATTAAATAGGATTGATATAAGCTAGAATGAGGTGCTTTTAGATATGATAGAAGAAAAGCTTGAAATTTTTGATAATGAATTTATTGGTGTTAATAAGAGGGTATAGAGTTATTGTGATGAGGTAAGTTGGAATTGTTAGACATGTGTCAATGGTACATAAATGTTGTAAAAGGTTTCGTGGATTTATTGTTACGTATGTTTAACATATTGATTAATAGATTTTAGGATAAAAATAGATGATAGATTAAGATGATGATATTCATGGGAGGATGTTGACATGTGAGAATCAAAGATGACTTAATAGAAGTTTGGAATAAGAAAAGATAGTTACCCAATATGGATATGAATATGTTCTTTTATGTGTGTGTTTCCTAGACTTATAGATTTATGCATGCGAGCTTGAGGATATAAGATATACACAATGGTTTAAGAGTTCCTTATATGTGTGTGTATATATATATATATATATATATATATATATATATATATATATATATATATATAAAATCTGTTGAGTATTTTATATAAAGTGAAATTGATTAGAAAAGGAATACAAACAATTCAATACAGGCCAAAAGACTATAAGGACCATGAATATTGAGCACTAAAAATTATCAGTTGGTGACCACATATTCTTGTAGGACTCACCAATGAAAGAGGTAATGAGATTTGGAAAGAAGAAAAAAGTTAAACTCTAGTATATAGACTCTTTTGAAAATTTGAACAAAGTAGGCATAGTAGTATGTTGCCTAGCCTTGCCATCAGGATTAAATAATGTGGATATGGTTTTTCTTGTATCAATGCTAAGAAAGTACCTATCAGATTCTTCTCGTGTTATCAGATTTCAAGAAATTCAATTAAACATAAACTTGGCTTAATTATGAGGAAAAACCGATGTCTATTATTGATTGATAAGTGAAGAACTTATGGTTGAAGAAAATCCCTATAGTTAAGGTTATAAGACAAAATCACAGAAGTGAAGAGATTTATTAGAAAGTAAAAATGATATAGATAAAAGGTGTCCCTAATTATTTGATTAATAAGGTTGGTAACTCCGAATTATGCCTTGATTTTATTCCCTACATGTGGTAGGATGGGTTGAAATTCGAGGGAAAGAATGTAATATCCCATAATTTTTATTTTTAAATAATATTTTACTATAAACAAGTATTATTTAAAAAAAATGATTATGCATGTGTTGCTAAAAGCAAGTATACTTTTAATTAAAATAATTGTTGTTTTACTTAAAATAATTATATTGTCTTATAATAAAATTTTATTTTATTTTTAGAAATATTTTTCCTTTTATTATGCATAAAGATATTTATTTTGTGATTTGTTTTTTTAGAATTTTTATTAAGAAAAGTCATGATTTAAGAGTTCAACTAAAGTTTTATAAGAATGTAAATTTTTAAAAAATTTTAAGATATTTTAGGATAAAAATAGTACTTATATGAATATATAAAAAATAAAATAAAAATAATCTTAAATATTTAATTATTAAATAATAATAATAAGAAAACAGGGAGGGGGAGACTAACTGAGATGCAGCATGAGTTTTCTACGAAATTCTATGAATAGTGTAAATAGTAACCTTCAAGTTTTCTCTCTAAATCTAGAATGTCTACAAGCTGCCAATCTCAAACTGAGGGTACCATTGGATTTAAGATAGAGAATACTACAATTTTGACCGAACAATTTTTCAAATCAGCCGTAGAATTGCCGCAGATTGGAAGTAGAAAATCTCAAAAAAAGGTAAACTCTCAAACTCTTACTTAGAGACCTCAAATTGAAAATATGACATCGTAGATGGATTCAGGAACTAAGTAAATCTTAGAATATGAAATTTTTTGGCCATCTGACAACTTTTTGTGCATCGTAAATAGTACTTTTCGACGGTGAATAGTAATTTTTGCATGGTGAATAGTTTTTTTCGACTGTGAATAATACCCAACAGTTGACCAACATTTTGGGGTTATCCAATCAAGAGCCCTTACCTTGTGAGTGGATAATTCTTTTTATGACTTGCCCTATACTCTTCTTAATCTTTAAACGTGTATTTGATTATGTTTTAAGATATTTATACTTTTAAATGTTTCTGAAATGCATTAAAATTATCTGAATTACTTACAATTTGGAATATAGTTCGAGAAGAGTATAGTTTTGAAAATAGATTTTTGAACTAATGGTATATCTGATTTCACATGTATTTCTCATTAAATGATAAAGTGAATATTTATGCACATGGCATTGATTTATAAAGCTATATCATTGCCTCGAGAAAGCGCATGTATATGTGATAAACTCTAAATGGGTAATTTATGAAAAATGATCTGTATTGAGACTAAGATTTTGTATTATACTGAAAGCTCTGTTTTGAATGATATGAAATAAGTGCATATGATAATTTTGTGGAGGAATCCTATTAGAAACACTATTTGTTAATAGTAGGTGATGTTAGCCCTGGTGCACCTTGATACCTTAGCTAGCAGGGGTGATGCTAGCCTTGTGTGAGAGCTAACACACGGAATATGATATGTGATGGAGAGCGGGATTCCTCCTATATAGGCGAGTAGCCGACTATAAGATATGTGACTTGCCTCCCTTGCTGTGTGCTTGAGAAATACCCATATTAGAGTCCTTTCGCGTGTCCTCTTGAATGGTGGTAGGACAAACCTCAGCGGGATGTTAAATTTAGGCAAAACTTACACCAACAAAGTACGGAAGGGCCTGAACTCTGATATGATGGTTCTAATATATGATCCTCCTAATGTTTTCATGAGAAATGTTTTGATGCATTTTAATATTTGATTAACGATCATACTGTATCATATTTGGTTTTAGATATCTAAATGTAATTTGAAATGAGAATATTTGAAATACGGGTCCCATATGAATTACTTCTGAACTGTAATTTTCTATATGATAAATTTTAAAATATGAGTACATCTATATGTTGACCTAAGAGGTCATAGGAGGGATTATCTGCTCACTGAGCTGTCAAACTCACTACACGATATTTCTACATTTTATTTTTAGATGAAAATATAGAGTTTGGTCATTTGCCTTCAGATAGTTGACCAGCTAGACGACATGATCTCTGGGTGAGTCTACTTTGTTTCCAAGGTTCATATATTTTGATTTATATTGTACTTGTATCCTAGAGTATGCTCTGAATGTCACAGGAAGGATCCCTGCTTCTGTTGTTACTCTAATGTTTATGGGCTTTGTCTATATATAATATATGTATGGAAAAACCTATATGTATTTGTTTCCATGACAAATGATTGGAATATTCATGTTTATGAAACATATATGTTTATGGTATACGTGGTCCACATGCCCTAAAATTAGGGGCGTGACAGACTCGTTGGACATGTACCTAGATCTAAACCATGTCCTCAACCTTTTATTGAACATAATTGAGAACATGTTGAAAACCCACCGTGCAACCACTAGATACGGAAAGATAATTTCTTGCTCTTGGCTATCACTATCTCTTGTGAACCTAATGCTCGTACAGTCATCTCTTAAGCAGAAATAGCTAAAGAAGCTTGGGATCAACCATCTCGTGCCTTTGCCCATCACTCAAGGTCACGCATAATGCACCTCAAGGAGCGTCTCTCCACCTACACCATGGGTACTTTCACTATGTCTAAATACCTTCGTACTATTAAAACCATTGCTGATGAGCTAGCGTTGATTGATCATCCACTAGATGAAATATACCTCATTTTGCACTATCTAAATGGTTTCGGGCCCAAATATAAAGAAATCTTAGTAGTCCTACATAATCGTGAAACACTTGTGTCTTATGATAAACTTTTTGAAATGCTTACTTATCATGAAGCCCATCTCATAAAGGAGGAGAAGTTGGTTGAAGCTCCTGTTGCTGCTAATCATGTAAAGAAAATGCTTACCTTTCCTAAATTTCAGAACAAACGTCATCTCACTTATTCTAATCAAAATCATGCCTCAGTCTACCTTCATGATCCAAACAGCAATCCTCATCGTAAGTCCTCTTCTCCTTCCATTTGTCAATTCTGCAACAAGTGTAGTCACATTGCCAAATATTGCTTCAAAATTGCTAACAATCCAAATATCACTCCAAGTGCTCATGTTGCTGCTACTGCACCCCGTGCTAATAATCACTGGTTGGTTAACTTTGGTGCTACCTATCATATTACAAATGACTTTGGTAACCTAACCCTAGCCTCTGAGTATAAATGGCCTTGAAAATCTCATTGTTGCTAATGGTAATACTTTTCCCATAACTTATACAGGTTCCATGGTTTTGCTCTCCTCTCTCCAACTTTTTAATGTTCTTTATGTGCCTAATGTCAAAGAAAATTTAATTTATGTATCTCAATTATGTAAATAGAATCATGTCTCAATTGAATTTTTTCCATCTCATATTTAGGTCAAGTCATTAACAACAAGTGAACCACTGTTGCAAGGCTAGAATGAAAATAACACCTACACCAGTCCCATGTCCATTCCCTCATGTTTCTCACCATCTGTAGCATCCATCTCTAGGACTTTAACGTCTTAATTACGCTAGCATCATAGACTTGGTCATTTTCTCTTAAAACTGCTATCTATCTTATTAACAGAATACCCACACCAATTTTAAAATCCCAATCTCCCTTCTCATTTTTATTTAAAAGACAACCTAATTCTCTTAAGCTATGCACCTTTGGATGTCTATGCTTTCCCTTGTTAAAACCTTACACTACCTCTAAACTCTAACCCAGATCACACTCATGTATCTTCTTAGGTTACTCCACCACTCAAAGTGCCTCCATTTGTTTTTATTTTACCAATAACAAATTTTACCACTCAGGACATGTTCAGTTTCTTGAAAACTTCATTCCCTTCTCTCAACAATCCATCATTAATCCATCTCCCTCTCAACTTCTTGGTTCTACCAATATATCACCCCATGAGCTGGTCCCTTTCACATATCCGATCTCTTCTCAAAATCCCTCCCCAACCTCCCTACTCTTCACTTCTCCTGAAACTATGCCTTCTTCCCCAATGTGTGTTCCTACCTCAACTTCTCCAGTACATTCCTCCTTATCCACTAATAACCGTGAGCCCTTAGCCACTAATAATCGTGAGCCCATAGCAATAGTGGACTCCCTTGGACTTGACACAAGCCATACTATTCCTCTTATCATAAATACGCATCCCATGATTACTTAACCTAAAAATAAGATACATAAGCCCAAACACTTATTTTCAATATCAAAATACCCTCTCCTTGAATCCCTTGAACCAACATGTGTCTCACAAGCCTTAAAATCTCTCCACTGGAAACATGCCATGTTTGAAGAATTTATTGCTTTCTTGAGTAATGGCACTTAGGATCTTGTACCACCCAATCCTCACTACAATGTTGTTGGCAACAAATAGGTGTTCTGTATCAAGAGAAATCTTGATGGCTCCATATCTAGGTATAAAGCTTGTTTAGTATCAAAAGGATTCCATAAAGGATCTGGGGATTATTATTTTGATACTTTCAATTCGGTTATCAAGCCACAAACTATAAAGGTAGTTCTCTCCCTTGCTCTCTCAAAAGGATGGTGTCTATGGAAAATGGACATCAATAATGATTTTCTCCATGGCCCTCTTTTTGAATTTGTATACATACAACAATCGCCGATATTTATTCACCAACAATTTCCACATTACATTTGTCACCTCAAGAAAGCACTATATGGACTTAAGTAGGCCCCACGTGCATGGTTTAATGCTCTACGATAATTATTACTCTCTTATGGCTTTGTTAATTCTAAAACAGATGCCTCACTCTTTATCTACAAAAGAGATACAATACTAGCCTACTTTCTAGTCTATGTGGATGACTTACTCCTTACGGGCAATACTCTTGCTTTTCTCCAACAATTCATAGACTTCCTGGCTGCCACTTTATCTTTAAAAGACCTTGGATTTTCCAACTACTTGCTTCGCATTGAACTTGTTCCTCCCCGCAAGGGCATGTTCTTGAGTGAAAACAAGTATATTCGAGACTTATTGCACAAAGCCAACATGATGTATGCTAAACCCGTTACTACGCCTATTGTAACGTCCGGGTTTTTTTTTACAATACACATGTTAAATACGCCATATGTGTATATATATATATATATATATATATATATATATATATATTTATATTTATTAAAAACCTCATACTTGTTATAATTATACAATACAAACATTTCAAAACACAATATACATGTTTACATATATATTACAAACCTCACACATGTTATATTTATATAATACAACATTTCAGCACATAAATAAGAGTCTTTATACAGCACTCCACCCTTGAAATACAAAAGGTGAGGAGGTGGTGCTGACATCTAGATCTCTATCAGTAACGTTATTTTGTGTTGCATCTCATTTCTTTTTATCTGAACATAACACCACAATAATAGTGAGAACAAATGTTCCCAGTAGACTTAACATAAATAAAATATGATGAGAAAATAGGAGTTATGTTCAGCTGTATAAGCTACAGAGAAATATCAAGATTTTGAGATAAAATCATAATTTTTGTTTTATGCATAATTATCATACTACACATGCACTAAATTTTTTTTTTATAATGCTCAGCCATATCACGGCTTTTAATTTACTCATTTGCTATATGCTTAGTGACTGATCGACTACAGTCATAATAAGTGATCAGGGAATGTGAGTACATCACCCTCCTGCCTCCTCACATTACCACTGACACCCGGTTGGAGCGGCCCTCCCTTGGCTCACTCAGGCTAATAGGGCGTCCCCTACTCGGTACCGTCTCAAGCCATACAACCCATCGATATTCATCTATACATATAAATGTATATATATAAATTCATATACTATATATAACTATCAAGCAACTTGTCATGAGCTTTACGCTTGCCATTTAATTATTTTCATAATATGATGCATTATTTTTATACCAAATGATTAATAATCATTCATCACATACCAATATTCAATATAATTTATTTTAAATCAAATAAAGAAAAGAGTAATTTGTGATACCAAAATCATCATTTTAAAAGTATTTTTCTTAAATATATGTTTCCTACAGATATTACAATAAACAAGATTATTTTTAGGCATAAAATAGTTAAACGTATGATAATCTAGCACCTAACACAGCCTAGCCATGTTCAAGACACGGCCATGCTTGAAATGTACTTCAAACATGCTTAAAAATAGCCCCGAACACTGCCTACCCGTGTTGAAGCAACCCAGAACACGGCCCGACCGTGTTCTGTGACCTTTTTTTACTTATTAAATAATATCTCCCTCATACAAACTCTGATTGAGGTTATTTCAAATCCTATAGAACTCTAAGACAATTATCTACAACTTTTGTGTTAATAATTTCTTTAGATTCTTTACGGATTATTCCCAGAAAAGTAAAACATAAACGCTTATTTTTACTATCCTGAATTTTAACATCTACTCAATTAACCAGCCATATCTCACTCATATGAACTCCAAATTAAGTAATTCCAAAGCCTATAGATCCATGAGACATATATCTACAATTCATATGTTGACTATTTCTTAAAAATCCTTACCAAATGTTCTTATAAGCTCAAAAACAGTAGCTGCCTAATTATTCCGAAATTCAGCTTAATTTATCTTCTTCTCTGAATTTTCTTTTACATAATTCCATGCACCCATATGCATGTCTAAGCATCCAAAATATAATTTCACATAATTATCCAGACCACATGCTACTCAAAATGACATTTAAACAAATCTAAAAGCATTATATCATTTTTTACAAAATTGATTAGAAGATGTTAAACCTACCTCAAATTCCTTTAAATTCGGTGCTTGATTCCTTGATTTCTCTTTCTTCTTCCTTCTCCTTCTTCTTACTCTTTCTCTTCTTCTTCTTCCTCTTTCTCTTCTTCTTCTTTCTCTTCTTCTTCTTCCCCTTTTCTCTTTTTCCCCTTTCTTTTTCTCCTTTTCTTTTTATTCTCTTTTCTTTTTCTCCTTTTCTTTTTCTTCTCTTTCCCTCCGTCACTCCCTCCCCTTCTCCTTCTTATCTTCCCATTATTTTATTTTATTTTATTTTTTTCCCTACTTACCCCCTACCTACCACCTCTTTATCCCCAAAATGCCCTTGCCATCATCCATAATTACACTAATGACATCCCCATTAATTATATAAATTAAATACCATTTTAACCATTCTTACTATCTTATTTGACTTAAGTAAAATAATTTAATCCTCCCATGAGATCCAAAATCCGTTCTCCTCTCTGAAAGAAATAAATTTCAATTAGTAACATAAGAAAAAATCGGGGATGTTACACCTATGTCAACTTTCCTGCAGTTTTTCCACTACTTCTCCACTTACAGATGCCACAGAGTACAGACATTTGGTTGGCTCTCTTCAATACACGTCCCTCACTTGGCCTGATGTTGCATATCTTGTTAATCATTTGGCTCAATATATGCAAGCTCCAACCAATGATCACTTTCAAGCTTTAAAACGATTACTTTGCTATCTCAAGGCTATAATCTCATATGGCATTATGTTAACTCCTACTTCAAGCTTCTCTTTCATAGCCTACTATGATGCGGATTGGGCAAGGGACACCACTGACCATAAGTCTACAGATGCATATGTAGCTTATCCTGGCACTAAGTCAATCTCTTAGAACTCCAAGAAACAAAAATTAGTTGCTCGTTCTTCTACTTATGCAGAATATCACACTATACTTCCACCTCTACTGAAATCCTTTGGCTTCAACAGCTACTCCAAGAGCTAGGCATCAACATCCCCACACCTCCAATCATCTACTTTGATAACATAAGAGCTATGTGCTTGTGTGCTAACCCAGTCTTCCATTCTAGCATGAAACATTTATCTATATACTATCACTTTGTTTAGGATTTGGTTTCCAACCACTCATTATGTGTCTTTCATGTTCCCTAATCCATCAACTGGTTGACCTCCTTACCAAACCACTATCAGGGCCTTAGTTTCAATTTCTTCTGTCCAAAACTGGTGTCGTTGACCTCCCTCATTTTGAGGGGGTGGAATAGAGAAATACCACTACTAGGAAAATCATATTTAGAGACGGAATTTTTCCTATTTAGAGACGGAAAAATTCCGTCTCTAACGCAGTTAGAGGCTAAATCAGAGACGGAAATAATTCCGTCTCTAAAAGCGGGGTCGCTACCATTTAGAGACGAAATATCAATTCCGTCTCTGCAGAGACAGAATTTTTCGTCTCTGAATGTAGAGACGGAATATTCCGTCTCTAAACTCAGAGACGGAATATTCTGTCTCTATATCCAGATTCCTTTGACATTTTAGAGACAGAATATTCTGTCTCTAAATCCGTCTCTAATATCAGGAAAATAAAAAAAAATTCTTAAAAATCTGAAACCTATCAATCAATACAACAGCCAAAAACCAACCATTTCAAGCAGAAATATCAACATACATTTTACATAATGTCAAACCTTATCATCCATAAACATATCAACAACAATTTTAATAATCCCATCAGATTACATGACAATATCACCAATCAAACATACATAACACTGAGTCATAAATAACACAAACTATCATGATCCATCAGCAGCATTACTATTTTGGTCATTGTTATTATTCTCTTCTTCTCTAGGTGGAGACGAGGAGGGCATTCTTATACTACCATTTATCATGAGGCGCCGAAACATCCGATCCCATTCTTCAACCTTTTGCTTTAACATAAAATTTTCATCTTCACTCTGTTTGAGCCGTGCAGATAAAGCCTCAATTTTTTCATTCACAACAGAAGAGGAACTTCCTGAGACTTCATCAGAAGCAAAAGACCTAGAAAAAGAAGTTGCTGCCAATACAGTATGTGCTTGAGATCCCAGTCCATATATTCATCTTTTATTGTTCATGCCGCCAACCACATCCAAATAAACAACATTGTCTGAATGTTGAGTGGAGTGTTGGCTAGAACCCTCATCTCCCTGAGATGTGGACTGTCTCTCAGCTATTTTTGTTCGATACATTTCCTGAAAAATTAAAATGATAAAACAAATTAAATATTTGTAAAGAAATGAAAATAAAATAGTAGTGACTACATACAACAATTCTTCCTTGCTGGTCGTTGAACCACTGTGATGGCTTTCCTTTGGGCCGGTGAAGGCGCTCATACAACTCAAAACATGTCGGTTCTTTATTCAATTGCACCCTCTAAAATAATAAAAAGTTAAATAATATTAAAGTAAGAACTTAAATCACTATATTTTTTAGAGAAATTACTCACCATTCGTTTGGCATGCTCTCGTGCAGATATAGACCCTCCACTATGTACATTAAGTCCTTCTTTGGAGAGTCTATTTTGTTTATTTTTTCTGGCTTTACCTTGCCAGTCTTCACTATCCCATTCAGCCCTTAATTGTTGTAGCTTCTCTGCAGGAATCCAAGCACCCTTGTCCTCACCGCTACGCACCTTAAACAATGCATTTTTCAAGGCTATTGATCCCCTGCTGTCAAATGCCTTTTTAATATTGTGCTCATCATTGTCCAACCACTTAAAATTTGCCTAAACAAAGAAAGTAAACAAATTAACATAACATTCACACATTTAAAAAAAAGATATCAATAAATATGATACGAAATGTTACATATTACCTTGAACTCCTCGAACCACATTTGAATGGTATTTTTGTCAACTTTTCCCCAACTAGACCAAGTACCTTCAAATTTTTTCTTGAAAATTGTTGTGATGACACCTCTTGTCAAGATGTCAGGATAAAACCTGAAAGTATAGATATCAATTTAAATAAATATACTGACAAAAAAAAAAACACACACACACACACATATTACTTACGTGTTCCCGGGTGCAGATCTAATCCAAATTCGACCATCTATTTCCCTTGTTCCCCACTGAATGGGAAGATGGAGTAGAAGTATGACAAGTCTGGGAAAAGGGAGATAAAGTAGGTGTATGTCCAGTGTGGATCTGGTCAAGGTGAGCTATGTTAGCAACAGGTGATGTGTCTGGCTGTGTATATGGCTAAGAGATAATCCGTCCCCGGCCTCTACCTCTACCGCTTCCTCTACCTGTCATCTATAGACAAAAAGATAATCATAATCATCTATTTCAATAAAATTTAATGACAATTTAATAATGAAAATAAAAATAATTACAAAAGACAATGATAATGAAACTCATAACCATACTACCATAGGTTTATAATCTACTTCAAAAATACATAATATATGATCTACATAATACACTTAGTAAAATGAAACCTAACAATACCTAAACATCTTCATCATTATCATTCTCTTCCTCGTCTTCTTCCTCTTCTTCTTCATCTTCCCATTCTCCTTCTTCCCCAGTATCTTCTTCATCCACATCTACTTCATGTAGGTTCAAAGAAGAACCATATACTTCATCCACAGGGCCTTCAATATCAACAAGACTCTGCTCGAGATTTTCATTTGCAACTATTACAGGCGATTGCATTGATGACTCTTCTTGGTATGGAGCATCATTTTCAGACATTTTAGTTTCTATTGCAGTTTGTATTGTGTTTCGTGCCCTAGTTTTGATCACTACTAACCAATCACATTGCCCTTCAGGATATTGTGTATAATATACTTGCATTGCTTGTTGTGCAAATATAAAAGGGTCATAATTTTTATATCTCCTGGATGTTCTAACCTCAACAATCCCATAGTTATCTACCTTTGTTCCATGATTTAAGGTGGGATCAAACCAATCACATTTGAATAGAATTAACAACTTTATAGGCCATCCTGTATAGTGTACTTCAATAATGTCTGTTAAAACCCCATAATAATTATTTTTTTTTGTTTCATCCGTACCACCTGGACAACATACACCAAAATTTGTTGTACCCATACCTTGGCCATGATCTTTTGTATTAAATTTATAACCATTTACATAATATGATGGCCATTTGTTGGCTTTTCTTTGAGGACCCCATGCCAAACTCTTTAGAAAGGCATCTTCAACATTATTATTTAACACCTAGTCATCAAATATTTAAGTTAGTCTCACATAAGAAGCAAAATATTAGAAAATAAGAAATTAAGGAGAATTCGTTCAACATACGTATTCTTTAAACCAAATAGGAAACATTGTGGAGATTTGTCTATCCACTTCCGAGTCACTTATCCCACAATCTTGTAACATATTAGTATATGTGATACATTTAGAAAACATGTTAGAACATTTTATAGTGAGATATATATATATATATATATATATATATATATATATATATATATATAACACTTAAATGAGCATTTTATACACTTACGTTAAAAATGGCTCCACTTCAGGACAATTTAGAAGAACATATAAATGTGTGATTTGCAAGTCCCTTTCTTCTAACATGAAGGATATGCATCTTCCGGTTGGACGGCCAGGATAATTAAAGATAGAAAGCGGTGGCCTATTTGAAGAACCTTGACCTCCATCATCATTTCGTGGTACTTGAGTCCTTCTACATGGAACATCAGGTGAATAATAGTAGGATGCAAATGTAGAGGTCTCTTATACCAAATAAGCTTCACAAATTGATCCTTCAACTGCAGCTGTGTTCTTCACCTTGTCTTTTAGTGTGCGAATAAACCTAATACAGTTAATTGATACATTTAGTACTACGAATACGATTCCATAATTTAAAAAAAAAACAAAAAGGAGACGTAACTCTACCTTTCAAATGGATACATCCATCGATATTGCACTGGACCTCCAACCCTTGCTTCGTATGGCAAATGAATTGGAAGGTGTTCCATTGAGTCAAAAAAACTTGGAGGAAAAATTTGTTCTAATTTACAAAGAATGACTGGAATGTTTTGCTCCATCACATGTAAAGTATCCTCTCGCAAAAATGGGGAAGTCAATTCTCGAAAGAACTGACTAAATTCTATGAGTGCGTTCCAAATAGGCTTTGGCAATACTTTGAATGCAATTGGAAGCAAGCGTTGCATAAACACATGACAATCATGACTTTTCAGTCCAAACAACTTTGCTTCTCTCATGTCAACACGCCTTGATAATGTAGAGGCATATCTGTCTGGCAGTTTCAATTTTTTGACCCATTCACACACAGCTAATCTTTGTTGCTTAGTTAATGTGTATTTTGCTTTGGGTTTAATTAGCTTGCCATCTCTTCCATCCTGCAGCTCTAATTCATTCCGTCTACAAATTTCTGCTAAGTCGAGCCTTGCATTAAAATTGTCTTTTGTCTTACCTTTAGTGTCCATCACTGTGTATAAAATATTCAAAAAGACATTTCTCTCAATATGCATAACATCTAGATTGTGTGGAAGAAGATTTGTTTTCCAATATGGTAACTCCCAAAATATAGATTGCTTCGTCCAGTTGTGAATAACTCCATACCCTGGGATATTATCATATGTCTCTTTAGTTATGCTAGGCATATGTCTAACCCTTTTCAACACTTCTTCACCTGTTAACCGAGGCGGAGGTAAAGATGTTTCAGTATGTCTCTTCCGAAAAGCATTCTTATTCCTTCTGTAACTATGATCAAGTGGTAAGAATTGTCGATGACAATCAAAGAAAGACGTCTTCCGACTATGTCAAAGGGTAAATGACTTTGAACACTCCATACATATTGGACAAGAAAGTTTTCCCATTGTCATCCAACCTGAAAGCATCCCATATGCAGGAAAGTCATTGATGGTCCACAACAAACAAGCTTTCATGTTGAAGTTCTGTTTTAGTGAGACATCATAAGTCGTGACACCAGTATTCCATAAAAGTTTGAGGTCATCTATAAGTGGTTGCAAATACACATCAATTCTATTCTTTGGATTGGAAGGACCAGGGATTATAACGGTCAAGAACAAGAACTCTCTTCTCATACACATCCAAAGGGGAAGATTGTAAGGGGTAACAATAACTGGCCAACATGAATAAGTCCGACCTGTTTTATCAAATGGAGCAAATCCATCAGCGCACAAACCTAACCTCACATTTCGAGGGTCCACTGCAAATTCAGGATATTTTTCATCGAATTTTTTCCAGGCTTCGCCATCAGATGGATGAGACAAAGAGCCTGTTGCCCTCACAGTTTCCCGATGCCATCTCATTTGACTTGCAGTTTGCATTGACAAATAAAGTTTTTGTAGCCTTGGAATAAGTGAAAAATACCACATTTTTTTCACTGGAAGCTCTCTTACTTTATCATTTCTGATGACTCTTTTGTAACGCTCTTCACCACAAAATTTACAATGACGAAGCTCCAAATCAAGAGGACTATAATAAATCATGCATCCGTTTCGACAACAGTGAATTTTTATACAATCCAATCCTAATTGCTCCACTGATTTCTTTGTACGGTAGAGGTTTTTAGGCATATGATTTTCATTTGGCAATGCATTTCCCATAAATTGTACCCACCGATTGAAACAATTCTCAGAAATATTGAAGTCCGACTTGATACCCAAAGCTTCCACTGTAGCTGACAATTCAGAATAATTTTGACAACCGTCATACAAAGGAGCATGCACAGCTTCTAACATATTAAAAAAAAATTTGGCTTCCGGGTTAAGATCTTCATCCCTCTGTTCACAATGAGCAAAACCTTGTTGCTCTATATAATTACCAATAGATGGTCCAGCAACATCCATTACCATCTATTCCTAATCATTAAAGCATGCCTGAAAGTCACTACTTCCATAATATGAGTTTCTTGAAACCACTGGTGGAAAGAGAGGTCTTGGTTCATCATGGTTGGTCCAATAATAATAATTACTCATAAATCCCTTCATACAAAGATGGGTTTTCACTTCAACAACTGAACAATACTTCTGACACTTGCATTTTTTACAAGGACACCTCAACTTTCCTACACTTTTAAAATGATTCTGACTACAAGCAAACTCTATAAACTCAACAACTCCTGCCATAAACTCATCTGTAACTGATCTCTTATCAGGACCCACCCTATTATCCATCCACTTATGATGTTCAGGAACTTCCATCCTATTTTTAGGCATACAAAAACATCTTAATTCAATATAGCACAAATTATAATAACATATTGAACCAATACCAACATCAAAGGCATAATGTGAATAGAAATCAATTTTTTGGTTAACAACCCTCCATTTCTTAATTCTTCATCCTCATACAAGCATACATCATTTAAATATTGGCCAGAACAACAATATTCTAGCCATTCTATGCAAAATTAATACCTATTCAAAGCATATTTTTCAACACAAAATACATTATTTACATGCATCTAGATAAAACCCACCTATGGATAGCAACTAGAAAACTAAAATACAATAATTATTCTTGAAGTTCTAAAGTTAGGATCTTACTTAAATCATACAGATTTTAGGGTGTTTTCAAAAATTGAGACTGATGATGACAAATGTTGTAAGCTTTCATTATGAATATATATATATATATATATATATATATATATATATATATGTTAATTCAACAACAGTATTCTCAATCAAATGCACCAAGTTTTCTTTTGAGTAAGCAAACCCACGTAAATTAGGAATATGCACCAAAATAATTGATATAATAAGAGAAGCCATGAAACGGTTTTGATTAGAGCAAGATCCTGTAAGTCATTAGAGACAAGTTCAAGGGGTGTAAGTAGTAGTGGACGAGGCTTAGGGTAATTTGTGTGCTTTTGCAAGATAGCATGTATGATAAACTTCAAAACCATTTTTATTTATAGCATACAAGTAATAATAGTTGAGAACAAATTTTAAAATGAAAGAGGTAGCCTAACCTATTATGACACAATTGAAAAGCATAAGTCTTGGAGAATAAAATTAATAAAAACCTAACTGATAATCAAATTTGATTTAAAAAAATATTGCTTAGAAGTATAAAATATTGATACATTATGAATATTACTGACTTTTTTTAAAAAAAAAGTATAAAATCAAATAATTAGTCTCATTGTATTTTTTTAAATTTGTTCCATAAATGTTATAAATAATTTGAAAATATTGAATAAAAACAAAAGTAATTATAAGAAGCACTTAAAGAATCAAGAATATGCTTATTAATACAGGATCATTACTAACTACAAAAAGAAAAAAAAAGGCATGGCCAATAACATGGATTTCATTGCTATACAAATATATTTAATGAATAAGTAATTAAGTCATCCCTAAATCAAGTTGTTATTATTTATTGATAATATATTAGAATATTTCAAGAGTTCAGAGGATCATAAGCAATATTTAAAGATAGTATTACAAATTCCAAGGGAGTATCAGCTGTATGCTAAGTTCTTAAAATATGAATTTTGACTTAATAATAGTACTTTCTTAAGGTATGTGGCTAGCAAGATGGTATACGATAACCCTAAGACACATCTTGCTACAGTTATAGATGAAGATCCAAGTCCATTTTGCGCGTTTTGCTATGGTCTGTTGTCCATTCTATTTGAGCTGTGATTGGATCAAGTACATGAACATATGCTTGTAAAGCAGCATAAATTAACTTCTCAGCATTTGAAGCTGAGATGAGAATTTGTCGTGCTAAGTGTGAGATGAACATTTGTTCCACAGCATGATCAAGGAAAGATAACAGACTATCAAAGAAGTGATTAACATTTAACAAACCTAGTGGTTTGTGATGCATATTTAGTTGTGTCCAAGAAACTATTTGGAAAATTTCTTCTAAAGTACCAAAACCCCCTGGTAAGGCAATGAAGGCATCAGCATTGCTTATCATTCTAGCCATGCGCTCATGCATGGATGGAACCCTAAACTCTTCCCTAATTGTTTTTCCTACGATGTTAGATACAGCTAGAGCTGTAGGAATAATGCCTAGAACTTGGCATCCTCCTACATGTACAGCTGTAGACACACACCCCATTAACCCACGGTTACCTCCACTATAGACTAGATGAATTTTTCTCCTGGCCAGCACCATACCCAGGTTTTGTGCTGCTTTCACATATTCTCCGTCCTTTCCAGGACTGGAACCATAAAAAACGTAAACATTTCGAAATTGACGAAATGAAATTCCCTCCATAGCTGCACACACCCTAATTTTGAGTATGAAAATAAAGATACTAATGTGTGCATATATAGAACTCAGAGAAAAACATACTTATAATAGCTAAGCAAATAGGCTAGACATAATGAGAACAACTATGTGAGTGATTGGCAGAGATCAGCTAAATTGAAGGTAAAAATTTCAAAAAAAAAAAAAATGACGGCAAGCATGCATATATACAGTAGTTATGACTGTGACCCATATTAAGCACGTAAAGAGAATAAGGTTAAGATATCACCAGAAATTAGCCTTTTCCTTATTATTTTTATGAAGCATTGATGTCTTGATTCTTACAGAGAAGTTGTAAGTGGTAGGCGTAAAAGAGAGAAAAGATTCAAAAATGAAAACCAGTTAATTGTTGAAGAGGAACAATCAAAAGATTAATCTTGTTTTTCCCAATGTTCTTACCAGTCGACTATTGGTTTATAAGTCGACTAGCTATTTTGAGAAATTTTAATTTGGACTGGTTATTTTTACAGTTGATTGATTACATCTGTTATGAAGCAATCAACTGTATTCTACCAGTTAACTATGTGTTCTTTGCTTCTCACATACTTTTGTGAGCTAAGAAATAATTATTTTTCATATGATATTCTTTCACCGAATAATGATAGCTTTGAATTAAAATTTTGGCACATATATTCAAAATTTGCGGCCACCGATTTTTGCCGAACTAGTAACTAGAATTTTGTTTACAAATTTTCAAGAATTACGGCCACCGATTTTAATTTCCTGTCAATGTTTTGTCCAAACTTCTGACTTCCTCTTTTGGCTCTACGCTCTATTATGAGTTCCACATGTTCTGCTGTATTGTCCTACATTAATATTTGGCATTAAATGCAAGATTCTTTTTCCTTATTATAAGGAGGGTTAATTTCTAATCTTTAGAACTCAGTTATTATGGTGTTCAACTGATTAGTAGATTAAAGTAAAAGAAATTTTTGAAAAGAATAGATGGATGATGATTTAATGGTGCTTTGACGAATATAATCAAAGGAATTAACGGTGTTAAAGTTTTTGAGGAGTAAAGTATGGAAAATAAGATTTACATTAATCTTGAAACTTTTAATTTGAAAACAAGGAAAATATTTTGAGAATCATCTCTGAGAATAATGTAAATAATTAAGATATTTGTGTTAAGAATTTATACTTTGCTAAATTGAGACTAGTATCTAGAATGTAAATCATGTTGAGATTTGAAAATTTACATACAAATAATTGTTAAGAAAAGAGATTTCAGAAGAAGCCATAAATTATAAATATGGATAAACCGAGGTAATAAGGATATACTGAGATAAAAATGGTACTAGTATAATGGTAAAAAGAAGATACAAGTTAAATTTTTCATTGGCCGATATGTTGACAAATACGAATTGAATATATTATCTCAAGAGAGTTATTCAGGAAGTCTAAAGATCTTTATTAAATAATAATATGACTAATACTAAAATTAAATGATGTGTTTATACATTAGAAGTTATGCTTTAAGTATCTTTATATTATTGTGGTAAAAGTTGGAAGAAATTAATTGTACTTAGTTGAACTTACTCATAGCAGTAATTATCATGCCAATATACAATGGCATCATTTGAAGTTTTACATGAACATCATTGGTTTTTTAATATGTGAGTGAATTGAGAAAAGTTAAACTTTGAAAATCTAGTATGGAATAACATGCAATAGATAGAATATGACTTATCTAAATTGATGATGCTAGCTTTGAGAGCATACTTCAAGCATATGTTTGTTTTTAGATTGGTGAGAGATTCCTTAGCAGAATCTGTCTATAATAAAATGATATTAAAAGATTTAAGCCTTATGTAAGAGGTGTTACAAATGTTTTGTTAAATGACTCAGTGGAGTTAGATTTATTATAAGATGTTATTGAAAAAAAAGTGAAAATTGATTAGAAAAAAAAATACAAGTAACTCAATACTAGTCAAAGGTCTATAAGGACCATGAATGTTGAGCACTATGAATTATCAGTTGGTGACCACATATTCTTTAATGACTCACCAATGAAAGAGGTAATGAGATTTGGGAAGAAAGGAAAGTTACACCTTCGATATATAGAACCATTTAAAATTTTTCATAGGGTCGGTTTAGTGGCTTATTATTTGGCTTTACCTCCTAAATTGGGTAATGTCCTTTTAGCCTTTCATGTGTTTATGATATGAAAACATTTACCGGATCCTACACATGTTATATAGTGTCCACAAATTCAATTACAAGAAAATTTAACCTATGAGAAACAACCAGTAGCAATAGTGAACAGACAAGTAAGGAAGTTACGGTCAAACAAGTTACGGTCAAAGGAAATACCTGCAGTGATAGTGATATGAAAAAAAAAATCACTCTTATGAAAAAGTTACTTGGGAAAGAGAGTAGGATATACGCGCCAGATATCCGCATTTATTTGAACAAAGAGGTTAGTAGTTATCTGCAACTGTGGTGATGAAATTTGGGGACTGATTTTCTTTAAGTGGGAAATTAGGGTAGGAACAGTGGCATACCACCTAGCCCTACCACCTAGATTGAGTGAAGTGCATCCAGTCTTCCATGTCTCGATGCTAAGGAAGTATCTACCTGACCCATCTCATGAAATTCAACCGTAAGAAATCCTTTTGGATGACAAGTTGGCCTACGAAGAGAAACCTGTGGCCATTGTTGATAGACAGGTGAAAAAGTTGAGGTCTAAGGATATCCCTACAGTGAAGGTGATCTGGCAGAATCATTCCTAAGAGGAAGCTACGTGGGAAGTAGAGGACGTCATGAGAGAGAAGTATCCACAGCTGTTCCAAGAGTAGTCTTGTGTTTTCATGTTGTTGGTTTTTGTGAAATTCGGGGACCGAATTTTTATAAGGAGGGGAGAATGTAATAACCCAAACCTTTGAAGGTTAAGTACAAATTATTTGAAACAAAGAAGTTGAGAACAATGTAAAATTTTAGACCGTCTCTGACCTTTCTTCTGACCTTTCTTCACTCAAATAAGCATAACTCTCTCATATGAAATCCAAATCACATGATTCAAATTCCTATTGAAAGATAAGACATATATCTACAACTTTGATGTTAGAAACATTTACTAATTCGGTGAATATTATAGTGATAAGAGGCAAAAACCGTAGCATAGTGTGGTTTAGACCTTTGCTCACTATTTTATACATAACTCCTTCATATGAACTCCAAATTAGGTGATTCAAGTGGCTAAGGAAAGCTAAGAGAAAGGGATACAACTTTTATGTTGTACATTTTGTCAAATTCGGCGAAATGATGTTCACCGTGGCGAGAATAAGTTCGCCGCGGCGAGAATGCTGCAGCATTTTCCCGAGAGCATGAGTTTTTCTGGTTTCGATCTCGCCGCGGCGAAAATATTCTCGCCGCCGGCGAAAATCGCGCACCAGCAATCTCGCCGGCGGCGAAATTCATCAGAGAGGCATTTTTTTGCGGTCCCCCCTCCTTTTTCCTTCATTTCCTCCATTGCTGAACCTTCCTCTCTCTCTCTAAAATTTTTCTCAAACTTCTCTCTAAGATATCTCATCATCCGGACGTCCGATTTGAGCAAGCAAGGTACCGTTGGACTCGTGGGAAGGAGAGCTACAAATCCCACCGATCAATTTCGCCGGAAAGTCACCGGATTGTCGCCGGAAAATTGCATGAATAGTAACCTCCAAGGTAAAACTCTGTTTAAGCGCGTTTTAGGCTTCATTTTACCGAATTTCTTTCCATGGATAGTCTTAGAATTAGTTTCTATACTAGAATATAGGGTTTTTAGGTTTCGGCGTGAATAGTATTTTCCGGCATGAATAGTGCCGTTTAGAGTTTTTCAATTCTCATGTTATGTCTATGTTTTCTAGGTTGTTGAACCATCACGAGTTGAATTTCTCGTTGTTGGACTCCTAGTAAGGTGAGTGGGTTTTTCATACTGTAGCGCATGTTTTAAGAATTTGATTTATAACTCTCTCGTATGATTTTAACTAGTTGGAATGTATGCTAAATTGTTTTACCGCTTTGGAAACAATATATTCCAACCATGTTAGAAATTATAAATTTAAATCCTAGTTGAACTCTAGGTATGCAGGGCAAGCATCTAGGCTGATAATTCTCCATTTGAGCTAGATTTATAGAAATGCGAACTTAGTCATAGAAATGAACTAAGTTAGCCATGAAATGATTTGATGCATGATGAGCATCTATGTGACGTCTACGGACGATATGTTTAAAGGGAAAGTTTATGATGATAAAGGTCTCTATGGAAATTCATGGATGAGATATATTTTTAGAACGGAATTTTATGCATGAAAAGAGCTAGATGGAGAATTATAGCTTTATTACAATGTTATTGAAATGTTTTACTTTAAACTTTTTGAATAGCATATTTCAAATGTTTTCTATTGGAGGGACCCTTTTAGATCACTGTTAGCTAGCCGCAGGTAGTGCTAGCCCTGGTGCACCATGATCATGTTAAGGCTTCGGCCTAGGATACTGTGACGGGCATATGACTGCCTAAGACACAGGGATTTAGGGTAGACTTATGTCTACGCCTACAGTGATTGCCATACCCATTGCTATGTGCTTGGGGAAATTTAGGGTTGACTTATGTCTTCGCCTACAGTGATTGCCATACCCATTGCTATGTGCTTGGGGAAATTTAGGGTGGACTTATGTCTACGCCTACAGTGATTACCCTACCCTTGCTGTGTGCTTGGGGGAGATGATAGATCTGTTAGGAAAGACCTCCAATAAACTGATGCATTTTTCTTAAAGATTAAATATTTCTAAACAAGCTCATTCATCATTGTTATTGCATAAATATCTTCATTTATTACTTACCATGCATAATTGATTTGCTTACGGTTATTGATTTAATCATGTTTTATCTTTTGAACTGTTTAACATTCGTTCAATAAATTATGATTAAATGCTTAATGTTTCTATTATTATTTTTACATTTGGATTTCAATTATTAAACCCATTACGAAACACTCGTGCTTGGTTTGCCCTGTTTCAGTTATAGTATGATTTACTCATTCACTGAGATGTGGTAATCTCACCCCTCTTTTGTTTCCTCCCCACAGATAGTCAAAGAGACTTTGATCCAGCTACAGCTTCGTAGGAGGCTGAAGATAGTGTTGGTGAGCCCCAGTTTGGGCAAGGCTCTTTTGTACTGTTTGTTTAGTTTAGTTATGTCTAGAGTATCTCCATGAACATACAGGCAGGATCCTCGCTTCTTGCGTATTTTGATGTGTTGTTTGAAAAATAGTTTTATATTTTACAATAATGTTGATATTATGAGGCCATGGGCCAAGTTGAATCAGAATGTTGGATTCATGAGATATCATGAGATATATATATATACATATATACAGTATTTTCTGATATTGGATGTGGCATATGTGGCCAGTTATATTTATTATGTACTCTGGATTGTGTGCTGGATGTTTGTGCATGCTATGTGTTAGGCTTGCGGCTAGGGAGAAACCCTTATGTCGTGCCGGTCATGTGTTCCATAATTTGGGGCCGTGACAGTGTGGTATCAGAGCATTAGGTTTCCCTGTGTTCATGGAGTAACGGACCTTTAGGTAGGACTTTGAGTATGGGTATGAATCCGGACATGCTTATACTCACGGTGCTGCTAAAGGGGTTCAATAGGATGTTGTCTTTTTGTTTAAGTAAGTCAGTTTATAGTATGCTATGTTGGCATGGTTAAGTAACGGTTGGGCTATCTCTGTTTTATAGCGAGATGCCAGTTATATGAGATGTTATTTGCTTTCCCTTGCTATGTGCTTGGGAAAAGACCCATACAGATTCTCTTCGCGTGTCCTCTTGAATGGTAGTAGGGCAAACCTCAGCAGAATGTTGAGTTTAGGCAAATCCTATACCACCAAGGTACGGAAGAGGTCAAACTCTGGTATGATGGTTTCTGAATGTGACATCTGTTGTACTCAGTTATCTAGATATGGTAGAGTGTGATGTGATATTGAGAATGAATTAGTTGGCATTATGTCATGTCATTTTGAAATGTCACTAGAAGGTGATTAAATTCAATATTCTTGGAGAATATTTTTCTCTTGATACAAAGAAATCTTAGTGAGATACCCAGTAACCTAATCTTTGTTTTAGCAGTCCATAAGTGATTACAAAAAAGTGCCAAAGATAGTTGGCAGTGGTGAGAGATGCTGATATAAGGTATACCTTTGTAAATCAAGTTCCAGTGATTAGAGAATTTTCTGATATAATTCCTGAGGACTTGTCAGGATTACCCCGAAATAATAAATAGAGTTTGGTGTTGATTTATTTCTTGGCCAGCGTCTATATTTCCATATAGAATGGCACCCACTGAACTTAAAGAACTGAAAAAAAAAAGATAGTTACAAGACATGTTAGACAAGGGATTTAAAAGCCCTAGTAGTTTTATTTGGAGTGCTCCAGTATATGGATCACTATGACTATACATAGATTATAAACAGTTGAATAAAGTGAGAATGTGGAATAAATACTCATTACCTCGTATAGATGATCTATTTGATCAGTTAGAAAGTGCTCAACATGTCTCAAAAAAAAATTTAACTTGATTTGATATTTAGATATCATCAAATAAGGATAAGAGAAGAGAATATAAAAAAAAAATTGCTTTCAGAATTCGACATGGACAATATGAGTTTATAGTTATGTCATTTGGGTTGACAAATGCCCCAGCTACATCCATATATTTAATGAATAAGTAATTAAGTCATCCCTAAATCAAGTTGTTATTATTTATTGATAATATATTAGAATATTTCAAGAGTTCAGAGGATCATAAGCAATATTTAAAGATAGCATTATAAACTCCAAGGGAGTATCAGCTATATGCTAAGTTCTCAAAATATGAATTTTGACTTAGTAATAGTAATAACCCTCAATTAAATGTAATAACCCTCAGCTAATAAAACCTTTGAATGTTAAGTACAAATCATTTGCAACAAAGAAAGTTAAGAACAATGTAAAATTTTAAAGCGTTTTTGACTCTTTTTTTGACCTACCTTCACTCATATAAGCATAAATCTCTCATATGAAATCCAAATTAAGTGATTCCAAGTTCTGTGGAAAGATAAGACATATATCTACAACTTTAATGTTGGACACTTTTGCTAATTCCGTGATTATTATAGTGATAAAAGGAAAAACCCGAAGTACAGTGTGGTTTAGACCTTGTCTCACTATTTTATGCATAACTCTCTCATATGAACTCCAAATTAGGTGATTCAAGTGGCTTTGGAAAGCTAAGAGAAAGGGCTACAACTTTCATGTTGGACGTTTTGTCAAATGCGGTCAAATACTTTGTGCACTGTAGCCACGAAGCACGGCCGTGCTCCAGGACACGGTCAGGCCGTGCTTCTGGCGGATTTTTTTTGTATATCTGCGCATTCCCCTTCCTTTCCCTCATTCTGACCCTCAGCCATTTCTCTCTCTCTCTAAAAATTTTCTCTACCTTCTCTCTACAATATCTCACCATCCAGCCAACCAAGTCGAGCTACCACGGTACCATTAGACTCGTGGCAACGAGTACTTCAAAACCCACCGATTAGTTTCGCTGGAAAACCGCCGGATTGTCGCCGAAAAATCGCGTGAACAGTAACGTCCAAGGTAAAATCCCGTCTAATCGCGTTTTAGGCTTCGTTTTTACCGAATTTCTTCCCATAGATAGTCTTAGAATTAGTTTCTATGCTCGAATATAGGGTTTTTAGGTTTCGGCATGAATAGTATTTCCGGCGAGTGAATAGTCTTTTCCGGCGTGAATAGTGACTTTAGAATTTTCTAATTTTCATGCTATGTCTATGTTTTCTAGGTTGTTGAGCCATCACGAGGTGAAATTCTCGTTGTTGGACTCCTAGTAAGGTGAGTGGGTTTTTCATACTATAGCGTATATTTGGTTTATTACTCTTTCATATGATTTTAACTAGTTGGAATATATGCTAAGTTGTTTTACCGCTTTGAAAACCAATATGTTCCAACCATGTTAGAAATTATAAATTTCAATCCTAGTTGAACCCTAGGTATGCAGGGCAAACATCTAGACTGATAATTCTCCATTTGACCTAGATTTATAGAAATGCGAACTTAGTCATAGAAATGAACTAAGTTGGCCATGAAATGATTTGATGCATGATGAGCATTTATGCGACGTCTACGGACGATCTATGTTTAAAATGATTTGATGCATGATGAGCATCTATACGACGTCTACGGACGATCTATGTTTAAAGGGAAAGTTTATGATGATAAAGGTCTCCATGGGAATACATGGATGAAATATATTTTTGAACGAAGTTTTATGCATGAAAAGAGTTAGATGGAGAATTATAGCTTTATTGTAATGTTATTGAAATGTTTTACTTTAAACTCTTTGAATAGCATATTTCAAATGTTTTCTATTGGAGGGACTCTTTTAGATCACTGTTAGCTAGCCGCTGGTAGTGCTAGCCCTGGTGCACCATGATCATGTTAAGGCTTCGGCCTAGGATACTGTGACGGGCATATGACTGCCTAAGACACAGGGATTTAGGGTAGACTTATGTCTATGCCTACAGTGATTGCCATACCCATTGCTATGTGCTTGGGGAAAATTTAGGGTGGACTGATGTCTACGCCTACAGTGATTGCCATACCCATTGCTATGTACTTGGGGAAAATTTAGGGTGGACTTATGTCTACGCCTACAGTGATTGCCATACCCATTGCTATGTGCTTGGGAAAGATGATAGATCTGTCAGGAAAGACCTCCAATAAACTAATGCATTTTTCTTACAAATTAAATATTTCTAAAATAGCTCATTCATCATGTTAGTGCATAAATATCTTCATTTATTACTTACCATGCATAATTGATTTGTTTACAGTTATTGATGTAATCCTGTTTTATCATTTGAACTGTTTATTATTCTTTCAATAAATTACGGTTAAATGTTTACTATTTTCTATATCTTAATTTCAATTATTTAATTAATTGTGAAACACTCGTGCTTAGTTTGCCATGTTTCTGTTATAGTATGATTTATCCATTCACTGAGATGTGGTAATCTCACCCCTCTTCTGTTTTCTCCCCACAGATAGTCAAAGAAACACTGATCCAGCTACAGTCCCATAGGAGGCTGAGTTAGCATTGGTGAGCCCCAGTTTGGGCAAGGCTTTGTTGTAATGGTTATTTAGTTTAGTTATGTCTAGTATATCTCCATGAACTTACAGGCAGGATCCTCGCTTCTTGTGTTGTTTGGAAAATGATTTTAAGTTTTATAACGATGTTTGTATTATGAGGCCATGGGCCAAGTTGAACCAAAGATGTTGAATTCATCCGATATATATATATATATATACAATATTTTCTTATATTGGATGTGGCGTATGTGGCCAGTTATATTTATTATGTACTGGATTGTGTGCTGAATGGTTGTGCATGCTATATGTTAGGCTTACGGCTAGGGGGAAACCCTTATGCCGTGCCGGTCATGTGTTCCATCATTTGGGGCCGTGACAATTTATATCTTTTAACATTTTACTTTGATTTTTATTCAATCAACTTATTTCTACAAATTAAATGTGACTTAAATTTTTTCAAAAATTATCTAAATTCAGGCTAATTTTACTAATAATTTAAATATTATTTCAAAAATTAGATATAAAATAAGAGATGAAAAATTTATATATACAATTTATAGATTAGAGACGGAATTGCAGACGGAAATTATTCCGTCTTTGACACATATTCACTTGATCTAAGCTCATTGGGGGTTGGATTGTTGAAGAAACTGCCACAGGGAAGCTGTTGGATGGAGACGAAAGGAGGAGCTGCAGGCGGCTTAATTGGGAGGGAAAGTTTACGCGGCCAGGAAAAAATAAAATGGGGGAAACTTTTTTTGGATGTTTTCAAGGGTGGGAAAGCATAAAAATATGCCGGTTTCTTTATGCCATGTTAAAAAAGCATACCCACTTAACATTTTTTTTTCTTAGTTAATACGTTGACGTTAAAAAAACGAAAGATAAAAGATGTCAATGCTATTTTTTAAATAAATTATGCTCTCTTTTTAAATTTTAAAAAAAATTCACATTTTCTTTATTTATTTTTAAATTTATATCGATACTCTTTCAAAGTATTTTTTTAAAATTACACTATTTTTTCTTATTTGAAAATTTTTAAAATATTAATTTGACCTTTTAATTATATGTATTACATTAAATTATATTAATTATAATTTCTTTTAAAAATGCATAAAGCATAAATTTTATTAATAATTTTATTATTAAAAATTGTTTAATTTAAATTGAACAAAATGTATAAGTGTATCTTTTTAAAATTATTTTTTAGTTAATAAATGTCAAATGACTAATTAAAATATATTTTAATGTATTAATATTTTAAAAAAATTAATATCATTCAAAAGATCGATAATAATAAAATAATATATAATACTACCTATTCCCGAAGTCCATACACATTCCAATAAACCCACCGTCGTCATATATATATATATATATATATATATATATATATATATATATATATATATATATATATATATATATATATATATATATATATATTCAAAATTAAGCATACATATATTTTTTGAAAAGAGATACCTTTACTTTTCATAAATGTTTACTTACATTTTAAAACTATAAAATCATTTTATTCATAATATTAATACAAAAATATTTATTTATCAATTCTGAAAAACATAAAATTTAAAGTAAATCTGAAAACTGTATAGTAGCTTTAAGATATTTTTATTAATTCAAAATCTTAGTAATATAGGCTTAAATAGAAATAATGTAAGATAAAATACTAATCAACATTAAATGCGAAAATAGAAAAGAAATCTCTAAAAATATGTAATAAATAGATAAACAATTTAAAACTCACTTTTTCAATAATTTTTTTGAGCCTGAAACAGTTTCTATTGGGTAAATCCTAATGGGCCTCATAATTCTACCTCAGCTGAAAGTTATATCCGCTTTATTAAATATGTTATTTTGTGATCATTTTCTTATTTTTAAATCTTATTGTGTTCGATCTGCTCTATAAATTCACCAGCATACATATATTTATTGGGAAGACATGTTTTTATTTTTCATAAATGGTTATTTTTTTTGAAATTATTAAATTATTTTTCATAATATTAATAAAATATATCTATTCATCAATTTTGAAAACTGTTAATTATATGAATAAATTTCGTATTAACAATCTCAACGTGAAAAAATTTCTTTTTAAAATTGTTTAAATAAATAAGTTTCACTTTGAGTATTTTAAAATCTTAAATTTATTATATTTTTAAATATAAATTTAAAGATAGATTACTATCTGATATATCTGGTTTAAGATTTTGTTATTTGATTTACATACTAAGTTCTTTTCACTTATTTATTTTAAATTTTATTTTTAATAAATGTTTAAAATTTATTTTTATAAAATAAATATTTTAAATGACCTTTTATATATTTAAAAGAAAATTTCATATTTTAACAAATCTTTATATTTCTTAAGTTTATTTTATTTTTAATTTTTAAAGACAATATAATTTTTTAAATAATTTGTTCAAAATATTAAAATTTAAAAATATATTACAATAAATTCAAAAAGAAAATAATCCAAAATTTCAAAAAAATTTGTTTATTTATAAATTTATTTTCTATTTAAAAATAATACTAAAAGAAATTTTGGCGTGAGTTTTTTTTTGTGGATAAAAATTCCTTCTCCTGTGGTAATTACAGATAAAATAATATTTTTGTAATTTCTTAATAGTAATCTATGACATAAAATATAAAAAAAAATATGATTTAAAATACACTTATATTTCATAGAAAATTTTATTTACCTCTCTTAACCTCATATTTTTTATTTTTGAATAATAAACACCTATACACACACACAAACATATATATATATATATATATATATATATATATTGATCAAAATTATATTATATCCAAAATTAAGCGTACATATATTTATTGGAAAGACATGTCTTTATTTTTCATAAATGCTTATTTCTTTTTGAAATTATTAAATTATTTTTTATAATATTAATAAAATATGTCTATTCATCAATTCTGAAAACTGTTAAATGAAAGTAATTATGAAAAATTTCTACAATAAAATATATCTACTCATCATTTATCTCTTTTAACTTTTTTATTTATTTTATTTCAATTTTTTTTATAAGTTTTTCAAGATAAAATCATCTCCTATATAGAAAAGAATCTGTATATCGTGGGAATAAAAATTATAGTCAATTATATCAACCAAACACAATAAATTAATGTAATGGAATATTAATTTTCATTACATCAACTTAGTTTTACAAATTAAGCAGGACTTAAATTTCTCCCATAACGATTATTTTATATATATATATATATATATATATATAATCATCGTTAGAGGAAAATTTTATATTTCGCTTAATTTGTAAAAATAATTATGTAGTATATAGTTTGTTCGTATATCTATATATTTGTGTGTGTGTGTGTGTGTGTGTATATATATATATATATATATATATATATATATATATATATATATATATATATATATATATATATATATATATTATTTTTACAAATTAAGCGAAATATAAAATTTTCCTCTAACGATGATTATATATATATACATATATACGAACATAATATATACTACATAATCATTGTAATCAAAATTACATTATATTCAAAATTAAGCGTACATATATTTATTAGGAAGACATGTCTTTATTCTTCATGAATATTTAATTCTTTTTAAAATTATTAAATCATTTCTCATAATATTAATAAAATATATCTACTCATCAATTTTGAAAAATGTAAAATGAAAGTAAATATGAAAAATTTGTAAAATAAAATATATTAATAAAATATATCTATTCATCATTTATATATTTTAACCTCTTTTTTTATTTTATTTTACTTGTTCTTTTTTTAGAAGTTTTTTAAGATAAAATAATTTTTATATAGAAAAGAATTTGTATATCGTGAGAATAAAAATAATAGTCAACTATATCAAACAAACACAATAAATTAATGTAAGAGAATCTTAATTTCCATTTCATCAACTTATTTCTACAAATTAAACGAAACTTAAATTTTTTCATAAATTATCTGAATTCTAACTAATTTTACTAATAATTTAAATATTATTTCAAAAATTTGATATAAAATAAGAGATAAAAAATTTATATACACAAATATATTAGAGACGGAATATTTCGTCTCTGTCCCTCTCTGGAGTCAAAGACGAAAAATATTCCGTCTTTGATACAGAGATGGAATATTTTTCATCTCTATTTTCGTCTCTAAACTATTTAGAGACAGAATTAGAAATGGAATATTCCGTCTCTGTTCCTCTCTAGAGTCAGAGACAGAATATTTTCCGTCTCTAAGTCCGTCTCTAAACTCATTTAGAGACGGAATTAGAGACGGATTTTTAGAGACGGAATATATCTGTTTCTAAATTCCGTCTCTAAATTATAAACATTTCCATCCGTCTCTAACTTCTCAAATTCGTCTATATTTCCGTCTCTGTTAGAGACGAAATTTATTCTGTCTCTAATTTCCGTATTTAAATCTCATTTTTTTTAGTAGTGTACTAGGATTAGGGTTCATATATTCCCATAGCCCATTTAGTTATTTTCTTCCCCACTCTTTCAATCTTATCTTATCCACTTCATTATTTTCTGTATACACTAACAAGAAATTGAACTTTCAATGGCAACTTAAAAATTTGACATTGAAAACACTTATTAGAGGCGACTTTATAAGATGGCCACAAAAATATATAGATTCAGTGGCGAGTTGAATAAGTCGCCACTAAAAGTGTTCTTTTTAATGGTAACTATATATATTATATCACCGTGGACTAAAAAGGCCCACATTTTTTCAATTTGCTTGAAGAATCCTACTTTAGTGGTGACTTAATAGCCGCCACTGAATCATGTTTTCCGTCTCTGCAAATTTTTTTTCCTTTCCCGAATACATTGTGTTACAGTAGCAAATATTTTTCCATCACTCACCTTTCCCCAAAACACTTTTCCCAAACCTAGTGTAGTTTTCCAAACTCATTGCAACTTTCCGAATCCGGTAACCCCTTTCCCTCTCCTGATCGTAAACTTCCTCTTAACCACCAGATTTTCCTAAAGCTTTAAAGACCCAAATCGTGGTTGCTCGAGGAAGATTAGGTTTTATTTTCTGAGATGTATTTCATTTGATGTATATTATGTTTTACTGGCAATGCATGGTGGACTTGACGTTCTGCAATTTTTTCGCATTTTCCAGCTGTACGAGTTATTTTCTTGGTGAGAAAATAGAGAAATGATGGAATGCAATTTGAACACAAATGATGGATCTGCTGATTTAATGATTACTGCTAGGATTCTAGTAGGGAAGTAGCCTTATCTTCCTTCTGAGCTTATTAGAAGTACATGCTCCTTCTCCTTTTATAGATGGCTTTTTCTTTGCTTGCATTTTATAATGCAACTTTCTTCCCCTGCTTTTCGAGCAATAGAAGTCTTATCCCGAACTAGCATAGTGAAATGCCATGATCTGTCTATAATCAACGAGCTCAAAGAACAGAGGGTTTTTCTCCCCCACAAGCTCTTCTGGGGCTTTAATCTTACTCCCTGCTTTTGGGTTTGAAAATAGTGCCACAGAGTATCTTGCTTCTTTTCCACCCATCATCACTTGAATAGAAAATAGTGCCATAGAAAGAGTCTCCAATAATTAACTATGAATCTGTCTGGTGCGTGATTGTATTTGATCTAATGCCCATCTTTGGTTTGTATCTCTAAACCATCCACTTGATTTTGATAGAAAATGGTCACCATATTTTTGTCTGTGTGAGAAGATAGTCCAACCTCTGTCTCATTGGCATAAGGGCTTTTGTACTTTTGAACTCGGAACCTCTGTCTGTGTGAGAAGGTAGTTCAACCTCGAAGTGCTTTCCGAAACCCAAAACCTCCAAAATCATTTTCCTGATAATATGATTCAACTCTGACAATTGCTCCAAGTAGGATTGTATAGTTTTGCTGCCAAAGTTATAAGAACAGACGAAAGTTGATTTCTAAATTTGCTTACTTCGATGGCTTGTTTACAAAATACAGGAACACATAATTAACTTTTTAATACCAAATACAAGGATATGAAGACAACTCAGTTTGTGCTACAGAAAAGTTTTGGCACGTAAATACAGGCACACTTAATTAACTCTTTAACTCCAAATACAAGGATATGAAGACAATTCAGTTTTGTGCTATAGAAAAGATTCGGCACGTAGCATCTAGTTGCCTACTTCCTATTGAGCCCGTGATTAAAGAGAAAATACAAAAAGAAAGAATTTTATGGGGAGCTTTAGCTCTTAAAGTATTAATTTGCTATAGTGAGATATGTTTGCTTTGGGTAAAAGACAAGTATGGAACTAAAAAGGTGGAAATCTGGTATTTCCTGTGTGGATTTTCATGGAAGTAAGAAGGTCATAATTGTCTTTTCTTGGATGGATTTTTCTTAGGTGGAAATTTTTATTTTGATGGCATATGTCAAATTGTGTTTTGTGAAAAATATTAATCATATTTTTACTTTATGTTCATAGTCTAGTTCAATTTTGAGATGTATAGTAGATATGAATTTCCTACATTAATTAAGAAATGGTTGAAATAAAATCAAGCACCAAGACAAATATTATTAAGAAATTTTATAGCAAAGACAACAAGAACAAAAATAAAAAATAAAAAATCAGATGGTTCTCCAACTTCAGCGGAAGAAAATTGTTCAATGCAATATTAAAAAACTATGCATGGGTCAAATATTTGGGACAAGATTGTTACCTTCTTCGTAGCTTTTAAAGCATTATTTGAGCAGATTTTAGACTTCAAAATTATGTAAGATAGTTGTCATATTAGCTTTAGTCATAGGTTACATTCTTGTGGTCTCAATGATAATTATGGTTGAAATAAACCCTAACTTATTCCTCATTGAGATAAATGTGAAAAAAATTATATGAACATCCTAATGTATTAAGTGTTTGAAAATCAATTTATTAAAGAATTGAGTATGATAAGATACATAAGAGGTTTAGCTTCTTCACTATTTTTTTTTTTGGTACATAGCTTCTTCACTATTAGATGTATATGAAAATTCTAAATTTACAATTCAACAACTTCATGATGAATTAAAAATTAAATAAGAATATGAAAGTTGGGCAAATTACTGAAAAGGGAAAAGAGAGGGGAGGCGGCAGAGGTGGGGAATTGTAAATGATGCTTAAAGCTCCACTTATAATGCTCTTGAATTCTATTGCTGATGGTGATTCTTGAATTGATTAAAATGATGAAGGGCACTTAGGAGTAAGCTATATGAGATTTGCCATGATTAGAGGGGTTTTTTTGCTTTTGTTATGTTTTTGGTTGTTTCTGTTTGTCTTATTTTTTTTTTTGTTATGAAATGAGGATGAGAAGGCTTTGTATTTGACTAGACTTCTCTATATATCCACTAATTCAATACATCACCTCCCATATTTCCTGTGCCTTAGGGCACACATTGTTGCCTTTATTGCCAACATATTCTGTCGTTGAAGCAACGTTTTTTTTTTTTTTTTAATTTTTGTAGCCTAGTATTGAATGTTATATCCAACCTCCATGCATTCCTGTTACCTTCATGTTTATCTTAAAATAATTGAATACATTACACTTTTTTTGGGTCAAAAGTACAGTAGATTAGCTGGTTATTTACGCTTAGAAAGTTATTGTTTTCTTCTCATATCACAATGAGGGGGAGGGGGAATAAAGATTAGTAACATGATGTCTTCGAATTGAAATTTCAATTTGATGTTTTTTGTGGAATTAATTATCTTTGTTTATGGATGGAAGTGAAGTACGTAAATGATGGGATCAGGATTGGCACATGAAGCTCCAAAACATCACAAAAGAACATTTCTAGTCTTCTTGTGCTCTTGCTGCTAAGATGGAAAGTCTGAAACTAATGAATCAATCAAATCCGCGCAAAATGTGAAGTAATAGGATTCTATTTATCATTTAAACTTGATCCAAAATCTATTTAACAGGAATATTTGAAATCTAATATATAATATTATTAAAATTATGCGTTCTGTAGGTCTCAAGAAACGTCAAAGATCATTATCTTTTCTTTTATTTTATTTTTAAAGTTTGCCAGTCTTCTACTGTTCTTTTTTGGTGAAAATGTCAAAGTACAATATTGAGCTCCCATTTGGAGTTGACAAGACTTCAGCCTTTCTGGGATCACAATGGGGGGAATAGAGATTAATTATATGATGTCCTATAATTGGAATTTCAATTTGATGGTTTTTTTGGAATTAATTATTTTTGTTTATGGATGGAAGTGAAGTAAATGATGGGATCAGGATTGGCACATGGGGCTCCAAAACATCACAAAAGAGACGTAGCCAAAAGAGGGAATGTGACTTGTGCCAAATAAATTAAAACAAAGAATGATATATAGTCACTGAGAGTCTAAAACATAGTTCCTACATTTCAACTCTATTCAGATGGGCAACGCTAAAATAACTAAAATAATGCTAGTGTCAAAAACTCCCTTAATTATATAAATCGAAGTACTCAAAATTCATATAAAATAAATAATCCACTCATATAGATGTCAAATCAATGCATATTATTTTTGGATGGATTTTACTTTGTAGTTTTCTTTTTTGGATAAATTTTACTTTTTAATTGTCATTTATTGATTTTGTTCTATTCTTTTCTTTATTAGTAAGTCATAAATATTTTGATGTTTTAAGAAATTTTTGTAATATATATCATGTAACCTTATTTGGATTAAAAATGATTGGAAAAGAATAACAATTTTCAATCATCTTAGGAGAGAAATTTTGTTGCTAGGTTGTGATATGATGAAGCTAAGATTTGTAATATACCAATATTTAATTAATTGTCGAAAGGATCCCCAATTTTGTGTCAGTATATATAGAACCATATCCAGCAAATCAAATCCACTCATATTAATTGGCAATAGATTATTGAGGAGCAGCAAATTATTTGATACATCATAATCTTAACGTGCTTTATATCTCAAAATTTCAAATTAATGTATAGCTTTGTCAAACGTCTGTTTCAATTACAATATTTTTTTAATAATTAATATCAAATTTTTTAATGTTACGGTCACGTGTTTAAATTAATTTACATATATTTCAACTAATATATTATTATATATTTTTAATTTGATCATAGGCTATTTCTATCATGATTAAGAAACAGAAAATTAATTTACACGCTCATTATATCTTTTTAATTGACAATAGAATATTGAGAAGCAGCAAATTATTCTAGCTCAAGCATCAATTCGTTGCCAAATAATTCAATACATCATAATATTAACGTGCTGTATATCTCGAAATTTTAAATTAACTTGACCTCAAAAAAAGACAAAAAATGTTAGATTCAAATTTGTGACAAGGATCTCATAAGTGTCAGCCCCAAAAAAATGACAAGCTATAATTTGAAAATGTGACTAAGATCATGCAATTTATTTATTTATTATTATTATTTTGTAGCAAAAGATCATGCAATTTTATTTGGGCAAGTGTCTGGCTCCAAAATATTGACAATTTTTGTTTATCGAAGATATTGCATGGAGAAAGAGAGTGAAGAATCAAAATTAAGAAATTCCTTGTCCAAATCCCTTGATGCATCTAATTAATTACTTAATTACTAGCCCCTGTCACTAATTCAATCCCTTCAGGTTTTCTATCAAATTTATTAATAATAAAACAGCTATTAATTAAGCACGTTTTTGTTTCAGAGAGGATAGAAAACCCCTCTCCTTCCTTAGCAAGTAAGTTCATGTGAGAGAAAATGACAAGTTTCTGTATCATAATATAGATTGACAAGTTTATCATATGCTATATATAATCCATAATTGACTAGATTGTTTAATTGTCACATGTTTTGATTATTGTTAGTAGATAATGGCATTAGAGGCAATCTATATGGGACTTTTAACTGTCACATACTCAGTTTATACATAGACGATTTTTTATAGAGATAATTGATTGTAACATTACAAAAAGTATAAGGACCTAAAGTGATCCAATTTATAAAATGGAACTAAATTAAATCATTTGTTAAATCAGAAAGATCAAAAGTATAATTAAGCTTATTTTTAAACTAACAAAGTTAAATTATCCCCGCCTAGGTTCATAATTCATTCCAAAGAAAAAACAAACACAGACACACACACATAAACACAAGTTTAAAATTGCAATCCATATACAGTGCCTCTATTATGACCGAATTAGTCTTTCTCAATGGATACCTATGTAAACTTAATATTCAAAATGTTTTTGCTAGTATATATAATCTTTGAAATAAATGAATACATGAAGTAGAGAAGTTTGACTTAGCCGCAGTATTGGATTGCTTTATTTCAAAATGTTTCTTGATAATTGAAATTTTGAGACTGGTCTTATGCCCTGTACAGTCTGAGTGACAATAGAGATGTAAATGAACTGAACTATTTGTGAACACTCAAATTAGACTCGATTCATTTAATAAATGAACGAACTTCACAAACATATTAAAAGCCTGTTTAATTAAATGATTGAGCTTGAAAATTTGATGTTTAATTCGTTAAACTCATAACCAAATTAGTTATTAATAAAATATTATTATTGTCATATATTCTTTATTTATATAAGATTTTATTAATCATTTATATATCATTAAAATATTATAATATATATTTTTGTGAATACAGACACACACACACACACACGCACATATACATATATACATAGACACACACACACACACACACACACACACACATATATATATACACACACACTAAACTAAGGAGTTATTAGATGAATATCTTATTGACTCTTGAGACACATTATAATGGACATATGCATCAAGTTAGTCTTATTTTTAACCACATTTCTAAAAGAATTGAAACATAAAGATTCTAGGCAGAACACCTGATGTTGAAGGATTAGGTATACAAACTTCAATAAGAGAAATAGGCACAACTTTTTATCCAAATTTCATATTAGTGCGATTTTTTATCCTAGGAACAGAAGATATAATCAGCTCCAAACTAGTATTTCATAGTGATGTAACCCTTCTCCATATTAATTTCCCCTATCAAGCTGATTAGAGGTATAAGTCTAGGAACATAGGACTTTATGTTTGATTTGGATGGAAAAGTGTTCATTACAAAGAGACATATAAATTGGAAAAAACATTACGATGTTTATTAAATTTGGAGAGACACTATAATTAGAGGTATAGATTATAGTGGATTAGTGCAATTTAGAAAAAAAGAGGGGTTAAGTTGTGCATGCTGATTGTATAAATTGCCATCACTTATATTGTTGCTAGTATGCTCATAATAGCAATGATGGCGGCATCTAAGGCAGAAAACTATGATAGCTCAGTTTCTAGTGTTTAGAAGCTTGTCAAGAAACCTCTAACCTCAGTTCCTCGACACTACATAAAGAAGTTAAATATACTTTAGAGGAAAAGCAGCTTAATTCTCATTAATAAGATGATAGTTTATATACATGTATACGTGTAACTGAAGTTTGAATTTGAAACTATAACAGAAACCTAAGATATAGAAGATAAACAAAGTAGTTAGGATAAGAAGATAATCATTGAAAGATTTAAGGAACAAAATAAACCTAACCCTAGTATTTCTCTAATGTGCCCTCTCAAGATGGGGAAGTGTCAACGACACCAATCTTGGATAGAAGAAACCAAAAACGAGGGCCAGACAATGGTTTGGTAAGGATATCAGCCAGTTGATGAGATGAGGGAACATGAGATACACGGAGAGAGCCATTGGAAACTAGGTCACAAACGAAGTGATAGTTAATGGATAAGTGTTTCATTCTAGAGTGAAAAATAGGGTTAGCACATATATATGTGGCACCTATGTTATCTGAGTAGATGATTAGAGATGCAGGAATGGTGAGACCAAGTTCTTGAAGTAGCTATTGAAGACAAAGAATCTCTGTAGATGTGGAGGCAATAGTGCGGTATTCGGCCTCAGTGGAGGAATGAGCAACATATTTTTGTTTCCTCAAGCTCCAGGAGATTGGGTTAGTGCCAAGATATGCTATATATGCCCCTGTAGATTTACGATCTGTGGTGTCACCTGCCTAATCTACATCACAGTAGGCTGTGAGGGAGAAAGTGGAATTGGGAGTGAGCATAATACCATAGGAGAGTGTAGCCTTAAGGTAGCGAAGTAAACGTTTAAGAGCCTGAAAGTGGTCACTGGAAGGAGCTTGAATATATTGGGCCAGTCGATTAACAGGATATGCAACATCAAGCTGAGTGAGAGACAAGTATTGGAGAGAGCCAACCAAACGGCGATATTCTGTGGCATTTGTAGGTGGGGACGTAAGAGAGAAATTACATGAAGTAGACATAGAAGTATTCACTAGCTTAGCATCTGTCATCTTGGCTTTGTCCAGTAAGTCCTGAATGTATTTATTTTGACTCAAAAAGAGACCTTTACTAGAGGGAATAAGCTCAATGCCAAGAAAGTAGTTGGGAAACCCAAGATCCTTCAAGGAGAAAGTGGCAGCCAGAGAAACCATGAATTGTTCGAGAAAAGATGGAGTGTTACTTGTGAGAAGAAGATCATCCACATAGATGAGAAAGTAAGCTAGCACAGAATCTCGATTGTAGATAAATAGTGAGGCATCTGTTTAGCAGTTGACAAAACCATAGGATAATAAAAATTGACGTAAAGCATTGTACCATGCACGCAGGGCTTGTTTGGGGCCATAGAGTGCCTTCTTAAGATGACAGACATGATGAGAAAACTAAATGTGGATGAAACCCAGTGGCTGGTGCATGTAAACAACTTTAGAGAGAGGGCCTTGAAGAAATGCATTGTTAACATCCATTTGTCGTAAATTCCAGCCTTTGGAGATAGCAAGGGAGAGAACTATCTTGATGGTTTGTGGTTTAATCATGGGATTGAATGTGTCATAGTAATGAACCCCAGGGCGTTGATGGAAGCCCTTTGCCACTAAACATGCCTTGTATCTGGAGATGGAGCCATTTGGGTTGTGTTTGATGCAAAACACCCATTTGTTAACAATGATATTATAGTTAGGGTTGGGTGGAACAAGGTCCCAAGTGCCATTGTTGAGAAGAGCCATGAATTCTTCATATATGGCATGCTTCCAATGAGAGGACTTCAATGCTTAGGAGACACAGGTGGGTTCAAAGGCTTCAGGAAAGGGATATTTAGAAACAGAAAAAGATTCTTGGTCTTCTGGATATTATTTTTGGCACAAGTGATCATGGGGTGGGAATTGGTGGGGGGAGGTAGTGGATGATGTGGATCAAGTCGAGGGGAGACCACTATTGCAAAGGGCATAGGTGCATGAAGAGATGAGGAACAGCATACAAGAGAGGGTGAAGAAGGAATAGGTGGAGAAGAATATGACATGGGGTCAGAAGGAAAGGAATGAAGTGAGGATGAAGAGGAGCTAGCAGAGAGGAAGGGAACAAGGTCATGAGGAGATGATGGAGAGGAACTAGAAGAGTGAGAGGAGTTGGCATCAGGGAGAGGTTGCTGAGAAAATAGAAAGGAGTCTTCCAAGAACTAGACATGACGTGAGGTATAAAATTTGTTATGGACGAATTCAAAACAGATGAAGCACTTTGAGTGGTGGAGTAACCTAAGAAGATGCAAGATTGAGACCTAAGTTGGAGTTTGGAGGTAGTGTAGGGTTTTAACCAGGGAAAGCAAAGACATCAGAATGTACGAAGTTTAAGGTAATTGGGTTGGCGTTAAAAGAGAACAGAGAAGGGAGAATGAGAGTGTAAAACTGGTGTAGGCAAACGGTTAATGAGGTAGGCAGTAGTTTTAAGAGCAAAAGTCCAAAATTTAAGAGAAAGAGAGGCATGATGTAACAAGCACCGAGCTGTTTCAAGAAGATGACAGTGTTTATGCTCAGAAAGGCCATTATGTTCAGGTGTATGAGGTGGTGAAGTTAAGTGAAAGATGCCATTGGTGGAAAGAAAAGGACGTAAGGCAATATATTCACCTTTGTTGTCCGTGTATAAGGTTTTTATTTGTGAGTTAAATTGCTTTTCAACAAAAGTTTTAAAGGTAGGAAAAATGGTTGAGATGTCAGATTTATTCTTAAAAGGATACAACCAAACATAGCGAGAGAAATGATCAATAAATATCACATAGAAATGATAACCATCAATTAAAGTAAAGGAGGTCGGTCCCCATACATCAGAGTACAAAATATCAAGAGGTCTCTGACTAGTGAGACTAGATCTATCAAATGCTAACTTATGACTTTTATTAAGATGACAATCAGTGCAAGGAGAGAAATTAGAGGAAATAGAGATGTTCTAGGAGACGAGGATTTGTCTGAGAATTGCTTTGGATGGATGCCCGAGTATGTGATTCCAGCGTGAGGGAGAGGATGGGGTCATGGTGATGGATGCTGCAGATGGTGTGGATTGTGAATGGGTGAACATGGGGATGATATACGTATTGTTTTCATTCTACCCTTGCAACAGTGGACGGCCCATTATCAATGACTTGACCTGAAAATGAGATAGGAAAAATTCAATTGAGACATGGTTTTGTTTGCACAATTGAGAAATAGAAATAAGGTTTTTCGTGACTTGAGGCACATAAAGAATATTAGAAAGCTGGAGAGAATGAGGTAGAACCATGGAACCTATGTGAGTTATGGGAAGAATATTACCATTAGCCATAGTGAGACTTCAGGGCCATCATACTCAGAAGTTAGATTGAAGTTATCATTGGTAATGTGATGGGTAGGACTAGAATCAACCAACCAATGTTTGGTTGCAGAGGAGTTGGTAGCAGTAGCAACATGAACACTTGGAGAAATATTTGGATTGTTGGCGATCTTGAAGCAATATTTAGCAATGTGACCACGCTTGCAGAACTGACATGTTAGAGGAGTGGTGTACTTCCTATAAGGAAATATGGTGGTGTCAGGAAAAGGACCTAAGGGACGGTTGTGATTAAAAGAAGGTAAGGAGCATCTATGATGGACTCTAGGATAGAAGGGCAATTTCTTGACGTGATTCGCAGTAATAGGAACTTCAACCAACTTCTCAATTTTCAGGAGATAAGCCTCATTATCAGTGAGCATCTCAAAGAGTTCATCATATGTCACAGGTGTTTCATGAATACGCAGAGCTGTTGAGAGTTCTTTATAATGTGGTCCTAAGCCATTTAGACAGTGTAAAATAAGGTCGATCTCATTTAGTGGATGACCAATCATCGCTAGTTCATCATCAATATTTTTAATGGTACGAAGATATTCGGACACAGTGGATGTACCCTTGGTGTGGTTGGAGAGATGCTCCTTGAGGTGCATTATGTGTGACGTGGAACGATTTGCAAAGGCACGAACCAATTGATCCGAGGCTTTTTTGGTTGTTTTTGCTAGCTTGAGATATAACAGCAAGGGCATATGAGTCGCAGAAGGCCAAGAGACCCAAGCGTAAGAAGTGATCTTGCCGTATCCAATGAGTACATAATGGGTTTTCAACGTGGAAGTACACGGTTTAGAACCAGTGACATGTCCAACTAGGCCATATCTAATGAGCATGGATTTAATTTGTTTGGCCCATGCAACGTAATTATTGGGAGTGAGTTTGATGACAAGGTTGGAGATATTGATAGTGACAAGTTCGAGAAGGGCAGTAGAAGGATTAAAATAAAGAGGTTGGGATGTGGATGATTCAGCCATGGAGAAGAAAGGAAAAGATCGATAGCTTGTGAAAGCACAAGAAGCTCTTATACCATCAAGAAGTTAAATATCCTTGAGAGAAAAAGTAGCTTAATTCTCATTAATCAGATGATAGTTTATATACATGTATACGTGTAGCTGAAGTTTGAATTTGAAACTATAACAGAAACCTAAGATACAGAAGATAAACAAAGTAGTTAGGATAAGAAGATAATCATTGAAAGATTTACAAAACAAAATAAACCTAACCATAGTATTTCTCTAATACTATATTCATCATGAACCTCCAACTATTAAAAACAAAACCAGCTTTCATCCAGAAAATATTCCCACCATCAACATGAAGAAATTGATTCATGGAGAAACTATAGAACTTGAACTAGAGAAATTGCACTCAGCTGGTAGAGATTGGGGTTTCTTTTAGGTTGCATTAATGGCTTTTAAGCATGTTAATTATATTGACTAATTGGATATAATTGTGTCTTACTATCTCTAGATATGTTACGTTGTTTATTCTATGTTAATTCTTCACTGATTCGAAGATGAGATTATAATTTTGAAGTTGTAATTTATTATGCAGTTGGTGAACCATGGAATCAACTCACTAGTGTTAGAGAAACTTAAAGAAGAGATTGAAGGATTCTTCAAGCTTCCTTTGCTAGTTCAAGATAAGGCCAGGTGATGTTGAAGGCTATGTAGCTGTAACCACTAGAGAAGATCTTAGATATGTTACGTTGTTTATTGTATATTAATTATTCACTAATCCAAAGATGAGATTGTAATTTTGAAATTTTAATTTATTATACAGTTGGTGAACCATGGAATCAACTCACTAGTGTTGAGAGAAACTTAAAGATGAGATTGAAGGATTCTTCAAGCTTCGTTTGCTAGAAAAGAAGAAGTTCAGTATAAGGGCAGGTGATGTTGAAGGCTATGGAGCTCTTATCACTAGAGAAGATCAAAAGCTTGATTAGGGTGATAGGTTCTATATGAAAACCAATCCTCTTCATACAAGAAAACCATATCTCTTTTTTGAGCTCCCTTTATCTATGGCCTAATTATGGTCATGAATCATGATTGTGTGTTAGATTCTTGTCAATTTTTAAATAGTTTGAGGCCTAAATTTGATTAATTTCTGTCTAAAATAATACCCAAAACCCACTAGAAGACTAGATTCAAAACTCGCCCGAGGATTAGCTTGGTCATAAATATTCATACCAAAAGCATCTTTACAGCTTTCTTCCATTCACTCAAGTCTCTCTCTCACCTGATCATGGTCATGATGATGACTTTGACTTTTCTTATTTTTTAAATATATAGCTCAAGCCCAGAAGTTGATAAATTTCTAAGTACAATAAATTCCAAATTGCCCACATGACGATTAGGACACACACACACACATCAAAAATTTATTTACAGAGTTCCATTCATCCCTGAGGAATATCTTTCTCTAATTTGATTATGGTCATGATCATGGGTTTGATTTTTGTCAACTTTCAAATAGCTTGAGTTGGAAATTTGATAAATTTCCTTTTTCTTTTGTGGGACATGGCATACACTTTTTGGGTGTAGGTTGCTTTTCTTCACAATTTTTTTCGTGGACTTTAGTCTTGACATTGTAAAGGTTTCTAAACCATTGAACTCAAATTTTTTTACTACTTAAACTATAAATTTATAGGTAAATTTGATAAATTTCTACGCCCATATGATGATTAGGTCTGAAACCCAAGACAATCTCCTCAAAAGTTTCTTGCATTTATAGATATGCTTACTCACTTTATATAAATATATGTAGGATTATCTTGGATTCATACAGACAAGAATTGCAAAGTCTAGGTATGGCACTTCTAGGTTTAATGGAGAAAGCCCAAAATATAGAGAAGAGAGAGATGGCGGAGTTATTTGAGGATGGGATTCAATCTGTGAGGATGACGTACTATACTCCATGCCCACAGTCAGAGAAGGTGATGGCCATATAGATATATATTTAATACTCAAGCTATATATATTCAAGAGTATAATTAAAGTAAAATAATTCTATCTTCTAGTTTTATACTTTAATTATTATTATAATTATAATTATAATTTTTATTTAGCGTATTTTATTTAGTTTGGAGGATTGCAATCCAGAACCATCTCTATATACCCAAGCACACAGCCTAGTAAGGAAAAATCACCACATTACCCAAGCACACAGCAAGGGTGGGTAAATCATCACATACATGTTTTATTAGAGTTCAAGCTCCCTTCCGTACTTTGCTGGTGTAGAATTTGCCTAAACTCAGCATCTTAGCTGATATTTGTTCCACCACCGTCCAAGAAGACACGTGAAGGGACTCTAATATGAGTATTCTCCAATCACATAGCAATGGGACGGGTAAATCACCATATTCTCATCATTCATATAATAAGATTGGGAGAAGTTCTCCTCAATTCCCTAACATTTTCATATGATGACTATCCTAAGCGTATAGCAATAAGACGGGTAAATCACCACATTCTCATCATAGGTAACCAGGCCAAATGCCATTGGCTATTGGAGGAGACATACCTCAACTCCATACTTATTCATAATTCAATTCTCATGTACCCTTTCGCACAAGGGGCTAGCAACTCCCTTACTAGTTAGGGCTACAAGGTGCACCAAGGTTAGCTATCTTTGTCGCTAGCTGATAGTGTTTCTGAAAAGGAATCCAGTGTAATTATTATTAATCTTATTTAATTATTTCTTTGTTTTCAAGTTTTAAGATAAAGTATTGTTTTAATTAATATCTAATAATAACCCATTGTGATCACATCATCATACTCATTATATCCTCAATGGATACTTTATCATCATTGAACATCAAATTCAATATAGTTATATCTCTGTAATAACCATAAATTTAAGAAAAATTCTAATTAAAAAAATCTTGAATAAAAGAGAGGATTTTGAAAATGGAGATAAGAACCATAGAAACTATGTTTATTTACTACATGGTTTAAAGAATTATAAAGAAAATATGAGAATTTACATTTCGGGGCCAAAATGCAATTTCTTAAAAGTTTCGGGGTCAAAATGTAAATAATTGTTTTTTGCAAGGACCTCCCTCTAAAATTGAATTTTTGCAGAAAGGTCCCCCGGGATATTTTAAGGGCCTTAGCCACTCAAAAAAATGATCATTTTCAGAATTTTCTCTCCTCAGAATTTTCTCTCCCAAAACCCTCAAATTTCTCTCTAAGATTTCTTGGCCTCCGAACCTCGGATTTCGACACCACCTCCACCAACGAACTCAGAACAAAGAGTTCTACAAATCCATCTGATTGGTTTCTAGAGAATTGGCCAGAGATTGGCCAGAAAATTGAAGGAAAAATCGCCTAAAAAGGTAATATCTGAAACTCCTATCTGTGGTCCTCTAACGCAAAAACTAACATTGTAGATCGATCCAAAAGGTTTTAAAACCTTAGGGTGCGTTTGGTTTGCGAAAACGTTTTCTGTTTTCATTTTCTGTTTTCATTTCTTGAAAACAATTTTCATTTTCTAGTTTTCATATTTCTGAAAATAGGTTTGGTTTGTATTTTCATTTTTACTATTTTTTAGTTATATTGTTGTATTTTCATTTTTACTACTTTATAATTATATAAATAGTAAAATATTGTGTATATAATTTAAAATAATTGTGAAAATTCCATCATTGCAATGCACTACAAAACTAAAAATTCTGAAAACATCTTTTTGGCATTTTCAGAATTTTCAGAAATTCAGGAAACATTTCCTAAAAATGAAAACAGAAAACAGTAAACAAACACGTTTTCATGTTTGTTTTCAATTTTCAGTGAAAATGAAAACTAGAAACAGGCAAACCAAACAGACCCTTAGGATTTGAAATTTCAAGACCATCCACCACTGCACATGCCCCCACGCACCGATTCTTCCTCGGCGAGTGAAACCCATGCGCAGCTCCACTTGGTGGCACGTATAGAACGTGAAACCGGACCCTATTGCGTTAACCTGCATTGGCCGAGCTCCCAGAGGCCAAATTTTGCAAATATGTAGTCATTTTCAAGGTTTTTGGATCTTTCGAACTCAATTTTGGGTTTGATTTTTCCAAATTCAGACCGAAAACATGGAGTTTGGGGTTGTCCAACTTGGTACCTTAACTTTGTGAGTAGATGATTCTTCCTATAGCTTGCCATATACTCTTCTTGATCTTTAAGCATGTATATGATTATGTTTATGAGATATTTATACTTTTATATGTTTCTAAAATGTATTAAAATTATTTGAAATTGCCTACAATTTGAAATATAGTTCAAGAAGAGTATAGTTTTAAAACTGGATTTTTGAACCCATGGTATAGCTTATTTCACATGCATTTTTCATTGAATGGTGAAATGAATACTTTTGCATATGGCATTGATTTATAAAGCTAGATGAATGCCTTGAGAAAGAGCTTGCATATGTGACAAACCCTGAATAGGTAATTTATGACAGATGAGCTGTATTGAAATTGAGATTTTTGAATTATTTTGAAAGCTCTGTCTTGAATAATATAAAATATGTGCATATGATAACTTTGTGGAGGAGTCATATTAGAAACATTGTCTGCTAACAGCAGGTGATATTAGCCCTGGTGCACCTTGATACCTCAGCTAGCAGGGGTGGTGCTATCCTTGTGTGAGGGCCAACACACGGGATATAATATGTGATAGAGAGCGGGATGCCTCCTATCTGGGCAAGATGCCATATGAGATGTGATTTGTCTTCTCTTGCTTTGTGCTTGGGGAATTGCCCATATTAGAGTCCATTCGCGTGTCCTCTTAAATGGTGGTAGGGCAAACCTTGGCTAAGATGCTAAGTATAGACAAATCCTACACCAACAAAGTACAAAAGGGGTTGAACTCTGATATGGGATCCTCCTAAGATTTTTATAAGAAATGTTTTAATACATGTCACTGTTTGATTTATGATCATATTGTATAATATATAGATACAGATATTTGAATTGATTTAAACTGAGAATACTTGAAAATGTGGGTCCCATATGGATGTATTTTTGAACTGTAAATTTTGATATGATAAATTTTAACTAATAAGTACATCCATATATTGATCTAAGAGGTCATAGGAGGTATTATCTGCTCACTGAGTTGTTAAACTCACGACATAATATTTCCACATTTTTCAGATAAAAATACAGAGGTTGGCCCTGCAACTACATGAACATCTAGGTGTTATATTATCTGGGTGAGCCTTCGTTGTTTCCAAGGCTCGAAATGTTTAAATGTTATGTCATTATAATCTAGAGTATGTTCTAAACGCTACAGGCAGGATCTCTGCTTCCGTTGTAATATTGTTAAGTGTAGTTTTGACATGTATAATTAGCGATACTAGAAACTTGTAACATATGATATTTTTTGAATATGTGGTAATGTGAAGCCGTATTCAAATATATAAGGATAAAGTTTTCTGTTTATTGTGTAATTCATGTTTCATTAAATTGGGGCATGACAATCTTAATTTTTCATTATTTTCAATCTTACGATCATATATTATTGCTTATTAATTCAATATCCATTAGGATTTTCAACATTAAATATTATCTTTCATTCCGGTATTCAAACATATTCACATACATATATATATATATATATATATATATATATATATATATATTGTCATAGTATAATATCATGTTGCGTGAGATCATGGTATTAAATTCTTCAATTAAAACCTTTCACGCCTTTGACATTTCACACTTTTGGGATAAAAATACCAGATACATTATACATATATAGCCTATTCTAATAAATTCTCAAACCATTATGGATCATCTTCACTAATATCTGAACTATCCTCAAATTTGCATATTATTCTAGTTCTTATCAATTCCGTTTAACTAGTCTGTTCGTTCTAAAAAGACTTTCCTCAACAATTATTCACACATGAATTTCTAATCTCGACATAATTCACATCCTAGATACTAGACTCAATTTAGCATGGTATAAACCCTTAACACAAATATCTTGATATTTTACATTATTTTCGGACATGGTTCTCAAAATATTCTCCATATTTCCAAATTAAGAGTTCAAATATTAATTTGAATTCTAGTTTCCATATTTTATTTCTCAAGAACTTCAATACTACTAGTTCACTTTATTACATTCCTCAAAGTACCATAAGGCCATCAACCATCTGTTCCTTTCACCTAGAAATTTTTATACAGTTCGGTGTCCAAACTCACTATTTTAAATTATAAATAGTTTAATACCCAACTTCCTCCAAAATTTCCTCCATTAATCATTTCCAACAAATTGAAATCGCTAATTTTCTAATTTTGTCTTACCTATCTTCAAGTAAACCTAATATGCTCAAATCTTCCTCTTATGACACTTTCCCATCACTAGTCAATTCTTAAGCAATCTTAACATATCTTACTTTCATTATTCCTAACATGTCTACTACCTACCCATCTCAATTCACTTCTCACACATTCATATATTTTAATGACATACTATCCAAATATCAAATATCACCCAAGTCACAATCTTGAAATTGCAATTAAAGAAAATTGGGAATAAAAGAGAGAATTTTGAAAATGGGGATAAGAACCGTAGAAAATATATATTTACTACATGGGTTAAATAAGTACAAAGAAAATATGAGAATTTACGTTTTGGGGCGTAATTTTTATTTTTAAATGATAGTATTTTTGTTATAAACAAATATATTTTTATTTGTTTAAAAATGATGATGTCTTGCTAAAAGTAAGTAGACTATTGGCTTCCGATCTCCAAACTGAGGGTACCACTAGATTCAGGATGAAGAATACTACGGTTTTGACTGATCAATTTTTCAAATCAACCATTGAATCGCCGTAGATCTGAAATAGAAAATCTCAGAAAAAGGTAAACACTGAAACTCTTACTTAGAGACCTCTAATTAAAAATCTAACACTGTAGATGGATTCAGGAGCTAGATAAACCTTAGGATATGAATATTTTCGGCCATCTGACAGCTTTTTGTTCGTCGTGAATAGTGATTTTCGGTGTGTGAATAGTATTTTTCTGTGGTGAATAGTGATTTCGGCCGACGTGAATAGTGACCAAATTTCTGGAATCATTTCTAGGTTTTTGGACCCTCCGGATATGTTTTTAAGGTCTATTTGATCGAATTGAGATTAGAAAAGTGCATTTTAGGGCTATCCAATTTGGGACTCTTACCTGTGAGTAGATAATTCTTTCTATGACTTGCTTTTACTCTTCTTGAACTTCAAATTGTTAAATGAGTATGTTTGCAAGTTATTTATACTTTTATATGATCCTGAAATGGTTTAGAATATCTGAAACGGTTGCAATATGACATCTAGTTCAAGAAGAGTATGACTTTTGAAATAAATTTTGAAACACATTGAACATGTGATTTTTAAATGTATTTCTCATTATATGGCAAAGAAAATATGTTATGTATATGATATTGGTTTATACAGTAATATGTTTGCCTCGGATATGAGCATGTATATCTGATTCCCCTGATTGGGAAGTTTTGACAGAGGAATATACTGAGACTAAAAGTCTGTATTATATTGAGAATTTTATACTGAATTATATGGCATATGTTATGCATATGATATTTTCTGTGGAGAAATTATATTGGAAACACTGTCTACTAACAGCAGGTGATGTTAGCCCTAGTGCACCTTGATTGCCTCAACTAGCAGGGGGTGATGCTAGCCTCGTGTGAGGGCCAACACACGAGAGATGATATGTGAAGGAGAGCGGAATGCCTCCTATATAGGCGAGATGCTAGTTATATGAGATGTGATTTGTCTTCCCTTGCTGTGTGTTTGGGAAATACCCATATAGAGTCCCTTTGCATGCCCTCTTGAATGGTAGTAGGGCAAACCTCAGCGGGATGCTGAGTTTAGGAAAATCCTATATTACCAAAGTACGAAAGGGGTTAAACTCTGATATTGTGATTCTGATATGGGATACTCCAAATGTTGTCATAAGAATTATGTTGATGCATATTATGATTTTATTATCGTTCTTACAGCATTACTTATGAACTAAATATGAATATAAATTTGAATAGAGATTATTTGAAATGCGGGTCCCATATGAATCTACCTCTAAATTGTGATTTTCAACGTAAAAAGTTTTAAAATAAAGAGTACATGCATATGTTGACCTAAGAGGTCATAAGAGGTATTATCTGCTCACTGAGTTGTAAAACTCACTACATGTGGGTGACATATTTTTCAGATAAAGATCCAGAGTTTGGTCTTGTGGCTTCTTGATCGACTAAGTGTCATACTTCCGTGGTGAGCCTAAATTGTTTCTGAGCTCTCAGTGTTTAAATTATAATATAAATGTACTCTAGAGTTGCTCTGAACGTCACAGGCAGGATCTTTGTTTCCGCTATAAAAATGGAAAGTGTAGACCTTGTATGTATAATTAGTTATGTTGAGATTTGCCAACGTATGATATTATCCTGTTATGACATAATATGAAGTTGATTGTAAATAAATAAAGATAAAGTTATCAGACAGTAGTGTTATTCGTGTTCCTAATGTAGGGGCGTGACACTTGACATACGAAAATAGTCATAAATTTACATTACATAACCATATTATACAATTTATAAATTTACAGACAAATTATAATTCTTTTCTCCATGCAGCCCCGGCCCAAGGTAGAAGCCAATGAAGCTGGGGCTTTAGGCCTCTCTCCCAAAAAGTGTATTATTTATTTTAATGATTATTTTTTAAAAAAATATTTTTAAAATTTGAAGAAGCATTTTCATTTTTTTAATATATTACACATGCAATAGATGTCTACTCATCGTATCGGGAGGGAAAAAGGTGGTGAGACTTCTTACAACCATATTTTTTTTTATGAGTCCCATCAAATAGTTAAATATTGGAGATGGAAACTTTTTTTATGTATTAGTGTGTTACTGATTTGCTGAAAATGCTGAATTTTGAAAACATTGAATACGAGAAATTTTTTTAATTTAGGATGCTATTTCATCTAGTGTGTTATTGTAATTTTTTATTTAGTGTACTACTATGCGATGTCAAACGCTGCATTTGGTCCAATAAGTAAGCATTTAAATTAAAAAAAAATTGTTTGACAATTAGATTCTATTATTTTAATTTTTTTTTGTAGTTTTGATTTATAGTCGTTTAATTTAATTTTTTAAAATATTTTTTAAAATTTTATTTTAACATATAAAAATGTCAACTAAAAAATTTGAATTAAATTATTTAAAATTAAAAAAAAAATTAATTGAATTACAAAAATAAACTATCAACAAATTTTTTAAAATTAAAAAAATTAAAAATATAAGTAATTGTTCGTTGAATGAACAAATTAATAATATAAATATTGATAAAAATAAAAATAAAAAGATTTCACTTTAAAAATATAATAATTTTAATAAATTTTTATTATTTATTTTAAAAAAACCTCACTTTAAAATTTGTTTTAGGCCTTCATAAGTGTTGGGCCGACCCTGTCTCCATGCCATAGTTTATGTGGTTTACTCACCAATTTGAAAGTTCAATTGGACTAGCTTTTTCTCGCATTTTTTCAATTAAAATTGATCACTAACACCTCCAAATTATGCTCTTCAACTTAGCTATTTCGGAATTCAAAAATTCATTGCGCAGGTACTGTTTACGTAGGCAGAACACTGTTCTTTCACATTTACTGTTTATCCGAGAAAATTTTCAAGATTTAGAGCTTCAAACTGTGTTTTTCAACCAAAAAAACATGCGTACAAGGATTATTCTACCTCTTAAATATGATTTTAGAGCCAAAATTACCAAAAAACATAAAAAATTTCAAAATTCTAAACTTTATCTCACAACTACTATTCATAGTTTTCGGTGAACTTTCAGCGAATTTCCTGCGAAATTGATTGGTGGGTTTTGAATCTCTCGTCACCACAAGTCCAATGATACTTCTAATATCTCAATTGGATATCTAGATTGGGAGATATCTTAGAGAGAAGTTTGATTTTTAGAGAGAGAAGGAGTAGAGAAGAAGAAAAAAAATGGAGGGGAGGGATGCCCGAGCCTTGCTTTTGCTCTTTTTTTTTATTATTTTATTTTTATTATTATTATTTAATAATTGAATATTTAATAATTTATTCTTTGATTATATACATATAAATATTGTTTTTCATCCTAAAATATCTAAAAAATTTCTAAAAATTTATATTCTTGTAAAACTTTAATTGCAATATCCAATCATGACTTTTCTTGATAAAATTTTAATAAAAAAAATCACAATATAAAATATCTTCATTTATAGTAAAAGAAAGAAAATTTCTAAAAATAAAATAAAAATTTATTAGAGGTAAATATAATTATTTTAGACAAAGCAAAAATCATTTTAATTAAAAGTATATTTACTTTTAGCAAAATATAATCATTTAAAAATAATACTTTTTTATAAAAAAAATTATTTAAAAAAATACAGGATATTACAATACTCTAGAGTACAAATACAGAATGATTTAAACACTGTAAGCCCTAGAAACAACATAGGCTCACCATGAGAGTATGACACCTAATTTATCATGTAACTGTAGGATCAAACTCTATATTCTTATCTGAAAAACATATAAATATCATGTAGTGAGTTTGATAACTCATTGAGCATATAATGCCTCCTATAACCTCTTAGGTCAACGTATGGATGTACTCATATTTTAAAATTTATCACGTAGAAAATTACAGTTCGAAAGTACATCCATATGGGACTCGCATTTCAAATATTCTCATTTCAATCCACATTTAGATATTTGAAACCATATGTTATACGGTATGATCATTAATCAAATATTGATATGCATTAAAACATTTCTCATGAAAAATATTAGGAGGATCCCATATCAGAGTTCAAGCCCTTCCGTATTTTGGTGGTGTAGGATTTGCCTATATTTAGTATCTCAGTTAAAGTTTGTCCTACCATCATTCAAGAGGACACGCGAAGGAACTCTAATATGGGCAATTTTTCAAGCACACAGCAAGGGAGGGCAAATCACATATCATATAGTCGACATATCGCCCAAATAGAAGGCATCCTGCTCTCCTTCACATATCATATCCCTCGTGTTGGCAGTCACACGAGGCTAACACCACCCCTGCTAGCTAAGGTGTCAAGGTGCACCAAGGTTAACATAACCTGCTGTTAGCAAACAGTGTTTCCATATAGTCGATCACATATTCAATGAGTTCAAAAATCTATTTTCAAAACCATACTCTTCTTGAATTATATACTAGATTATAAATAATTCAAGTAATTTAATCTATTTCAGAGACATATAAAAATATAAATAACTTTTAAACATAATCAATTATACATTTAAAGTTTAAGAAGAGTATAGGATAAGTCATAGAAAGAATTATCTACTCACAAGGTAAGGCTTTAGGTTAGACAGCCCCAAAATACACTTTTCTAATTCAAATTTGATCAAATAGATCTCAAAAACGAGTTCGGAGGGTCTAAAAACCTAGAAAATGACTCCAGAATTGCAAAATTTGGCCTCCGAGAGTTTAGTCAACACTGATCAATTGATGGATACTATTCACAGTCGAAATTACTATTCACTATCGGAAATCACTATTAAGACCGCATGGATTTACTGTTCACTGCATACAAAAAGTTGTCATATGACTGAAAAATTTTATATCCTAAGATTTATCTATCTTCTGAAACTATCTACGATGTCAGATTTTCATTTTGAAGTCTTTAAATAAGAGTTTTAGAGTTTACATTTTTTTAATATTTTCTACTTCTGATTTACGGTGATTATGCGGTTAATTTGATTAATTATTTAGCTAATATCGTAGTACTTTTCATCCTGAATCTAATAGTACCCTTAGTTTTGAAATTAGAGACTTGAATATACTCCAGATCTAGAGAGAAAAAATAAGGAGAGAGAAAGCACTGTTCATTACTATTAATTAGGTTTACGAAGATTTTGTAAATTTCTTGCATCTCCCCCTCCTTTTTCTTTCTTTTTTTATTTAATTATTGAATAGTTGATTTTTTTTATATATACATAATAATATTATTTTTCATCCTAAAATATCTCAAAAATTTTTAAAAAATTATATTCTTACAAAACTTTAGTTGAACTCTCAAATCATAATTTTTCATAATAAAAATTTTAATAAAAGAAATCATAATATAAAATAACTTCATGCATATTAAAAGAAAGAAATTTATAAAAATAAATAAAAATTTATTTAAAGTCAAATATAATTATTTTAAGCAAAACAAAAATTATTTTAATTAAAAGAATATTTATTTTTAGTAAAACATAATCACTTAAAATAAAATATATTTATTTATAGCAAAACATTATTATTTAAAAATTACGAGATATTTTATTATTAAATAAATCAATCATTGAAAACAGTGCCAAAAGCTTGATACACATGAATTAGATATTTGTTTTAGTGCACGCATATATTTTCGTTGTCAAGTAATAAATATCTCTAAGTATATAAAGTTAATCCCATAAAAATTGATGTTATTAATTATTGCACTATTTTAATCTTTAATCCAATTGAATAATTCGAATATTAAATTGATTAAGAATGCAAAGTAAAAATATATATAAAGCTACAAAATTTGAAAGTAAGAGTAACTCAAAATTGATTGTGATTCTAGAGATTCTAATTTCACCTTAATTAATTTATTTTACATTTATCTATCTCTTTAATTTAGAAATTATAATCATAATTGCCACTTGAAATATTCTAAATTATCCACTGACTTCTCTCGAGGTCTAACAAAAGCACATTTTAAATGCTAACAAAAGCACATTGTGAATTATAAAAAATAAGTATTTATTAAAATCTATAGCTTTTAATTAAGACTGCATAGATCATGCAAATATATCTTTATCTTGCAAGCAATTTATGGTTAACTACACAATGAAATAAACATATAAATCACCTCATTATGATTAACAGATTATTTAATTGGTGATCAAGCAATTAGAAGTATTATATATAGTATATGAACTTAATTTAAGAAAAAATAATTCACTGATTAAATTGAATAGAGAATTTAAAGGTTCAAAATTATGCTACATTATAACCCTAGAAAATAAACTAGAACATAATGAAAGCATAAAAGAAGAAGAAGAAGAAGAAGAAGAAGAAGAAGAAGAAGAAGAAGAAGAAGAAGAAATCTTAGAAGAAGATGGAGTTGAAGTCGTCATCTATAGAGAGACTGAGTTCCTCTCCTCTTTATTAATTTTGTAGCCCTAGGATACACTTTTTAAGAGTTTTTTGAGTCATTCGAATTAAGTCAAACTAAACTCTAATTCAAAAATTATCTTATCGGCTCGGCATAGCAACTGTGAGAATTCAGCATTGAAAATCTAGATCTAGAAATGCTCAAAATATGAAATTTGTAGATTTTTTTTGTTAGCTTTCTATGGCATCTTAAATCGTCTCAATCAGAACTTATATGAGAGAGTTATATCAACATTAGTCAAACAATGTCGAAACTGTCCAAAATATACAATTATTGATATTTTTTCTTTATTTTCTCCAATTTTCTCTTGATTCATCATCTTTTTTCTATTTACAAAATAAACACACAATCATACATAAATCTAATATAAATTACTCAAAAACTCACTAAATTCTAAGATAAAGATAATTAATTTATGAGTATGACCATTATATATTTTTGTCCAAATCATTTTATTTTTATGTCCCTTTTCTGAATTCAATGTTTTATGTCTTTACTCACTGATGAAAATTTCTATTAAGCTGCCCACATTATCTCATTTTGGTTGAATGACTCTTACAAATTATCAGCACTACAAAAACCTTTCAAATCAGCTTAATTTGTGTTTTATGATTAAAAATAAAGGGTTGTATATTAATTATTTTAATTTGTGTAGGTGAAATTGAATAGCTGCCAGAGATGCTATTCTTAACTTTGTTTCCTTTTGCGTCTTTTCCCTACAAAAGGTATGTTTCCTTTTGCATCTTTTCCCTACAAAAGGTATATTCCTAAGTTACTTCATGCCCCTTTCTTTTTTACTTTTCGATGTCATTTGAAAATTTGAAGCTTATTCATATTAATGGCTCTGATTTCGACGTCTAGTCGTTTTTCATGACCATTCAATTCGCTATATATATAAATCACCCCTATTCCAGACAATTAAACTAGAGTCTACTCATAGGATCCTTCACCCTTCCGCCAAAAAAGCGTGTAGCTTCCTAGCTTACAATGACAAATTATTGGAAAAAATTTAAGTACAATTTTTAAATGATTTATTATTATATTTTACAATAAAAATATTTTATAAAAATATTTTTACAATTCATTATTATATAATTTATTCTTTTAAAAATTCTTTCACATAATATATTTTATTATAAAATTTTATAACAAACACTTAAAAAAACTTCAAATTTTTATCCGAATCATTTTATTTCTATGTCCCTTTTCTTGATTCAACTTTTTCCGTCTTTTCTCACTAATGAAAACTTCTATGATGCTGCCCCTACGTATATCAAACTACATGATCTCATTTTGGTTGAATGACTCCTACAAATTATCAGCGCCACTACTATGTTTTGAAAACCATTTGTAGTTAACAGTTGGAAAACAGAATCACGTTGAGAAAAAAAGCAGCTAGATGCAGTTAATCATGTTAGGATGAGTTAAACACAACCTAAAAATGCAATTACCTTTCCAATCAGCTTAAATTTGTTTCCTTGACTTCTAAGCATTTGTGTTTTATGATTAAAAATAAAGGGTTTCATATTAATTGTTTTAATTTGTGTAGGTGAAATTCAACAGTTTCCAAAGAGAAGCTATTCTTAAATTGGGTTTCAATGGCAGCATAGAATTATCCTGCAATAACCAATATTGGAGCATATATAAATGCTGCTTATTGATTATTAAATTAAAGTTTAATTGGACAAATAAGGATTTTATAAGATAATTCTTAATTTTACAATTAATAATAATATAGAATTTACGTACTTTTTTGCTCCATTCAAAACCATCAATAGGTTATAGTAAAGATAGTGCATGTCGGAAAGCACTTGCTTTTTACTAAACCTCACAAATATTCTTATTTTTGTCTTCTTCCTTTCCTTTAGTGGATGTTGAATTGTTTACCAATGATGCGAAGAAAGAGATACAGTAGTTTACGCTTTACAGTAAAGGGAGCCAGCTTTTTCATAGACTAAAAAGACAATGGCCAACCCATTTTAAAGCGTGTGGGTCACTCCAGTAAAAAGAAAAGCCTTATAAATTCCGTCGGCACCATTTTCTCAAATTGCTATTGCATCTTTACTTAATCTGAAAATGACTAAATATAAAGCAACAATTCCTACTGGTTTTTTGCCTCCTATAAAGGCTACCTGTCTATCTTCACGTCCCTAGCTTGTATTTAAGTTAGTCCATCTTTCCTTTTAAAATTCTCATTCCTAGTTATTAGCACTTGTTCACATCTCTCACTTAAAATTTCAGTATTTCACTCATTTGCTCAAGAGACAATGGCCACAGAACTTGTGGGTGGAGCAATTCTTCAATCTATCTTTGACGTGCTTTTAGACAGGTTAACACCTCATGCTGCGTTTCTAAACTTTGTCCGAGGAAAGAAACTTGACAAGAATTTTCTTCATCAACTAAAGCCTACGTTGATTGCTGCTAGAGCAATGCCAAATGATGAAGAGCTTAAGCAAATCAAGAATTCTGCGGTGAAGGAATGGCTGGATTATCTCAAAGATGCTGTCAATGATGCAGATGACTTGGTGGATGAAATTTCCGCCAAAGCTGCCACCCAAAATCAGGTGGTCAACTTCTCCTCTGGCGATCTTAATATGTATGATATAGAGATGGGAAGTATGTTAAAAACTATAACAGATAGACTAGAATTAATTGTGAACCAAAAAGATGTTCATGGTTTGAAAGTGAGTGAACCAGAAATCTCGTCACGGATGCCCCAATAAACATCTTTTGTGAAAGTATCAGATGTTTGTGGAAGGGAGAAAGAAAAAGAGGTCATAGTTGAGTTCCTTTTAGATGATAATGATAAATTGTCTATGATCCTTATTGTGGAATGCGAGGGATTGGGAAAACAACTTTAGTACAGATAGTGTACAATGATGATCATGTGAAGCAAAATTTTGATCATAGAGCATGGGCTTGTATTTCTGAAGCATTCGATCTTCTGAAGATAACACATACTATAATTAAGGCTATCACTTGTAATTATGTTGATATAATAGACCTTAATCTTTTCCAGCTTGATTTGAAGGAGAAGTTGTCAGGAAGAAATTCCTAATTGTTCTAGACGATATTTGGAATGAAAATTATGCTGATTAGGATATTTTAATGAGAAAAAAGATCCTTATTAAAACTTGTAGTGAAAGGGTTGCTTCAATTGTTAAAATTGTCCCATCATTCTATTGTCTAGGTCTCTTGTCTGATGAAGCTTGTTTGTCCTTATTTGCAAGACACGCATTCCATTCTATTGACTCTACTTCAAATTCTTGCTTAGCAAAAATTGGTGGAGATATTATTAACAAATGTAAAGGATTACTTTTAGAGTTAGTTATCATTATCTTCCTCCACATTTGAAACAATGCTTTTTCTACTGTTCTTTATTTTTAGAGGATTATAAATTTGATAAGAAAACCTTAATCTTGATGTGGATGGCAGAAGGGTTTTTACAAGCATCAAATAAAGGATTGACTTTGGAAGAGGGTGGTTATATGTACTTTGATGACTTAACTTCAAGATCTATCTTTCAGTCCTCAAGTCAGGATGATGGATTTTTTGTCATGCAAGACCTCATTCATGACTTAGCAACTTCTATTGTTGGAGACTTATTGTAATAACCCAAACCTTTGAAGGTTGAGTACAAATCATTTGAAACAAGGAAGTTGAGAACAATGTAAAATTTTAGAGCGTTTATGACCTTTCTTCACTCAAATAAGCATAAATCGCTCATATGAAATCCAAATGACATGATTCCAATTTCTGGTGAAAGATAAGACATATATCTACAACTTTGATGTTGTGTTCCATCATTTGGGGCCGTGACAAGGTGGTATCAGAGAATTAGGTTTCCCTGTGTTCATGGAGTAACAGACCTTTAGGTAGGACTTTGAGTATGGGTATGAATCCGGACATGCTTATACTCATGGTGCTACTAAAGGGGTTCGATAGGATGTTGTCTTTTTGTTTAAGTAAGTCAGTTTATAGTATGCTATGTTGGCATGGTTAAGTAACGGTTGAGCTATCTCTGTTTTATAGCGAGATGCCAGTTATATGAGATGTTATTTGCTTTCCCTTGCTATGTGCTTGGGAAAAGACCCATACAGAGTCTCTTCGCGTGTACTCTTGAATGGTAGTAGGGCAAACCTCAGCGGGATGCTGAGTTTAGGCAAATCCTATACCACCAAGGTACGGAAGAGGTCAAACTCTGGTATGATGGTTTCTGAATGTGACATCTGTTGTACTCAGTTGTCTAGATATGGTAGAGTGAGATATGATATTGAGAATGAATTTGTTGACATTATGTCATGTCATTTTGAAATGTCACTAGAAGGTGATTAAATTCAATATTCTTGGAGAATATTTTTCTCTTGATACAAAGAAATCTTAGTGAGATACCCAGTAACCTAATCTCTGCTTTAGCAGTCCATAAGTGAATACAAAAAGGTGCCAAGGATAGTTGCCAGTGGTGAGAGATGCTGATATAAAGTATACCACTGTAAATCAAGTTCCAGTGATTAGAGAATTTTCTGATATAATTCCTGAGGAATTGCCAGGATTACCCCGAAATAATAAATAGAGTTTGGTATTGATTTATTTCCTAGCCAGCGTCTATATTTTCATATAGAATGGCACCCACTGAACTTAAAGAACTGAAAAATAAATAGTTACAAGACATGTTAGACAAGGGATTTAAAAGCCCTAGTATTTTTACTTGGAGTGCTCCAGTTCTATCTGTGAAAAAGAAAGATGGATCACTATGACTATACATAGATTATAAACAGTTGAGTAAAATGACAATGTGGAATAAATACTCATTACCTCGTATAGATAATCTATTTGATCAGTTAGAAAGTGCTCAACATTTCTCAAAAATTTAATTTGATTTGATATTTAGATATCATCAAATAAGGATAAGAGAAGAGAATATTAAAAAAAAAATTGCTTTCAGAATTTGACATGGACACTATGAGTTTATAGGTATGTCATTTGGGTTGACAAATGCCCCAGCTACATCCATATATTTAATGAATAAGTAATTAAGTCATCCCTAAATCAAGTTGTTATTATTTATTGATAATATATTAGAATATTTCAAGAGTTCAGAGGATCATAAGCAATATTTAAAGATAGTATTACAAATTCCAAGGGAGTATCAGCTGTATGCTAAGTTCTTAAAATATGAATTTTGACTTAATAATAGTACTTTCTTAAGGTATGTGGCTAGCAAGATGGTATACGATAACCCTAAGACACATCTTGCTACAGTTATAGATGAAGATCCAAGTCCAATTTGCGTGTTTTGCTATGGTCTGTTGTCCATTCTATTTGAGCTGTGATTGGATCAAGTACATGAACATATGCTTGTAAAGCAGCATAAATTAACTTCTCAGCATTTGAAGCTGAGATGAGAATTTGTCGTGCTAAGTGTGAGATGAACATTTGTTCCACAGCATGATCAAGGAAAGATAACAGACTATCAAAGAAGTGATTAACATTTAACAAACCTAGTGGTTTGTGATGCATATTTAGTTGTGTCCAAGAAACTATTTGGAAAATTTCTTCTAAAGTACCAAAACCCCCTGGTAAGGCAATGAAGGCATCAGCATTGCTTATCATTCTAGTCATGCGCTCATGCATGGATGGAACCCTAAACTCTTCCCTAATTGTTTTTCCTACGATGTTAGATACAGCTAGAGCTGTAGGAATAATACCTAGAACTTGGCATCCTCTTACATGTACAGCTGTAGACACACACCCCATTAACCCATGGTTACCTCCACCATAGATTAGATGAATTTTTCTCCTGGCCAACACCATACCCAGGTTTTGTGCTGCTTTCACATATTCTCCGTGCTTTCCAGGACTGGAACCACAAAAAACGCAAACATTTCGAAATTGACGAAATGCAATTCCCTCCATAGCTACACACACCCTAATTTTGAGTATGAAAATAAAGATACTAATGTGTGCATTTACAGAACTCAGAGAAAAACATACTTATAATAGCTATGCGAATAGGCTAGACATAATGAGAACAACTATGTGAGTGATTGGCGGAGATTAGCTAAATTGAAGGTGAAAATTTCAAAAAAAAAAATGACGGCAAGCATGCATATATACAGTAGTTATGACTGTGACCCATATTAAGCACGTAAAGAGAATAAGGTTAAGATATCACCAGAAATGAGCCTTTTCCTTATTATTTTTATGAAGCATTGATGTCTTGATTCTTACAGAGAAGTTGTAAGTGGTAGGCGTAAAAGAGAGAAAAGATTGAAAAATGAAAACCAGTTAATTGTTGAAGAGGAGCAATCAAAAGATTTATCTTATTTTTCCCAATGTTCTTACCAGTCGACTATTGGTTTATAAGTCGACTAGCTATTTTGAGAAATTTTAATTTGGACTGGTTATTTTACAGTTGATTGGTTACATTTGTTTTAAAGCAATCAACTGCATTCTACCAGTTAACTATGTGTTCTTTGCTTCTCACATACTTTTGTGAGCTAAGAAATAATTATTTTTCATATGATATTCTTTCACCGAATAATGATAGCTTTGAATTAAAATTTTGGCACATATATTCTAAATTTGCGGCCACCGATTTTCGCCGAACTAGTAGCTAGAATTTTGTTTATAAATTTTCAAGAATTACGGCCACCAAGTTTAATTTCCTGTCAATGTTTTGTCCAAACTTCTGACTTCCTCTTTTGGCTCTACGCTCTATTATGAGTTCCACATGTTCTGCTGTATTGTCCTACATTAATGTTTGGCATTAAATGCAAGATTCTTTTTCCTTATTATAAGGAGGGTTAATTTATAATCTTTAGAACTCAGTTATTATGGTGTTCAACTGATTAGTAGATTAAAGTAATAGAGATTTTTGAAAAGAATAGATGGATGATGATTTAATGGTGCTTTGACGAATATAATCAAAGGAATTAACGGTGTTAAAGTTTTTGAGGAGTAAAGTATGGAAAATAAGATTTACGTTAATCTTGAAATTTTTAATTTGAAAACAAGGAAAATATTTTGAGAATCATCTCTGAGAATAATGTAAGTAATTAAGATATTTGTGTTAAGAATTTATACTTTGTTAAATTGAGACTAGTATCTAGAATGTAAATCATGTTGAGATTTGAAAAATTTACGTATAAATAATTGTTAAGAAAGGAGATTTCAGAAGAAGCCATAAATTGTAAATATGGATAAACCGAGGTAATAAGGATATACTAAGATAAAACTGGTACTAGTATAATGGTAAAAAGAAGATACAAGTTAAATTTGTTTTTTTTTCATTGGCCGATATGTTGGCAAATACGAATTTAATATATTATCTCAAGAGAGTTATTCAGGAAGTCTAAGGATTTTTATTAGATTATAATATGACTAATACTAAATTTAAATGATGTGTTTATACATTAGAAGTTATGCTTTAAGTATCTTTATATTATTGTGGTAAAAGTTGGAAGAAATTAATTGTCCTTAGTTGAACTTGCTCATAGCAATAATTATCATGCCAATATACAATGGCATCACTTGAAGTTTTACATGAACATCATAGGGTTCTTAATATGTGAGTGAATTGAGAAAAGTTAAACTTTGAAATCTAGTTTGGAATAACATGCAATAGATAGAATATGACTTATCTAAATTGATGATGCTAGCTTGGAGAGCATGCTTCAAGCATATATATATATTATTCATGAGAGATTCCTTAGCAGAATCTGTCTATAATAAAATGATATTAAAAGATTTAATCCTTATGTAAGAGGTGTTACAAATGTTTTGTTAAATGACTCAGTGGAGTTAGATTTATTATACGATGTTATTGAAAAAGTGAAAATTGATTAGAAAAAGAAATACAAGTAACTCAATACTAGTCAAAGGTCTATAAGGACCATGAATGTTGAGCACTAGGAATTATTAGTTGGTGACCACATATTCTTTAATGACTCACCAATGAAAGAGGTAATGAGATTTGGGAAGAAAGGAAAGTTACACTTTCGGTATATAGACCATTTGAAATTTTTGATAGGATCGGTTTAGTGGCTTATTATTTGGCTTTACCTCTTAAATTGGGTAATGTCCATTTAGCCTTTCATGTGTTTATGATATGAAAACATTTACCGGATCCTACACATGTTATACAGTGTCCACAAATTCAGTTACAGAAAAATTTAACCTATGAGAAACAACCAGTAGCAATAGTGAACAGACAAGTAAAGAAGTTACGGTCAAAAGAAATACTTACAGTGAAAGTGATATAAAAAAAATCACTCTTATGAGAAAGTTATTTGGCAAAGAGAGTAGGATATACGCGCCAGATATTCGCATTTATTTGAACAATAAGGTTAGTATTTATCTGCAACTGTGGTGATAAAATTTGGGGACCGAATTTTTTTTTAAGGGGAAAATTAGGGTAGGAACAGTGGCATACCGCCTAGCCCTACCACCTGGATTGAGTGAAGTGCATCCAGTCTTCCATGTCTCGATGCTAAGAAAGTATCTACCTGACCCATCTCATGTAATTCAACCGCAAGAAATCCTTTTGGATGACAAGTTGGTCTACGAAGAGAAACCTGTGGCCATTGTTGATAGACAGGTTAAAAAGTTGAGGTCTAAGGATAACCCTACAGTGAAGGTGATATGGAAGAATCATTCCAAAGAGGAAGCTACGTGGGAAGTAAAGGACGTAATGAGAGAGAAGTATCCACAGCTGTTTCAAGAGTAGTCTTGTGTTTTCATGTTGTTGGTTTTTGTAAAATTCGGGGACCGAATTTTTATGAGGAGGGGAGAATGTAATAACCCAAACCTTTGAAGGTTGAGTACAAATCATTTGAAACAAGGAAGTTGAGAACAATGTAAAATTTTAGAGCGTTTCTGACCTTTCTTCACTTAAATAAGCATAAATTGCTCATATGAAATCCAAATGACATGATTCCAATTTCTGGTGAAAGATAAGATATATATCTACAACTTTGATGTTGGGAATTTTTGCTAATTCGGTGAATATTATAGTGATAAGAGGCAAAAACCGCAGCAAAGTGTGGTCTGGACCTTTGCTCACTATTTTATGCATAATGCCTTCATATGAACTCCAAATTAGGTGATTCAAGTGGCTACGGAAAGTTAAGAGAAAGGGCTACAACTTTCATGTTGGACATTTTGTCACATTTGGCGAAATGAAGTTCGCCGCAACGAGAATGCTGCAGCATTTTCTCGAGAGCATGAGATTTCTGGTTTCCAAACTCGCCGCGGCGAAAATATGCTCGCCGCCGGCGAAAATCGCGGACCAGCAACCTCGCCGTGGCGAGAATTAGCTCGCCGGCAGCGAGATTCGTCAAAGAGGCATTTTTTGGCGGTCCCCCCTCCTTTTTCCTTCATTTCCTCCATTGCTGGACCTTCCTCTCTCTCTCTAAAATTTTTCTGAAACTTCTCTCTAAGATATCTCATCATCCGGACGTCCAATTTGAGCAAGCAAGATACCGTTGGACTCGTGGGAAGAAGAGCTACAAATCCCACTGATCAATTTCGCCAGAAAGTCGCCGGATTGTCGCCGGAAAATTGCATGAATAGTAACCTCCAAGGTAAAATTCCGTTTAATCGCGTTTTAGGATTCGTTTTACCGAATTTCTTTCCATAGATAGTCTTAGAATTAGTTTCTATACTAGAATATAGGGTTTTTAGGTTTCGGCGTGAATAGTATTTCCGGTGAGTGAATAGTATTTTTCGGCATGAATAGTGCCGTTTAGAGTTTTTCAATTCTCATGTTATGTCTATGTTTTCTAGGTTGTTGAACCATCACGAGGTGAAATTCTCGTTGTTGGACTCCTAGTAAGGTGAGTGGGTTTTTCATACTATAGCGCATGTTTTAGGAATTTGATTTATAACTCTCTCGTATGATTTTAACTAGTTGGAATGTATGCTAAATTGTTTTACCGCTTTGAAAACCAATATATTCCAACCATGTTAGAAATTATAAATTTAAATCCTAGTTGAACTCTAGGTATGCAGGGCAAGCATCTAGGCTGATAATTCTCCATTTGAGCTAGATTTATAGAAATGCGAAATTAGTCATAGAAATGAACTAAGTTAGCCATGAAATGATTTGATGCATGATGAGCATCTATGTGACGTCTACGGACGATATGTTTAAAGGGAAAGTTTATGATGTTAAAGGTCTCCATGGGAATTCATGGATGAGATATATTTTAGAACAGAATTTTATGCATGAAAAGAGCTAGATGGAGAATTATAGCTTTATTATAATTTTATTGAAATGTTTTACTTTAAACATTTTGAATAGCATATTTCAAATGTTTTCTATTGGAGGGACCCTTTTAGATCACTGTTAGCTAGCTGCAGGTAGTGCTAGCCCTGGTGCACCATGATCATGTTAAGGCTTCGGCCTAGGATACTGTGACGGGCATATGACTGCCTAAGACACAGGGATTTAGGGTGGACTTATGTCTACGCCTACAGTGATTGTCATACCCATTGCTATGTGCTTGGGAAAATTTAGGGTTGACTTATGTCTTCGCCTACAGTGATTGCCATACCCATTGCTATGTGCTTGGGGAAATTTAGGGTGGACTTATGTCTACGCCTACAGTGATTACCCTACCCTTGCTGTGTGCTTGGGGGAGATGATAGATCTGTTAGGAAAGACCTTCAATAAATTGATGCATTTTTCTTAAAGATTAAATATTTCTAAACAAGCTCATTCATCATTGTTATTGCATAAATATCTTCATTTATTACTTACCATACATAATTGATTTGCTTACGGTTATTGATTTAATCATGTTTTATCTTTTGAACATACATTTGAACTGTTTAGCATTCTTTCAATAAATTATGGTTAAATCCTTAATGTTTCTATTATTATCTTTACATTTGGATTTCAATTATTAAACTCATTGCGAAACACTCGTGCTTGGTTTGCCCTGTTTCAGTTATAGTATGATTTACTCATTCACTGAGATGTGGTAATCTCACCCCTCTTTTGTTTCCTCCCCACAGATAGTCAAAGAGACTTTGATTCAGCTACAGCTTCGTAAGAGGCTGAAGATAGTGTTGGTGAGCCCCAGTTTGGGCAAGACTCTTTTGTACTGTTTGTTTAGTTTAGTTATGTCTAGAGTATCTCCATGAACTTACAGGCAGGATCCTCGCTTCTTGCGTATTTTGATGTGTTGTTTGAAAAATGGTTTTATATTTTATAACAATGTTGGTATTATGAGGCCTTGGGCCAAGTTGAATAACATGAATATTATGAGGCCATGGGCCAAGTTGAATCACAAATGTTGGATTCATGAGATATATATATATATATATATATATATATATATATATATATATATATATATATATATATAGATACAGTATTTTTCTGATATTGGATGTGGCATATGTGGCTAGTTATATTTATTATGTACTCTGGATTGTGTGCTGGATGTTTGTGCATGCTATGTGTTAGGCTTGCGGCTAGGGGGAAACCCTTATGCCGTGCCGGTCATGTGTTCCACCATTTGGGGCCGTGACACTTATACTGTAATCTAGAGAAGGATGGGAAAGGAGACAAAATTAGCAGTAGGATACGTCATTTGTGTTTTATCATTCAAAGTTATTCAAGCTTAGACCACTTTACGTCTTGGAAAAGAGAAAAAGCCTTGCGGACATTTTTAGGTTGAATTTTGGATATTTTCCTACTGGGAATGCTTATTTTAACCTTTTATCCAATTTAAAACGCTTAAGAGTTTTGTGGCTATAGGGGAACAATGTTTCCAGATTAATTGGTTAGGAAGTTGTTCCTACCACAACATGATTAGCCTATACTTTACACGTTGCAGAAATTGTTGCATGCTTCCCCAACTTAGGCAATTTCCCTCTCTGAAGGAATTGCACATTGAAGGATTTGATAGGGTGATGATTATCGGTGTTGAGTTTTTCAAGGGCAATGGTTGCCCTTCAGAGACACCATTTACATCGCTTGGTGGGAAGAGTGGAATTCAATTGATATGGAAGCATTTCCTAAACTACGAGAACTCAACATATATGATTGCCCAAAATTAACTGGAGATTTGCCTTGCCAGCTTATTTCTTTAGAAGCTCTTGAAATTAAGAGATGTCAACTTCTTGCTTCTTTTATCCCAAAGTGTCTAGTAATTCAGATTTTATGTATATTTAAAAGTGAAAACGTAGTGTTACAAGAACTACCACTTTCACTGCACTATCTAGGAATTTCAGGACATCGGCTTATGAAGTCCATGTTTGAGGCCATGGCGCACTCTGAAGATTTTCATTTGCAACACTTAGATGTCAGGGATTGTTCTTCTGCAATAACACCTCCAGTGAATCGTATGGCCCCATCAGTGAAAAAATTATCAATATATAATTGTAGACAACTTGAATTTTCCAAGCAACAAGATCATGTGTCACTAGAGTCATTATCAATTAATAGAAGCTGTGGCACCTTCTCATCGATTCCAGCAGAGATCTTCCCTAATATGAAGGAGTTCTTCATCTATGGATGTGAAAATGTCAACTCTGTTTTAGTGTCTAACGCTCCTCTTCAAAGTCTTTAGAGCATTGTGATCTATGATTGCAAGAATCTAAAGTTGTTCTCGAATCACATGGATAGTTTTCTCCCAAGTTTAAAGAAATTACGCACAACAAATTGCCCAGAGATTGAGCCAATTCTAAAACCTTTTTTGCCAGCAAGTTTGCTGGAACTTGAAATCGCCAAATGTGGCAAGCTATTAGCCTGTCGTTCGGAGTGGCATCTGCCAAGTCTCAGCTATCTTTGCATCATTGAAGATGATAGTGTTAATTGTTTCACGGAGGAGGGTCTGCTGCCTCCCACTTTCAAGACTTTGAAACTCAGTGCATTGTCAATTCTGGAGTTGTTGGATTGCAAGGGCCTTCAACATTTAACTGCTCTCCAAGAACTAAAGATTAAATGCTCTCCAAAGCTGCAGAAAATAGCAGGAGAAATGTTTCCTGCTCTTCTCTAGTAAAGCTTAAAGCTTGTCGTTGTGATTTGTTTGAAGAATAGTGCCGCAAGAAGGATGGGGAAATTTGGCCCAAAAGTTCCCACATTTCCGCCATCAGCTTAACTCGTGGATTGATTTCATAATTATTCATAGGTTTTTCATCTGCATTCCCCTTTTCTAATCACTATTTTAGAATCAAGTATTAGAATTTTCTAGTTCATAATTAAAAGCTGAGAGGGTAGTCTTCTATGAAAATATTTCTCAATACTTAATTAATGTTGTTGGAATGCTTGCTTGAAGTGCTCCATGATGATTTGCCATCTTAAGAAAATATTTTATTATTATTTATCATGCAAAAAAAGGATGAACATGTTGCATATATATATAGTCAAACTTTTTACTCATGATACTACTTTCCTATTTTACTTTTAAAATTATTCTTGTTAAATTAATATTTTGCACATATTTATTAATTGTTGTATATCTGTCATGCCTCTAATTTTAGAGCACGTAAAACACATACTTTACGAACATATATTTTTCATAACATGTATAATACACTCTTTTACAGATAGATAATTCCCATATATACACAATATATAAACCAAATCTATAAACATCAAAGTAACAACAGAAGTAAGGATATTGTCTGTGGCGTTCAGAACATACTCTAGAGTACAAGTACAATATAAATCAAAATCTATGAGCCTTGGAAACAAAGTAGGCTCACCCAGAAATCATGTCGTCTAGCTAGTCAACTATCTTAAGGGGAAAGATCAAACTCTATATTTTCATCTGAAAAAAAATGTAGAAATATCGTGTAGTGAGTTTGACAACTCAGTGAGCAGATAATACCTCATATAACCTCTTATGTCAAATATGGATATACTCATATTTTAAAATTTATCACGTAAGAAATATAGTTCGGAAATACATCTATATGGGATCCGCATTTCAAATATTCTCAAAACAGAGGATATTCATATATCCAAAACCATATACTGTACTGTATGATTATTAAACAAATATTGTTATACATCAAAATATCTCACATGAAAACATTAGGAGGATCCCATATCAGAACCACCATATCTGAGTTCAGGCCTTTCCGTACTTTGGTGGTGTAGGATTTGCCTAAACTTAGCATTCCGTTGAGGTTTGCCCTACCACCATTTAAAAGGACACGCAAAGGAACTCTAATATGGGTATTTCCCAAGCACACAGCAAGGGAGGCAAGCCACATATTATATAGTCGGCATCTTGCCCATATAGGAGGATCCTATATCAGAACCACCATATCTGAGTTCAGGCCTTTCCGTACTTTGGTGGTGTAGGATTTGCCTAAACTCAATATTTCGTTGAGGTTTGCCCTACCACCATTTAAAAGGACACGCGAAAGGACTCTAATATGGGTATTTCTCAAGCACACAACAAGGGAGGCAAACCACATATCATATAGTCAGCATCTT